>QJPP01007013.1:0-600000 GCA_003996215.1 Jaltomata sinuosa | reverse complement strand
GCTCTGTCAACCACAATGCTGCCTCATCAGACAGAGACAACGGAAACAACCTGAGCCTGATTGCTGTCTGACTCACTCCAGGAAACTCGAACGACTTGCAGATGCCCACGAAATTCATCAGGTGCTGGTTTGGATCATCACCAGCGGCACCACAGAACACTCCTCTCAAGTTCAACAGCTGGATCATCGTGCTAGTGATGTTGAACTTGGCTCCGGGCGCTAGCGGTGGAAGAGCAATGGCGCTCGTAGCGCCAACTCCATCCAAGTCGATATCCTCATCATTCAGCATAACATCGTCCTGCAGACCACCAGCATTCAGATTTTGTTGGGCCTGCAGTTCTGCAGCGAGCCTTGCTGCCTCTAGTTGTGCGGCCATATTCCGCCTTAATGTTCTAGCAAGCTCGGGGTCATAAGGTAATGTTGATTCACCCGAGCGCCGGGTACTTGGCATGCACAACTCTGTACCCTGTCAAAAACAAAAACAACAAATAAACGTAAGAGCAGGAAAGTATGACTAAGAGTCAAATAAACACACCGGACTTAATAAACAAACGTATTCCCCGGCAACGGCGCCAAAATTTGATACGCCGAAATTACGACTCAAAATACGAAGCGTAAGCGGTCGTCAGCAAATATAGAACCCAACAAAGGTTGGGGTCGATCCCACAGAGAATATGGTGAAAGTTAAGTCTTTAGTGAATTAGTTGACTAATGGTCAATAGTTTCCGGTAAATAAAAGGGGGTTTTTTATGTGAACAATGTGTAAACAAAATGAACAATAATGTATGAGAAATAATCAGTAGGAGAATGAACTAGGGAAGTGTTCACCATGTCATTGGTAACAATGTCGATTCTAAGCTTAACCGGGTTCTTTCTACATGCGTATCACGATGTGATTGAATTAATGGTATCATCTAAACGTTTCTCAACCAAATAGACGAATTTACTTTTCAATTCTCTCGAACTTGAAAAGGTGAGCTTTTATATTTCAATCCTAAACATCACGTAGATTAATCTAGTTACAGCATTAATCATAAGACGAGAGTTGGTAGTCTCGAATCCTCATCGTTAATCAAGTTTCCCGGTTTTAATCTCTTTACTCAAGCAAATTAAACCTAGGCATGTTCTAATATTTGCAACCACTAGAAAACGTTAAGCATGAATGATTAACAACGTGACAATCATATATATTAAACCCGTCGCTACCCGGAATCTATATCGCTACTTTAGCCATGGCTCCCACAACCCTAGTTGTGGGAGTCTAGTTAATCATACTAGAAGAAGAAGAGAAGAAAGTCATATTCATAATAAGGAGAAGAGATTCTTACAATATAATGAAAACAATCTTCAAATATCCAAGAACAAGAAAAACCAAGATCCCAAGAACAAATCAAGAACACGAATTCAAGAAGAAGAAAACGTGTTGTTGCTCTCAAAACCGACTAAAAACTCTTCTAACGCTATTGGGTGAACAACATGTAAAATAAACCTAACATAGGGTATTTATAGGAGTCTAGGAAACAAAGTCCCAAAAACGTTCAGATTCCGCGTAGCGGACTACCTAGGTGTGACGGTCAGGCTGACGGACCGTCACTGACTTGACGGACCATCACCGAAACCGTCACCCTTAGGCAGTGGACTGCCTCCACTTGATGGTCACATGTGACGGACCGTCACATGTGTGACGGACCGTCACTCAGGCCGTCACTCTTATCCAGAATGTCATTTTGCTCGTATTTCCTTCCGTTTCCATGTTTGTCCCTATTTCCTGAAAATACAACATAAAAACATCAAAAACGACAAAGGTTGCTTGAAAACGTACGATTGTTCTTAGTTTAAAGGAGTCGAAAGTGCCGTAAAATGGCGGCACATCAGGAGGGGCAAACATGGGCTTTTTGGATTTCAAACGTGGCCCAGAACGGGAAATAGGGATTTTTCAGTTTTTTTGTGTGTTATAGTCCATAGATTTTGTGTGATATGTGCGTCCGGCGGTATTTTTGGCCGAAGTTTTTCGTGGGCATCCGTGACGACCTATTTAATGGCCCGTGTTGGTTTATAGGGGCAAACGTGGGATTTTTGGATTTCAAACGAGGCCCAGAACGGGAAATAGGGATTTTTCGGTTTTTTCGTGTGTTATAGTCCATGGATTTTGTGTGAGATGTGTGTCAGGCGGTATTTTGGCCAAAAAATTTCGTGGGCATCCGTGACGACCTATTTAATGGCGCGCGTTGGTTCGGAGGGTCAAACGTGGGCTTTTTGAATTTCAAACGTGGCCAGGAATGGGAAATAAGGATTTTTCGGTTTTTTCGTGTGTTATAATCCATGGATTTTGTGTGAGAAGTGCGTGCGGCGGTATTTTGGCCAAAAATTTTCGTGGGTGGCTGTGACGACCTATTTAATGGCGCGCTATGGTTCGGAGAGGTAAACGTGGGCTTTTTGGATTTCAAACGAGGCCCGAAACGGGAAATACGGATTTTTCAGTTTTTTCGTGTGTTATAGTCCATGGATTTTGTGTGAGATGTGCGTCCGGCGGTATTTTGGCCAAAATTTTTCGTGGGTGTCCGTGACGACCTATTTAATGGCGCGCATTGATTCAAAGGGGCAATCGTGGGATTTTTGTATTTCAAACGTTCCCTGGAACGGGAAATAGGGATTTTTCGATTTTTTTGTGTGTTATAGTCCATGGATTTTGTGTGAGATGTGCGTCCGGCGGTATTTTGGCCAAAATTTTTCGTGGGCATCCGTGACGACCTATTTAATGGCGCACGTTGGTTTGGAGTGGAAAACGTGGGCTTTTTGGATTTCAAACGTGGCCCGGAACGGGAAATAGGGATTTTTTGATTTTTTTGTGTGTTATTGTCCATGTATTTTGTGTGATATGTGCGTCCGGCGGTATTTTTGGCCGAAGTTTTTCGTGGGCGTCCGTGATGACCTATTTAATGGCGCGCGTTGGTTCGGAGGGGAAAACGTGGGCTTTTTGGATTTCAAACGAGGCCCAAAACGGGAAATAAAGATTTTTTGTTTTTTTCGTGTGTTATAGTCCATGGATTTTGTGTGAGATGTGCGTCCGGCGGTATTTTGGCCGAAATTTTTCGTGGGCGTACGTGACGACCTATTTAATAGTGTGCGTTGGTTCAAAGGGGCAAACGTGGGCCTTTTGGATTTCAAACGTGGACTGGACCGGGAAATAGGGATTTTTTGGTTTTTCGTGTGTTATAATCCATGGATTTTGTGTGGGATGTCCGTCCGTCAGTATTTTAGCAGAAATTTTTCGTGGGCGTCCGTGACGACCTTTTTAATGGCGCGCGGTGGTTCGAAGGGGCGAACGTGGGCTTTTTGGATTTCAAACGTGGCCCGGAACGGGAAAAAGGGATTTTCCAGTTTTTTTGTGTGTTATTGTCCATGGATTTTGTGTGAGATGTGCGTCCGGCGGTATTTTGGCCTACATTTTTCGTGGGGGTCCGTGACGGCCTATTTAATGGCGCGCATTGGTTCGGAGGGGAAAACGTGGGATTTTTGGATTTCAAACAAGACCCGGAACGGGAAATAGGAATTTTTTGGTTTTTTCGTGTGTTATAGTCCGTGGATTTTGTGAGAGATATGCGTCCGGCGGTATTTTGGCCAAAAATTTTTATGGGCGTCCATGACGACCTATTTAATGGCGCACGATGGTTCGGAGGGGCGAACGTGGGCTTTTTGGATTTCAAACGTGCCCCAGAACGGGAAATAGGGATTTTCCAGTTTTTTTGTGTGTTATAGTCCCTGGATTTTGTGTGATATGTGCGTCCGGCGGTATTTTTGGCCGAACTTTTTTGTGGGCATCCGTGACGACCTATTTAATGGCACGTGTTGGTTTGTAGGGGCAAACGTGGGCTTTTTGGATTTCAAACGAGGCCCGGAACAGGAAATAGGGATTTTTCGGTTTTTTCGTGTGTTATAGTCCATGGATTTTGTGTGAGATGTGGGTCAGGCGGTATTTTCGCAAAAAAATTTCGTGGGCATCCCGGACGACCTATTTAATGGCGCGCGTTGGTTCAGAGGGGCAAACGTGGGCTTTTTGAATTTCAAACGTGGCCCGGAATGGGAAATAAGGATTTTTTGGTTTTTTCGTGTGTTATAGTCCATGGATTTTGTGTGATATGTGCGTCCGGCAGTATTTTTGGCTGAGGTTTTTCTTGGGCGTCCGTGACGACCTATTTAATGGTGCACGTTGGTTCGGAGGGGCAAACGTGGGCTTTTTGGATTTCAAACGAGGTCCGGAACGGGAAATAGGGATTTTTTAGTTTTTTCGTGTGTTATAGTCCATGGATTTTGTGTGAGATGTGCGTCCGGCGGTATTTTGGCCGAAATTTTTCGTGGGCGTCCGTGACGGCCTATTTAATGGAGCACGTTGGTTAGGAGGGGCAAACATGGGCTTTTTGGATTTCAAACATGGTTCGGAACGGGAAATAGGGATTTTTTAGTTTTTTCGTGTCTTATAGTCCATAAATTTTGTGTGATATGTGCGTCCGGCGCTATTTTTGCCAAAATTTTTTGTTGGCGTCCATGACGACCTATTTAATGGCGCGCGTTAGTTCGGAGGGGCAAACGTGGGCTTTTTGGATTTCAAACGTGGCCCAGAACGGGAAATAGGGATTTTTCAGTTTTTTCGTGTGTTATAGTCCATGAATTTTGTGTGAGATGTGCGTCTGACGGTATTTTGGCTGAAATTTTTTGTGGGCGTCCGTGACGACCTACTTAATGCCGCGTGTTGGTTCGGAGGGGCAAATGTGGGCTTTTTGGATTTCAAACGAGGCCCGGAACGGGAAATAGGGATTTTTTTATTTTTTCGTGTGTTATAGTCCATGGATTTTGTGTGATATGTGCGTCCGACGGTATTTTTGGCCGAAGTTTTCCTGGGTGTCCGTGACGACCTATTTAATGTCGCGCGTTGGTTCGGAGGGGCAGATGTGGGCTTTTTGGATTTCAAACGAGGCCCGGAATGGGAAATAGGGATTTTTTGGTTTTTTCGTGTGTTATAGTCCATGGATTTTGTGTGAGATGTGTGTCCGGCGGTATTTTGGCCGAAATGTTTCGTGGGCGTCCATGACGGCCTATTTAATGGTGCGCGTTGGTTCGGAGGTGCAAACATGGGCTTTTTGGATTTCAAACGTGGCCCGGAACGGGAAATAGGGATTTTCCAGTTTTTTTGTGTGGTATAGTCCCTGGATTTTATGTGATATGTGCGTCCAGCGGTATTTTTGGCCGAAGTTTTTTGTGGGTATCCGTGACGACCTATTTAATGGCGCGTGTTGGTTTGTAGGGGAAAACGTGGGCTTTTTGCATTTCAAACGAGGCCCGGAACGGGAAATAGGGATTTTTCAGTTTTTTCGTGTGTTATAGTCCATGGATTTTGTGTGAGATGTGGGTCAGGCGGTATTTTCGCAAAAAAATTTTGTGGGCATCCCGGACGACCCATTTAATGTCGCGCGTTGGTTCGGAGGGGCAAACGTGGGCTCTTTGAATTTCAAACGTGGCCCGGAATGGGAAATAAGGATTTTTCTGTTTTTTCGTGTGTTATAGTCCATGGATTTTGTGTGATATGTGCGTCCGGCGGTATTTTTGGCTGAAGTTTTTCGTGGGCGTCCGTGACGACCTATTTAATGCCGTGCGTTGGTTCGGAGGGGCAAACGTGGGCTTTTTGGATTTCAAACGAGGTCCGGAACGGGAAATAGGGATTTTTTGGTTTTTTCATGTGTTATAGTCCACGGATTTTGTGTGAGATGTGCGTCCGGCGGTATTTTGGCCTAAATTTTTCGTGGGCATCCGTGATGGCCTATTTAATGTAGCGCGATGGTTAGGAGGGGCAAACATGGGCTTTTTGGATTTCAAACCTCGTCCGGAACGGGAAATAGGGATTTTTTAGTTTTTTCGTGTCTTATAGTCCATAAATTTTGTGTGATATGTGCGTCCGACGCTATTTTGGCCAAAAATTTTTGTTAGCATCCATGACGACCTATTTAATGGCGTGCGTTGGTTCGGAGGGGCAAACGTGGGCTTTTTGGATTTCAAACGTGGCCCAGAACGGGAAATAGGGATATTTCAGTTTTTTCGTGTGTTATAGTCCATGGATTTTGTGTGAGATGTGCGTCCGGCGGTATTTTGGCTGAAATTTTTTGTGGGCGTCCGTGACGACCTATTTAATGGCGCGCGTTGGTTCGGAGGGGTAAACATTGGCTTTTTGGATTTCAAACGTGGTCCGGAATGGGAAATAGGGAATTTTTGGTTTTTTCGTGTGTTATAGTCCATGGATATTGTGTGATATGTGCGTCTGGCGGTATTTTGGCCAAAAATTTTTGTTGGGGTCAGTGACGACCTATTTAATGGCGCGCGTTGGTTCGGAGGGGCAAACGTGGGATTTTTGGATTTCAAACGTGGCCCGCAACCGGAAATAGGGATTTTTCGGTTTTTTCATGTGTTATTGTCCATGGATTTTGTGTGAGATATGCGTCCGGCGGTATTTTGGCCGAAATTTTTCGTGGGCGTCCGTGATGACCTACTAAATGACGCACGTTGGTTCAGAGGGTCAAACGTGGGCTTTTTAGATTTCAAACGTGGCCCGGAACGGAAAATCGGGATTTTTCAGTTTTTTTGTGTGTTATAGTCCATGTATTTTGTGAGAAATGTGCGTCCGGCGTTATTTTGGCCGAAATTTTTCGTGGGCGTCCGTGACGACCTATTTAATGGCGTGCGTTGGTTCAAAGTGGCACACGTGGGCTTTTTGGATTTCAAACGTGGCCCGGAATGGGAAATAGAGATTTTTCGATTTTTTTCGTGTGTTATAGTCCATGGATTTTGTGTGAGATGTGCGTCCGGCGTTATTTTGGCAAAAGTTTTTCGTGGGCGTCCGTGATGACCTATTTAATTGCGCGCATTGGTTCAGAGGGGCGAACGTGGGCTTTTTGGATTTCAAACGTGGCCCGGAACGGGAAATAGGGATTTCCAATTTTTTTGTGTGTTATAGTCCATTGATTTTGTGTGATATGTGCGTCCGGCGGTATTTTTGGCTGATGTTTTTCGTGGGTGTCCGTGACGACCTATTTAATGGCGCGTGTTGGTTTGTAGGGGCAAACGTGGGCTTTTTGGATTTCAAATGAGGCCCGGAATGGGAAATAGGGATTTTTCAGTTTTTTCGTGTGTTATAGTCCATGGATTAAAGTTGTCACGACCCGATTTCTCGGTCATGATGGCACCTACAACCCCCGGTAGGTGAACCAATCTCCGTAGCCCAGAACAATTAGTAATGGGCTACTATCTAACAAATAAGACAACAAGACGAATAGAACAGATAAAAGGACTATAAATATATACATATGCAGAAACTAAACCAAACCCCAAGACCTGGTATCATAGTATAGAGCCAAACTACATACATGGAGTACAAATAAACCAAAACTATATATACAGATGTCTCTGAATGGTAATAGAGTAAATGAAGCAAAAGATAAACTAAAGCTAAGCTCCGATCGCCAAGAGCTCACCCTCAGCCTGAAGTAGTCCCCAACAGATCTCCAAGCACGAATCACAGCGATCTAACGGCGATGGCCCACGCTAGGATCTGCACCCGAAGATGCAGGGGTTAGGGGTGAGCACCAAATGCGAAGCATAAGGTACCCAGTAGGTATCATTCGGCCGACTGGGCACATATAAGATAAAAGCGCAGTAATAGACAGAATAGAAGCAAGTAGTCACAGAAATCAACGAAAGGTACACAGGAACTAGCCCAGAGGAAAAACAACAGAACCACATGTGAGGCTAGTAAGCAGAATATACACACCATAGGCACAGGTGAAAGTAAGAAACAACGCACCTGGGGTCCTTGCAACAACAGTGTATACAAAATAAGTTTACGAAATGGACGGTATACCGGTAACCTCAAGTGTAAGGAGAAGAGAGGAAGAGTAATAATAGGCATGCTCAGAGACATGAATCAAACTCAACTAATCATACCAATCTCGTACTTATCCATAATAGAGAACAATTCTGTAAGTAAATAGCAAAAGTCTACCTACAGTCCCCCGGCCGCCCATACAACCGAGGAACACAAACAAGTGAAAACAAACCCTCCGGCATCCCATACTACCGGAGCGTACAATCAGCAAACAACAAACAAGGATGGAGCCTCAAACAATGAATGATATGATGCATGAAGATCTCAAGTGCCATGGTATCTCTGTATGTACCTCCTCCGGCGCCGATCCGGCCCAGCAGGTAGGTTCCATGGAAGGACACTGCCCGTATACCTCTACTCCACCGTATACCCCTCCTCCGGCACACGCAGCCCGTAGCCCCTGGCCCGGATGGCAAGGTCCATGGAGGTCCCAGACCCCATACTAAAACTCAGTATCAGAATAGAGACCCAGTCTCGAATATGCAATGCCCAGACCCTGTCCAGGACTAAAGTAGTAGGAAAATGTCTCAAAAACCCCTCCAAGGGTGCCCGGGCGTAACCGGGTCTAAACAGTAAAAAGTCATCTCAGGTGCTCGGTCCGACCGAGACTAAAAATCATCTCAAGAAGCAAGAAAACTCAACTAGCACTCCGGCCCTGCCGAGTCTAGCGTAGTAGTAAAACTGGTGTTTTAAAACATAATTTTACTCTCTTTTACCCAAGAATACTCACAAGTCAATCAACCATTTCCAAATCATTTCCATCAAAAACGGGCCCCCCGGGCCATGCAAGGTTTAGAAAATAGTGCCAGTAGGCCCGAAGCCAAAACCACAGTAAAACATGGATAAAACCTCTTTATATGCATGGAAATGGTATGATCACACACAATAGCTGCCCCGCAGCTCACAATCAACCTATCGACCCTGCACAGGCCCACAGCTACTCAGCAAGCATAACCAGCCTAGAAGGATAATTCTATGCCCGGGACTCGCGGACATTCCCAAAATCCCACCTTCTATGTTCCAGAGTCAACAAGGCCTCACAGGACCACAAGGGTAAATAAAATATATCGGCAAATACTACAAGCAACGGAGGAACAAAAGTAGGCGGACATGAATAAAGCGGTCGAGGTCTGTGGTACCAACCTAATAAACCAACCCAAGGATGCCCATTAATACAATTTTATTCTATATATGCGGAGTCTAGGAAAATTAAACCGTAACCTACCTGTCGTCCGACGACAAGCTGCTAGAACAATGATGTCCAAGCTCGAACCACTCCAAGAAAATCCAAAACTAAATCGGAATCGGAATCGGATTTGGGATGGAACAACTTGACGTAGATAATTGATTTTCTTTCGATGACCGAATATTGCATCAAAGTAATTTTTCCTCAGAAATATTCGTTAGCACATATAGAATCAACATGAACACAATAAGATGAATGAAACTTTATGTTGAAGGAAGTGATATGTATGTTGACAGCATTACATTTGCAAATTGTTAAATACAACATAAGTGCATGCTGCCAACTCAATTAATGCCACCATTCACTTTAGTGATTGCTGGCCACTCCCTCCACCTACACGTGGAGTGGAGGTGACACCCAATAAATTCACTTCCCACTATATATCTACTCGGGTATTGCATAAATTCATGGTAAAATAAATATAATATTTTAAATATACCATAATTTATAGAAAATTATTTCAAACAAAACCTACTATATTATAATAATAAATTTCAACATAATTAAATTTACTATCTCCGTTAAAATATTACGGTGTATAAAAACCTTATACAATAAATACATATACAATTATATCGTAACACAATATTCTTCATAAACCTTTAAAATATTTTAAAAAGGAAATAATAATATAATTTTTACCAAATTCAACTTTTAAATAACATATTCTCAAATACACGCACGATGCTAATAAAATTTTTAAGCCTAGGCTCGTAATTCACCAACGCACGATTTTGATACTCAAGAATTCTCTCGGGATCCTCCCTTATGTTTGATCACTGTTTTGGAACTGAAATGGCGTTTTAAAACGTAAAGTTGAGGCTTAAATCGAGGTTAACCCGACCCGGTTCGCAACCCATTTTTCTCCATACAGTCCGCGGTAAAACGGTCATAACTTTTTACTCCGAGATCAGTTGGACGTGAGGTTTTGTGCGTTGGAAACTAGACTGGTAGACCTTCGATTTGGTATTTCAGGGGACTTCTAACTCTTTATATATTGGGAGAAAAGCCCTTAGACATTTGACCTAAAGTTCAGAAAATTTGTTAAAGAACTTACGATAACTTTTGTCGATTTGCTTGACTTCAAAACTTATACGTGGAAATGACCGGAAGGGTCATTACAATTTTGTGTGAGATGTGGGTCAGGCGGTATTTTGGCAAAAAATTTCGTGGGCGTCCGTGACGACCTACTAAATGGCGTGCGTTGGTTCAGAGGGGCAAACGTGGGCTTTTTGAATTTCAAACGTGGCCCGGAATGGGAAATAAGGATTTTTCGTGTGTTATAGTCCATGGATTTTGTGTGATATGTGCGTCCGACGGTATTTTTGGCCGAAGTTTTTCGTGGGCATCCGTGAAGACCTATTTAATGCTGCGCGTTGGTTCGGAGGGGCAAATGTGGGCCTTTTGGATTTCAAACGAGGCCCGGAACGGGAAATAGGTATTTTTTGGTTTTTTCGTGTGTTATAGTCCATGGATTTTGTGTGAGATGTGCGTCCGGCGGTATTTTGGCCGAAATATTTCGTGGGCGTCCATGACGGCCTATTTAATGGCGTGCGTTGGTTCGGAGGGGCAAACATGGGCTTTTTGGATTTCAAACGTGGTCCGGAATGGGAAATAGGGATTTTTTAATTTTTTCGTGTCTTATAGTCCATAAATTTTGTGTGATATGTGCGTCCGGCGGTATTTTGGCCAAAATTTTTCGTTGGCGTCCATGACGACCTATTTAATGGCGCGCGTTGGTTCGGAGGGGCAAACATGGGCTTTTTGGATTTCAAACGTGGCCCGGAATGGGAAATAGGGATTTTTCAGTTTTTTCGTGTGTTATAGTCCATGGATTTTGTGTGATATGTCCGTCGGCCGGTATTTTTTGCCGAAGTTTTTCGTGGGCGTCCGTGACGACCTATTTAATAGAGCACATTGGTGCGGAGGGTAAAACGTGGGATTTTTGGATTTCAAACGAGGCCCGGAATGGGAAATAGGGATTTTTTGGTTTTTTCGTGTGTTATAGTCCATGGATTTTGTGTGAGATGTGCGTCCGGCGGTATTTTGGCTGAAATTTTTTGTGGGCGTCCGTTACGACCTATTTAATGGCACGCGTTGTTCGGAGGAGCAAACGTAGGCTTTTTGGATTTCAAACGAGGCCCGGAATGGGAAATAGAGATTTTTCAATTTTTTCGTGTGTTATATTCCATGGATTTTGTGTGAGATGTGCGTCCGGCGTTATTTTGGCCGACATTTTTTGGGGGCATCTGTGACGACCTATTTAATGGCGTGCGTTTGTTCGGAGGGGTAAACGTGGGCTTTTTGGATTTCAAACGAGGCCCGGAACGGGAAATAGGGAATTTTTGGTTTTTTCGTGTGTTATAGTCCATGGATTTTGTGTGATATGTTCGTATAGCGGTATTTTGGCCAAAATTTTTCGTTGGCGTCAGTGACGACCTATTTAATGGCGCGCGTTGGTTCGGAAGAAAAAAGGTGGGATTTTGGATTTCAAACGTGGCCCGGAATGGGAAATAGGGATTTTTTGGTTTTTTCATGTGTTATTGTCCATGGATTTTGTGTGAGATGTGCGTACGGAGGTATTTTGGCCAAAATTTTTCGTGGGCGTCCGTGACGACCTATTTAATGACGCACGTTGGTTTGGAGGGGCAAACATAGGCTTTTTAGATTTCAAACGTGGGCCGGAATGGGAAATAGGGATTTTTTGGTTTTTTCGTGTGTTATAGTCCATGGATTTGTGTGATATGTGCGTCCGGCGGTATTTTTGGCAAAAAAATTTTGTGGGCGTCCGTGACGACCTATTTAATGGCGCGCATTGGTTTGGAGAGGAAAAAGTGGCCTTTTTGGATTTCAAACGTGGCCCAGAATGGGAAATAGGGATTTTTTTATTTTTTCGTGTGTTATAGTCCATGGATTTTGTGTGATATGTGCGTCCGGCGGTATTTTTGGCCGACGTTTTTCATGGGCGTCCGTGACGACCTATTTAATGGCGCGCGTTGGTTCAGGGGGGCAAACGTGGGCTTTTTAGATTTCAAACGAGGCCCGGAATGGGAAATAGGGATTTTTTGGTTTTTTCGTGTGTTATAGTCCATGGATTTTGTGTGAAATGTGAGTCTGGCGGTATTGTCACGACCCGATTTCTCGGTCATGATGGCACCTACAACCCTCGGTAGGTGAACCAATCCCCATAGTCCAGGACAATTAGTAATGGGCTACTATCTAACAAATAAGGGAACAAGACGAAGAGAATAGATAACAGGGATATATATATTACATATGCGGAAACTAAACCAAACCCCAAGACTTGGTATCATAGTATAGAGCCAAAACTACATACATGGAGTGCAAAAGATCAAAAACAATATATATAGATGTCTTTGAAAGGTAATAGAGCTCACCCTCAGTCTGAAGTAGTCCCCAACGGATCTCCAAGCACGAATCACAGCGATCTAACGGCGATGACCCATGCTGGTATCTGCATCAACAGATGCAGGGGGTAGGGTGAGCACCAAATGCGAAGCATAAGCTACCCAGTAGGTATCATAGGCCGACTGGGCACATATAAGATAAAAGCGTAGTAACAGACAGAATAGAAGCTAGCAGTCACAGAAATCAACGAAAGGTACACAGGAACTAGCCCAGAGGGAAATCAACAGAACCACATGTGAGGCCAGTAAGCAGAACATACACACCATAGGCACAGGTGGAAGTAAGAAACACGCACCTTGGGTCCTTGGAATAACAGTGTATACATAATAAGTTTACGAAATGGACGGAATACCGGTAACCTCAAGTGTAAGAAGAGGGAAAGAGTAATGATAGGCATGCTTAGAGACATGAATCAAGCCCAACTAATCATATCAATCTCAAATCCAGAAACTAACAGTCTAGCAGCAACCAATTTCATAATTGACCGTAACAGGGAACAATTCTGTAAGTAAATAGTAAAGGTCTACCTACAGTCCCCCGGCCGCCCATACAACCGAGGAACACAAACAAGTGAAAACAAACCCTCCGGCATCCCATACTACCGGAGCGTACAATCAACCAACAACAAACAATGGTGGAACCTCAAACAATTAATGATATGATGCATGAAGATCTCAAGTGAAATGGTATCTCTGTATGTACCTCCTCCGGTGCAGATCCGGCCCAGCAGGTAGGTTCCATGGAAGGACACTACCCGTATAACTCTACTCCACCATATACCCTTCCTCCGGCACACGCAGCCCGCAGCCCTAGGACCGGATGGCAAGGTCCATGGAGGTCCCTGACCCCATACTAAAACTCAGTATCAAAACATGTCGTCCGAAAGCAAGTCCGGTGTCAAGATAGAGACCCAGTCTCGAATATGCATTCCCAGACCCTGTCCAGGACTAAAGTAGTAGGAAAATATCTCAAAAACTGGGTCTAAACAGTAAAAAGTCATCTCAGGTGCTCGATCCGACCGAGGCTAAAAATCATCTCAAGTAGCAAGAAAACTCAACTAGCACCCCGGCCCTGCCGAGTCTAGCGTTAATCGTAAAACTGATGATTTAAAATATAATTTTACTTTCTTTTACCCAGGAATATTCACAAGTTAAATCAAACCATTTCCAAATCATTTCCATCAAAAACAGGCCCCCGGGGCCATGCAAGGTTTAGAAAATAGTTCCAGTAGGCCCGAAGCCAAAACCATAGTAAAACATGGATAAAACCTCTTTATATGCATGGAAATGGTATGATCACACACAACAGCTGCCCAACAACTCACAATCAACCTATCGACCCTGTACAGGCCCACAGATACTCAGCAAGCATAACCAGCCTAAAAGGATAATTCTATGCCCGGGACTCGCGGACATTCCCAAAATCCCACCTTCTATGTTCCAGAGTCAACAAGGTCTCACAGGACCACAAGGGTAAATAAAATATATCGGCAGATACTACAAGCAACGGAGGAACAAAAGTAGGCGGACATGAATAAAGCGGTCGAGGTCTCTGGTACCAACCTAATAAACCAACCCAAGGATGCCCATTAATACAATTTTATCCTATATATGCGGAGTCTGGGGAAAATAAACCATAACCTACCTGTCGTCTGATGAGAAGCTGCTAGAACAACGATGTTCAAGCTCGAACCACTCCGAGAAAATCCAAAACTAAATCGGAATCGGATTTGGGCTTGAATAACTTGACGTAGATAATTGATTTTTCTTAATATCGCATCAAATTATTTTTCCACTCCTAATTTCTTCAACCTATAAAGATACATATAGTAGTGGTATGCCTATATGCGTACAGGTGCATATCCCTTTTGTTAAAGTTAGCAAAATATACATATGTATATGTACAGCCAATAAATAGTGCCTTATGATGCCACCTCTCACCCTTAGCTTGCTGGCCACTTCTTCCACCTCCACGTGGAATGGAGGTGGCAATACAATTATTAAAAACAAAATAGTTTTGTCTCGTTATGTAAGTATTCGGGTATTGCATAAGTTTGTGGTAAAATAAATATAGCTTTTTGAATATACCATAATTAATAGAAAATCATTTCAAATAAAACCTACTATATTATAATAATAATTTTCAACATAACTAAATTTACTATCTTCGTTAAAATATTACAATGTACAAAAACCTTATAAAATAAATACATATACCATTATATCGTAACAAAAATATTTTTCATAAACCTTTAAAATATTTTAAAAAAGTAATAATAATATAACTTTTTACCAAATTCAACTTTCAAATAAAATATTTTCAAATACACGCGATGTTAATAAATTCTCAAACTTAGGCTCGCAATTCACCATCGCACGATTTTGATACTCAAGAACTCTCTTGGAACCCTCCCTTATGTTTTCTCACTGTTTCAGAACTGAAATGACATTTTAAAACGTGAAGTTGAGGCTTTAAATCGATTTTGACCCGACCTGATTCGCGAACCGGTTCGCAACCCGTTTTCTGCCAGACAGTCCGCGGTAAAACAATCATAACTTTTTACTCAGAGATCAGTTGGACGTGACATTTTGTGCTTTGGAAACTAGACTCGTAGACCTTCGATTTGGTATTTCGGGGGACTTCTAACTCTTTATATATTGGGAGAAAAGCCCTGAGTCATTTTACCCAAAGTTCAGAAAATTTATTAAAGAAACTTATGATAACTTTTGCCGACTTACTTGTCTTCAAAACTTATCATACGACCAAACAAATGGACCCGTCACCGAAATACCGGTCTCGACAAGCCTTAAATGACTTGGAGCCACTACAAACAAGCTCTAACGGTTCAAGAAAAATGTATACGTGGAAATAACTGGAAGGGTCATTACATCATCCACTACTAAAAAGGACTTTCGTCCTCGAAAGTCAAGGTCAAGGGGGTACCTGAAGTCTCAAACAGCGGCGGATACTGAGACCGCATATCTCTCTCGGTCTCCCAGGTACCCTCTTCGACTGGACGGTGTCTCCACTGAACCTTAACAACTGAGATCTCTCGAGACCTCAATCTCCTGACATCTATGGCCAAAATAGCTGTCGGCTCCTCAACAAAGGCTAAACCCTCACCCAACTGAACTGAATCCCACTGCAACACATGAGACTCATCTGGGACATACCGATGCAACATCGAAACATGAAATACAGGATGTATAGCTGAAAACATTGGAGGCAAGGCTAGCTGATAGGCAACGCTACCGACCCTCTGAAGAATCTCAAACAGCCCAATATACCTGTGGCTAAGCTTGCCCCGCCTACCAAATCTCATCACGCCCTTCATGGGCGATACACGAGAAACACCAAGTCACCGACACTAAACTCCAAGGCACGAAGCCTACGATCAGCATAAATCTTCTACCTGCTCTGAGTTTCCCAAAGTCTGTCCTGAATCACTCGGACTCGGTCTAAGGAATCTCGAAGCAAATCTGTGCTCTGTGGCCTAGAACTAAAACCATCAAACCAACCTACCGGTGATCTGCAATGCCTGGCATACAAAGCCTCAAAAAGGTGCCATGCCGATACTCGAATGGAAGCTGTTATTATAAGCAAACTCTGCCAAGGGAACAAACTGATCCCAAGAACCTCCAAAGTCAAGAACACAGGCCCGAAGCATGTCCTCCAGAATCTGAATGGTCCTCTCGGACTGGCCATCTGTCTGAGGGTGGAAAACGGTACTAAGATGAACCTCTGTACCCAATTCTCGCTGAATAGCCCTCCAGAACTGAGATGTGAACTGAGTGCCGCGGTCTGAAATAATAGAAGCTGGGACCCCATGCAATCGAACAATCTCACGAAGGTAGATCTGAGCTAACCTCTCAGCACCATAAGAAGTTTGAACTAGCAAGAAATGTGCTGACTTAGTCAGCCTATCAACAATCACCCATATGGAATCAAACCCATGAGAAGTACGAGGCAAACCAATAACAAAGTCCATAGTAATCCCTTCCCACTTCCACTCAGGAATGGGAAGTCGCTGCATCAAACCACCAGGTCTCATGTGCTCGAACTTAACCTGCTGACAGTTCAAGCACCGAGATACTAAATCTGCTATATCCTGCTTCATACCACTCCACCAGTAAAGTTGTCTCAAGTTTCTATAAATCTTTGCTGTGCCAGGGTGAATGGAGTATCTAATACAATGTGCCTCATGAAATATCAACTGAATCAAATCACTAATCCTCGGAACACAAAGGCGACTATCAAACCTCAGAACCCCATCCGAATCTAGAGTAGCCCGACTGGTCTCACCCTGTACAACCCGATCACAAAGGTCACACAACTGTTGATCCTTAAACTGACGGCTCTGAATCTGATCGATCAAAGTAGAACGAACCTCGACACTGGCGAGAACTCTGCTAGGATCCGACAAGTAAAGCCTAACCAAACGGTTAGCCAAGGACTGGATGTCCAAGGCCAACGGTCGCTCTGAAACTGAAAGAGAAGCTAGGCTACTCATACTCACTGCCTTCCGGCTCAAGGAATCCGCTACCATGTTTGCCTTGCTCAGATGATACAGAATAGTGAAGTCATAGTCCTTCAGTAACTCGACCCATCTCCTCTGTCTCGAGTTCAACTCTCGCTGACTCGTGATATACTGAAGACTACGGTGATCGGTGAAGATCTCACAGTGAACTCCATATAGGTAATGCCTCCAGATCTTGAGCGCGAAAACTACCGCCGCCAACTCTAAGTCATGAGTGGGGTAGTTGCGCTCGTGAACCTTCAGCTGCCTCGACGGATATGCTATTACTCGACCCTGCTGCATCAACACACAACCAAGACCAACCCCAGAAGCATCACAGTACACGGAGAAGCTCTGACCCTCAACCGGCAAAGTCAAAACTGGAGCTGAAGTCAATAAGGCCTTAAGACTCTGGAAGCTGTGCTCACACTGATCTGACCACTGAAATGGGATATCCTTCCTAGTCAGCATAGTCAAGGGTGCTGCTATGGAAGAAAATCCCTCAACGAACAATCTGTAGTAACCAGCTAACCCAATAAAGTTGCGGACCTAAGTAGCAGTAGTAAGTCTAGGCCAATCACAACGAATCCCATCCTTAGACACCACGTTCCCTAGGAATGCAACTGACTCAAGACAAATCTCGCACTTTAAGAACTTGGCATAAAGCCAATGATCGCTCAAAGTCTGGAGTATAACCCTCAAGTGCTGCTCATGCTCATCTCTACTACGCGAGTATACCAAGATGTCGTCTATAAAAACTATCACAAATGAGTCCAAATACGGGCCAAGAACCCTGTGCATCAAGTTCATAAAGGCTGCGGGGGCATTAGTCAACCAAAAGACATCACCAGGAACTCATAATGGCCATAACGTGTTCTGAATGCTGTCTTAGGGATGTCCTCCGCCCTAATCCTCAACTGATGGTAGCCAGACCTCAAATCAATCTTCGAAAACACGACTGAACCCTGAAGCTGGTCAAACAAGTCATCAATCCTCGGCATCGGATACCTATTCTTCACTGTCACCCTATTCAGCTGCCGATAATCAATACACATGCGCATCGACCCATCCTTCTTCTTCACGAAGAGAACAGGAGCACCCCAAGGTGACACACAAGGTCTAATAAACCCCTTAGCTAACAAATCCTTGAGCTACTCCTTAAGCTCCCTCAACTCAGCAGGAGCCATACGGTAAGGAGAAATAGAAATGGGTCTGGTGCCCGGCTCAAGCTTAATAGCGAAATCAATATCTCTCTCAGGTGGAAAGCCTAGCAGGTCGGTAGGAAACACATCGAGGAAGTCTCTAACCACAGGAACAGACTCAGGAGAAGTAGGGTCAGCACTAACATCTCGGACATATGCTAGATAAGCTAAACACCCACGGGAAATCAACTTCCTAGCTCGAAGACAAGAGATGATCCCAGATGGTGCATGGCTAACAGAACCCTGCCACACAACTGGGGATACACCGGGCACAGCTATGGTAATACTCTTTGCATAACAATCCAAAACCACACGATGAGGGGATAACCAGTCCATGCCCAGTATCACATAAAAATCTAGCATATCAAGAATCATCAAATCACCCCAAGTCTCTGAATCACCAATAGATAGCATACAAGATCTCACAATCCGATCCACTACTAAAGAATCTCCTACTGGGGTCGAAACAAAAACAGGAACAGATAATGGCTCACTAGCCAACCCCAAACAAGGCACAAAGTAGGCAGATACATATGAATAAGTTGATCCAGGATCAAATAAAGCCATAGCAGACTGAAGGCACACAAAAATCGTACCTGTAATCACAACATCTGAGGCCTCTGCCTCTGGTCTCCTAGGGACCGCGTAAAACTGACGACGACCTCCACCTGCCCTACCGCCATCCCTACCACCTGCTCTGCCACGTGGAGCACCACCTCTACCCTGACGACCACCCCCTCTAGCCGGAGGCTGAACCGCTCGTAAAGGTTCGGCCAACTGAACTATAACCTACTGAGGGCAATCTCTAGCCAAATGACCAATCGCACCACAAGTAAAACAAGCCCCTGATGGCCTACTTAGTCGATATGAACCAGCAGATCCCAAATGACCACCACGACCTGATGCCCCAGAAACTGTACCCCTCGATGGCTGGCCGCTATAGCCCTGATGGCTGCTTTGACCCTGCTCGAACTGGGTACTACCAAAAGTCTGAAGGGAAGCCTGAACCGGTCGGCTGGACTGACCCTGGTACTGCTGTGGCTGATAACTCCGGCTCCACTGGCCAGGACCTCTACCACCATATCTGGAACCACTGTAGACACCCTAATGCCGAGGCCTCTTATCTTTGGACCCCTGATCATGTCGCTGTAAGTCCTCCACAGTGCAGGCATAGTCTACGATAGCCTGAAATTACCGACCACTGGCGACCAATATCTCAGCTGGCTTCCTGATCTCTGGCCTCAAACCCAATACAAATCTGCGAATCCTATCTGCCTCAGTAGGAATGATCATAGCTCCGAACGGTGCTAGCTGATGAAAACAAGTCTCATACTCTGAGACAGTCGTAGATCCCTGCATAAGGATAGTAAACTGCTCCCTGCGATGCTCACGATCAATCTGAGGTAGGAATTTGGCCATAAAGTCCTCATAAAACTTAGACCAGGTCAAAGGAGGTGACGATGGTGGTCTACAAGGAACCTGAGCCCTCCATCATAACTTCGCTGGGCCCTCCAACTGATAGGTAGTATAACCAACCCCGTGAGTCTCCAACAAACTCAAATGATGCAACATCTCCTCACAAGTAGTAATAAAGTCACGTGGATCCTATCCAGAAGTACCAGCAAACTTCGGAGGTGCTAACCTCAAAAACCTACCCAACGCCTTCTGCTCTGACTCTGTCATAACTGGGCGAGGAGCAAGACGCTGTGCAACAGATGGAACCGGAATGACCTCCTCACGGGGAGCCATAGTAGCAGGCTGCGCTCCTGAGCTCTGTGCACCCAGGGCTGCCCCTTGAGTGGATGTCTGTGCTACCTAAGAAGGCCGCTCTCCAATCACACCCAAAAGCTGTAATAGTAATCCCCGAATATCTGGAGACTGAGCTGCGGCTGGAGCTGGCACAGAAGTGGGCACTGGAGCTGGTACTAGAGCTGGAACTGGAGTTGGTGGTACCTGGGCTGCCCCCTGATCCACATGCCGCTCGGGCTCTATCTCCACTCTAGCAACTCTAGCAGGTGCCACTGCTCGAGGGCGTCCTAGACCCTTAGCTGGAGTGGGAGGCTCATCTCCGCGTGATGCCGATGATCTCGTACGAACCATCTGTGGAAGAATGAAGTAGAAGAAATGAGATTTCCAGAAACTTCAAGGGTTCTACACATGACACAGAAGCAATAGAAGAGTCAAATTTCCTAAAATGCCACTGTAGCCTCCCAAAGATTGAGTACGGACGTCTCCGCCCCGATCCGCAGGAATGTACTGACACCGGTGAACCTAAAGCTCTAATACCAAGTTGTCACGACCCAATTTCTCGGTCATGATGGCACCTACAACCCTCGGTAGGTAAACCAATCCCCGTAGCCTAGGACAGTTAGTAATGGGCTACTATCTAACAAATAAGGGAAAAAGACGAAGAAAATAGATAACAGGGATATATATATATACATATGCGGAAACTAAACCAAACCCCAAGACCTGGCATCATAGTATATAGCCAAAACTACATACATGGAGTGCAAACGATCGAAAATAATATATACAGATGTCTCTGAAAGGTAATATAGTACATGAAGCAAAAGATAAACTAAAGCTAAGCTCCGATCGCCAAGAGCTCACCCTCAGTCTGAAGTAGTCCCCAACGGATCTCCAAGAACGAATCACAGTGATCTAACGGCGATGACCCATGCTAGTATCTGCATCAACAGATGCAGGGGGTAGGGTGAGTGATAACGCCCAAACTACACCTCAATTTAAGAAGTGTAAGCGGTCGTCTGTCAAATATAGAACCCAACAGAGGTTGGGGTCGATCCCACAGGGAATAAGGTGAAAGTTAAGTCTTTAGTGAATTAGATGACTAATGGTCGATAGTTTCTGGTAAATAAAGGGGGGGGGGTTGTGTAAACAATGTGTAAACAAAACAAAAAATAATGTATGAGTGAAAATCAATATGAGAGAGAACTAGGGAAGTGTTCACCATGGCGTTGTAACAATTGATTCTAGGGTTAACAGGGTTCTTGCTATCTGCATGTCACGATGTGATTGAACTAATGGTATCATCTAAACGTTTCTCAACCAAATAGATGAATTTACTTTTCAATTCTCTCGAACTTGAAAAGGTATGCTTTTATATTTCAATCCTAAACATCAAGTAGATTAATCTAGTTACAGTATTAATCATAAGACGAGAGTTGGTAGTCTCGAATCCTCGTCGTTAATCAAGTTTTCCCGGTTTTAATCTCTTTACTCAAGCAAATTTAAACCTAGGCATGTTCTAATGTTTGAAACCACTAGAAAACGTTAAATAATGAATGATTAACAATGTAACAACATATATATTGAACCCGTCGCTACCCGGAATCTATAATGCTACTTTTGCCATGGCTCCCACAACCCTAGTTGTGGGAGTTTTAGTTAATCATGCTAGAAGAAGAAGAGAAGAAAGTTATATTCATAATAAAGAGAAAAGATTCTTTCAATATAATGAAAATAATCTTCAATTATCCAAGAACAAGAAAAACAAGATCCCAAGAACGAATCAAGAACACGAATTCAAGAAGTAGGAACGTGTTTCTTGCTCTCCAATTCGATTAAATCTCTCCTAAAACTATTGGGTGAACTATTGTAAAAGCTTCACAAATAAAATAAACCTAACATAGGGTATTTATAGGAGTCTAGGAAACAAAGTCCCAAAAACGTTAGGATTCCGCGTAGCGGACTGCCTAGGTGTGACGGCCAGGCCGACAGACCGTCACTGGCTTGACGGACCATCGCCGGGACCGTCACCACTAGGCAGTGGGCTGCCTCCACTTGACGGTCACTGTGACGGACCGTCACTCAGGCCGTCACTCTTATCCATAATGTCTTTTTGCTCATATTTCCTTTCGTTTCCGTGTTTGTCTCCCTTTCCTGAAAACATACCATAAACACATAAAAAATGATGACGGTTGCTTGAAAACGTACGATTGTTCTTAGTTTAGAGACATCGAAAGTGTCGTAGAATGGCGGCACATCAACACCCTCAACTTAAAACGTTCGCTTGTCCTCAAGCAACATGACACAAAAACAATAATACGACTCAACTAAGAAAACAAACTCGTGTCTCTAGCAACTCATGGTCATTCAAGATCTTATTCAATTTTAAATCAAGCTCCCTCGTAGCACACAAATGTATGAAACACTAACTTGCAAGGATCCAAACATGTCATTCTGATATGATAGAACACTTTACATACACACGCGCAGCTATCCTAACAGTCAATAGATAATACAGAAATCTTGGTGCCCTCACCACAAAGAAGTCCCACACACAAGATTTAGGACTAGGTAAGGCATAAACAATTTCAAACAATGCACATGCGATACCATAGGCTTGCCCTTACTATTTTATTTTAGTTCTTCAGAAAGCCGCTCAGGATCACTACAGAACTTGTTTTGGCTTGTAATGAGGCTTCAGGTGCAGGTAGGATACATTTAGGGGTTAGTGACTAAGCCCTCCTTGGAACCACCGACATCTTATTACCACATAACTTTACTTTATCCATCCTTATTCACTTTTTTTTTATTTCCGTCTTTCTAGCTACAGGTGCGGCCTCTTTATTTTGACAATTCTTTTTATTTCTTTTTCGTTCTTTTTCATCTCTCTTTTTTTCTCGTTTCTTTTGGAAGACACACACCCGAATTATTCATTCTATCCACAACCACTCTTATCCATCCAATTTTTCTCATCATTCGCCTTTATAGTAGCCACCCTCAACTTAGGCTGATTGCCGGAGTTGAGGTGCACGATGTCCAAGGAAGGACCAGGGCCAAAATAGGGATTCAAAGTTAAACAGGAATGGTGACAGGTTACTGAAAGAACAAGGTCAATTATTGATCAAACAGGGTTCAAAGGGACTATTTGCATTTGGACGGTCTTATAGGTTAAGTGGACTGCACACAAAAAGGGCCTGAGATCCTTTCCTAAGCAACCAACTTCAAATTTTAACAAAATAGACCGGGCAAGTTCTAGATGAATGCACAGAGTAAGAATTTATAACAATAATCTCACACACACTTGGCACCAAGAAACCATACCACTACCAACTATCAAAACAACCGCTCGGCTTAAGCATACTCATTCTAATCATAATCACACAATGACATTCAAGGATCCAGACAACCAATTGTTTCAACATAAGTACAAAACCAGAAATTTTTTAAAGGGGGCTCCTTTTAGTCAAAGAAAAACGCCATGATGACTTGCTATAGACACCAGAAAACAACTAACAAAATTTAAAATAACAACCTAAACATAACAACCTAAACATGCCGGTTCTACTAGATAGCACACCGGAGGGAAAAGAAACACGACAACAAAAACCCTCGGTGGTGTATGACTCACAGGTATCCCAACACCCTTAACTTAGACTCATGCATTGTCCCCAATGCATACATATGAAAACTAAAATCTGTGAGAATAAGGAATACCTGTGAAGTCCATCGAACTCAGATTCTGACATGATGTTGGAGACCGCCAGGGTCTCCAAAGCAGGAGAACTCGATGGAGTGTGTGCATGCGACACCCTCATGTTGCGTTCCAGCTTCCTCTTTTATTTGCTCCATAGCTAGTCGTGACCGCTTCTTCACTCTTTCTTTGCAGGTTCTCTTGCGGTGTTTTCATTTTATTGATCTATTTTCACCGCCTTCCTCTACATGTTTCCCTTCTCGCAGCATCCTTCTCACAACAGCTAGAGTCTCGACCAAACCCTTCTCCTCAAGATGCACATCCGCAGGAGCTTCCTCAATAACATTGATGACCGCGACCACCTTCATGTCGCTTGGCTGCTTCATCAATTTAGATACATCGAACTTGACAACTTCATTGTTTAGCCTGAAGGTCAGTTCGTTTCTTTCCATGTCAACCAATACTCTTGCCGTGGCTAGCAATGGTCGTCCCAAGATTATGGGAACTTCAAAATTCACTTCGCAATCCAAGATCACAAAGTCAGCTGGGAAGATAAGCTTACCGATCTTTACTAGCACATCAGACAATATTCCCACGGGTCGCTTTACCGAACGGTCAGCCATCAACACTCTTATGGACGTTGGTTTAGGAGCTCCCAAACCCAATTGTTTATAGACTGCTAGCGGCATCAGGTTGATGCTAGCACCAAGATCACACAAGGCTTTCCCGATGTTGAGCTTCCCAATAGTGCAGGGAACAGTAAAAGCGCCTGGATCTTCCTTTTTTTCAACTAACGATCTAGAGGAAATAGCACTGCAATGGTGGAGGTTATCTTCTGGTTCGAAACTTACCGACCTATTCTTGGTAATCAAGTCCTTCATGAACTTGGCATATCCGGGCATTTGTTCAAGTGCTTCAACCAGTGGGATGTTTATTGATATCTGCTTGAGCATGGTCATGAAGTTCAGGAACTTACTATCATCCGCTTTCTTCTTCAATCGTTGTGGGAAAGGGGGCGGTGGTCGCGGTATCATAGTTGGAAACTTTTCAGCTTCCTTGCTTTTCTCCGCGGTCTTTTGAGTAGCCTCTTCAACCTCCTTGTCGTTGGCATCATCACCCTCAGCTTGAGTCTGAATTACTGGATGTGATTCCGGTAATATTTTGCCGCTTCTTGTAGTGATCGCCATACAGCTCGCGTCGTTCCTCGGGTTTTGAATTGTGTCACTCGGCAAGGTACCTGTCTTCCTTTGGTTTAGAGATGTCGAGATTAAGCCCACTTGCTGCTCCAATTGCTTAATCAAGGTGGAATGCACCTCCACTATTTAACTCATGGCCGATAACTCAGTCCTTATCTCCTTCACCCCAGAGTCAGTCGATTCTACCTTCAGCAGCATCTTCGCCATCAT
Organism: Jaltomata sinuosa; assembly: GCA_003996215.1. Classification (NCBI taxonomy): domain Eukaryota; kingdom Viridiplantae; phylum Streptophyta; class Magnoliopsida; order Solanales; family Solanaceae; genus Jaltomata; species Jaltomata sinuosa. Next base: position 574,831 of record QJPP01007013.1, on the reverse strand, counting down.
GTTCTCTAGCTTGGAAGTCCCTGCCTCGTTGCTAGCTTTGTCTCGATTACCAGGTGGTACATACAAGCCACCTCTATCGGTGTTATTCCTCCAGTTTCCCTGCTCGCGATCTCTGTAGCCAGCTTTTTCGTAGTAGTTGTCTTTCTGATAGGTCCGACCTTGGTTTCCTTGGCCATTGGCCTGGAAACCCCCCAAGTAATTCGCCTCCTCATCAGTTTCCAACTCTGCTGCTCTACCTTGGGAACCCACAGCTTTTACCTTCTCCATACCTCCTGAAAACAAGTGCTTTGTCAGTAGGTCCAACTGCGTTTTCAGATGCGCCATGTCTTGGTCGCGCTCCTCCTCTTTTCTGCGCTGCTCAGCTGACATACCAACTGCATAAGTGCTAGCTGCTACCTCTGTATCCCGTGTATGCCAGGCCCTGGTGGTTTTGGTGAGCCTGTCCAAAGTAGTTGTGGCCTCAACAAAAGTGAGACCCATGAATGCACCACCTGCTGCGTTGTCCAACGTCGGCTTGGTAGCCGAATTCAGTGCCCTGTAGAACGTCTGCATCAAAACGTTATCGGTCAACTGATGGTTTGGGCATTGTGTCAGCTTCTTCTTGAACCGCAACCAAGTCTCATGTAACGCTTCGTGAGGTTGTTGTCTGAAATTGCTAATTTCATCCCTCAACTGTATCATCCTAGAGGGAGGAAAGAACCTTTCTAGGAAAGCTCCTTTCAACTCTCCCCAAGTTGTGATAGAGTCGGGGGTCAGCTCTGTCAACCACAATGCTTGCCTCATCAGACAGAGACAACGGAAACAACCTGAGCCTGATTGCTGTCTGACTCACTCCAGGCAACTCGAACGACTTGCAGATGCCCACGAAATTCATCAGGTGCTGGTTTGGATCATCACCAGCGGCACCACGGAACACTCCTCTCAAGTTCAACAGCTGGATCATCGTGCTAGTGATGTTGAACTTGGCTCCGGGCGCTAGCGGTGGAAGAGCAATGGCGCCCGTAGCGCCAACTCCATCCAAGTCGATATCCTCATCATTCAGCATAACATCGTCCTGCAGACCACCAGCATTCAGATTTTGTTGGGCCTGCAGTTCTGCAGCGAGCCTTGCTGCCTCTTGTTGTGCGGCCATATTCTGCCTTAATGTTCTAGCAAGCTCGGGGTCGTAAGGTAATGTTGATTCACCCGAGCGCCGGGTACTTGGCATGCACAACTCTGTACCCTGTCAAAAACAAAAACAACAAATAAACGTAAAAGCAGGAAATATGACTAAGAGTCAAATAAACACACAAGACTTAATAAACAACCGTATTCCCCGGCAACGGCGCCACTTTTTGATAACGCCCAAACTACACCTCAATTTAAGAAGCGTAAGCGGTCGTCTGTCAAATATAGAACCCAACAGAGGTTGGGGTCGATCCCACAGGGAATAAGGTGAAAGTTAAGTCTTTAGTGAATTAGATGACTAATGGTCGATAGTTTCCGGTAAATAAAGGGGGGGTTTGTGTGAACAATGTGTAAACAAAACGAACAATAATGTATGAGTGAAAATCAATATGAGAGAGAACTAGGGAAGTGTTCACCATGGCGTTGTAACAATCGATTCTAGGGTTAACAGGGTTCTTGCTATCTGCATGTCACGATGTGATTGAACTAATGGTATCATCTAAACGTTTCTCAACCAAATAGATGAATTTACTTTTCAATTCTCTCGAACTTGAAAAGGTATGCTTTTATATTTCAATCCTAAACATCAAGTAGATTAATCTAGTTACAGCATTAATCATAATACGAGAGTTGGTAGTCTCGAATCCTCGTCGTTAATCAAGTTTTCCCGATTTTAATCTCTTTACTCAAGCAAATTTAAACCTAGGCATGTTCTAATGTTTGCAACCACTAGAAAATATTAAATAATGAATGATTAACAACGTGACAACATATATATTGAACCCGTCGCTACCCGGAATCTATAATGCTACTTTTGCCATGGCTCCCACAACCCTAGTTGTGGGAGTTTTAGTTAATCATGCTAGAAGAAGAAGAGAAGAAAGTTATATTCATAATAAAGAGAAAAGATTCTTACAATATAATGAAAATAATCTTCAATTATCCAAGAACAAGAAAACCAAGATCCCAAGAACGAATCAAGAACACGAATTCCAGAAGTAGGAACGTGTTTCTTGCTCTCCAATTCGATTAAATCTCTCCTAAAACTATTGGGTGAACTATTGTAAAAGCTTCACAAATAAAATAAACCTAACATAGGGTATTTATAGGAGTCTAGGAAACAAAGTCCCAAAAATGTTAGGATTCCGCGTAGCGGACTGCCTAGGTGTGATGGCCAGGCCGACGGACCGTCACTGTCTTGACAATCCGTCGCCGGGACCGTCACCACTAGGCAGTGGGCTGCCTCTACTTGACGGTCACTGTGACGGACCGTCACTCAGGCCGTCACTCTTATCCAGAATGTCTTTTTGCTCGTATTTCCTTCCGTTTCCGTGTTTGTCTCCCTTTCCTGAAAACATACCATAAACACATCAAAAACGACGACGGTTGCTTGAAAACGTATGATTGTTCTTAGTTTAGAGATGTCGAAAGTGCCGTAGAATGGCGGCACATCAGATGTGAAATGGGTGCATAAGGATATTGTGCTCAGCCTAGAATATAATCATACGTTTGAAACTTCAACATAGTCATTCCTTAGTAGCTTCATATATTGTAGGCTCGAAGCCAAAACCGCAGTAAAATCGAGTAGAAAATGCTTTTTATGCATGATAATGGCATGATCAATCAAAATCAATAGCCCAATGGCTCACAAACAACCTATCGGCCTTTCACAGACCCACAGCTACTCAGAAATCATAACCAGCCTAGAAGGATATTTCTATTTCCAAGACTCGCGGACATTCCCAATAACCCACCTTCTATGTTCCAGAGTCAACAAGGCCTCACAGGACCACAAGGGTGATTAAAATGTATCAAGAAAGTACTACAAACATCGGAGGAAGGAAAGTAGGCGGACATGAATAAAGCGGTCAAGGTATGTGGTACCAACCTAATAACCCAACCCAAGAATGCCAGCTATTACAATTTTATCTGATATATGCTAACTCTAGGAAGTTTAGACTATAACATACCTGTCCTCCGATGACAAGTTGTTGGGACAATGATATCAAAGCCCAAAACACTTTGAGGACTCCTGAATGATAATCAAACTATCAACAACATAATAAACACATCAAGACGAGTCTAAGGATACCCATATTGCTATAATAATAGCCGAGCCAAAATTTAGGTCACCGGTAGGCACATGGGCCCCATAACTCAAAACTGAAAAAGAAAATGCACAATATGATCACCGATACCATATGATTACATGCATGAAAAATCAAGGAAATTTGGCAACAATTTCGGGATAAAACAGCCCCTAATAATCAAGAACCCAATTTAAGGTATTAAAATCAGAAATTAGGCAAGAATTAACTACCATGAAGCTAGAATTTAAGCCAAGATGGAGAATTCTTCAAAAACATGAACATGCATGAGCTAGGAGGCATAAACTACCACAAATTCTAAGCTTTGGGTATGAGCAACAATGGTGGATTTTTCAACAAAACAAAAGGAAAAGCATGTTAGGGAAGAAGCTTACCAATAATCGGAGAATCACTAATATACATTGAACAAATGATTTCCCCAAGGCTAGGATTGATATGGAGCAAGTTTGGGAGAGATTATAACTACTTTAGAGTTGGGAAAAGTTGAGCTAAATTGCTAGAAAAACAAAATGGAAAAGATATATGTAATGACTCTTCCGATTATTTTTCTCGTGTACGTTTTCCTTGTACTGTTAGAGTTTTCCTGTAGCATTCCCAAGTCATTTATGGCTTGCTGGGACCGTTGATTCGGTGCCCTGGTTGTTCGGTTGGTCTTTATGACCAATTCCCTATCTTAGGAATTGAGTTATCAAAATTGTGCGATAGCGATTTGCGATCGTATGACCTCAGCAAGCCTTGTGGAAAGGTCAATCCTGATTTGTGGTGTTGTAGCATTCCCAAGAATGGGGTTTTTTCATTTGAGAATTTTATTAACATCGCGCATATTTTAAAATATTTTATTTAAAAGTTGAATGTGGTAAAAAGTTATATATTTTTTGCTTTCCTAAAATATTTTAAATGTTTATAAAAAATACTTTTTTATGATATATTTGTGTATGTATTTACTTTATAAGGTTTTTATAAGTTATTAATATTTTAACGAGGATAGTATATTTAGTTATGTTAAAAATTACTATTATATATAAAAGGCTTTATTCGAAATAATTTTTCATTAATTGTGGTATATTCAAAATATTATATGTATTTTATTATGAACTTATGCAATACCCTAGTACATACATAGTGGAATAATATCAGTCCAGGAGTGCCACCTCCACTTCCACGTGGAAGTGGAGGAAAGAGTACAACAATTTCTCAATAATTAGGGGTTGCCACATGTCAAACTTTGACATTTTAATTAAGTGTAGGATGCATTTGGCCAATGTTTGCAAAATATATATCTTTGCAGTTATCCATTTGCTCATCATTTTGGCAACCAATTTCTCAACAAAGTTCTTTTACTAACCTTTGCACAAGATATGTTTTTGTACATTCACATTAACGAAATAAAGGATTTTGATGCAATATTTGATTATCAATTATCTATGTCAAGTTATTCAAGTTAAAATTCTAGTTTTACTTTATTTTGAAGATTCTCGGAGTGGTTCGGGCTTGGACATCATTGTTCGAAAGTATCTTATCATCGGACGATAGGTAGGTTATGATCTAAACTCCCTAGACTTAGCATATATCGGATAAAATTGTACTAGCTGACATCCTTGGGTTGGATTATTAGGTTGGTACCATAGACCTTGACCGCTTTTCCAAGATTCATCCATTTCCTTCCTCCGTTGTGTGTAGTATTCTCAGTAGTTGATATTATCACCCTTGTTGTCCTGTGAGGCCTTGTTGACTCTGGAACATAGAAGGTGGGTTATTGGGAATGTCTGCGATGTCCCTGGCATAGAAATATCCTTCTAGGCTGGGTTATGCTTGATGAGTAGCTTCAGAGCCTGTGAAGGGCCATTAGGTTGATAGTGAGCTGCTGGGAGGATATCTGTGTTGATCATTCACTTCCATGCATATAAAGAGGATTTATCCATATTTTACTATGTTTTTTGGTTTCAGGCCTACTAGAACTATTTTTCTAAATTTTCATGGCCCCGGGGGCCCATTTTCGATGGAAATGAATTGGGAAATGATTGTATTTAACTGGTGGATCTTCTTGGGGTAAAGAAAGTTAAATTATGATTTCTATCACCAGTTTTACTATTAATGCTAGACTCGGCATGGCCGGGGTGCTAGTTGAGTTTTCTTACTACTTTAGATGATTTTAGTCTCGGTCGGACCGAGCACCTGAGATGATTTTCTACTGTTTAGACTCGGTTATGTCCGGGCACCCTTGGAGGGGTTTTTGAGGCATTATCTACTACTTTAGTCCTGGACAAAGTCTGGTCATGCATATTCGAGACTGGATCTCTATGTTGAACCTGGACTTGCTTTCAGATGGCATATTCTGATATTGAATTTAGGTATGGGGTCTGGGACCTCCATGGACCTTGCCGCTCCAGGCCTGGAGATTCGGGCTGGATGTGCCGGAGGGAAGGTATACGATGGAGTAGAGCTATATGGGAAGTGTCCTTCCATGGGATCCACCTGCTAGGCCCGATCAGCAACAGAAGAGGTACATACATAATTACCATTTCACCTGAGATCTTCATGCATCATATCATTCATTGTTTGAGGCTCCACCCTTGTTTGTTGTTTTTTGATTGTACACTCCAGTAGATCCGGATGCCGGAGGGTTTGTTTTATGTTGTTTGTGTTCCGCGATTGTATGGGCGGTCGGGGGACTGTAGGTAGTCTCTTGTTACTTTATCATGGTGTTATCCCCCAGTTATGGTTATGCCTATAAGATTATATATGACTGATTTGTTACTTGTTGGATTTGAGATTGGTATGACTAGTTGGATTATTGACTCCTGTGTTTGAGCATGCCTATCTTTACTCTTCTTCTCCGTTCCTTGTACTTGAGGTTACTGGCATACCATCCATTTCTTAAACTTAATATGTAGGTACTGTTATTGCAAGAATCCCAGGTGCGTTATTTCTTGCTTACACCTGTGCCTGTTGTGTATATATTCTACTTTCTAGCCTTGTATTTTGTTCTGTTGACTTCCCTCTGGCTAGTTCATGTGTACTTTTCATTTATTTCTATGACTACTTGCTTCTATTTTGTCAGTTACTACACTTTTATTCTATATGTGCCTGGTCGGCCTATGATACCTACTAGGTACCTTATGCTTCGCATTTGGTGCTCACCCTACACACTGTATCTTCTGGTGCAGATCCTAGTGTGAGCCATCGCCGCTAGCTTGTGGGAGACTCGTGCTTGGAGTTTTTGGGTGATATTTTGGATTGAGGGTGAGATCTTGGTGACCGAAGCTTAGCTTTAGTTTATCTTTTGCTTTATGTACTCTATTACTATTTGGAGACATCTGTATCTATTATTTTGGATTGTTTGTGCTCCTTATATATAGTTCTGGCTCTATACTATGGTACCAGGTTTTGGGGTTTGGTTTAGCTTCCGTATATGTGTACATATTCCTATTATCTATCTTTTAATCATGTTTCCTTTGCTTTCGCTTAATTATATCATTTCTTCTGCTTAACTGTTAGCTAGTAGCCTATTATTGACCATTTCGGGCTATGGGGATTGTTTTGCTTACTAGGGGTTGTAGGTGCCATCATGACCGAGAAATTGGGTTGTGATAGCTTGGTATCAGAGCCTAGGTTCACCGATGTCATCGGTATAGGAGCCAATGTCTAGTAGAGTCCTTCGGATCAGGGCAGAGACGTCTGTACTCAATCTTTGGGAGCCTACAGTAACATCTTAGGAAAAATGGACTTTTCTTGCTTCTATCTCGTGCATAATATTCTTGAATGTTTCCGGAAATCTCGGTTATTCTAGTTCAGTCTCCTGCAGATAGTTCGTACGAGAGAGTCAATATCAGCCAGGGGAGTATGATTATGCCTATCGAGCCTGATAGGGTTCGTAGGTTTGTTTGGGGGCTACAGAAAGAGTTTAGAGAGCTAGCAAAGATATTGGTTGCTAGTGGTCGGTCATTCTAGGCTATTGCAGACTATGCCCATACTGTAGAGGATTTCCATCATCATGACTCCGGGGACATAGATAAGAGGCCTCGACATCAGGGTAGCTATAGTGGTCCCTATCACAATGGTAGAGATTCAGGATTTGCTTCAGACTTCTGGTAGTTCTCACTTTGAGCAGGGGTAAAGTAGCCAGCAGGGTAACAGTGGTCAGACACTGAGGGGTTCAGTTTTAGGGGCATCAGGTCGTGGTGGCCACACGGGTTCAGTTGGTTCGCCTCGACAGTATAGGCCGCCAGGGACTTTATATGAGTGTGGAGTTATTGGGCACTTTGCTAGAGATTGCCCTAGTATGGTACATTTTAGTCGGCCAAGACATTACGAGCAGTTCAGCCTCCGGCTAGAGGGGGTGGTGGTCAGGGTAGAGGTGGTGCTCTGTATAGAAGAGTAGGTGGTAGGGATGACGGTCAGAAAGGTGGAGGTAATCGTCAGTCCTATGCGGTCCTTGGGAGATCGGAGGTAGAGGCCTCAAATGTTATGATTACAGGTACGATTTCTGTGTTCCATTAGTCTGCTATGGCTTTATTTGATCCTGGATCCACTTGTTCATATGTATCTGCCTTGTTTGGGGTTGGCTAGTTAGTCGTTATATGTGCCTATTTCTGTTTTGACCCCAGTAAGAGATTCTTTAGTAGTAGATCAGATTATGAGATCTTGTATGATATCTATTGGTGATTCAGAGACTTGGGGTGATTTGATGATCCTTGATATGCTAGATTTTGATGTGATACTGGGCATGGACTGGTTATCCCCTCACCGTACGGTTTTGGATTATTATGCCAAGAATATTACCATAGCTATGCCCGGTGTATCCCCGGTCATATGGTAGGGTTCTGTTGGTCGCGCACCATCTGGGATCATCTCTCGTCTTTGAGCTAGGAAGTTGATTTCCCATGGGTGTTTAGCCTATCTAGCATATGTCCGAGATGCTAGTGCTGACCCTTCTTACCCTGAGTCAGTTCCTGTGGTTAGAGATTTCCTAGATGTGTTTCCTACCGACCTGCAAGGCCTTCCACCTGAGAGAGATATTGATTTCGCTATTGAGTTAGAGCTCGGCACGAGGCCCATTTCTATTTCTCCTTACCGTATGGCTCCGGCTGAGATGAAGAAGCTTAAGGAGAAGCTCTAGGATCTGTTAGCTAAGGGGTTTATTAGACTGAGTGTATCGCCTTTGGGTGCTCCTATTCTGTTTGTGAAAAATAAGGATGGGTTCATGCATATTTGTATTAATTATCGGCAGCTGAATAGGGTGACAGTGAAGAATAGGTATCCAATGCCGAGGATTGATGACTTGTTTGATCAGCTCTAGGGTTCAGCCGTGTTTTCAAAGATTGATTTGAGGTCCGGCTACAATCAGTTGAGGATTAGGGCAGAGGATATCCCTAAGACAGCATTCCGGACACGTTACTGCCACTATGAGTTCCTGGCAATGTCTTTTGGGTTGACTAATACCCCCGCAACCTTTATGGATTTTATGCATATGGTGCTTTTCCCGTACTTGAACTTGTTCGTGATAGTATTCATTGATGACATTCTGATATACTCGTAGAGTAGGGACGAGCATGAGCAGCACTTGAGGACTGTACTCCAGACTTTGAGAGATAATTACCTTTATGTGAAGTTCTCAAACTGTGACTTTTGGCTTGAGTCAGTTGCATTCCTAGGGCATGTGGTGTCTTAGGATGGGATTAGGGTTGATCCGAGAAAAATTTCAGCAGTTTGTGATTGCCTAGACCTACTACTGCTACTGAGGTTCACAACTTTGTTGGATTAGGATGTTACTAAAGATGGTTTGTTCAGGGATTTTCTTCCATGGTAGCACCTTTGACTATGATTACTAGGAAGGATATCCCATTTCAGTGATCGGATCAGTGCGAGGATAGCTTTCAGAGGCTTAAGGCCTTATTGACTTTAGCTCCAGTTTTGACTTTGTCGTTTGAGGCTCAGAGCTTCTCCATGTATTGTGATGCTTCCAGGGTTGGTCTTGGTTATGTGTTGATGCAGCAGGATTGAGTAATAGCATATTCGTCGAGGCAGCTGAAGGTTCATGAGCAAAACTACCCCACTCACGACTTAGACTTGGCGGCGGTAGTTTTTTCACTTAAGATCTGGAGGCATTACCTATATGGAGTTCACTGTGAGATCTTCACTGATCACCGTAGTCTTCAGTATATCACAAGTCAGAGAGAGCTGAACTCGAGCAGTGGAGATGGGTAGAGCTACTAAAGGAATATGACTTCACCATTCTATATCATCCGGGCGAGAAAAATATAGTAGCTGATGCCTTCAACCGGAAGGCGGTGAGTATGGATAGCCTAGCTTCTCTTTTAGTTTTAGAGTGACCGTTGGCCTTAGAAATCCATTCCCTTGCTAACTGTTTGGTTAGGATTGACTTGTCATATCCTAGAAGAGTTCTCGCCAGTGTTGAGGTTCGTTCTACTTTGATTGATCAGATTCAGAGTCGACAGTTTAAGAATCAGAGTTTGTGTGACCTTCGTGATCAGGTAGTTCGGGGTGAGGCCAGTCGGGCTACTTTGGGTTCTGATGGTATTCTGAGGTTTGATGGCCAACTTTTTGTTTCGAGGGTTGGTAATCTAATTCAGTTAAAACTCTGTGAGGCACATTGTTTAGATACTTCATTCATCCTGGCGCGACGAAGATATATAGAGATTTGAGACAACTTTACTAGTGGTGTGGTATGAAGCGGGACGTATTAGAGTTTGTATTGCGGTGCCTGAACTGTCAGCAGGTTAAGTTTGAGCATATGAGACCTGGTGGATTGATACAGCGACTTCCCATTCCAGAGTGGAAGTGGGAAGGGATCACTATGGATTTCGTAGTTGGGTTGCCTCATCCTTATAGGGGTTTTGACTCTATTTGGGTGATTGTGGATCGGTTGACTAAGTCAGCAAAGTTCTTGCCAGTTCATACTACCTACAGTGCAGAGAGGTTAGCTCAGATCTACCTTCGTGAGATTGTTCGATTGCATGGAGTCCCAGCTTCTATCAATTAAGATCACGACGTTCAGTTCACATCTCAGTTCTGGAGGGCTATTCAGTGAGATTTGGGTACAGAGGTTCAGCTTAGTACTGCTTTCCACCCTCAGATAGATGGCCAGTCTGAGAGGACTATTCAGGTCCTGGAAGACATGCATCGGACCTGTGTTCTTGACTTTGGAGGTTCTTGGTTCAGTTTGTGCCTTTGGCAGAGTTTGCTTAAAATAATAGTTTTCATTCGAGTATTAGCATAGCACCTTTCGAGTTGTTGTATGGTAGGCATTGCAGATCGCCGGTTGGTTAGTTCGAGGTGTTAGAATCTAGGGCATATAGTACAGACTTACTTCGGGATTCCTTAGACCAAGTCCGAGTGATTCAGGATAGACTTCAAGCAGCTCAGAGCAGGCAGAAAAGCTATGCTAACCGTAGACTTTTTGCCTTGGATTTCAGTGTTGGTAATTTAGTATTCCTCCATGTATCTCCCATGAAGGGCGTGATGAGATTTGGTAGGCGGGGCAAGTTTAGCCCTAGGTACATTGGGCCGTTTGAGATTCTCCAGAGGGTTGGTAGTGTTGCCTATCAGTTAGCCTTTCCTCTGATGTTTTTAGCTATTATTTCATGTTTCGATGTTGCGCCGGTATGTTCCAGACGAGTCTCATATATTGCATTGGGGTTCGGTTCAGTTGGATGAGAGTTTGAGCTTTGTTAAGGAGCCGATTTCCATACTAGCCAGAGATGTTAGGAGGTTGAGATTTAGGGAGATTACGATTGTTAAGGTTTGGTAGAGGCACCGTCAAATTGAGGAGGCTACCTGGGATATCGAGAGAGATATGCGGGCTCAGTATTCGCAGCTGCTTGATCCTTCAGGTACTTCCTTCTCCTTGACTTTCGAGGATGAAAGTCCTTTTTAGTAGTGGATGATATAATGACTCTTCTAGTCATTTTTCGCGTGTATGTTTTCCTTGCACGGTTAGAGCTTTCCTGTAGCGGTCCAAAGTCATTTATAGCTTACTGGGACCGGTGGTTCGGTGCCCTGGCTTTTCGGTTGGTCTTTATGACCAATTCCTTGTCTCAGGAATTGAGTTATCAAAATTGTGCGATAGCAATTTGCGATCGTATCACCTCAGCAAGCCTTGTGGAAAGGTCAATCCTAATTTGTAGTGTTGTAGCATTCCCGAGAATGGGGTGTTTTCATTTGAGAATTTTATTAACATCACTCATATTTGAAAATATTTTATTTAAAAGTTGAATGTGGTAAAAAGTTATATTTTTATTGCTTTCCTAAAATATTTTAAATGTTTAAAAAAAATACTTTTGTTATGATATATTTGTGTATGTATTTACTTTATAAGTTTTTTATAAGTTATTAATATTTTAACGAGGATAGTACATTTAGTTATGTAAAAAATTACTATTATATATAAAAGGCTTTATTCGAAATAATTTTTCATTAATTGTAGTATATTTAAAATATTATATGTATTTTATTATGAACTTATGCAATACCCGAGTACATACATAGTGGAATAATATCAGTCCAGGAGTGCCACCTCCACTTCCACGTGGAAGTGGAGGAAAGAGTACAACAATTTCTCAATAATTAGGGGTTGCCACATGTCAAACTTGGACATTTTAATTAAGTGTAGTATGCATTTGGTCAATGCTTTGCAGAATATATATATTTGCAGTTATCCATTTGCTCATCATTTTGGCAACCAATTTCTCTACAAAGTTCTTTTACTAACATTTGCACGAGATATGTCTTTGTACATTCACATTAACGAAATAAAGGATTTTGATGCAATATTTGATTATCAATTATCTACGTCAAGTTATTCAAGTTCAAATTTGAGTTTTACTTTATTTTGGAGCTTCTCGGAGTGGTTCGGGCATGGACATCATTGTTTGAAAGTAGCTTGACATCGGACGATAGGTAGATTAAGGTCTAACCTCCCTAGACTTAGCATATATATCAGATAAAATTATACTAGCTAACATCCTTGGGTTGGGTTATTAGGTTGGTACCATAGACCTTGACCGCTTTTCCATGATTCGTCCATTTCCTTCCTCCGTTGTGTGTAGTATTCTCAGTAGTTGATATTATCACCCTTGTGGTCCTGTGAGGCCTTGTTGACTCTGGAACGTAGAAGGTGGGTTATTAGGAATGTCTGCGATGTCCCGGGCATAGAAATATCCTTCTAGGCTGGTTATGCTTGTAGAGTAGCTTCAGAGACTGTGCAGGGCCGTTAGGTTGATTGTGAGCTGCTGGGTGGCTATCTGTGTTGATCATTCATTTCCATGCATATAAAGACGATTTATCCACATTTTACTATGGTTTTTGGCTTCAGGACTACTGGAACTGTTTTTCTAAACTTTGCATGGCCCGGGGGGCCCATTTTCGATGGAAATGAATTGGGAAATGATTTGATTTAACTGGTGGATCTTCTTGGGGTAAAGAAAGTTAAATTATGATTTTTATCACCAGTTTTACTATTAATGCTAGGCTCGGCAGGGCCGGGGTACTAGTTGAGTTTTCTTACTACTTGAGATTATTTTAGCCTCGGTCTGATTGAGCACCTGAGATGATTTTCTACTGTTTAGACCCGGTTATGCCCGGGCACCCTTGGAGGGGTTTTTGAGGCAGTATCTACTACTTTATTCCTTGACAAGGTCTAGATATGCATATTCGATACTGGGTCGCTATCTTTAACCCTAACTTGTTTCAGGATGGCATATTTTGATATTGAGTTTTGGTATGGGGTCCGGGACCTCTATGGACCTTGCCGCTCTGGGCCTGGGGCTTCGGGCAGTGTGTGCCGGAGGGAGGGTATATTTCATAGTAGAGGTATACGGATAATTTCCTTCCATGGAACCCACCTGCTGGTCCCGATCAACATCGGAGGGGGTACATACACAGATACCATTTCACCTGAGATCGGCATGCATCATATCATTCATTGTTTGAGGATCCATCCTTGTTTTTTGTTTTTTGATTGTACGCTCCGGTCGTATGGGATGCCGGAGGGTTTGTTTTCACTTGTTTGTGTTCCTCGGTTGTATGGGCGGGCGGGGGACTGTAGGTAGTCTCTTGTTACTTTATCACAATGTTATCCCCTAGTTATGGTTGAGCATGCCTATCTTTACTCTACTTCTCCCTTCCTTGTACTTGAGGTGACCGGCATACCATCCATTTCTTAAATTTATTATGTATGTACTATTATTTCAAAGATCCTAGGTGCGTTATTTCTTGCTTACACCTGTGCCTGTTGTCTATATATTCTACTTTCTAGCCTTGTATGTTGTTCTGTTGACTTCCCTCTAGGCTAGTTCCTGTGTACTTTTGGTTGATTTCTGTGACTACTTGCTTCTATTTTATTTGTTACTACACTTAATTCATATATGTGCTTAGTCGGCTTATGATACCTACTGGGTACCTTATGCTTCGCATTTGGTTCTCACCCTACACACTGCATCTTCTGGTGCAGTTCCTAGTGTGAGCCCTCGTTGCTAGCTCATAGGAGACTCGTGCTTGGAGTTTTTGGGTGATATTCTGGACTGAGGGTGAGCTCTTGGCGACCGGAGATTAGCTTTAGTTTATCTTTTGCTTTATGTACTCTATTATCATTCGAAGATATCTGTATATATTGCTTTGGATCGCTTGTACTCCTTATATGTAGTTCTGGCTCTATACTATGGTACCAAGTTTTGGGGTTTGGTTTAGCTTCCATATATTTGTACATATTCCTATTATCTATCTTTTCATCTTGTTTCCTTTGCTTTCGCTCGATTATATGATTTCTTCTGCTTAACTGTTAGCTAGTAGCCCATTACTGACCATTTCTGGCTACGGTGATTGGTTCACCTACTGGGGGGTTGTAGGTGCCATCACGAATAAGAAATTGGGTTGTGACAATATATATACTGCCCAGGGGTCCTTCATTGCGATCGCGAGAGCCACGCTGGCTAGACTATCATGATCGCGAGGACTAGCCACGCGGTCGTGATGAACAAGAAGGGAGGGGCTCATCGCAGTCGCGATCGCGTGGAGCAAGGACCAGCCACTCTATTGCGGTCGCGACAAGGAAAATCGCAATCGTGAGGCACAATGAACCAGGAAGTTCATCGTGGTCACGAAGAAAGAGGCTCGCGATCTCAATTAAGGCCTGAGGCCTGCACCTGCAACAGCTAGAAATCTGTAACTTTTCAAAACTCGACGGGGCATTCTTGGCACTATCAGAAATCGATATTAAAACACCAATAATTCTAATAGAGTGAAAACGATGTTCCGGACTCAATGGAATCAACGAAACTTCTATACGAGGTCGTTTTGATGAAATGTTGACCCAAGTCAATAGTAATGAATAAGAACCCAAAGGCTCAAAATGAGCTCGGCTCACTCGAAACCCAGACCAACCACTTTCCTAACCCAAACTCATCATTCCGGAGCTGATGGAATCGTTGGATTTCGAATCTGACACTCTGATCATCGAAAACCATGCAAAGTTACACTTTCAACTCCAAATGGCTTGAAAATAGAGAAAATAACACAAAACCCACACCGGAAGTTCTCAGGCCTCAACTAAAGGTCCAACTAGACCGAACTCAACGCTATAGAGCTAACGGAACTGTCAGAATTCAATTCCAAGCATATTAGCTAAGAATGTTGACTAAAGTGAACGACATTCTAAGTTAAAGCTCTAAAACAGGAAAAAGGGCAAAACAACCAAACGAACGACCAGGGCACCAAACTACCAGTCCCAGCAAGCCATAAATGTCTCGGTGCCGCTACAGGAAAGCTCTAACAATACAATGAATGAATAAATGCGAAGATGACCAGAAGGGTCATCACAACATTCACTACTAAAAAGACTTTCGTCCTCGAAAGTCAAGAATAAGGGATTACCTGAAAGCTTGAACAACTGCGGATACTGAGCACACAACTCACTCTTGGTCTCCCAAGTAGCCTCCTCAACCGGATGGTCCCTCCATTGAACTTTCATGACCGAAATCTCTCTAGATCTCAACCTCCTGATATCTCTGGCCAGAAATAGCAATTGGTTCCTTAAAAAATGATAAACTCTCATCCAACTAAACTGTATCCTAATGCAACACATGAGACTCATCTAGAACATACCAACGCAACATCTAGAAATGAAAAACTGGGTGAACAACTGAAAACATTGGAAGCAAGGCTAATATATAGGCAACACTACCAACCCTCTATAGAATCTCAAACGGCCCAATAAACCTGGGGCTAAGCTTGCCCCATCGACCAAATCTCATCAAACCCTTCACGGGCGATACTCGAAGGAAAACCAAGTCACAAACACTGAACTCCAAGGCATGAAGTCTACGATCAGCATAGCTCTTCTGCCTACTCTGGGCTGCTCTAAGTGTGTCCTAAATCAAATGAACTTTTTCCAAGAAATCTCTAAGCAAATCTGTACTCTGCGATCTGGACTCTAACCCATCAAACAAACTAATCAGCAATATGCAACTCCTACCATACAAAGACTTGAAAGGTGCTATGCCAATGCTCGAATGAAAACTATTATTATAAGCAAACTCGGCCAATGGCACAAACTGATCCCATGAACACCAAAGTCAAGAACACAAGCCCGAAGCATGTCCTCTAGGACTTGAATAGTCCTCTCAGATTGGCCATCTGTCTGAAGGTGGAAAGCAGTATTAAGCTAAACCTGTGTACCCAAATCTTATTGAATAGCCCTCCAAAACTGAGATGTGAACTAAGTGCCGCGATCTGAAATGATAAAAGTAAGGACCCCATGAAACCAAACAATCTAACGAAGGTAGATTTGGGTTAACCGCTTTGCACCATAAGAGGTATGAACTGGCAAGAAATGTGATGACTTAGTCAGCCTATCAACAATCACCCAGATGGAATCAAACCCATGAGAAGTATGAGGCAAATAAACAATGAAGTCCATAGTATTACCTTTTCACTTCCACTCAGGAATGGGAAGTCGCTGCATCAAGTCACCCGATGTCATGTGCTAGAACTTCACCTACTGATAATTCAAGCACCGAGATACAAACTCTGCCAGATCCCGCTTTATACCACACCACCAGTAAAGCTACCTCAAATATCTATACCTCTTAGCCGAACCAGGATGAATAAATTATCTAGAACTATGTGCCTCATGGAGTATAAACTGAATAAAATCACCAACCCTCGGAACATAAATTCAACCATCAAACCTCAGAATACCATTAGAGCCCAAAGTAGCCCGGCTGGCCTCACCCCTAACTACCTGATCACAAAGGTCGGACAAACTCTGATGCTCAAACTGTCATCTCTGAATCTAATCAACTAGAGTAGAACAAACTTCAACACTGGCAAGAACTCTGCTAGGATCCAATTAGTCAAGCCTAACAAACCGGTTAGCCAAGGACTAGATGTCAAAGGACAGTGGTCACTCAGAAACTAAAAGTAAAGCTAGGCTACCTATGCTCATTGCCTTCAAACTCAAGGCATCCGCTAACACATTTGCCTTGCCTAGATGATATAAAATGGTGAAATCATAGTCCTTAAGTAGCTCAATCATCTCCACTGCCTTGAGTTTAGCTCTCGCTGACTCATAATAAACTGAAGGCTATGGTGGTCGGTGAATATCTCATAATAAACTCCATATAAATAGTGCCTCTAGATCTTGATCCTGAAGACTACCGCCGCCAACTCTAAGTCATGAGTAGGGTAGTTGCGCTCGTGAACCTTCATCTGCCTCAACGCATATGCTATCACTCGACCCTGCTACATCAAGACACAACCAAGACCAACCCTGGTAGCATCATAATACACGGAGAAACTCTGACCATGAACCAGCAAAGCCAAAATAAGAGTTGAAGTTAATAAGGCCTTAAGACTCCGAAAGCTATCCTCGCACTGATCTGACCACTGAATGGAACATCCTTCCTAGTCAGCATAGTCAATGGTGCTATTATGGAAGAAAATCCCTGAACAAACTGCCTGTAGTATCCTCCTAACCCAATGAAGTTGCGAACCTCAATAGATGTAGTAGGTCTGAGCCAATCACGGACTGCTGCAACCTTACCCAGATCAACTCTAATCCTATCTTTAGACACTAGGTGCCCTAGGAATGCAACTGACTCAAGACAAAACTCGCACTTTGAGAACTTGGCATAAAGCTGGTGATCTCTCAAAGTTTGAAGTACAGTCCTCAAGTGCTTCTCATGCTCCTCTCTACTCCGGGAGTATACCAGAATGTCATCAATGAAGACTATCACAAATATATCCAATTAAGGGATAAACACCCTATGCATCAAGTCCATGAAGGTTGCGGGGGCATTAGTCAACCCAAAAGACATCACCAGGAACTTATAGTGGCCATAACATGTCCTAAATGTTGTCTTAGGGATGTCCTCCACCCTAATCCTCAATTGATTATAGCAGGACCTCAAATCAATATACAAAAACACGGCGGAACCCAGAAGCTGATCAAATAAGTCATCAATCTTGGACATCGGATACCTATTCTTCACTGTCACCTTATTTAACTACCGATAATCAGTACACACCCGCATCGACCCATCTTTTTTCTTCACGAAGAAAGTGGAAGAACTCCAAGGAGACACACTTGATGTAATGAACCCCTTAGCTAACAAATCTTGGAGATGCTCTTTAAGCTCTCTCAACTCAGAAGGATCTATACGGTAGGGAGGAATAGAAATGGTCCTGGTCCCTAGCTCTAACTCAATGGAAAAATCAATATCCCTCTCAGGTGGAAGGCCTGGCAGGTCGGTAGGAAACAAATCTAGGATGTCTTTAACCACAGTAATGAACTCAGGAGACGTAGGGTCAACACTAGCATCTCGGACATATGCTTGGTTAGATAAACACCCATGAGAAATCAACTTCCTAGCTTGAAGACAAGATATGATCCCAAATGGTGCATAGCTAAGAGAACCCTGCCACATAATCGGGGATACACCTGGTACGGCTATGGTGACGGTTGATAAGTCGGTAATTTACCAACTTATTTAACCTTTAAGCTTAAACTTTTGCATCCTAATTGAGAGAAAATAGTGTATTTGAAATGATTTGCTTCTATTATAAATGTGTATGTGATTTAGAAGTGATTGGTGCAGAATCGGATAAAAAGGTCAAGATGGAGAGAATTCTAGAATTCTGGGAAACTCAGCACAATCGCGCGGAAAGGGTGCCAATGGCGCGAAAGGCGAATGACAGGTGATAAATGCTCAAATCGTGCTCTCCAATTAAGGAGTTCACAATGATCGCGTAGTCAAAACAAAATTTATAACCCAACGAATGTCGGGTTAAAACCCAAGTGACCTGATTTAGCTCATTAGAGATTGTGCGAAGCGATTTCAAAATGAGATTGGCTGTTCAACAAAACTAAAGTAATAAAATGGGGGAATTGGGAAAGTTGTGACTTCTATCTAAATTCAATTAAAAGCTGTAAAATTGAGATGGGTGTACCAACTAGAACTAGATGACTAGGGGTGTATTTCCGATGGGGAGTTTGCTATAGGATAGGGTGATCACTAATTCACTCAAATTCTTACCTAGTGACACGAGTAGCTTTGGTCATAAGTGTGGAATGCTATCTCTCGATCAACATCCACATATCCGATGATTTTGGTTAGAACATCATTCAGTGTGCTAAATAACCTACCAACTTTTGGTTAGGGAGGTCATCCTATTTCTAGCCCAGACCCTTAAAAGGGAGATTCCACGATTGGAGCTATGTCTAGCCCTCAATCTAAGTGGATTCCCATGTACCCACTAGCAATCACATCCACAACTACAAAATTCTCTCTCGAGCAACTAAGTAGCCAAGTAAGGTAAATTCATGTTTGCAACCACAAATTATTAGATTAAAACATGGTGAAATTACTAGACCCACATCAGATAAGAAATTATAAGAGTGATTTAGCAACACCCACACCCATTAGCTACACACCTATCATCAATACACCTCTAGACAAGAAAAATTAGCCACTCATAGAAGGGGGAGAAGATATACCAGCAAGGTAGATCAAATTCCCATCCATTGTAGATGATTCTCAAGTTCTAAACTCAAATTAGCACACAATTTGTTAACCAAAAGATTAGATTGAAAAACCCTCTCTCAATGAAGATGGAGAAATGTGTTTACAAGCCAAAAATATCTCCCAGTTCTCTACTGAAAATCTCTACCCTAAATTGTATATACAAAACAAGCCTAAAGCTCCTTTTATATGTTCCCAAAATCATCACATAAATTATGGACAAAATTGCCCTCTGGGTGGTGTGCGATGCGGCGTGCGGTTCGCACACCGACTTCAGGTGGACCAGTGACTTCAGTCGCTTAGGTAGGCCTTGTGCGGAGGGTGATACATTTTGCACCATGAGATGTGCGCGTCACATGGTGACTGCATGCTATAGCAGAATCTTCAATCATCTTTTCAGCTTTATGCGGAGGAGGTGCGTACTGCACCTCGGCCTATGTGTCTCGCACAGCCACCGCACCTCTTGGTAGATTCTACAGCTTTTCTCAACTCTTCACACTTAACTCTTTTTTGGCTCTTTTTGGGTCCATATCCTTGTTTCTCCTCTTCTATCAAAAGAACCTGCATAGACATCAATAAAGATCATAAGAACCTCTAAATAAATTCAAAACATAGCAATAATTCATGGATATAGGCTCAATAAGTTGGTAGATTACCGACTTATCAAACCCCCAAACATGAACTATTGCTTGTCCTCAAGCAATATACTTACATGGCAAGGAATGAATTATGCTAAGGCTCAATTAAGGCACAAAAACTATTCTACACTAAATATTTAAGAAAAATAAAC
The DNA here is from genome assembly GCA_003996215.1 of Jaltomata sinuosa. Lineage (NCBI taxonomy): Eukaryota > Viridiplantae > Streptophyta > Magnoliopsida > Solanales > Solanaceae > Jaltomata > Jaltomata sinuosa. Next base: position 554,729 of record QJPP01007013.1, on the reverse strand, counting down.
AAACAAAAGACTCAACTACTATGCTTATCTCAATTTAGGCCCCCACATGCTCAAGGTAATTGCTCATTTCCAAACTTTTTTTCAAAAAGGACATCATATCTCTTCTAAAACTCAAGGGAATTTGCCATTCAAAACAAGACATTTTAGCGTCTCAAGTCATTGGCATGGACCACCAAGGTTTGCCTCGAGATTTGCCACACAACTTGTCTGATTCATTTCCCTCAATTGAAATAGAGACTCTATGCTTCAATTCGAGTGCATGATGCTACTCACCACAAGAGAGAATCCCACTCACAATCATTCAATTCACAAAACACGGGATTATAAGAGAACCAAGAAGACTCTCACTCTCTCAAGGAAGTTCAAGTGCATACACATTAAACCATAGGCTCGCCCTTCATTTAAACTGCCACTAATGTAGGGTAGCCAAGCTCTGAATCACCAAGGATTTGCGGGTCATAATGTTGGCTAGGGCTAAAGTGAGGATATCATGTGGTTCAAGTGACTACACCTCCCTAATGCTCTTTGCTTTCATTTAGAGTGCCGCTCATATTTTTCAATTTTTTTTAACTTCACCCTATTTCTCCCTCACACAACCCAAGATTTCTCCTTTTTGCCTCATGATCATTTGCACCTTATATCACCGTCACTTGTTACCACCTATTTATGCTTTTCAATTTGCTCATTGAATTGAGCTTTTGGAGTAATTTTCATTTCTTGAATAGAGGTGCTACCTTGCATTTCAAGTGCATTTCTTTTCTTCTCCTCATTTGATCACATGCACCCCCAAACTTAGGCATTTGCCTATGTTACTTTTGTTTCCCCCCCCCCCCAACATAGGATTTTAGCCTACATTTTATTTTCAAGCAATTAGGGAGGATGGGTGCCAAGCTAGAGGTTTCAAAAAAAAGTCAAGGTGTTACAAAGGTGTCAAAGAATGGTCACAAGCTCAAAGGGGTTCACTAGGATTTGATGTAATTGGGAGGTCATTTGAGTGAAGTGGCTATCAAAATGGGCCTAAGGTCATTTTTCAAGCTTGGTTACACCTAGAATTTTTCCTTGAATCACATTCGGGGCAAGTTCTAGATGACACTTATGCACAAGAATCAAGGTAAGGCCTCACCGCACAAGGCATCATGCCACAAGACTTCATTCATTAGTCCCAAAATTAATTGGGGAAAATGACTTTTGACAAGCTATTCCGAGTTTATTACACACTCATTTATGAGTCAATCAAGCCAAAGCGAGAGTGCAAGTCATGACAAGAGAACGCTTTTCCTCAAAAATTCATTTCCCTTCTTCCTTTCCTTTTCAAAAGCAAATTACCAAGATTTTTTTTTGGTAGGACCATATCGAGACAAGCATTTACGGACTCAATTCTAAACTAAACTTGGCATTTTCCCTTAAGAAAGTTGCCCCTCAATCTATCATAGGGAATCACCAACCCGGTTCGACACACAAAAACAAAAGAAAACAAAAAGAAAATAATCAAAGTTTTTGCTCCTTGGGAAAGAACCGTGGTATTAAGAAAACCCTCGAAGTTTATTTCTACACTGCTATGAACAAGGCGATAAAAGCACCCACCTAAACTGAAGCTGAACATTGTCCCCAATGAAGAATAAAAGAAGATATGGTAAACTCCGTGAACTGACATGCGAAACACACTTCAGGTGATGCAGTCGCATGTCCATCGCATCGGTTAAGGTTGGTAAGTCTGTTTGCTGCTTGTGTGACCAATGTGTGACATGCGCCTAAGATTTTGTGGCCCGCACTGAAAATGCATGATATGTAAAAATCTGGGGGACGCTGCCAATGTTCTGGAATGCAGTGCAAAATGAGTGTGCGATGCACACTTTAGGTCATGCGATCACACACCAATCGCATATGAATTGGCCTGATTCTGTTAAGCTCATGCATTCCGATATGTGACATGCACCCTACGTGGTGCGATCATACAAAGCCTCGCATCATGTGACCCTTTCTTCAATTCCAACCACAATACTAACAAAAACAACACACAAGATAAAACCAGAAAATAAGGAGAAAATATGTAAGGAAAAAGAGCTTGGGTTGCCTCCCAAAAAGCGCTTGGTTTAACGTCATGGCTCGACGGAGGTACCTCCAAATCAAGGTTCATCCAAGAAAATGTCTTCTACACACGCAACCTCCCCCGTGATTCCCAAATACTTCTTCACTCATTAACCGTTAACCTTGAAGGCCAAGCCATCCTCATTATCCAATTCTATCGCTCCATTTGCAAAAACTTGAAGCACTTTGAAAGGTCCCGACCATTTGTATCTTAGTTTACCCAAAAAGAGCTGAAGCCTCGAATTGAACAAGAGGATCCAATCTCCCAGGTGGAAAGCTCATTTTAGGATTTGTTGGTAATGATAGTGTTTCATCCAGGCCTTGTAGATAGAGGCACTTTCGTATGAACGCATTCAAAATTCATCCATTTCATTTATAGCCTCAACCCTAGCACGAGTGGATCTCTCCCAATTTAGGTTCAGCTTCTTCAATGCCCACATAGCCTTGTGTTCCAATTCGACCGGGAGATGGCAAGCTTTTCCAAAAACTAGTTGATAAGGGGACATCAATCGGGGTCTTATATTATGTCATGTATGCCCACAATGCATAATCTAGCTTGCATGATAAATCCATTTGGTGAACATTCACCGACTATGAAAGGATGGATTTAATATCCCGGTTGGACACTTCAACTTGCCCGCTTGTTTGTGGATGATAAGGAGTGGCCACTTTGTGTTTGACACTATATTTTTCAAGTAATGCGCCAAATAATTTGTTGCAAAAGTGTGATCCACCATCACTAATGATGGCACGAGGTGTGCCAAATCTAGCAAGGATGTGTTTCTTAAGAAAGGCAGTCACACTTCTCCCCTCATTATTTGGTAAGGCCACCGCTTCGACCCATTTGGACACGTAGTCTACAACCACTAAGATGTAGGTATTCCCATGTGAGCTTCTGAAAGGTCCCATAAAATTGATACCCCATACATCAAACAATTCTACCTCCAGAATGAGGGTTAGTGGTAATTCGTGGCGGTGAGAGATGCCTCCTCTGTGCTGACACTTGTCACACTCTTTCACCACATAATGAGCATCGTGGAATAACATAGGCCAATAGAACCCACTTTGAAATACCTTAGAAGCCATGCACATGCCACCATGGTGTCCTCCAAAAAGGGATGAATGACATGCTCTAAGAATAGGTAACATTTCAATTTCAGGGACACATCTCCTTATCATCCCATCGGTGCAAATCCGAAATAAGTAGGGCTCATCCCAATAGTATTTTCGCACGTCATGGAGGAATTTCTTTTTCTGATTGGAGTTCAATCCCTCTGGGAGTAGATCACTTGCTAAATAATTAGCAAAATCAGCAAACCAATGTATCAAGTAATGAGATGCAGCCAAAATTTGCTCATCGGGAATGAGTCATTAATTTCAAGTTCTCCCACCGGTCTTCCTTCTTCTTCCAAACTAGATAGGTGGTCAGCCACCTAATTTTCACACCCTCTTTGATCCTTCACTTCAAAATCAAACTCTTGAAGAAGTAGCACCCACCGGTTTAATCTTTGTTTGGCATCCTTTTTAGCCATCAAATATCTTATGGAAGTATGATCAGTGTGCACTACCACCTTAGTGCCCAAGAGATATGCTCGAAATTTCTCAAAAGCAAACACTACAACCAGTAATTTTTGTTCTGTAACCGTGTAATTTGTTTGTGCAACATTCAAAGTTTTACTTGCATAGTATATTAGGTGAAAAATCTTCTCTTTTCGCTGAACAAGCAGTGCCACTAAGGCTATGCCACTAGCATCACACATAAGCTCAAAAGTCTTTGACCAATCTGGGGCAATGATAATCAGGGTGGATGTGAGTTTTTCTGTCAAGTTGAGGAAGGCCGTCATGCATTTATCATCAAAGCTGAATATTGCCTCCTTCTCTAAAAGCTTACACAAAGGATGAGCCACCTTTGAGAAGTCCTTGATGAATCACCGATAAAATCCAGATTGCCCCAGGAAACTATGGATGCCCTTCACGGTTCTTGGAGGGGTAATTTTGATATAAACTCAATCTTTGCTTGATCAACCTCCAGCCCTTTTTTGGAGATCTTGTGTCCCAAAACTATCCCTTCTTTAACCATGAAGTGGCATTTTTCCTAATTCAACACCAAATGTGTTTCCTCACACCTTTGAAGTACCTCTTCTAGGTGCTCCAGACAATCATTGAACTCATCCCCCACCACCAAGAAGTCATCCATGAAAATCTCCATTGTGTCCTCCACCATGTCTGAGAATATAGACATCATACACCTTTAGAATGTGGCTAGGGCATTACAAAGTCCAAAGGGAATTCTTTTGAAGGCGAAAGTGCCATACGGGCATGTTAAGGTGGGTCTTTTCCTTGTCTTCAGGGGCAATTGAAATTTGATTATACCCGGAATAGCCATCTAGAAAACAATAGAAGCCACAACCCGCCAATCGATCTAACATTTGATCCATGAACGGAAGAGGGAAATGGTCCTTTTCCATCCATGAATTCAACTTTCTGTAGTCCATGCACACTCTTCAACCAGTCATGGGTCGAAGGGCGATCATTTCATCTTTCTCATTTGGCACCACTGAAATTCCTCCTTTTTTTGGAACACATTGCATCGGGCTAACCCACGTGCTATCCGAGATGGGAAAAACTACTCACGTATCCAACCACTTGATGATTTCTTTCTTCACCACTTCTTGCATAGGCTGGTTTAGTTTTTGTTGGTGCTCAATTGAAGGGGTACTTTCCTCTTGGAGGTTTATTTTATGAGTGCATATTCCCAGAGGTATGCCTTTTATATCCGCAATAGTCTACCCTATAGCTCTAATATATTTCTTCAACACTCAAAGCAAGGCTTCCACTTGAGTGTCGCTTAACTTGGTATAAATAATGATAGGTAAGGTCCCATTAGCCCACAAGTATACATACCTCAAATGGGAGGGCAATGGTTTGAGCTCCAAGCTAGGGGGTTCAACGATGGACAGTTTCGATGGTGGGGTTTCCCTGTTCTTCAAATCGAGATCAAGTTTCTATGGGGTATAAGAGTAGGATCCCATGCCCACCAATACACAATAAACTTCATCGAACTCTTCAATACCCTAACCATCATGATTCAATAGCATTTCTTCTAAGGCTTCATTAACGAATCCCTCTCTCATGTACAAATTGACACTCTGCTTGATTTTTGCAATTGTGAAGGCCGTTTGGATATCACTTGGTTGCCTTATAGATCTACTCACATCGAATGTGACTTCCTCATCATTCAATGCAAACTTTAATTCTCCCGAGTTCATTTTACTCAAGGTGTGCGCTGTTTTTAGAAGTGGATGCCCCAAGATGATGGGTATCTAAAAACTCCCCTTACAATCAATTATCACGAAATCTGCTGGATACACACTCGCCCCACCTTAATCAAAATGTCACAACTTATTCCCACGGGTTGCCGTATTGATCGGTCTATCATGAAAAGCTCCAAGCATGTTCTAGTGGGCTACCCCAACTCCATTCGCTTGAAAGTGGCTAACGACATAAAATTGACACTAAGTTTTCATCGCACACTATTCTAGTGGATTTGTGGACTCCTTTCAAATCACACACCGTGTGTAGACCCGGCATTAACGCTTCATTGAAGAAATTTCCCGCAAGAGTAGCATTACTAAAGGAGGATAGTTAGACTACCCCTGTCTCTTCTAAATTTCATGTGGTGCATAACTCTTTCATGAATTTAGCACATTCGGACAATTTGGAAAAGTTGGGGCTTGCGGGCGTATTTATCGTAATTCTCCTCAATGAGGACTCAAAATCATATGTCTTCTCCTCCATATTTTCATGCAAGAATCATTGAGGGAATGGAGGTTGACAAGTTGGGAGTGGTTTAAGAATTTTAGCCTTCTTACTCTCGTTTTGACAAATCTTGGGCACCCCATACCCATGAGTTTGCCTTTTCTAAGGTATGCTTATCATTGGTATCTCATCATCCTCATTCTCGGGTTGCCTAGATTGGAGTTGTGAATTCATCCAACGCATTCTATCTTCAGGACATTCAATGTCCACGGAGTGCGCTTGAATGGTATGGGCAAGACCCCCAAGCTTATGACTCAATTCCTCGAGGATTCCATGGGTTGCCCCAACTTTCTCTAGCATTACCATAACCATATTCTCCATTTTAGAGTCTTCATGTTGCTCGTTCTGACCTTGATTCCCATGATCGCGCCTACCCGAGATTTGAGGGATATCATAGAAACCCACCTCGTGGTTTGTAATAGAAGCCTCATCATTACCTTAACTCAAACTCACACCATCCTCTATAGTCCTCATACCCCTGATAGCACCAATGGCATGAATTGTTCCTAACCGCTCGCTAAAAATGCTCTTTACCATGAATTCAAGTAGAGTGGAAATGATTGATAGCTCTCTACTCCTTGGAGCTTCATTTTGTAACCAATCCTCAATCTCATTAGCAGAGGTAGCACCCATTGCTCCCTTGGCTCCCAAAAATCCAACTTAAGGTCCGGCAATGTATCAAGGTCCAGAACAAATAGCTCGAATAAGAAGTATTTGCCTTTATATTTGAATGATGTGTGCCTGTAAATTCACCACCAATAACAGCAAAAAGTAAAAGAAAACAAACACTCTCAAGTTGACTTCACAACAACAATCAAAAACTAGCTAATACTCAAGTCCCCGACAACGATACCATTTTTGATAAACGCTCAAATCGTGCTCTCCAATTAAAGAGGTCACGGTGTTCGCGTAGTCAAAACAAAATTTATAACCCAACGAATGTCGGGGTCGAACCCAAGGGACCTGATTTAGCTCATTAGAGATTGTGCAAAGTGATTTTAAAATAAGAGTAGTTGTTCAACAAAACCAAATCAATAAAATGGGGGAATTGGGAAAGCTTTCACTACTAACTCAATTCAATTAAAAGCTGTAAAATCAAGATGGGTTTACCAAATTGAACTAGATGACTAGGAGTGTATTTCCGGTGGGGAGTTTGCTATAGGATAGGGTGATCACTAATTCACTCAAATTCTCACCTAGTGACACGGGTAGCGTTGGTCATAAGTGTGGAATGCTATCTCTCGATCAACATCCACATATCCGATGATTTCGGTTAGAACATTATTTGGTGTGCTAAATGACCAACCAACATTTGCTTAGGGAGGTCATCCTATCTCTAACTCGGACCCTTAATTGGGAGATTGCACGATTGGAGCTATGTCTATCCTCCAATCTAAGTGGATTCCCAAGTACCCACTAGCAATTTCACATCCACAACTACAAAATTCTCTCTAGAGCAACTATATAGCCAAGTAAGGTAAATTCATGTTTGCAACCACAAATTATTTGATTAAAACATGGTGTAATTACTAGACCCATATCAGATAAGCAATTATAAAACTAAACTAGCAACACCCATACCCATTAGCTACATAGCCATCATCAATACACCCCTACACAAGAGAAATTAGCCACTCATAGAAGGGGGAGAAGATATACCAGCTGGGTAGATCAAATTCCCATCCATTGTAGATGATTCTCAAGTTCTTGAGTCAAATTAGCACACAATATGTTAACCAAAAGATTGGATTGAAAAACCCTCTCTCAATGGAGATGGAGAAAGGTGTTTACAATACAAAAATATCTCCAAGTTCCCTACTAAAAATCTCTACTCTGAATTGTATATACAAAACAAGACTAAAATTCCTTTTATATGTTCCCAAAATCATCACATAAATTTAGGATAAAATTTCCCTATAGGTGGTGTGCGATGCGGCATGCGGTTCGCACGTCACAGTGTGCGCGTTGCACACCGGCTTCAGGTTGGCTCTTTTTGGGTCCATATCCTTATTTCTCCTCTTCTATCCAAAGCACCTGCATAGACATCAATAAAGGTCATAAGAACCTCTAAATCAATTCAAAACATAGCAATAATTCATGGATATAGGCTGAATAAGTTGGTAGGTTACCTACTTATTACCAGGCTTATGCGTGATGGCGCTGGGACAACGCGATAGTGCTACATAGTGAAGTGGTCAGTGCCAGTCTAAGACAAGGGCGCGATCGCTCCAAGATAGTGCGGTAGCATTGACCAGTGTGAGTCCTTTGAGTGCGATAGCACCGCAATAGCGCGATGATGCTTCACTATACCTAAAGGTGAAAATGGTAAGAAATGAAATTTCACCCTTGTGGAAACCCTAATTTATACAAAAGACTCCTCAGCCATTTTGGAAGCTATCTTTGGCTATTTTCCCAATATTTGGAAGCTTGGAGAGAAAGTTCATCAGCCAACACCATAGGAGTGAAAATTTGGATGCTTTGTATTGTAAAATCTTAAGTTCCATTCTTCAAACTCTTGTTCTTAATTGCTATTTTATAGGTGTATTGTTGACTTGGGATTTTTCGGTTTTTGTATTAGAGATAATACTTTTTGGGTATTGAATTCATATATAGATTTTGTTCTTGTTTGATTATTTGGGTCGATTTAATCCTCCATGCATGAAATTATAGTCAATGGTTGCAAACATTGACTTGGGTTTCTAATTTGGGTTGTTGCTTGAGAGAGAATTTCCCTAAATTCGGGAAGATTCAATAATGGGGATTTTGGGTTTCCACTCTAGACCAAGGCTAGAGATAGTTTGGTTCCCGGAAAATCCCATCTAAGAGTTAGGGTTAGAGATAACCCAACTCACTCAAGTTATTTGGTTGGTTTATTGCTTACTAGTGGTGGTTCTAGAGAACACACGAGATATATGCTCGATTGGTTGAAAGGCGGTTAGGCATACCTTCAACCAAGACTACCTATGTGTCAACCGGGTGCAAGTCTGGTGAATTGAATTCCCATTCCCAATTCTCCCTTGTTATCCTTTCTTGGAAAAAGCAAGGTGAAAGCCATTGATCAATCTATCTTTTATTTGATTTTGTTTTATCGTTAGTTTTAGTCTAAAACCCCCGTTTTAGATATCTTTCTCCCCTTTTTGTTAATTGATCTTCAATAAGTTGCTTAGATACTCTATTAACTCAATCGCGACTATATTATTCCCTTGGGTATGACCCTGACACTCGTTGGGAATTATAAATTTTGTTTTGCTCTGACGATCGTCGTGACCTCCAACTTTGGAGAGCACGATTTGAGCGTTATCAAAAATGGCGCCGTCACCGGAAAATAATTTGGCGTATTGAGTTAGTTTAGAATTTGAGTTTACTTACTCTAGTTCAATTTTGTGAATAGTTGCTTTTTTGTTTAGTTTTAGTTTGTTGATGGCATCATGGCTTATTTGAATTCTAGAAATATTGATAGCTGCATCCCAATTTATATCCCCGACTATTGTGTTTATTTTGGAGGATCCCACCTTGGACAAAGGTGTTGAATTGTCCCTAGGAGAGGGAGGTATTCCTCTTCTTGCTCCTATGATGGGCACAATTGCTATTTGTGTGGTGGTCGTGATGGATATTGGAGCGAATGCCCTAATGATTATCGTCCCCCTCCCCCCTCTTATGCTAACAATGTTGCTAGTGGTGCTTGTGACCTTAATAGTAACCATAACTTAGCAAGCAAAGATGGCATATGTGTCAAGCTCCAAACCCTCTTGCCTCACTAGAACCCAAGAGGAGAGTGTGCAATCCATAAAGCAATGCTTTGTGGACGCAGGAACTAAAGAAGAGGAAAACACAAGGGAGGATCATGAATTGAAGGTGGTGTTGCAACCAACTACCCCATTTGCTGGTCATGATGTCATAGCATATCTAAGTGAGGATGTTATGAATGAGGTAAGCTCGAAGGTGGAGATGCCCAAATCCCACTTCAACCTTTGTTCCACCTTAAGTTTGATTGAATGGATGAGAATCAAAGTAATCAAGCTTTTGGAAGACCTTGGAAGGAGGGTGGATAAAGGTCTATCTGGTTTTTAGTTTGTCATGGAAAGAAGGAAAAGTGTCCTTTCTCACTTGAAGGCCAAAAAGTGTGAAATGTGAAATCAAGAGAATCGCCTTATCATGTTCAAACCTTCCCCTCGAGATTATCACTAGAAACTCGATCCAAGTTTGGGTCGAAGGTTCGAATCCTCCAAATAGAGATCCAAATGGTGAGGTAGATTGCATCGCGCCGTGACATTAAATTGTGTGCTTTATGGGAGGCAACTCATCATTTCAAAATTTTGAAGGTTTTAAATTTTTTCTTTCTTTATTAGAGTAGCTTAGTGTAGATTTTTGACCAATCCATAAAGATTCAAGTGTTTTTGAGTTGTTTGGGCAGGTTGAGAAATGGAGGCCTCATAAAAATCCAATCAAGGACCAAAATGGGTGCCAAAATGACATGCTAAATAGGGTACGAATGCACATCTAAGTGTGCGTATCGCACATGCAAATGCACCCAAAGACAGTGAGGCTGCCAAGAAGGTCAAAGTGTGCGAAATAGATGCATTTCGCACCTCAAAATGTTCCCGGCGCACATGTAATCACACCTCAAAGTAGTAAGCTTCTAAAAACTGGCTGGAACATGCGAAATAGGTGTGTTTTGCACTTAGAAGAGTGCTTGTCGCACCAACCATTTCACGATGAACCAGTGATATACTAAAAACTTTTCAAGAAAACTGTGCAGCGCGATCGCACTGAGGCAACCCTAATAGCACAGAGAAAACCTTTACAGAGCAATGCAATCATGCTCCTCTAGTACGATCGCGCCTAAGCAAGAATCAACGCAGTGAATTAAAAGAATGAAACTTTTTCAGTTCTCCACATCTCCTAACATGTTCATCAGGTATTATCCATTGTCAAATTCTCTCTTAGCACTTGGAAGAGTGCCCGTCGCACCAGCCATTGCATGATGAACCAGTGAGCTGCAAAAAACTTTCAGGAAAACTGTGCAGCGTGATCGCGCTAAGGCAGCAGCGATAGCACTGAGAAAACTTTCACAGAGCAGCACAATCAAGCTCCTCTAGTGCGATCGTGCCTAAGCAAGCATCAACACAGTGAATTAAAAGAATGAAACTTTTCAGTTCTCCACATCTCCTAAAAATTTCATCAGGTATTATCCATTGTCAAATTCCCTTTTCCCCAATACTTCTCCAAGATGTTATACACCTAAATCACGAGCAAAAGTAATTGGGTTTAGTTGGAACTATGAGCACAAGTTGCTTCATCTCTTCTCTCCTCTTTTGATCACCAAACTCATCCATCAAGATATGTCTTTGTATCTTCCTCTAATTCATGTTTCTTGGTCTGATTGTATTTGTTAAACAAGTGGAGTTGAGCAAACACTTAGGGAAGTCTTGAGTACCCAAAGCTCCTCCATTGTTATGAATCTTTTGAAGACCCAAAGATTGTGTTTGTTGCTGAATTTTATGAAATTGAGTAAGAAATTGTGTTGTTGTTGTTCTTGGTGAAAAGAAATACCCCCTTAAATGGATTAAATCCATGATCTGGATGTGAAAATATCACAATGGGGGTTGTTTGGCCGAAGAAGACAACTGTCTAGTTGCTCAATGTGATCGCGCTGCTACAGTACAATCGCGCCGCCTGAAGGTTGAGTTAATAGCGCGATCATGCTAGCGTGACGCAATAGCACCCAAGAAGAAATAAAAAAAAAAAGATTTGACTTGATCGCGCCAGGAAGCACCAATGGCGCTGAGCAACTGCAGCTGGCACAAAAACAATAGCTTTGTCTAGAGCTATTGCGTTGCTTTCTAACCCACTTTTCTTGCTTAAAATACTTGTTTTTCATTGTGCTACATGTATTTCCCACATTTTCACCTTACAAATGGTTTTTGTAGGTACTTTGGATTAAAAAATGAGTACTAGTGCATCAAATTCGGGAGGCCAAGTTGATGAAATTGTGGAGGAGGAGTATGATCGCACTAAATTTATGTCACAAGCTTGTGAGGAACGATATAATGCTGACTTGTCCAAAAAAATGGTCCCTGAAAGGGGGATTGCAATGCAAGGGGTGGAGGCGGCCTTACCTGAATATTTTGGCCGGTTGCATAGAGCAAAATGGAACTGTTTCATAGCTCCACCATATAGGGCCAATGAAATAGTTGTGTGGGAATTTTATGCTAATGCATCAGCCATAAACTTCAAGGATCCGGTGGTAACTATTCGGGGGAGATCATTCAGATTTGGAGCCGACGAGATCAACAGGTACTATGGGCTCAAGGATCATGACACTACACTTTTGGGGGAAAGTAGTGCATTAGGTAGGCCCTGAATTGCTTCGAAGGTATGTCCCGGAGTGCAGCCCACATGCTCTATGCTAGAAACCAAGATTTACTCTCATGACTTCACAACCAAGGAAAGGATGTGGTTCTCCATCATATGCAGTAGGGTACAACCAATTCAGAATGAGAGTGAAGTTCCTATGTACAGAGCTGTGAATGTGGCGGCAATGATTGATGATAGCCCAGTTAATGTAGGGCCACTGATCATATGGGATATGAAGAATAGTATCAGAGGCAACAATGAGAGCTTGTTCTTTCCCTCCTTGATTACTGACTTATGTCAGGTTGCGGGAGTTGATTTGAATGATCTAAAAGATGTTTGGCTTGACACAAAGATTCCCATTTATCCATTGAAAAAGGAAGGTTTGAGATCTGTGGTTAAGAAGAGAAAAGTTGAATCTAGTTCAACGTCAGGAGCTACATGAGGTAGCCAATCAGCCCCTTGTGCCGCTAATGCCACCCTGGCACCTCCGCCTATGCCTAGACCATTCCAGCACCTTTCCACTGAAATATCCAAAGTTTAGGCATCCATTAGTACATTGGCCACTAGCATTCCTTCGGGACCACCTAAGACCCAAATTGATACATTGAATGATATGGTGAAATGGAAGAAGAAGTTTAAAGAGAGTCCGCAGAGGTTGTAAAAGAGTTTTGAGAAGCAGGAGAAGAAAATGAAAACAATGAGTGGTAGCCTTGATGATCAAAAGAAAAGGGACAAAGAAAGAGACATGTTGCTGAAGAGTATGTGGAAGAGTATAAAGAGCTTTTGTGGGGGTTAAGACACCGAGGATCATAATGACTCCATGACTCACGGCGATGGTGGAACTCCAGCGAGCCCTCTCTAGCTACATCTCAGCGAGCCCCCTCATACTACTTCCTCCGTATTTCATTTTATATTTATGCACTAAGGGCACTGCAATATATTTTTGTTGCGAGTGGCGGCATTTGGGTTATGCTTATGTTGGATTTTGATACTTGTTTTGTGCCCTTGTAGAGCTTGTTTTTGATACTGTGCCCTTGCAGGTTTGTTTGTTGAAATGTTGTTGGATTAGTCACTTTTGTTACTTCTTTCTTCCTTTTCGTAGCTTCTTTAATTTTTGTTGTAGTTGGTTTAAGGAAAGGTTCCCAATGATAGATCGAGTAATGACATTCTTAAGGGAAACTGTTGCTTTGTTTGGTGTGTTAATCTAAGGGATGTCTGAGTACCCGTTAGGCTAGATGAAATTGCATGTATGTTGGGGTGTATAGGTTGGTCAATTCTGAGTTCCCATATTGATTTAGATTGATTATTTAGCCCTATAATAGATTGGGTAATGTCATTCTTAATGGCGAATCGTCATCTTTTGAGTTAATTGTGAATCATGACTTGTTTGGTACTAATGGACTTAGTCTTGCATGCAAATTGAGATGGGCATACCCTTCCAAATATTTTTGCAAAAAATGCATGGCAAATATCGATTTTGTGACAACTCTTTTAATCTTTTTGTGACTCTTGACTCATTAGCGATGTTAATGGAAACATGGCTCCTTTTTGTTCTTGTCTAGAAAGTTAAAATTGATCCTTCTTGAATGATTCGCATGCCATGTATGGTGAGGTTTAGTTGAATAATTCTCGTGCTTGTTTTTGTTAACTAGAACTTGCCCAGTTAGTCTTTAATGCTAGTCTTGATTACTCTTGGTTGGAGAAATGATCTTAGGCCTTCTTTGTGATTATTGAAGCCTACTTAGACTTAAAAGCCACCATTGTACTTAAATTGAATCATTAGTCACCCCTCTTGAGCCTAATACCTTTTCTTTGGCATTCATTACAAGCCTTGAACAATTTTTACAATGAATCCCTCTCTTGAACCCATCCCTCCTTGAACTCCACAAGTGTGAAATAGAGGCTAAAAGCCTATAATTTGGGGTTGATAAAGGTACCTTGGAGGAGTGCTAAATGAATAAATCATGGTTTGTTGCTTAATGAGAATTTCCAAAAAGAAGGAAGAAAGAAATCAAAATGAAAAGCAAAGAGGAAAGGAAAGAAATAAAATCATCCAAGGGTGAAGAAAATGATAAGAATTGGGGCTTCAAATGAAAAGAAGTAAAATGGTGCCTCTTGTTGTATGAAAATGAAATGAATGGCCTTGGTTTTGAATTGAAAAGTTGTGTAGAGTTAGAGGAGGATATAGTATTTTAAATCCAAATACGTATCCTACCCATCCCCGAGCCTACACTACAAGCTTAGAAAATCCCTTTGAGATCTCTAACAAATTGTTGTTGATCTAGTGGCAAATGAAAATAAGGGCAAGCCTATGGTTGATACTTGTTAGCACTTTAACTTCTTTGTGAGTGTGACTGTTTGTATTTGTCCCTTGTGATTGTCTTTGTACATAACGTATTTTTGGGACTTTCGTTCTTGTGAGGACATGCTAATTAAGATAGCTGGTGAATTGATAAACTCTGAAAATGAGTCAAACGAGCATGTGTTGTTGAGCTAGTATTTTGAGTCACATCTTGAGGATTGGGTGTTGTCACTTAATTGTTTTTAAAGTTCCATTGCATCCTTGAATTGTGTCTTGAATAGAGGGGAATGCTTAGATTTAGTTTTCATGTGATTGACTAATCATTAGTACCAACCAAAGTCATGCTTGGTGCTTGAAATGGATTTTTCTTGACTTATATTAAGTGTCATTGCAGTTGTGTTATGTGCCTCTTGTGGTAGAGTTTTTAGTTGCTTGAGGACAAGCAATAGTTCAAGTTTAGGGGTTTGATAAGTTGGTAATTTACCAACTTATTTAACCTTTAAGCTTATACTTTTGCATCCTAGTTGCGAGAAAATAGTGCATTTTACATGATTTGCTTCTATTATACAGGTGTATGTGATTTAGAAGTGATCGGTGCGGAATCGGATGAAAACAAGTCAAGATGGAGAAAATTCTAGAATTCTGGGTAACTCAACTCAATCGCACTAAAAGGGCGCCAATGGCGCTGAAGGCGGATGACAGGCTTGTCCCCAATGGCGTTGGGACAATGCGATAGCGCTACAGAGAGAAGTGGTCAATGCCAGTCAAAGACAAAGGCGCCATCATGAAAACACAACGCAATAGCGTTGACCAGTATGAGTCCCTTGAGTGCGATAGTGCTGCATTAGCAAGATGGCGCTGCATTAGCGCGATGGCGCTTCACTGTAACTGAACGTGAAAATGGTTAGAAATGACATTTCACCCTTGTGGAAACCCCAATTGATAAAAAAGACTCCTCAACCATTTTGGAAGATATCTTTGGCTAGTTTCACAACTTTTGGAAGGTTGGAGAGCAAGTTCATCAACCAACACTATAGGAGTGAAGATTAGGATGCTTTGTATTGTAAAATCATAAGTTCCATTCTTCAAACTCTTATTCTTAATTGTTATTTTATATGTGTATTGTTGACTTGAGATTTTTGGGTTTTTGTATTAGAGATAATACTTGTTGGGTATTGAATTCATATATAGATTTGGTTCTTGTTTGATTATTTGGATCAATAGAATCCTCGATGCATGAAATTATAGTCAATGATTGCAAACATTGACTTGGCTTTCTAATTTGAGTTGTTGCTTGAGTGAGAATTTCCTTAAATTTGGGTACATTCAATAGTGGGGATTTGGTGTTTCCACTCTAGACCAAGGCTAGAGATAGTTTGGTTGCCGGAAACTCCCATCTAAGAGTTGGGGTTAGAGATAACCCAACTCACCCAAGTTATTTTGTTGGTTTATTGCTTACTCGTGGTTCGAGAGAACACACGAGATATATGCTCGATTGGTCGAAAGACGATTAGGCATACCTTTAACCAAGGCTACCTAGGTGTTAACCGGGTGCAAGTCTTGTGAATTGAATTCCCATTCCTGATTCTCCCTTGTTATCCTTTCTTGGCAAAAGCAAGGTGAAAGCCATTGATCAATCTATCTTTTATTTGATTTTCTTTTATCTTTAGTTTTAGTCTAAAACCCCCCCTTTTAGATAATGTTTTAGTTCCTTGGATTCTCTATTAACTCGATCGCGACTACATTGTTCCCTTGTGTACAACCCCGACACTAGTTGATAATTATAAATTTTGTTTTGCTCTGACGATCGCTGTGACCTCCAACTTTGGAGAGCATGATTTGAGCGTTATCAATGGTCTTGGCATAACAATCCAAAACTGCACGGTGAGGGGATAACCAGTCCATGCCCAGTATCACATCAAAATCTAGCATATCAAGAATCATCAAATTAGCCCAAGTCTCCTAATCACTAACAGATATCATGCAAGATCTCACAGTCTTATCCACTACTAAAGAATCTCCTATTGGGGTCGAAACACAAACATGAACAGATAATGGCTGACTAGCCAGCCCAAAATAAGGCAGAAAGTAGGCAGATACATACGAATAAGTAGATCCAGGATCAAACAAAGCCGCAGACTGACGGCACACAAAAATCGTACCTATAATCACAACATATGAGGCCTCCGCCTCCGATCTCCTTGGGACCGCATAAAATTGACGATGACCTCCACCTGCCCTAACCGACATCCCTACCACTTTCTCTGCCATGCAGGGCACCACCCCTAGCCTGACAACAACCCCCACTAGCTGGAGGATGGACTACTCGTAATGGCTCGGTTGGTGGAGCGGTTGGCTGAACTGTACCCCTCTGGGGGCAATCTCTCGCATAGTAACCCACAACCCTACTCATAATAAGGTCCTGATGGCCTGAAGTGTCGAGATGGACCAGCAGAACCTGAATGGCCACCACGGCCTGATGCCTCGGAAGATACACCCCTTAAAGACTGACCGCTCTGGCGCTGATGGCTACTTGACCCTACTTAAACGGAGTACCACCCATAGTCAGAAGCTAAGCCTGAACCGATCGGATGGACTGACCCTGATACTATTGTGGATGATAACCTCGGCCCCGCAAGCCAGAACCTCTACCCCCTGACAGGAACCACTGTAGCCACCCTGATGTCGTGGCCTCTTATCTTTGGCCTCGGGGTCATAATGACGCAAATCCTCTATAGTGCAAGCATAATCCGCAATAGCGTGAAATGATCTACCACCAGCAACCAATATCTCGGCTGGCTCTCTAAACTCCGACCTCAATCCCCAAACAAACTTGTGAATCCCATTCGGCGCACTAGGAATGATCATAGCTCCAAATGGTGCTAACTGATGAAAATGGGTCTCATACTCAGATACAGTCATAGATCCCTGAATAAGCTGTGTAAACTGATCTTTGCGATGCT
Organism: Jaltomata sinuosa; assembly: GCA_003996215.1. Classification (NCBI taxonomy): domain Eukaryota; kingdom Viridiplantae; phylum Streptophyta; class Magnoliopsida; order Solanales; family Solanaceae; genus Jaltomata; species Jaltomata sinuosa. Next base: position 537,200 of record QJPP01007013.1, on the reverse strand, counting down.
TACGATCACTCTGAGGCAGGAACTTGGTCATAAAGGCCTCATAGAACTCAGACCAGGTCAAATGAGGCGATGTAGAAGATCTGCAAGCAACATGTTCTTTTTACCATAACTTCCATTGGCCCTCCAGCTGATATGTAATGTAGACAACCCCATGAGTCTCTAATAACACCAAATGGTGCAACATCTCCTCACATATAGTGATAAAATCAGGTGGGTCCTGACCCGGTGTACCAGCAAACCTCAGCGGTGCAAATCTCAAAAATCTACTCAAGGCCTTCTGCTCCGTCTCTGTCATAGTTGGGCGAGGAGCAAGAGGCTGGGCAACCGCTGGAACTAAAATAACCTCGGTATGGGGAGCCGCAGTGGCAGGCTGTGCTCCTGAACTCTTAACACCCAGCGCTGCCCCCTGAGCGGGTGTCTGTGCTACTTCAAAAATTTTCTCTCCAATCATACCCAAAAGCTAAATAAGTAAACCCCGGATATCTGAGGACTGAGCTGGGGCTGAAGCTGGCACAGAAAGTGATGTTGGAACTGGTACTGGAGTCTGTGGTACATGGTTTGTCCCCGGGTCCACATGTTGCTTTTCATGAACTAACCTTGGCTCGTAATCATGCTCAGGATCTATATCAACTCTAGCATCTCTAGAGGGCGAAACTGCTCTAGGACGACCTCTAGCCCTACCCCTGCGACCACCCAGGCCCCTAGCTGGAGTCGGAGGTGCGGGGGTCGAAGGCTCTCCTCCGCCAGAAGTGGAAGATCTCGTACGAACCATTTGCTGAAGAGTGAACCAGAACAAGTGAGATTTCCCGAAACTTCCAATGATACTATGTATGAGGTAGAAACAAGAAAAGTCCATTTTTACTATGATATCACTATAGCCTCCTGAAGATTGAGTCCTCACATCTCCTCTCTGATCTGCATGACTCTACTAGACATTGACTCCTATACCGATGAAACTGGTGAACGTAGAGCTCTGATACCAAGCTGTCATGACCCGATTTCTCAGTCATGATGGCACCTACAGCACCTCAATAGGGGAACCAATCCCCGTAGCTCGAAATAGTTAGTAATGGGCCATATTCTATCAACTAAAATGGAAGAACAGTTTAATAATAGAAAGCAAGGGAACAAGATAAAGAAAATACTTAACAAGAGTAATATATACAATGCAAAAGCTAAACCAAACCCAAAACCTTGTATCATAGCGTATAAGAGCCGCATATACAAAAGGAGTACAAAAGGTGCAAAACAATATATACAAAGCTATCTCCCAGTAGAAATAGAGTACATAATCAAAAGATAAACTAAAAGCTAAGCCTCGGTTGCCAAGAGCTCACCCTCAGTCTGGAATATCACAAAAGAAGCTCCTCACACAAGTCTTCAATGAGCTAACAGCGATGGCCCACACTAGGATCTACACCAGTAGATTCAGAGTGTAGTATGAGCACCAAATGCGAAGTATAAGGTACCCAGTAGGTATCATAGGCCGACTGGGCACATATAAGATAAAAGCATAGTAACAGATAGAATAGAAGCAAGTAGTCACGAAAATTAATGAAAAATTACACAGGAACTATCCCAGAGGGAAGACAACAGAAACAAAATACAATACTAGCAAGTAGAATACATACACAACAGGCACATATCATGGTAAGAGACGACGCACCTGGGATCCTTGCAAAAATAGTGTATATATATATATATATATACATGTTTAGGAAGTGGATGGTATACTGGTAACCTCAAGTATATGGAATAGGAGAGAAGGGTAAAGATAGGCATGCTCAGAAAACAGGAATCAATAACCAAACTAATCATATCAATCTTAAACCAGAACTAACAACGCTTCAGTATGTATTCTCAAAATCATAACTATGACAGGGGTTAGTATCATGATAAAGTAACAAAAGTCTACCTACAGTCCCCGGCCACCCATACAATCAAGGAACGCAATCAAGTGAAAAGAAAACCCTCCAACCGCCCATACAACCAGAGCGTACACTCAAAAAATAGCAATCAAGGATGGAGCTTCAAAAAATGAATGATATGCTATCAAATTCCAAGACAGTGAAACCTCAGTGTCAGTATGTTACCACCTCCAGTGCCCCAAAGGCCTAGTAAAGGCGGGATCCATAGAAGGACTTCTCCCGAGTACATCTGCTCTGCCATAAACCCCTACCCCTTGTCACAATTTTTCCCAAAGCACTTGGTCCGGACTGACAGGGTCCATGGATGTCTACTCATAGACCACATACTTCACTCTAACCTCAAAATACCGCTCGGAGTGCCACCAGATCATAACTAGTCATCAATGCTTGAAATGCGTGCCTGAATCCTGTCCAAGTCAAATTCAATAGAATAAATGTAGTAAAGCCCCTCTAAGGGTGCCCGAGGATCTCTGGGTAGTAAAACAAGTATGTTTCTCAGCTATACTGAGTCTAATCTCACTTCTTTATAAATAGAGGAAATCAATCCAGCACCTTAGTCCACCCGAGTCCAATATAAGATACAAAAACTGAGACATCTCTCTCCTTTTAACCTTTCTGACCCCAAGAAGATCCATAAAAGGGATACCAAACCATTTCATAACACATTTTACTAAAAATGGGCCCTTGAGGCCATCCAAGGTTTGAATGTCATAGATAGTAATCCCGAAAACAAAACCATAGTAAAATCGAGTAGAAAATCCTTTATATGCATGATAATGGCATTCTCAATCAAAATCAACAGCCCAATGGCTCAAAAATAACATATTGGCCCTGCAAAGGCCTACTTCTAATTAGCAAACATAACCAGCCTAGAAGGATATTTCTATGTCCGGGACTCGCGGAAATTCCCAATAACCCACCTTCTATGTTCCCGAGTCAACAAGGCCTCACAGGACCACAAGGGTGAATAAAAGGTATCAAGAAAGTACTACAAACATCGGAGGAAGGAAAGTAGGCGGACATTAATACAACGGTCAAGGTCTGTGGTACCAATCTAATAACCCAACCCAAGGATGACAACTACTATAATTTTATCCGATATATGCTAACTCTAGGGAGTTTAGACCGTAACCTACCTGTGTTCTGATAACAAGCTACTAAGACAATGATATCCAAGCCTGAAATACTCCGAGGACTCCTGAATGATAATCAAACTATCAACAACATAATAAACACATCAAGATGAGTCTAACGATACCCATAATGCTATAATAATAGCCGGGCTGAAATTTGGGTCATCGGCAGGCCCATGGGCCCTGCAACCCAATACTGAAAATGAAAATGCACAATATGATCACCGAGACCATTGAAGTACATGCCTGAAAAATCAAGGAAATTGGGCAACAATTTTAGGCTAAAACAACCCTAATAATCAAGAAACTAATTTAAGGATTTAAGGAATGAAAACTCGAAATTAGGCAAGAATTACATACCAAGAAGCTGGAATTTAAGCCAAGACAGAGAATTCTTCATACGCACGAACATGCACGAGATAGGAGGCAGAATCTACCACAAATTCTAAGCTTTGGGTATGAGAAACAATGGTGGATTTTTCAATAAAACAAAACAAAAAGCATGTTAGGGAAGAAGCTTACCAATAATCGGAGAATCACTAATAGTCGATGAACAAATGATTTCCCCAAGGCTAGGATTGATATGGAGCAAGTTTGGGAGAGAGTTTAAATATTTTAGAGTTAAGAAAAGTTGAGCTAAAATGCTGAAAAATGGAATGGAAAAGATATATATACTGTCCAGGGGTCCTTCATCGCGATCACGAAGGGACCCCTCGCGGTCGCGAGGGCCATGCTGGCAAGACAATTGTGATCGCGAGGACTAGCTACGCGGTCTCTATGACCAAGAAGAGAGGGGCTTCATCGCGGTCGTGACAAGGGATGTAATGTTCACATGGAACAAGGACCAGCCACTCCATCTCGGTCGAGATAAGGAACGTCGCGATCGCGAAGCACAATAAACTATGCACTTCATCGCGGTCGCGAGAAAGGAGTCTCGCAATCGCTATTAAGGCCTGAGGCCTGCACCTACAACAGCTAGAAATCTACAACTTTTCAAAACTCGACGTGGCATTTCGGGCACAATCGAAAACTGATATTCAAAAACAATTAATTCTAACAGAGTAGAAACGACATTCCGTACTCAACAAAATCGACGAAACTTCCATAAGAGGCCATTTCAGAGAAATGTTGACCCAAGTCAACACTAACGAATAATAACCCAAAGGCTCAAAATAAGCCTAGCTCACCCAGAACCTGGACCAACCACCTTCCTAACCCAAACTCATCATTTTGGTGCTGTTGGAATCGTCAGATTTTGAATACAAAACCCCGATCATCGAAAGCCACCCAAACTTAAACTTTCAACTCCAAATGGACTGAAAACAGAGAAAACAACACAAAACCCACACCAGAAGCTCTCAAGCCACAACTTAAGGTTTAACTAGACCAAACTCAATGCTCCAGAGCTAACGAAACTGTCAGAATTCAATTCCGAGCATGTTAGCTAGGAATGTTGACTAAAGTCAACAACATTCTAAGTTAAAGCTCTAAAACAAGAAAAAGGACAAAAAAATCAAACGAATGACCAGGGCACTGAACTATCGGTCCCAGCAAGCCATAAATGACTCGGGGCTGCTACAGGAAAGCTCTAACAGTATAATGAATGCGTAAATATGAAGATTATCGGAAGGGTCATCACATGTAATGATTGGGCCCGTCGTTATAAGTAGTCCAATCATGCTATGTTTTAGAGTTAGAAAACTCCGGTTTTGGGGGTTTGAAATTCTGGGCTAGGCTAGTGTCGGCTAGTTTTGGGGTGAGGTGGAGTATAAGGAAATCTAGGTAAGGATTTGGTTGGATGTCTTGTGTTGAGATAGAACCCCCAGAATCGTGTTGTGAAATGGGAATGTTTTGGAGATTTCCGAACTTGCTGTCCATGATGAGCGCAACATCTCCGCCATAGCAACCTCTGCTATAGCAGAGAAATTACCGCAAAAACGAAAGTCAACGTCGGTCAGTCTCCACCATAGCAGATGACTCTGCTACGGCGGTACTGCTATAGTGAAGTGTACTGCTATAGCAGAGCGTGATGGGATTTAATGCAGAAACTTCCCCAAAATAGTTCAGTTTTTCTTGAAACATTTTGGGAGAAGAAGTGGGAAATTTTGGGCGATTTCTACCAGTTTTCCACTATTTTTCGACCTAAAGGGAAGGTTTCTACTCCCCAATCTTTGTACTACTTTTTCTACGCGGTAGAATTGGTAGGAGGGAACTTGGGGAAAGGTTGGAATAACCTAGGGATGGTAGAATCCAGGGAAGAAGGGGGATTCTAGGCATGAAAGTTCTTGGGTATTGTTAAAAGTAAGGTTTTATGATCACATATTGCTAAATTCTCTATTTTTATCCATGAAAATGATAGAATTAGGGAAATTAATGGCGGGAAGCCCGAGAAAAAGGGTAGGATGATCATGGGTGGCCTGGGAGTCTAGGATTTGGTATAATTCGAGTAATGTGCAGGCCTTGTTTTTTAATTTGAGTACTTGTATATGGTTTTAGACCAAGAATGAGAGAGGAATCTGGAACACGGGAAAGCTTGGGTTGAGTAGAACTTGGATCATTTTGAGGTAAGTGATTGCTTACGATTCCTGTGAATGTTGTATGTTATTGTACTCTTATCTAAGTGTTTGTATGAATTACATTGCTTAGAGGAATTGTTTAGAATGTCTAAGGGTCCTTTTTTAAAGTTTGTGGATTGAACGGTGTGTTGCTTGTTGGTTTTACAAGATGTTTGTTCATTATTTTAACTGTGGATTTTTGACATTCGGTTGGCTCGAGTACCACGCCTGGTACGAAATACTAATGGTTGGCTCGGGTACCACACCTAGTATGGGTATAACAAATGGTTGGCTCGAGTACCACACCTGGTATGAATTACTAACGGTTGGCTCGGGTACTACGCTTGGTACGAGTTTATTTAACTGCATCATTGCATTAATATTGTTGCATTTCATTGTATGTTATTGGTTCCATGAGTGGACTGGGTTGTTTTATTGAACTATGATATTCTTTGATGGTCCTTGAATAACCAAGAATCCTTTTATATCTGTGTAGTTTGTCTTAGTTTAGGCCGGGTTCTCTGTTTAACAATTAGGTGTTGTTTAGAAGGGATCCCAGGGTGGGTTTGGGCTAGGTGAAAAGGATGATTTATTGCATTCTGTAATTGTGGCTTAGAGGTGTATGTGGTGGAGTTCAGGTCGGAACAAGCTAGGTAGAGACTTCTAGTCTAGGGGAGCCTATTGACTTGTTGCATGTTTTTCGTACTTATACTTGATTTGTTGTATTGTTTATACACTGTTTATTTTGAACTGGTTGATAATCCTACCAGTACACAGTGGTGGTGTACTAATAATGCACTTGCTTTTCTTCTTATGAGTACATGCAATATTACAGTGTCTGAGACGCAACCTCATCTATAGTACCAACATTTCCAAACTTCAAGGGTGAGCTGCTTCGATCGAGTTGCCTTGAACCTTTCATTAGAGTTGTAGCCCATTTTTTTTTGGGCTTAGACCATTTCTGTTATTTTGGGGTTGCAGCCCCATACTCTAGATATTGGTAGAATTGTTTGGTACTGCGACTTTCAGATTCTATGGGCTAATTTCTGCAGGTTAATTTAATGAAGTTTTACCATTATTATTATTGAATTTCTAGTTTACGTTTTTTCACTGGTTTTCAGTTGTTAGAACGATTAAGTTTGGGGAAGTGATAGTTCGCTCAATACGAGGTTGGGTGAGTTCCACTCACGGTGGTCTAGGTCATGACAAAGATGGTATCAGAACCCTAGGTTCGTTGATCTCGTCAAACCAAACAGGTCTAGTAGAGTCTTGCAAAACAGTGTGGAGGCATCCGTACTTTTCTTCGAGAGGCTATGGGAGTGTCTTATACATCATCTAGCAGGACTCATGTGGAGTGTCGGTCTTCTGTTCTACCCCCATTGACTTGGGAACAGTTCCACGCTTTGTTCTTAGAGAAGTATGTACCTCGTACTTTGAGGTACCAGAGGAAAGATGAGTTCTTGAACTTGGAGCAGGGTGGCATATCAGTATCTATTTACGAGGCAAAATTCCATGCCTTGTCTCGTTTTGCCACATAGCTATTGGGTTCTGAGGAGGAACGGGTTCGGTTTTTTATGAAGGGTTTGAACAGTGAGCCATAGGTACTATCAGTGCATCTTTAATGATGTGGTGGATTATGTGAAGCCACTTGAAGGAGTCAGGCAGACGGGGTAAGCTAAGGCATTGGCCAAGAAGCCCCGGAATGAGGGAAATTAAGGTGGCTCACATTCTATGGGTTATAAATAGCAGGTATACTCAGCCCGTCCTATCCAGTCAGCTCTGCCAGCTGCTACAGGTGGTCGTCAGGGAGCTCATAATCAGTCTTCAGCTCCTAGAGGCCAGGGAGTGTCTTATACATCATCTAGCAGGACTACACTTGACTGTGGTTGCTTCCATTATGGTGATCTGGGACACTTTATGAGGGAGTCCCTACTCAAGAAGACAGGAAATCAAGGTTAGCAGCAGCCTAGAGCTATGGTCCCGCCAGGTAGAGGCGGTAATGCTAGAGGTCAACCATGGGGTGGGCGAGGTAACCTTCAGCGAGGCCGGGGCGATAGAGGGAATAGCGACGCGGGCAGGGGTTCAGTTCAGCCAGTCTAGGAAGTTGCCCGGATTGATGATCAGGCTCATTGCTATACTTTTCCAGGGAGGACAAAGGCGGAAGCATCAGATGCAGTGATCACAGGTACCATTCTTGTCTACAATAAAATGTCTTCGATATTATCTGACCCAAGTTCTACATACTCTTATGTATCTATGAGTTTTGCATTGGGTCTGGAATTGACTTGTGATATCCTTGATTCCCTTATTCATGTTTTTACCCAGGTTAGCGAGTTTATGATTGTGACTCATGTTTATCATAACTGTTCTGTTGTGTTTGTGGGGTTGCATACCTTGGTAGACTCGGTAATTCAGGATATGGCTGATTTTGATATTATCTTGGGCTTGACCTGGCTGTGCCCTTATCATGTTGTGTTGAACTATTACACCAAGACTGTGGCTATAGACATTCCAAGTAAGGATAGACTAGAGTGGGAAGGTGTGTACAGGCCTAAGCCAGTTAGGGTCATATCGTTTGTTCGGGCTAGAAATATAGTGGGAAGGGGGTGTTTATCCTTCTTGGCCCATCTCCGGGATGATAGTGTGGAGTCCCCATCTATTGAGTCAATTCTGGTGGTTTCTAAGTTTCTAGAGGTAATTCCAACGGATTTGCCTGGAATGCCCCTGGACAGGGATGCAGACTTTTGCATTGATTTGTATCCGGGCACTCATCCCATTTCTATTCCTCTGTATCGTATGGCTCCGGCAGAGGTAAGGGAACTTAAGACTCAGCTACAGGAACTCCTAGATAAGGGATTTATCCATACCAGTGCTTCTCCTTTGGGTGCTCCTGTGTTGTTTATCAATAAAAAGGATGGTAGTATGTGGATGTGCATAGACTATAGGCAGTTGAACAAGGTGACCATCTGGAATAAGTACCATCCACCCCGCATTGATGATTTATTTGACCAGCTTCAGGGCGCATCAGTCTTTTTGAAAATTGACTTAAGGTCGGGGTATCATCAGTTGAGGATTAGTCCTGAGGACATTTCTAAGACTGCTTTTTTAACTCGGTATGGGCCTTACGAGTTCCTGGTAATGTCATTTGGTTTGACCAATGCACCGACAACATTCATGAGTTTGATGAATGGAGTACTTAAGTCATACTTGGATTCGTTCGTGATTTTGTTTATTGATTATATTTTGATCTACTCTAAGAGTAGGGAGGAGCATGCTAGTCATCTCCGTATTGTGTTAGATATATTGAGACGCTAGAAGCTTTATGCGAAGTTCTCTAAGTGTGAATTTTTGTTGATATCAGTTGCATTCTTGGGGCATGTATTGTCAGAAAAGGGAGTGATGGTAGACCCCCAAAAAATTAAAGCAGTCAAGAGTTGGGCCTGATATAACTCTGTGACTGAGGTGAGGAGTTTTGTTAGACTCGCAGGGTACTAATGAAGGTTTGTCAAGGATTTTGCATCTATTGCTACTCACCTAACCAGGCTGACACAGAAAGATGTACCATTTGTGTGGTCGGACAAGTGCGAGGAGAGCTTCCAATAACTTAAAACACTTCTGACCACGGCTCCTATATTGTCCTTGCCGGTTGAAGGTAAAGACTTTATTGCTTACTGTGATGCTTCACATTCTGGTTTGGGTGTTATGTTGATGTAGGATAAGAATATGATAGCCTATGCATCTAGGCAGTTGAAGGTGCATGATAGGAACTACCCGACTCACGACTTGGAGTTGGCAGCAGTGGTCTTTGCACTCAAGATTTGGAGACACTCTCTCTATGGTGTCAATTGTGAGGTGTTCACCGATCATCGCAGTCTGCATCAGGTGTTCACTCAGAAGGATTTGAATTTCAGGCAGAGAAGGTGGATGGAGTTATTGAAGGACTATGATGTGACCACTCAATATCATCAAGGTAAGGCTAATGTGGTGGCAGACACATTGAGCCAGAAAATAGTTAGCATGGGTAGTTTGGGTTATTTGGGGGTGTCCAAACGACCACTAGCAAGGAAAATTTGGGCCTTGGAGGTTGAGTTTATGCACTTGGGTGTTTCAGAACAGGGTGGATTGTTGGCCAGCATTGAGGTCAAAGCCACCTTCATAGAGGAAATAAAGGCTAAACAGTTTCAGGATCACAAACTGAGTAAGCTTCGAGGTAAGGTAATATTCGGGGAATCAAGGGACATCACGCTAGAATCTGGCGGAGTACTAAATTTCAGAGGAAGGATTTTTATTCCTTGGGTAATTGATATGTTTAAAAAAATCTTGGCAGAAGCTCATGGTTTGCGGTACTCAATTTATCCGGCTGTGACTTAAATGAATAGGAACCTGAGGCAGCATTACTGGTGGCCCGGAATGAAAAGGGAGATAGTTGATTTTGTGTCCAAGTGTCATAACTTCAAGCATGTAAAGTATGAGCATCAGAGACCTGCAGGACTACTTTAGAGGATGCCCATTCAGAAGTGGAAGTGGGAAAGAATAGCCATGGACTTTGTGGTGGGTCTTCCTAAGACATTGGGGAAGTATGACTCCATTTGGGTCATTGTTGACAGGCTGACCAAGTCCGCTCATTCATTCTTGTCAGGGCAGATTACAATTTTCAGCAATTGGCTAAGATCTACGTGAAGGAGATTGTGAGATTGCATGGGGTGCCACTGTTCATCATTTCAGAAAGGGGTACGAAGTTCACTTCTAAATTTTGAGGCAAGCTACATGAAGAATTGGGTACACAACTTGCTTTTAGCATCGCCTTCAACCCTTAGACTAATGGTCAGTCAGATAGGACGATCCAGGTGTTGGAGCACATGCTGAGAGTATGTGTGATGGACTTCGGAGGTTATTGGGACTAGTTTCTGCCATTGTGCGAGTTCTCATACAACAATAGCTATCACTCCAGCATTGACATGTCACCATTCAAAGCGTTGTATGGGAGGAGTTGTAGATCACCAGTTAGGTGGTTTGAGGAAGGCGACGTACAGCCTTTGGGAGTGGAATTGGTAAAGGAAGCATAGGAAAAGGTAAGGGGCATTCAGGCCAAGTTGCTGGCTGCCCAAAGCAGGCAGAAGGAGTATGCAGATTGCAAGGTCCGGGACATGGAATTTCAGGTTGGTGAACAGGTATTGTTGAAAGTGTCACCAATGAAGGGGGTTTATGCGGTTTGGTAAGAAAGGCAAGCATATCCCTCGGTTCATCGGTCCATTTGAGGTTCTTGAGACAGTGGGGTCAGTGACTTACAAGTTAGCACTACAGTTTATCGAGTGTCCATCCGGTATTCCATGTATCCTTGCTTAAGCAATACCATGGGGATGGAGACTACATCATCATGTGGGATGAGGTGTTTTTCGATAAGGATCTTCGTTATAAAGAGGAACAAATCTTGATTCTTTCTCAGGATATTCGGAGGTTGAGGAAAAAGGTGATTGATATGGTAAAGGTTTAGTAGAAGCATCATCCGGTTGAGGAAGCCATTTAGGAAACCGAGAAGGAAATGCGGGATAAGTACCCTCAATTGTTTGAGAATTCAGGTACTACACTTTCTTCCCTTTATTTTCTATAATTTTGGGTTTGATAGTTCGGGGATGAACGATAGGTAAATTGGTATCTACTAGCCATTTGGGTTTGATCGTTCGGGGAAGCATTAAACTGAAGAGATAGACAGACTGAGTCATCAACAGCTCAAAAATAACATAACAAAATCTGATACCCAAATACAAAATCTCTACTATGTTTGAAAACCTCTAAACTGAATGATGAGTTGCTGGGACAAGACCCTAGCTAACTCAAAATACTAAACAGAAATTGATACTAGTCCCTGAAGTATGAGGAATCACCACTCGAAGCTGGAATATCGGCTAATATCTAGCCATGAATCTGAGAACCCGAACCTTAATCTGCATCATCAAGAGGATGCAACAAAAGATATGCATCAGTACTATAGGATGTACTGAGTATATGAGATATGCAAAATCTGGAGTAAACATTTATGCGTACTTTAAAGCTGAAATCATGCTATGATTGTGAAAAGTGGAATGCGAAGGACTCAAAGTAATAATAGAACTTCTGAAATCTAAACGCAAAGGGTCAATGCATTTGAATAACTGAAACTATTTCTGTGGGAGGTTCTATAACCAACATACCATGTGAGCTACATGGAATTCGATGTATCCCCCCATCGAAAGGAACCAATATACCTTGCCAGGGTATAAAGGCATAACTAGAGTTATCACGGAGTCTGATGCCCACAAAGGGGACTTAAATTAACCTATGGTTGCACCTAGTTCTGGGATATACAAGGGGTACGCTCATCAAATCCAACTCGGTGCTCAATACTACTCCCAAAACATACTTATAGCTCACTTATACTTGTGACATATCTAATGCCAAATCTGTTTGAAAATCATACGGGTATATCTAATACCATGCAATTCACATAACTTAGGTAGACATATCTAGAAGTCAAACCGTTCATAAAACACAGAGACATATCTGATGTCATATAATTCATACTTCAAAATCCTTAAAAACTTAGCATAGCCATAATTCAAAAAATACTTTTTTTTCTAAACTCATAGCTTGAAGAATTAGGCATGCAATTTAATGATAATAGAGGCCATGTTATCTAAACATGCCAATTTTGCTTGAAAATATGCAATTCAATGGAATCATTCTAGAATTATCGTCAAACATATGGGCTCTTGAAATCATGCAACGAATCTTAATTAAAACATGGGTAATAAGTGGAAAATCATGAATTGATTCTTTAAAACAAAACCCATAACTTTTCCCCAAATTAGGTAAGAACCCTAATTTCATAAATTCATAAATCAAAGTAAACTTGAGGATTTTAGGCATAAGGGTGAAGGGATTCCCTTATTGAATACCCATATACCTTATTAAAGCTAGCTTGATCTACAAATGAAAAGAAATGGAGGCTTGATCTTTGAGCTTAAGACTTAGAGCTTGAAGGAGTTCTTTCTTCTTTTAGAATAGAATTGCATAGAATGAAAAGAGTTTAGGTTATTAGGGAATAAAACCCTACTAAAATGGTCAAACCGACCTCATTTAGGAGTTAAAAGGGTGGGTAATTATAGAAATACCCCTGAGATTTAATTAGAGAAAAGCTGTTAAGAATCTCAGATTCAGGAATAACAGGTGCAATCCACCAGCCGTAGACTAAACCACAACTCGTGGTTTCCACTAATGGTTCTTGGCCCAAATGATCAACTACAGAAGAAGTTCTACGGGTCAACAGGATGGACCGTAGTTCAAACGACGATCCGTAGACCAACTCATAGTTTCTGGAGAATTTGGAAAACCTCAGATCAAGTTCCACGAGTCAGCAGAACGGTCCATAGTTCAAACTACGGGCCGTAGAAGTCAATCATGATACCTAGGGAAACGGTTAGCCCTCTGATCTAATTCCACGAGTAGATAGGATGGGCTATATACTGAACCACGGTCCATAGAACCAACTTATGGTTCTTAGACCAGAGACTGAATCAACAGACTGAAAGCACGACTCCACTCTACGACTTGTGGTTCAAACCACGGTACCTGGTTTGGACCCATAATTTCTGGAAAGTTCAAAATTCTCAGATTTTCTATGTTTGAAAGCTGGATCAAATTCTGAGGTGTTATAATATCTCCTCCTTGGGATCATTCGTCCTCAAATGAAGACTAAGCAAGGAAAACTTGAGAGAAAATAGCCCAACCAAGCAACAAAATAGGAAAACTAAAGAATAAACATGTAAATTGAGCTTTTCAACTTGAAACATGATTGAACTAACTTCGGAAAATATGAATGCATGCTAGGATCATGAGGAAAACTGATGGAGTAGAATCGGAGGGATATACTAAGGTTGAAACTACTACCTCAAGATTAAATTGAGTCGGAAGGAAAGAGATGAGGGTACTTGGCTTTCATGGTTTCTTATGCTTCCTAAGTAGCTCTCTGAACTAGCTGATTTTTCCAAAGAACCTTTACCAAAGTGACTTTTTTGTTTCTCAACATCCAAATCTGATGATCAAGAATCTCCATGGGAACTTCCTCATAAGTAAGGCTATCCTTAACAATCACATCTTCCAAGGGAACAATCAAGTCCGGATCACCAACACACTTCTTCAACAAAGACACGTGGAAAATCAGATGATCCGCTTCTAAATCCGATGGAAAATCCAACTAGTAAGCAACACTACCAACTCTCCTTTGAATCCGATAAGGACCTACATAGCAGGGAATAATCTTCCCTTTCTTGCAAAATCTCATCACACCTTCCATGGGTGACGCTTTCAGAAATACCTAATCTTCAACCTCAAACTCCAACTCTCTTCTCCTTCCATTTGCATATGATTTCTCTCATCTCTGACCAGTCTTTAACCTCTCCCTAATGATCAAAAACTTCTCCATAGTCTCATGAACCAAAGATAGACTAATCAAAGTTGCCTCACCTACCTCAAACCAACTAATAGGAGACCTACACCTCCGCCCATAAAGTGCCTCATAAGGAGCCATTTTGATGCTAGAATTAAAATTGTTGTTGTAGGTAAACTCGATAAGAGATAAGTGATCATCCCAATTACCTTTGAAATCAATTACAAAAGTTCTCAATATATCCTCCAAAATCTGAATAGTACTCTCATCTTAGCCATCCATCTGTGGGTGAAAACCTGTGCTAAGCTTAACCTGAGTACCAAGATCTTTCTGAAATGACCTCTAAAACTGGGATGTGAATTGATTACCCCTATCCGAAATGATAGACAATGAACCACCATGAAATCTGACTATCTCACAAATGTAGAGTCCGGCATAATCCTCTGCTGAATCTGTAGTCTTGACAACCAAGAATTGGGCTGATTTAGTCATCATGTCGATAATCACCCAAATAGAATCATGTTTCCTTAGAATATGAGGCAAACCAGTAATGAAGTCCATATTGATCACTTCCCACTTCCAAGTAGGAAGATAAATATCCTGAGTCATACCACCCGGTCGATAATGCTCTACCTTCACTTGTTGAAAGTTGGGACACTTAGACACAAAACCTGCTATGTCCCTCTTTATGCCATTCCACCAATAGACTTCCCATAGGTCATGGTACATCTTGGTGGCACCGGGGTGAATAGGATACCTGGAGCTATGAGCCTCTGTCAAAATACACTGTCTCAACCCATCTATGTTATAAACACACAATCGACCCTGATATCGAAGCATACCATCTCTCCTATGGGAGAAAACCTCTACCCTTTGATGATGGACTGCACCCTTCAGCTGGTGCAAAATGGGATTACTGTCTTGCTTTGTTTCAGTTAAGATACCAAAGATGATTCAGTACAATTCTGAACAATAACACCACTTTTTGTCGAATATATAAGGTGAACTCCTAGTCAAGAAGGTCGATGAACATGCTTGGCCAATTCTTTCTTTCCATATTCAACTGAAGACAAACTACCCATAGAAAACCTAATAAGTGCATCTGCCACTACATTGTCCATATCCGGATGGAAAAGCACACTCATATTATAATCCTTAAGAAGCTCAAGACATCTCCTTTGATGAAGATTCAATTCCTTTTGAGTGAACACATACTGAAGATTCTTATGATCGGTGAAAACATCCACATAGACACCATACAAGTAGTGTCTCCAAATCTTCAAAGCAAAAACCACGGACGCTAACTTCAGATCATGAGTAGGGTAGTTATTCTTATTTGTCTTAAGCTGTCTAGAAGCATAAGCAATCACCTTACCATGCTAGATCAACACACAACCCAAACCAATCCTAGATGCATCACAATACACAACAAAGTCATCTAGGCCCTCGAGTAGAGCCAACACTAGAGCTGTGGTCAATCTAGTCTTCAATTCCTGAAAGTTCTTCTCACATAGATAAAACCACTGAAATGTAACCTTCTTTTGAGTCAATTGAGTCAATGGGGAAGCAATGGAAGAAAACCTCTTCACAAATATCCTATAATAACTAGACAAACCCAAAAAAAACTCCTAATATCAAATGGGGTAGTAGGTCTACGCCAGTTCTTTAGTGCCTCAATTTTTTGAGAATAAACCCGAATACCATCTCTAGTCACAATATGACCTAGAAAAGCAACAGACTACTTCCAAAACTCACATTTGCTAAACTTAGCAAATAATTGTCGATCCTTAAGAGTTTGCAACACAACTCTCAAATGGTCTGCATGCTCCTACTCACTCCGAAAATAGATAAGAATATCATCAATGAACACAATCACAAACATATCTAAATACTTCTTGAACACACGGTTCATCGAATTCATAAAGGCTGCAGGAGCATTCGTTAGTCCAAAAGACATAACCACAAATTCATAATAACTATACAGAGTTCTGAAGGCTATCTTTCGGATGTCACACTCTCTAACACAAAGCTGATGATAACCGGATCTAAGGTTGATCTTGGAGAAGAAACTGGCACCCTGAAGCTAATCGAACAAGTCATCAATCCTAGAAATGGGATACTTATTCTTGATTGTGACTTTGTTCAACTGACAGTAGTTGATACACATTCTGAGGGAACCATCTTTCTTTTCTATGAATAGAACTGGAGCACCCCATAGAGAGATGCTTGGTCGAATAAAACCCTTATCAAGGAGATCCTTCAACTATTCTTTCAATTCTTTAAGCTCCATGAGAGCTATTCTATAGGGAGGAATAGAGATAGGATGCGTATCTGGAAGAAGATCTATTCCAAAGTCATTCTCCCACTCGGTAGGGAGTCTGGGAAAATCCTCAGGAAATACTTCTGGAAACTCACTCACAACAAGAACTGACTAGAGAGATGGGGTTTTGGATTTCGTCTCCACAACCAGAAGTATATGATAAAAATAACCCTTAGAAATCATCTTCCCCTTCGAGGATGGAGGACAACCCGTCTACTCTATGACAGGTTCATTCAGAAACTTGAAACTGACAACTCGAGTATAAAAATTGACTGAGGCATAACAAGCATACAACCAATCCATGCCAAGAATAACATCAAATCAGTAATCTTCAACTCTACTAGATCTGCTGAAGTGACTCTATGAAGGACCGAGATAGGGCAATTTTTGTAGATTCTTTTGGCTTGGACTTACTCACCAATAGGAGTAGAAATACAAAAGGGTTCTAATAGCTGATCAGGACAAATCTCAAACTTGTAAGCAACATAAGGGGTCATAGAATATAAGGATGCACTGGGATCTAATAAAGCATACACATCGAAAGAGAAGACTTTCAGCATACCAGTAACAACGTCTGGTGAACTCTCCTAATCCTGGCAAGAGGGCATGGCATAAAGGCAGTTCTGGCACTGGGCCACCAAAACTAGAAGCAGTGCCCTCCTATGTCGATCGACCTCCTGGGGCAGCTAGAGTAGACTTAGTCCTACTACCTCCCTGACCCTTCTTAGCTGAAGGGCAATCCTTAATCCTGTGTCCAACTTGTCCACACCTAAAGCACCCCTCTCTACCAGCTAGACACTCACTAGGGTGACTTCTACCACACGTATTGTAAGAAGGGTAAGGAGTCCCCTTTGCAATACTTCCCTGCAAAGAGGAACCCAATCTTCTACCAGTTTGATCATGATCTGGCCTGGGGGCCTGGGTAGGAACACTAGTTGAAGAATGAATGGGTCCTGATAATTTCTTCTGAAACAAAGAGCGATGTCCACCTACGGACCTATGATGGCCAAAACATAAACTCTCAAACCTAACCCTCTTGTTCTCCCTTGACATCTCTCTCAACTTGTCTCCCTCGATCTATTGGGCATGAGTCATAAGTCAAAAAATATCCATGTCACCCAAAAACATCGCAGACCTACACTCCTTTTTTACAAAATCTGACACTCGGTAAACATACTTACTTATCTAATTCCATGGGTCAGCCACCATGGAAGGAGTGTACCTAGTAAGCTTGGTAAACTTTAATCCATACTCCTGAACTGACATGGAACCTTGCCTCAAATTCACAAACTCTTTGACCTTAGCTTTCCTGAACTCTCTCGGGAAGAACCGGTCAAGAAAAGCCCCCTTAAAACATTCCTATGTCATATGGCCCACATCCCTAGCCGTATCATCTTTCTATTGAGTAAACCAAATATGAGCCACATCCTTGAGTTGATAGGAAGCTAGCTGAATACAATCAACACCACCTACTTGCATCACACCAAAGATCTATTTTACCTCATCTAAGAAATTTTGCAGATCTTCACAAATTTTTGAACCCCAGAACTCGGGTGGGTTCATGTGAATGAAATCACGATCTAGGGACGCTATTCCACCTTGAGGGTGGAAGGGGATAGGAGCTTGCTGATTGGCCTGAGCGTCCATAGTCTGAGCTAGCATATGAATGACATTTCCTAACTCGCATTTATGACCTCAGGGTCTGGAATCAGAGGGTCAACATTTCGAGAGGCTTAGCAAGGCATGGCATGACGAGAAGACATAATCTGAAATGCATAAAGAACGGATTAAAGGGCAATAGAGTTAAACTCCATCGCACGATATTGATCAAAAAAAAGTGAAGTTTTTCCTAAGACACCTCATAGTTTCTCTCTTATAAGTGTGGCAAACTTCATACAGATGAAAGAGACTCTACTCGATGCGGCATTCAGACAACCTAGGACTCTTGAACTTCATGCTCTAATACCAAGTTTTTGATGCCCCGAGGCTACCCCCTAAACATAACACAGGACCCGAGAGAGTTAGTGCCCCAAGTTAACCCTTAGATAAAGCATGACTTATACAAACATAGATAAACTTAATAGAAGCATTAAACTTAAGAGATAGATAGACTGAGTCATCAACAGCTTAAACATAACATAAAACAATTTGATACCCAAATACAGAATTTGTACTATGTCTGAAAACCTCTAAACTGAATAATGAGTTCTTGGGACTAGAACCCAGTTAACTCCAAATACTAAATAGAAACCATAAAGATAGGAAACTGATACTAGTCCCCGAAATATGAGGACTCACCACCCCAAGAAGGAACACCGACTAATCTCTAGGCATGAATCTGAGGAACCAAACTTGATATTGCATCATTAAGAGGATGCAGCGCTAGATATCTATTAGTATATAGGATGTACTGAGTATATGTGATACGCAAAATCTAGAGTAAACATGTTATGCATACTTTAAAACTTAAATCATTTTATAATTGTGAAAGCTGGAATGCAAAGGACTCAATGCAATATCATAGGCATAAATATACTTGAAAACCATAAGTAATAATAGAACATCTGAAATCTTAAAGCAAAGGGTCAATGCATTTAAATAACTAAAACTGTTTTTGTGGGAGGTTCTCTAACCGACATAGACCATGTGAGCTACATGGAATAAAATGTATTCATCTCATCGAAAGGACCCAATATACCTTGCCAGAGTATAAAGGCATAACTAGAGTGATCATGGTGTCTGATGCCCATAAAAGGGACTTAAAAAACCTACGATGGCATGAAGTTCTGGGATATACAAGGGGTACGCTCACCAAATCCAACTCGGTGCTCAATACTACTCCCAGAACATACTTATAGCTCACTTATACATGTGAAATATCTAATTCCAAATATGTTTCAAAAGCATATGGGTATATCTAATACCATGTAATTCACATAGCATAGGTAGACATATCTAGATGCAAAATCTTTCATAAAATATAGAGACATATCTGATGTCATATAATTCATACTTCAAAATCCCTTAAAACATAGCATAGACTAAATTCAAAACATACTTTTCTTTCTAAACTCATAACTTGAAAAATTAGGCATGCAATTTCATGATAATAGAGACCATGTTATCTAAACATGCCAATTTTGTTTGAAAACATGCAATTCAATGGAATCATGCTAGAATTATCATCAAACATATGGGCTCTTGAAATCATGCAAGGAATCTTAATTAAAATATGGGTAAGGAGTGGGAAATCATGAATTGATACTTTAAAACAAAACCCATAACTTTTCTCCAAATTAGATAAGAACCCTAATTTCATAAATTCATAAATCAAAGTAAACTTGATGATTTTGGGCATAAGGGTGAAGGGATTCACTTATTGAATACCCACATACCTTATTAAAGCTAGTTTGATCTTAAGATGAAAAGAAATGGAGGCTTGATCTTGGAGCTTGAGACTTGGAGCTTGAAGGAGTTCTTTCTTCTTTTGGGATAGAATTGCATAGAATGAGAAAATTTTAGGCTATTAGGGAATAAAACCCTGCTAAAAATGGTCAAAATGAGCTGACTTAGGAGTTAAAATGGTGGGTAATTATAGAAATACCCATGAGATTTAATAAGAGAAAAGCTGGTAAAAATCTCACATTCAGGAATCACAAGTGCAATCCATGAGCCGTAGACTGAAGCACGACTCGTGGTTTCCACTGGTGGTTCCTGGCCTAAATGATCAACTACAGAAGAAGTTCTAATGGTCAACAGGATGGATCGTAGTTCAAACTACGGTCCGTAGACCAACTTGTAGTTTCTGGAGAATTTGGCAGACCTAAGATCAAGTTCCACGAGTTAGAAGGATGGTTCATAGTTCAAACTATGGGCCATAGAAGCCAATTGTGATACCTAGGGAAACTGTCAGCCCTCTGATCTGATTCCACGAGTGGACAGGATGGGCTATAGACTGAACCACGGTCCATAGAACCAACTCGTGGTTCTTAGACCAGAGACTGAACCAACAGACTTAAAGTATGACTCCACTCCATGACTCGTGGTTCAAACCACAGTCCGTGGTTTGGACTCGTAATTTCTGGAAAGTTTAAAATTCTCAGATTTTCTAAGTTTGAAAGTTGGATCAAATTTTGGGGTGTTACACTTATTATGCACTCATGGGGCTTTGAGAGAACACACGAGATATATACTTGATTGGTTGTAAAATGGTTAAGCATATTCTTAACCAAGGCTACCTATGCATTATTTAGGTGTAAGTCTTGTGAATTGAATTCCCATTTCCAATTCACCCTTGTTCTCCCTACTTGGTGAAAGCAAGGTGAAAGCCATTGATCAAATCTATCTTTTGTTTGATTTTCTTTTATCCTTTGTTTTAGTTTAAAACTCCCTATTGTTATCTTTCCTTTTTTCTTTTTGAACTCCAATAAGTTGCTTAGATTCTTTATTAGCTCAATTGCGATTACATTGCTCTCTGTGGGATCAATCCCTAATCTTATCAAGAATATAAATGTGTTTTGCTTAATGATTGTAATCACCTCTAATCGAAATGTGTATTTGAGCATTATCAGACAACATAACAGATTACCAAAGGTCAGAGTAGTTAGGATACTTATAAGTCTTCTCATGGTGCACATTCTGGGTATTAAGGCTGTGGTAACCAGTCTGATTCAGCGAGTTCTTCGAGTCGGGCTTCAGTAGGCAAAGAGTTCTTCAATTGTTGTGAGTGCGAGCACTTTACTAAAGATTGTCCTAGGGTCAGAAATGGCAGCTAGCAGGGTCAGTAGGTTCAGGCCCCTAGGGCTCCTGTGCCACTGGCCGGAGGCAGTGCGTAGGGTAGTAATGGAGGTCCCCAGGGTACTCTAGATGGTCCTCAGTCTGTAGATCAAGTGGTCGTGGTGGTCAGAGCCACATGTATGAATTTTTGAGCTGTCCAAATGCTGAGGCTTTAGATGTATTCATCACAGGTATAATATCCATTTGTCATCAGTCAACTTCTGCATTGTTTGATCTAGGGTCTATATTATCATATGTATCTGTTAACTTTGCTACTCATCTGGAGTCCACTTGTGAGTTATTGCCTATGCCTATGCGTGTACCTACCTTAGTAGGATATTCCTTAGCAGTGGATCGTGTTTATCGGGCTTGTATGGTTACTATTATAGGGTATGACATATGGGTAGACCTGGTTGTGCTAGTGATGGTCGACTTTGATGTTGTTTTAGACATGGATTGGTTGTCTTCCTATCATGCGATCAGGGATTACCTCTCCAAGACTCTTACTCTTTGGATGCCTGGTATCTCCTATTGAATGGTAGGGTGCAGATAGCCACATGCCAAAAGGTGTTAGATCTTTCCTAAGCACCCGGAAGTTAGTTGGGAAGGGGTGCTTAGCTTACCCTACTTACGTCCATGATACTAGTGCCACCACACCTTCACTTGAGTCAGTTCATGTGGTTTAGAAGTATTTAAATTTGTTTCCCTCTAATCTACTAGATCTTCCTCATAATCATTATATCTACTTTGATATTAATGTTGAGCTGGACACTAAGCCCAATTCTATTTTGCCATATCGGATGGCGCTAGCCGAGTTAAGGGAGTTGAAGGATCAGCTCTAGGATTTGTTAAGTAGAGGGTTCATCAGGCCTAGTGTGTCTCTATGGGGTGCTCCTGTTCTGGGTGTGAAGAACAGCTGAATAAGGTGACCATTAAGAATAGGTATCTGATGCCGCATATGGATGATCTATTTGACCAGCTACAGGGTGCGGTGGTGTTTTGTAAGATTGATTTAAAGTATAGGTATCATCAGTTTAGGGTCAGGGTGGAAGACATCCAAAAGATTGCATTTAGGACTCAATACGACCATATGAGTTCCTAGTCTTGTCTTTAGGGTTGAGCAATTCCCCAGCAACATTTATGGAGTTGATGAACCATGTTTTCAAATCCTTGCTAGATTTCTTTATTGTTGTGTTTATCAATGATATTCTAGTATATTTAGGAGTAGAGAGGAGCATGAGCAGCATCAGAGAGTTTACTTTAGACTCTTGCAAGACCATCAGTTATATGCCAAATTCACTAAGTGTGAGTTCTGGCTTGAGTCTATGGAATTCTTTAGGCACGTGGTTTCCAAGGATAGGAATATGGTAGATTTGTCAAAAAATTACAATAGTCCATGATTTTTCTAGGCTTACTTCTCCTACCGAGGTTTATAGTTTCATCGAGTTGGCAGGTTACTATAAATGGTTTGGGAAGGGTTTTCTTCTATAGTAGCTCCATTGACTAGATTGACTCAGAAGAATGTCCCTTTCTAGTGGCCTGACGAGTGTGAAGGGTGCTTTTTGAATCTCAAGGCCTTATTGACTTTTGCTCTGATTCTCACTCTTCCGGTGGAGGTCCAGAGGTTTACTATTTACTGTGATGCCTTCAGAGTTTAGTTTAGTTGTGTATTGATACAATAGGGCTGAGTATTGCTTATGCTTCCAGATAGTTGAAGGTTCACAAGAGGAACTACCCCACTTATGACTTGGAGTTAGCGGCGGTAGTCTTCGTATTAAAGATTTGGAGGAATTATATGTACGACATACATTGTGAGATCTTCATTGACCATCATAGTCATCAGTACATCTTCATCCAGAAGGATCTAGATTTGAGGAAGCACAGGTGGTTGGAGTTACTAAAGGACTATGTCATATCTATCCATTATCACCCGGGCAAGGCAAGTGTGGTAGCATATGCCTTGAGTCAGAAGGCAGTGAGTATGGGTAGCTTGGCATTCTTAACAATAGAGGAGCAAACTTTAGCTTTAGACATCCGGTCATTGGCTAACAATTGGTTAGACTTGATATTTCTGAGTCATGCCGTATTCTTGCTTGTGTTAAGGCTAGATCTACCTTGTTAAAGCAAATTTGGGCATAGCAATTTGATGATGCAAGGTTGAGGATCATTTTTGATAAAGTGTTAAGTGCTGAGGCTAGGAAGGCGACCTTAGATTCCGTGGGTGTTCTGAGGATAAAGGGTCATATCGGTATTCCAAGAGTTTGTGATTTGGTGAGGCTGATTTTGGAAGAGGCTCATTATTCTAGGTATTTCATTAATCTCAGGGCAACTTAGATGTACTGTGATTTATATAGCACTATTGGTGGTATGGTATGTAGAGGGATATCTCAGATTTTGTGTCTAGGTTCTTTAAGTATCAGCAAGTGAAGTACAAGCACTAGAGACCAAGTGGGTGGCTCAGAGGCTACCCATTTCAAAGTGGAAATGGGCGCGGATAGCTATGGAATTTGTTGTAGGATTTCCACACACTTCGCTGGAGTTTGATGCTATTTGGGTCATCGTGGATAGGTTGACAAAGTCTGCTCACTTTTGGCTGGTCAGACTTCATATAGTTCAGAGAGGTTGGCTCAAATCTATAACCGTGAGATTGTCCATTTGCATGAGGTGCCTATTTTTACTGACCGTGGTACTCAGTTTACTTTATGTTTCTGGAGGTCTATTTAGAGAAATTTGGGTACCCGAGTTGAGTTTATCACTGCTTTTCACCCGCACACTAATGGTCAGTCGGAGAATACTAATCAGGTTCTGGAGGATATGTTGTGGGCTTGTGTTACTGATTTTGGAGATTAGTGAGAGTAGTTCTTAGTCTTGGTAGACTTCACGCATAATAATAGCTACTATTCAAGTGTCCAGATGGCTCTGTTTGAGGCTTTGTATGGTAGGCGGTGTAGGTCTCTGATTGGTTGGTTTGATGCATCTTAGGTTAGACCACGGGGCACTAACTTGCTATATAATTATATGGATAGAGTTTGGGTCATTTAGGAGAGACGTCATACTGCCTAGAGTAGGCAGAAGAGCTATGCTAACTTGAGGGTTTGAGACATAGAATTTATGGTTGGTGATCGTGTTTCCTTTGTGTGAGGCCCATAAAGGGTGTTATAAGGTTTTGGAGGAAGGTAAAACTCGGTCTTAGTTTCATTGGACCATTTGATATCCTTCATTGCATTGGGGAGGTAACTTATGAGTCGTCCTTACCTTCTGCTCTTTCAGTGGTTCACTCTATTTTCTATGTTTCTATGTTAAGGCGATATGTTCTGGATGAGTCTCACGTGCTTCAGTGGGATTTGGTTTGGTTGGATGAGTCTTTGACATTTGAAGAGGATCCTGTTGCTATCTTGGACAGGCATGTAAGGAAGTTGATATCCATAGAGATTCTGTCAGTTAAGGTTCAGTGGCGGCATCATCCTTCTGAGGAGGCTACTTGTGTGATCGAGATTGATATATAGACCAACTATCCTTACCTTTTCAAGCCTTCAAGTACCTCCCTTTATTTAACTTTTGAGGATAAAAATTCTTTTAGTAGTGGATGTTGTAGTGACCCTCTATGTCATTTTCTATGTTTTTGTGCTTTTTCAGGATTTCAAACTTTCCTACAGTGGCTACAAGTCATTTATAACTTATCGGGACTGATGGTTCATTTCACGGGCAGCTTGTTTGTGTTTTAAGCCTATTTCCCTATTTTGAAACTCTTAAAGCTAGAAAAGTTGACTTTGGTCAACATTCAGAGAAGACAGCCTCGGATTGAAATTCTGTCAGTATTGTTAGCTCCGAAATGTTGACTTTGAGCTAGTGGGACCTTTAGTTTGGGTCCTGTGGATTCCAGAATCATTTTGGGATATTGGGTTACTTTTTGGTAAAATGATGGTTTTTGGGCGTGTATCCAACTTTTTGTCGAAACAATCTCATTTGGGAATATGGTAAGTTTTGTTGAGTCTAAACTGCCATTTTGGTAGGGTAGCATATCTGGTTTGTGTTCACTTTGTTCAGAATGATTCTCGAGGGTGTGATTGGACACTTTTAGAAATTAAGTTTGCAGTTGATGTTGCTTGTTCTAGTATGGCGTGCCTGCGTACTTGGGGACGCACCTATGCAACTGCCTCTGAGGTCACTAGTTGCACCTACATATCTAGGTGACATCATTAAGGCATCGCCCCTGCAGTGCTTTTCCCACCCCAACAGCATGTGTGTCCCACCTACAGAGTTGGAGGTTTCTATTGACCTCCGCTCCTACAATGTTCTGGCCGCAGGTGCATTGCCACAGCTGCGTCAAGTTGACCAGAGGTGTGGCGATAACTGAGAGCTTTAGATAAAGTTTCTTTTTGATTTCCCAAACTCTTTTCCTCCTTTGTTGAGATCATCTAAGTGGTAGAAACACCAATTCTGGGCAATTTTGTGATTGATTGTCGTAAAACTCGTTCCCCTCTCATTCCATCTTGCATGTAGTCCTTTAATTCGTATTTTATTCTTGAAATTGATTTCTAAATTGCATGATCCCCCTTAGATTTATGTGGCATATTTTGGACAATTTGAGGTCCAAATTCTCTTTCAATTTTGCCCAAATTTTGGGTATGCACACTGCATCTCGTTTGGATCATAATTTTGAATTTTATTTTCCATTTCATTAAGCGAGCCCCGAGGGTCATTTTTCAACCCGATATCTGGGTCAAAATTTAGTATAGCAATATAGGTGTCATTCTTCTCGTCTTGACATATAGTTTATATTTGTGATAGCATGGCAGCGTTCCAAGGCATATGTTATAAGTTGCACGAACGTTAGAATAAGTTTTAGGCTAGAATTAGGCTTTAATCATATTTTCACATATTTGGACATTTTCGGGACCATAGAATAAAATTTCGATGCTTATCTTTAGTAAAAGATGATGTAGCCTTGCTTATGTTAGGATACAATCTTTAGCATAGGCATTTGGCAATAGTTGTATTAGAGTAGAAATTTGTAGTATTTTCTTGTATTCATTCCATTTTCCCGCTTTTATTACTGTTATGGTGCAACTATGGACCCGAGGCCATAGCTTTGGACTGGAGGAAGTTCCAGATGAGTATCTTGTTTTGAGGGTGGCTTTGACCTAGGTGTATATTCCTTTATTTACATGACTTACGTGTTAGCGTGCATACCTCTCTACATTCAATATCATGGCTCATAGCGGGGTTTTTGAAGGAGAAATATTGTTTTCGAGATTGAAAAGAGGTTTTTAGCTTTACGATTTACTTTGGATTTTCAAAAAGGGATTTGCACTGCTTTACTATGGAGCATCAATTTTTCAAACCATATATCTCAACTTTTACTAAATTGGGTTTTAAGAAGATTTTATTTAATACTTGTTTAGTCCGACTGGGATTTTAGACTTGTATTTGCTTATTATTTCGTTCGACTGGAATTCTGGACTCATGTTTATTTACTGCTACATTCGACTGAGATTCTAGACTCACATTCCATTGGCTTCACATTGCACTGCATCCATCTCATGCTGGACCACTTTTTATGTTGATTGTGTCTGCTTTAAGTGCCTTTTTCCCTTTATTATTATATCTTCACAGTTAGTTTGGATGGTTTTGTTTCCAGTTAACCTATTATAACTAGATCTAGGTGGATCCCAATACTCAGTTACTTTACTGTTTCTTTTCATATATATTCTTTTTCTGAGCTCGATCGGCCTATTATGACTACTGAGTACCTCATGTCTTGGTACTAATATTATATTTCTACATCTTTTTCTGATTTACAGCACCTAGTACGAGTCACCCTCATTAAACATTTTGTCATTCGAGGCTAGTTGCTATTTGAATCATGGTGAGCTCCCAGCACTGGGAGACGTTATTGCTTTCCTTCTACTCTTACTATATATATATATATATATTATATTTTGGATAGACAATGTATGTTGTATAGCTTTATTTTGTACTTTAGTTGCTCTTCTACTGGTGACACCAGGTCCAGAGTTTGTCCTTCTATATATTTTGTGTTTCCCAGTCTCTTTAGGGCCACTTTTGTATATTTTGTACTGTAGGTATGTATCTATACTTTTGGTCCATATGATATTATTATTTCTCTTCCGCTTTTTTGTATATGAATGCTTAGCTATAGTATCGTACTCTTGGGTTGGCTTGCGTACTAGAGTTTTTTTAGTTGGCGCCATCATGGCTCGATTTCGAGTCTTGACATTTATAGTGTCACCTTTTTATTTTTGTTTTAATTTTACAGATTTAGGAGAAGTCTGAGTACCAAAATTTAAAGTTAAGGAGCATGGTTGAGCTTAAGTGTGGAGTCGTCATCCCTATGATAAAAATTGAAGAAACGTGCTATTACCTAGGCCGTAGAGGGCCTCAGGGAGTATTTCTTACCCTTGTTCTTCATATTTTACTTTAAATTACTTTGGGGACAAAGCATGATTTTAAATGAAAGATGGAAAATATTCCTATAATAGTCAGTTGAGGGTGAGTATGTCATAGAATTTTTACATTATTTTAGTTAAAACAATATATATATACAAAAAGATTTTATGTTGTTTATTTTTTTATTTGTTTTAAAAGGCATATGTCATCCACCACTTCATTTTCTTATGACTGCAGTTCTTTTCTGAGGGGGGTCCTTTGAAATGGGTGATTTTAATTTTTTTTTAAAAGTAGTTTTATTATTTTTAGTCATAGATAGAAAACTTTTTTCGACGATGGATGTATGACGACCGTCTTGTGGAAAAATTAGTCATAGGAAGGAGAAAGATTAGAAATCAAAGACTTTTGAATGCTAGGTTCTTAACCTAAGTATATACTAGACGTCATGAGTAATTCACTCACATGAAGCATAAAAAGTAGGAAACTTCATTTAGAAATGCATAGGCTCGTTAACTTGACTCAAAAAACCTAGATATGGGCTTAATAATGTTAATTCATTCAATTTGGTTGTGTTGTGAATATGAAGTCTTAGGAAGCCATTTTTTAATCATTATGCCATGTGTGTTGAGTGTTTATTATGTTTCTTGCATATCTTGATATCTAGAACTTGTCCCGTGTGTAATGACCCTCTAGGTCATTTTCCATTTTCTGTGCCTTTTCTACGTTTTGAGCTTTCCCTAAGAGGCTACAAGTCATGTATGACTTGTTAGGACTGACGGTCTGGTGCTCGGGCAGTCAGTTAGCTCGTTAGGACCATTTCCCTGTTTTAGCACTTAAGGTTGGTTGGTAAATCATTAACATTGGTAAACTTTCTTGGCAAACGAGCTCAGAATCGAATTCCAACAGTTTCGTTTGCTCTGTAACAAGGATTTTGGTCTAGTGGGACCATTGGTTTGGGTCTGAGTACTTTCGGTTTGGTTCTGTGTGGCTTTGTGTGTTTTGAGTTCAGTTTGGCTGGTAGGGTTGACTTTGGTCAAAATTCAGGGAAGACAGACTCGGATGAGAATTCTGTCAGTGCCGTTAGCTCCAGAATGTCAACTTTCGGCAAGGGAGACCTTTGGTTTGGGTCCCGAGATTTCCGGGCTCATTTTTGGGTTTTGAGTTTCGAGTTGGCTTTGGGCCTACTTTTCATCTAAATGATCTCCGTTGGGATTTTCATCAATTCCATTGAGTCTAGAATGCCATTTCTGGTAGAGTTGCATGGTTGGTTTATGTTCACGGGGTTCGAGATAAATCTCGAGGCTCCGTCAGAAGATTTTTGGACTTGGTGTTTTGCTGGTTGTTGCATTAAGTTGCAGACAACTTTGCTATTCGCGATCACGGGGATCCCATTGCATTCGTGATGGTCTAGTTTCTTGACCATCGCATTCGCGGAGGGTTCCTTCACATTCGCGATGTAGCTGGCTGGGACCCAATTTGGCTTGCTCTTCGCGAATGCGACCTGGACCATCGCGAACGCGATGGTTGGTCCGGTTGTTCTCTACGAATGTGGGGTTCCTGTAGCGATCGCGATGAAGAAATCCTGGTAGTTATGTTAAGTCCTAACTTCATTTTCTCCTTCATTTATCTGAGAGCCTCCATTTTAAGCTCCAAGCTCCCAAATTGCAGCTCCCTTGCATCAATACCAATCATCTGGTAAGTTCCTCTGTCACCCCTCTCCTTATTCCGTGTAAATTCCCGTTATTCTCCCACTAAATTCCCTTGTTGCTTAATCTTTAGAGTTGGAGAATTCTTGTGGAAACTGATTGTTTGGGGTTTGCATGCTCTAAATATTATTCAACTCGGCTCTGTGACATGTTTTCCTTATCGAGGTTGGTTTTTGCCTATGAATTACGAGCTTTTCCATTTTATTTCCGTAAATTAGTAGCACTTCAGGGCTATTTTGGGCCCCGAATCGAGATTCGATCGCACCCAAACTTTGGGCATGAGTTCCTTAACCTACCGCGAGCATAGTTATGATGTTTGTTTTCTGTTTCATTATGCAGGCCCGAGGGTCATTTTTCCGACCTGATTTTTGGCTCGATTTTCCGTATAGAAATATGGGTGTCATATTCTCGTCTTGATACTTAGTTTATGTTCTTGATAGTGTGGCAGCTTTCTGAGGCTGTTCGGAAAGGGAAGGCACACGAGTGACGGTTCATGCTGCAGTTCGATCCCGAAGTAGGTTACGGTTTACCTTCTAGACTGAGTTAGTTAGTTCTTATATATTTATATGGTATTGGAATGCTAGGTTGGATTTTAGATAGACCTTAGGCTTAAATCCTGTTTATCAAGTTAATTGGCCATTTCGGTTTTTTAGCACTAGGACTGTATGTTATCCGTAGCCTAGGAGCTTGTTTCTTCTGTGTGACTAGCCTAAGACCCCTAGCATGCTTTTAGGAGGCTTTAGAGGTAGAATAGAGCTTGCCCGTTGTTTTTCGCTTTTATTTTCTGCTTTATCGCTTTATTCTATCGTTATATAACTGTGGGCCCGAGGCCATGGCTAGGATTTGGATGGATTCCAGGTTAGTTCTCTTGTTTTGGAGGGTACTTTTGCCCTGTTTGATCTGATGGTGTGATTATTCCTCTGCTTGTGAACATTCATACTCATATCACATGGCATATCATTGGTCCAGTACGAAAATGAAAAGAGGTTTTTCTATTGTTATGATGGATGGATTTTTGACAAACATCGAGCTATTTTGAGTATCACCTTGGTTTTTGAGAGGGAAAGAGGAACTACTATTCTCTATTTATAAATTAATAGTCCGATGCGGTATTCCGAACTCCCGATGCATTATTTCAGGTATTTTACTTTCTCTTTATATACACATTAGTCCGATGCTATATTCTGGACACCTGATGCATTATTTTGGGTATTTTATCATTTCATATATATATATGCATAGTTCAATGCGGTATTCTGAGCGTCCGATGCGGTATTTCGAGTTTATATTATATTGCATTCATATATGCATCATCATGCATCGCATTACATTTGCTTGGCATGTGGATGGACTCTGGATTGGCTTGTTGTGGTTTCCCGTTTCTCTTTTCTTTTACTGGTATGTGTCTGGCTTTATAACTAGATTTAGGTGGATCCCTGTATAGTTAGTTGCTTTCCTATATTCTATATTTGTATCTATTATCTTTCTGCGCTCGGTCGGCCTATGATGCCTACTGAGTACCCGTTGTATTGGTACTCATTCAACACTCTGCATCTCTTTTTCTGATGCAGCACCTAGTACGAGCCACCCTCGTTGATCTCCTGTCGTTCGAGGCCCGTTGATGTTCAGATCGCGGTGACCTCCCGACGCTTTGGAGACTTTACTTGCTTTCCATCATGTACTTCCTGTCTATATTTTGTATTGTGTATAGACATAGGTTATTGTATAGCTACTCCTTACTTTAGTTGCTCTTATACTAGTGACACCAGTTCAAGGTTGGTGTTCGGGTCGTTTTGTCTTTTCGATCACTTTAGGGCCATCTTTTGTATATTGTATATGTTGGTATGTATATATATGCTTTGGCCCTATATTTTGTTATATCTACCGCTTCTCTTTAGTTAAATTATTATTTACTACTTTTCGCGTGTTTGGGATGGGCTTGTCTACTGAGGGGGTCATGTAGACGCCATCATAGCCTGATTTTGGGTCGTGACATAGTGGTATCATAGTTTTAGGTTCACCGGTCTCACCGGTACAAGAGAAAGTGTCTAGTAGAGCCTCGTGGATATGGTGCAATGACATCCGTATCCTATCTGCAAGGGGCTATGGGACATTTCTTAGGAAAGGTTTCATTTTGTTTGATTCTTTATCGTGCTTACTTGACTTGATCAACACCTAAGTATATTTGTTTCACTCCTTCTTAGATGGTTCGTACGAGATCTTCAGTGGGTGAGGATGAGGCCCTTACCCCTACAGTTAGAGGCCCATCCATGGGATGGGGTAGAGGTCGACCCAGAGGTCGAGGAAAGGCAGAGGTTATGGCACCAGCTCAGGCCTGGGATAGATCACCATCACAAGAGCCTGAGGTTAGAGCGGATGAGGTTCAGTATGAGCCAGAGCATGTAAGGCCAGCCCAGCATCCGGCAGGTTTTGTAGCTACTCCAGTATTGCAGGACACCTTGGTTCGATTGTTGGGGTTTTTTGAGGGTATTACTCCACCAGCCGCTTCGCTGAGCACTCCAATTGGTTCTCAAGATCGAGGTGAGGCTCAGATTTCAGCTCCAGCGGCAGCAGAGGGTTTAGGAGCGCAGCCTGTTACTGTAGCTCCCAGATTTGAGGTACTACCGGTCCCTGCAGTTTCTCCCCTTCTTCCAGCCTTGCCAGTTATGCCTTCTGAGGAGCAGAAGATGCTGGGTAGGTTCTTGAGATTGGGTGCTCCAAGGTTTTCAGGTGCTTCTAGAGAGGATACGCATGAGTTTCTGACTAGCTGCCAGGAGAGGTTACATATTTTGGGGTTAGTTGAGTCTCACGGAGCCAATTACACCGTATTTCAGCTGAATGGTCTGGAGGTCATATGTTGCTCGTAGAGCGACCGGGTCACCTTCACTTACTTGGGATCAGTTCTCCACATATTTTCTAGAGAAGTATGTACCACGTAGCATGAGAGAGCATATGATTGATTAGTTTGCCGGGTTGGAGCAGGGCTCTATGACAGTGTATGAGTATGAGGTTTGTTTTCACCAGCTGTCCAGGCACGCCACTATAATTCTGCCCATTGAGCACAAGAGAGTACGCCGATTTGTTCAAGGTTTGACCTTGCACCTCCACTTGGCCACAGAGGGTATGGTAGCGTCGGGTCAGTCTTTTCAGGAGATAGTTGATCATTTCCATACTATTGAGGGGATAGTTTGCGAGGACCAAGGGGGGCATCCACAAGAGGCCCCTCCATCAGGGCAGTTTCAGTGGTTCATAGGGGCATGGTAGGGGCTACTATGGTAGAGGTTAGCACCAGTAGCGTTTCCAACCGAGTCGGCCTGTTCAGGTGGCATTACAAACTATTGAGGGTCATAGTAGCTAGAGTCTCATTCCTGCTCCCCGAGGTGGTAATTCAGGGTCTACAGGTCATGGTTGTCATTCTGATTCGGCCAGGATTTCCAATCGGAGTACACATGGTCGGGGTTGTTATGAGTGTGGCGAGATAGGCCACTTTGCTAGGAAGTGCCCGTCTTTACAACATCCTAGGAGATATGAGCCGTTGGTTCAGACCCCCAGGGCTCCAACACCTCCAACTAGAGGCAGTTCACAGGGTAGTAGAGGTGGTCCCCAGGGCACTAGAGGTGGCCCTCTATCCGGTAGGTCAGGTGGTCATGGAGGTCGGGGCCACTTGTATGTAGTTTCGAGCTAGACAGAGGCCGAGGCTTCAGATGTTGTGATCACAGGTATGATCTCCATTTGTCATCAGTGTACTTCTGCTTTGTTTGATCCGGGGTCTACATTCTCGTATGTATCTGCTTATTATGCTACTCTTTTGGGGTCTGCTTGTGAGTCCTTGCATGTTCCTTTGCGTGTATCTACTCTCGTAGGTGATTCTTTAGTAGTGGATGAGGTGTATGGGTCTTATGTGGTAACTATCTTGGGGTATGACACCTGGGTTGACTTGGTTGTCCTTGATATGGTCAATTTTGATGTGATCTTTGGCATGGATTGCTTGTCTCCTTATCATGCGGTCTTGGATTGTTTTGCCAAGACAGTTACTCTTCGCATGCCTGGTATCTCTCTTATTATATGGTAGGGAGATAATAGCCACATACTAAGGGGAGTTATATCTTTCCTGAGCGCCCAATGGTTGGTTGGGAAGGGGTGCTTAGCATATCTTTCCTACATCCGTGATATAAGTGCCACCACACCTCCTCTTCAGTCAGTTACTGTGGTTTGCGAGTATTTGGATGTGTTTCCTTCCGATATTCCGGGTCTTTCACCTGATCGTGACATTGATATTTGTATCGATGTTGAGCCGGGCACCAAGCCCATTTCTATTCTGCCATATCGGATGACACCTGCTGAGTTGAGGGATCATAAGGATCAGCTCCAGGATTTGTTGAGTGGAGGGTTGATCTGGCCTAGTGTGTCTTCGTGGGGTGCTCCAGTTCTATTTGTGAAGAAGAAGGACGGGTCTATGTGTATGTGTATCGACTACAGGCAATTGAATAAGGTGACAGTTAAGAACAGATATCCGATATCGCATATTGATGACTTGTTTGATTAGCTACAGGGTGCAGCCATGTTTTCTAAGATAGATTTGAGGTCAGATTATCACCAGTTGAGGATTAGGGGTGAGGACATCCCAAAGACTGCATTTAGGACTCAATACGACCATTATGAGTTCCTAGTCATGTCTTTTGGGTTGACTAATGCCCCATCAGCATTTATGGAGTTGATGAACCGTATATTTAGTGCTTACCTAGATTAATTTTTGATTGTGTTCATTGAGAACATTCTAATTTATTCGAGGAGTAGGGAGGAGAATAAGTAGCATCTTAGAGTTGTACTTCAGGCTTTGTGAGACCACCAGTTGTATGCCAAATTCACTAAGTGTGAGTTTCGGCTTGAGTCTGTGGCATTCTTGGGGCACGTGGTATCCAAGGATGGGATTATGGTAGATCCGGCGAAGATTGCAGTAGTTCGTGATTTGTCTAGGCCTACTTCTCTTACCAAGGTCCACAGCTTCATAGGGTTAGCAGGTTATTACAGACGGTTTGTGGAGGGATTTTCTTTGATAGCGGCACCATTGACTAGATTCACTCAAAAGAATGTTCCCTTCAAGTGGTCAGATAAGTGTGAGGTGAGTTTCTGAAACTCAAGGCCTTGTTGACTTTGGCTCCGATTCTTACACTTCTGATCGAGGGTCAGGGTTTCACCATATATTGTGATGCATCAGGTATTGGTTTGGGTTGTGTGTTGATGCAGCAGGGCTGGGTTATTGCATATGCTTCCATACAGTTAAAGGTTCATGAAAGGAACTACCCCACACATGACTTGTAGTTAGCAGTGGTAGTCTTCGCGTTAAAGATGTGGAGGCATTATCTTTATGGCGTGCATTGTGAGATTTTTACTTACCATCATAGTCTTCAATACATTTTCAGCCAGAAGGATCTAAATTTGAGGCAGCGGAGGTGGTTGGAGTTACTGAAGGACTGTGACATTTCTATCCTCTATCATCCGAGAAAGGCAAACATGGTGGTGGATGCCTTGAGCCGAAAGGCGGTGAGTATGGGTAGTTTGGCTTTCTTAGCTATGGAGGAGCGACCATTAGCTTGGGATATTCAGTCTTTGGATAATAGGTTGGTTCGACTTGACATTTCTGAGCTGGGCCATATTTTTGCTTGTGTTGAGGCTAGGTCTTCCCTGTTGGAGCAGATTCGAGAACAATAGTTTGATCATGCGAGAATGAGGATCATTCATGATAAGGTGGTAAGTGGTGAGGCTAGGAAGTAAACTTTAGATTCGGAGGGTGTTCTGAGGATCGAGGGTTGTATTTGCATTCCTAGAGTTGGTGACTTGGTCATATTGATATTGGAGGAGGCTCATTGCTCTAGATATTCCATTCATCTCGGGGAAACAAAGATGTATCGTGTCTTGAGGCAGCACTACTGGTGGTGTGGGATGAAGTGGGATATTTCGGCTTTCGTATCCAGGTGCTTGAATTGTCAGCAGGTGAAGTTCGAGCACTAGAGGCCAGGTGCTTCATCATAGAGGCTACCCATTCCGGAATGGAAGTGGGAGCGTCTATCCATGGACTTTGTAGTTGGATTGCGACGTACCTTGCAGAGGTTTGATGTTATTTGGGTTATCATGGACAGGTTCACAAAGTCTTCTAACTTTCTGCCAGTTCAGACTTACAACAGTTCCAAGAGGTTGGCCCAGATCTATATTTGAGAGATTGTTCGTTTGCATGTGGTGCCAATTTCTATCATTTTCGACTGAGGTATTCAGTTCACTTTGCACTTTTGGCAGTCTATTCATAGAGAGTTGTGTACTAGAGTTGAGCTTAGCACTTCTTGTCATCCACAGACAGACGGCCAGTTCGAACATACTTTTCAGGTTGTGGAGGATATGCTGCAAGCCTGTGTTATTGATTTTGGGGGTTAGTGGGACTAGTGTTTAGCCTTGAAAGAGTTCGCATATAATAATAGCTAACATTCCAGCATCCAGATGGCTCCGTTCGAGGCTTTGTATGGTAGGCAGTGCAGATCTCTGGTGGGTTAGATTGATGTTTTCGAGGTTAGGCCGTGGGGTACTGATTTGCTTCATGATTCTATGGATAGAGTTTGGGTTATTCAGGAGAGGCTTCATACTGCCCAGAGTAGGCAGAAGAGTTATGCTGACTGGAGAGTTCAAGATCTCGAGTTTATGGTTAGTGACAGTGTGTTCATTCGGGTATCACCTATGAAGGGCGTGATGCGGTTCGGGAGGAAGGGTAAGCTCAGTCCGAGGTTCATTGGTCCATTTGAGATCCTTCACCGTAATGGAGAGATTGCTTATGAGTTGGCCTTGCCTCCTTCTATTTCTAGTGTTCATCCGGTGTTTCATGTTTCTATGCTGCGGCAGTACATTTCTTATGAGTCTCACGTGCTTCAGTTGGAGTCGGTTCAGTTGGATGAGTCCTTAGCATTCGAGGAAGATCCTGTTGCTATTTTGGATAAGTAGGTTAGAAAGTTGAGGTCCAAGGAGATTTTGTCAGTCAAGGTTTAGTGGCGGCACTATCCTGTTGAGAAGGCTACATGGGAGATCGAGACCGACATGCAGATCCGTTATTCGCTCCTTTTCGAGTCTTCAAGTACTAACCTTTTTCTTTCGCAGACGAAAGTTCTTTTAGTAGTGGATGTTATAATGACCCCGGGGGGTCATTATCCATTTTCTGTGCCTTTTTTGTGTTTCGAGCTTTCTCTCAGTAGCTACAGGTCATTTATAACTTGCCGGGACTGACGGTCTGGTGCCCGGGCTATCCGTTAGGTCATTATGACCATTTTCCTATTTTAGCACTTAAGGTTGGTAAATCTTTGACTTCCGTCAACTTTCTTGGAAAATGCACTCAGAATCAAATTTCGACAGTTTCTTTGGCTCCAAAATGGGGATTTTGGTCTAGTGGGACCATTGGTCTGGATGTGAGTGCTTTTAGTTTGGTTCTGTTTTGCTTTGTGTGTTTTGAGGTCAGTTTGGCTGGTAGGGTTGACTTTGTTCAACATTCGGGGAAGACGACCTCAGATGAAAATTTCGCCAGCGCCGTTAGCTCCAGAATATCTACTTTTGGCTAGGGGGACCTTTGGTTTGGGTCCCGAGGCTTCAGGGCTCATTTTTGGGTTTTGAGTTTTGAGTTGGTTTTAGCCGTGGGGTCCACTTTTTATTAAAATAATATCTGTTGGGAGTTTCGTCGATTCCATTGAGTCCGGAATGATGTTTCTGGTAGTGTAGCATGATTGGTCTGTGTTCACGGGATTTTGGATGAATCCCGAGGGTTCATCAGAAGATTTTTGGACTTGTTTCGATGGTTGCTGCATTAAGTTGCAGACAACTTTTCTCTTCGCGATCGCGGGAACCCCATCGCATTCGCGATGGTATACTTTCTTGACCATCGCGTTCGCAGAGGGTTCCTTTGCGTTTGCAATGTAACCGGCTGGGACCCAACTTGACTTCCTCTTCGCGAACGCGATGGTTGGGTCGGCTCTTCCCCACGAACACGGGGGTTCTGTCGCGATCGCTATGAAGGACCCCTGGCAGTTATATTAAGTCCCAACTTTGTTTTCTCCTTCATTTATCCGAGAGCATCCATTGTTAAGCTCGAAGCTCCCAAATTCCAACTCCCTTGCATCAATACCATTCACCCGGTTAGTTCTTTCGTGACCCCTCTCCTCGTTCAGTGTAAATTCCTGTGATACTCCCGCTAAATTTCGTTGTTGCTAAATCTTTAGAGTTGGAGAATTCTTGTGGAAACTGATTGTTTGGGGTCTGCATGCTCCAAAAATTGTGCAACTCAGCTCTGTGACGTGTTTTCCTTATCGAGGTTGGTTTCTGCATTTGAATTCAGAGCTTTTCCATTTTATTTCCGTAAATTAGTAGAACTTTGGGGATGTTTTGGGCCCCGAATCAAGCTCCGGTCTCACCCAAACTTTGGGCAAGGGTTCCTTAACCCACCGCGAGCATAGTTGTGATTTTTGTTTTCTGTTTGATTGAGCAGGCCGTGAGGGTCATTTTTTCGACCCAATTTTTCGTATAGCAATATGGGTGTCATTATTATCGTCTTGACACCTAGTGTATATTCTTCATAGCGTGGCAGGTTTCTGAGGCTGTTTGGAAAGGGAAGGCACACGAGTGATGGTTCATGCTGCAGTTTGGCCCCGAGGTAGGTTATTGTTTACCTTCTAGACTGAGTTAGTTAGGTCTTATATATTTATATGTTACTGGAACGCTAGGTTGTATTTTAGATAGACGTTAGGCTTAAATCCTGTTTATCATGTTAATTGGCCATTTTGGGTTTTTAGCACTAGGACTGTATGTTATCCTTAGCCTAGGAGCTTGTTTCTTCTGAGTGACTAGCCTAAGACCCCTAGCATGCTTTTAGGAGGCTTTAGAGTTTAATAGTGCTTGCCCGTTATTTTCCGCTTTGCCGCTTTATTCTATCATTATATGTAATTGTGGGACCGAGACCATGGCTAGGATTTGGATGGATTCCAGGTCAGTTCTCTTGTTTTGGAGGGTACTTTTGTCCTATTTGATCTGATGGTGTGATTATTCCTCTACTTGTGAACATTCATACTCATATCACATGGCATATCATTGGTACTGTACGAAAAATGATTTTTCAAAGGCTTTTGGATTTGAAAAGAGGTTTCTCTACTGTTATGATGGATTTTGGACAAAAATTGAGCTATTTTGAGTATCACCTTAGTTTTTGAGAGGGAAAGAGGAACTACTATTTTCTGTGTATAAATTTATAGTCCAATGCGGTATTCCAGACTCCCGATGCGTTATTCCGGGTATTTTACCTTCTCTTTATATACACATTAGTCTGATGCGGTATTCCAGACCTCCGATGCATTATTCTGAGTATTTTATCATTTCATATATATATATGCATAGTTTGATACGGTATTTCAGGCGCCCGATGCAGTATTCCGGGTTTATATTATATTGAATTCATATATGCATCATCGTGCATCGCATTACATTTTCTTGGCATGTGGATGGACTCTTGTTTGGCTTGTTGTGGTTTCCCTTTTTTCTTTTCTTTTACTGGCATGTCTCTTTTTCTAATGCAGCACCTAGTATGAGCCACCCTCATTGATCTCCTATCATTCGAGTCTTGTTGTTGTTCGAATCTCGGTGACCTCCCAGCGCTTTGGAGACTTTACTTGCTTTCTATCTTGTACTTCCTGTCTATATTTTGTATTTTGGATAGAAAGAGGTTATTGTATAGCTACTCCTTACTTTATTCGCTCTTGTACTAGCGAAACCAGGTCCGGGTTGGTGTTCGGGTCATTTTTATCTTTTCGGTCACTTTAGGGCCATCTTTTGTATATTGTGTACGTTGGTATGTATATATATGCTTTGGCCCTATCTTTTGTTATGTCTTTCGCTTCTCTTTAGTTAAATTATTATTTACTGCTTTCCCCGTGTTTGTGATGGGCTTGTCTACTGGGGGGGTTATGTAGACGCCATCATGGCCCAATTTCGAGTCATGACACCGTGTGTGTATGAATTGAAACATAGTGTTGACTTGTGGGATATGATCAAGTCATTTCTTTGTGAGCCACTTCTGTTGATTATTGTTTGTGCCATCCTTTATATTATTCTTAGTTAAGACCCTTTGAGTCTTGAACCTATTTCTTTGATTAGCCGCATGTTTAGCCTATCCCATTTATTTGATTATCCTATGTTAATTTGATCCAAAGAGTCCTAATGCACTTTGTATTTGAAAGACTTAAAGAAATAAAAGGGAACAAAAGAGAAAGAGTAAAAATATCGAGGGAGGTTGTTGTGGTAAGAATAAGAATAAGATGTGATTCCCTTGTGAAAAATAATTTGTATGCTGGTAGTAAGGAGAGGAAAAACATATTTTAAAAAAGAAACTTTAGAAAAACCTTCTTGCTAACCATAAGTGAATGACGGATAGGGCAAAAAACCAATAGAAAAGAGCAGGGTTAAGGTAAACATGAACATAAGTTGAAGTTGAGGTGATATAAGGAAAAGAATGAAAAATATTTAATATAAGTTTCTTAAAGTGCATAGGGAGAGTAGCCACTATTAGCCAAATGTTTCCTATCCATCCTTCAGGCAACATTACAACTTGTTAAAGTTCTTTCGATCCTGCATTTTGGATGCTTTGTTAATAGAGTATTACACTAAGGGAAAGCTTATGGTATGTCTTGTATGCATGAAACTTTCTTTTTTAGAGTGAGCGAATTTCCTATGTATATGCCCCAGTTTGGATGTATAAATGCATAATGTGAGCGAAGGGCATCTCTCTTAAATGTGATGGCACAAATGGTATGAATTTGGTGTATTAATGATGGCTATATTTACACCTGATCATGTTGGCCTAATTTTTCATGAAGAGTTAGTTTTAGAGGTTGTGTGCTTTGAATGAAGGGTCTATGAAAATATGATTGATGTTTACGTGTTGAGTGGATTATGGATCATGATTAAATTGTCTAGTTAATTGGGGTGTGAGTAGACCTGTTCAATTGGTGTCTTAAGAGGTGAAATATTTAGGGTGTATAGTTATTTTTTCAAGGAAGAACAAAGGTTCAAGTGTGGGGTGGTGAACTTTGGCGTATTTATATACCCGCTTGCCTTATTTACCCATATTTTAGTCTTGTTTTGAGGGAAAAAGGCATGTATATCATTACGATTATTTGCATATTTGTGATTGTGAGATAATATATGTGATTAGGTACTTTGTAGAGATATATGTGAAGGAAAACAACCGATGAGAGCGGAAACGGAAGCATAAAGCAATTGAAAAAAGTTAGCAATGTTCCGGGAAGAAAAAAGAGAACAAAATACAAAATATGGGTTGTGGCGCATTGGTGGCGCATCGCCCCAGCCCTAGAACTACAAAAGGTATATCTTGGCCCATTGGTGACGCTTTGCACCAGGCCCCAAACCCAAAAAAATTCTAGCTTTCTTCTACTCCAAATTCAAGTAGGAAAAGAAATTATTTTCCACATCTATAAATTCAACCCCAATCGAAGTTGAGGTCGGAATATTTTAGTTTATTCTTTCTTCTCTTTTATTATTTATTTTGATATTTTTCTTTTGGATGAATTATTGTAATTACGCCATGTCTATGTGAAGTTAAAATTCTCGTTCTAGGATTATCGTAGCTTCATAATTGTTGTAGTAGACTCATGATTTGATTCTTAATATTGTCATATTAGTTGTTCTTATATTCTAGAGCGTAGTATTTTAATGCTTTAGGACCATTAAAATAAACTTATAATCTTGTTGTGAACCCGGATGAAGGATCAATAAGATAGAACGAGGTATATAAGGAGCAAGATCTCTCGTTTATAACATAAAGAGTAGATTTGCGTTTAGGATAAGGATATACCTAGATTGCTTTTCTTTGTTTAAACGGTAGTCGAAACTTCATTCACATGTTTTTTCTGCTCATAGGAATGTAGAACTAGAATTGCATGTGAATAGGTGATTAGAGGTTAAGAAAACTATAATCATACAATTAACTCCGAAATCAACAACTAGATAATCAAGCGAGTCGATTAAATCGATTCCTCAATATGAGTATTAGTAATTCCTTAATCCGAGATCGATTTCACCATACTGATTGCATAAGAATCTGCTCTTCGGCTAGTTAATTGTTCATTAGTTAATTTCTTTTTTTACTTTAGTTAATAAATATATCTTTGGGTTTTATGCTTGAATAAATAATTAGAAGTAGTTTAATTTAGTAAAATAGTTAATCGACAAGTCCCTATTGGTATAATATCTGGACTGTCAATCCTATATTATTTGTACGATTGCATACACTTGCGTCTGTGTTTAGATTCAATAGAACAAACCAGGGAGTTACTATCACTACTATACATAATATTGGAGAAGAGGCAGTCAATGTATTCCACGAACAGTTTAAGGAAACAAACATCTCCACTAACTTTGCCATGCTAAAGAATATCCTTCGAATGATCACAGAGGAGAAAAATTAAGAGATGATCAAACTTCCAAGCAATGAAGAGGGTAAAAAAGTAGTATATTCCCTTAACAATGATAGTGCAAGTGGACCTGATGGATTCTTAGGAATGTTTTTTCAGGTTTGCTGGGATATTATAAGGAAAGGGGTGACCAACATGGTGAGAGCCTTCTTCTGTGGGCATGAATTGCCAAGGTTCATCACTCACACAAACCTTGTACTCATCCCCAAAAAGGAAGTGGTCAGCAACTTTGGGGATCTTAGACCTCTCAGCTTGAGTACCTTGGCTAACAAGATCATATCAAGAATTCTACATGAGAGGTTAGTGGATTGTCTTCCAAGTATTATCTCCAACAACCAATTAGGTTTTGTCAAGGGAAGGAGTACAATAGAGAATGTCTTACTAGCTTAGGAGATCATCAGATACATTAACTGAAGGAATGAATAACACAATGTGGTGGTAAAACTAGACATGGAAAAATCATATGATAGGGTATCCTTGATATACCTTACTAAAGTACTCAGACGCTTTGGTTTCTCAGAGGTGATTATTGACATGATTCTAAGACTGATTTCAAATCATTGGTACTCAATGTTGATGAATGGCCAATCGTTTGGTTTTTTCCAATAATCAAGAGGACTAAAACAAGGTGACCCACTATCCCTACCTTATTCATCACTGTTTCAGAAATCCTAGCAAAGGGTTTAAACAACCTATTCAGAGATCAGGAATATAAAGGATATGGTCTACCAAAATAGAGTCTAGAGATAAACCAATTATCTTATGCTGATGATACAATCCTATGATGCTCAGGGCATGCAGGGTCTATGAAGAAGATTATCAGGGTATTGAGGAACTATGAGGAGGTGTCTAGTCAGATGGACAACCTAGACAAAAGCTTGTTCTACCTACATGAAAAAAAACCTAGGGGAGTGGCTAATCAGATAAAGAGAATCATAGGAGTTAGACAGGGTACCTTTCCATTTACTTATTTAGGACACCCAGTGTTCTATGGAAGCAAAAATAAGACCAACTTTGAAGATCTAATAAAGAAGTTAATGAAGAGGGTTTCTCTTGTCAAACTAGACTTCTATCATTTTAGGGAAGGTATACTCTGATCTCACATGTTTTACAATCAATGAATGTCTTCCTCCTTTCAGACATGAATCCCCCTGTTTGTGTATGAAATCTATTACACAAAATATTTGCTAAAACTTTTAGGGTAATTCTGCTGGAGCCAATAATAAACACTGGGTGGCATAGGACAAAATGTGTTTCCCTAAGGAGGAAGGAGGATTGAGACTAAGATCACTACATGATGTATTCAAGGCCCTTTTTGCTAAATTGTTGTGGAAGTTCAGGATATCTATTGGATCTATATGGAGTTCTTACATGTCAAATAAATACTGCAAGAAGCAGCATCCTATTTTGGCTAATAGTGTTGGAACCTCCCATGGA
Organism: Jaltomata sinuosa; assembly: GCA_003996215.1. Classification (NCBI taxonomy): domain Eukaryota; kingdom Viridiplantae; phylum Streptophyta; class Magnoliopsida; order Solanales; family Solanaceae; genus Jaltomata; species Jaltomata sinuosa. The sequence goes on along the minus strand of QJPP01007013.1, from coordinate 494,000 downwards.
TGGAGAAAGATGACTTCTTTGAGAGAGGAGGTAGAGCATAACATATGGTAGCAAGTAGTTTCAGGGAACTCAAGTTTCTGGTTTGATAATTGGATAAGATAGGGAGCACTTTATTGTGTTGAGGTAGAGAAAGTAGAGGAGGAAGAACTAAATGTAAGGAATTTTATCAATGCAGAAGGCTAGGACAGACAAAAGATACTAAGCAAAATTTCTCTGTTAGTTCATCTTTGAGCATGCTTAGGCAAAGGTAAGACATGAGAAGGGACTATAGGTTCATATGGGCCAAGGGTCTACCTTATAAGATTAGTTTCTTCTATGGAGAGTGTGGAAAATAAGGATCCCCACAAATTATAATAGAAATAGGATGCACATCACCATTGATTCAAATTATTGGTGTTGTTAAGATAATATGGAGGAGACCATGTTACGCCTATTTCTAACAGCTCCCACTGCCACTAGGCTATGGAAGTAGTTTGCTATATTTGCAGGAATTAACATGGAAGGGATGCATGTACATCAACTTATAATCACCTGGTGGAAATTGAAAGCTCCATCAAAGCACGAAGTGATCTATAGAGCCATGCCAACAATAATCATGTGGGTGCTATGAAAATTATAGAATTCAAGAAAACATGCAAGAGATACAACCTACAACACTATGATGGTACAAATCATGCACACTATCCGACAACTGATTAAGATGCTTTATCCATGGATCAGAGGGATCCCACTGAACTAGTCAGATGTTATAACCAAACTTAGTGACTAGAGACATAAGTTATATGTGCACACTGTTTAGTGGATGCCACTTGAAGGAGTTAGCTTCCAGTGAAACACACATGGGGCAAGTAAGGGAAACCCTGGCTTGAGCTAGTATGGTTTTTGTATAGAAACTATAGTGGATACCTAGTTTATGCTCAAGCTTGGGGAATTGGCATCACCACCTATATGGAATCAGAAGCAAGGAAAAACATAGAGGTTTTGAAATTTTATAAGGAAAAAATCCTAAGGAATAGAACTATTGACACTGACTCTCTTAGTAATGAAGTTCATTCAGAAAATTTGGAAAATACCCTGGGAGCTAGTGGAAGCAGTGGAGGAGTCTAGGAATATAAAGTCACATTCAAATCAAGCATTACTTCAGGAAAGGGAAAACATTAACAGACTCATTTGTAACACCCCGTATTCTGCATATACTAGTCCTATTCATATATCACTTGACATAGCCTTGTCGTATAGGTGAGGGACCGAGTTTCTTATATGAGCAGTGATAGTTTAATGTGTATTGGGAGGTGCTCTAATGCCACATTCAGTTCAGCACAAAACGGTCAAGTTAACCTCAACAAAAGTATTTAAACTCGAAATGGTAAGGTTATATTTGAGCTTAATATTTAGGGTGAAGTGTTAAGTTAAAGCAAAAGGGATTAGAAAATGGAATAAAATAAGTGAGCTGCTTGCTTGACTTAACTAAGCTAGTAGGTGACAAGTAGGTGCATCACCTACTTTGACTTATTGACCAGCCTAAGCAGGTGCATCCCCTACTAAGACTATTTTGACTAGCTTAGAGGGCCAAGTACACCCATCACCCACTTGAATAAATTCTGGCCCAAAGAAGTGAAAGAAAGGGGAAGAATTGGCAGCCAAGGCATGTTAAATGGCCAAGTAGGTGTATCACCTTCTTGACATTTTGTGGCTCAAAATGAGCAAGGAAAGTCGGCCAAAGCAGTCCCCCTTTAAGTGGTTAAGACCAACTCATTTCACTCATTTTAACTTGGAAAAAAAATCAGATTTTAGAAGTTCTTTCTTTCTCTCTCTCTCTTAGCTTCACATAGCAGCCATAAAATACCATTAGGGTTCTTAAGTATTCTCCCTATTTTCAAGCTAAGTTGAAGGGTAGTTCAAGCTCTTGAAGAAGTACAAGGTAGGAGAACAAATTTTCAGAATTTGAGGTAAAGTTACTGCCTATTTTTCCCCCTTTTTATATACAAGTTTGATGGAGAATTATGTATGTGTTTGTGTCAAGAACCATGAGGTACTGATTGGAATCTTTGAGTTAAAATACTTTCTTATTATGTTAAAGGATGTTTGGGACTGGTTTAGGAGCGGTTTTATGTGTATATATTTGGGATAGCTTGGTTGAACTTGTAAAAGGTGTGTGAAGTTGTATTTAACTATGGAAGGAGGGTGTGGTAATACGCCACTTAATTGGGTGTTATGTTAACTTGCTGCCTGCACACCTTTGTATGTTATTTGGTATATGTTGTGAAGTCGGAAGAGTTTCAAGGGACCTTATGAAAAGGTCGTACAGTATATAGATATGTTTAGAAGAGAAGAGGTGAAAGAAACACTCTTGGTTTGATCAATTACTAGCTTACTGCCCAGTTACTGATTTAGTGAGATCAAGTAGCCCAAATTGGTTAACTAGCTACTAATACTAGTTTTGCCACATATTTCATTGTTGATAAATAGTCTGAAAGGGGAAAGCTTAATTCGTTGTAATATCCGAGTTACACAACAAGGTATGTAAGGTTTTTCAGTTTCATATTCCTTGGCATGAACTCTTATATTTGTGTTGTTACCAACCAAGTGAGTTTCCTAAGTGCTCTTCCTAGTAAAGGTACTTTCAACAACAAGCTTTGTGAGTTATTCTCTAAGCCAAATGAGGTTCATTGTGTCATATAAGCTCCTAAACATTACGTTGATGTTACGTTTGCTACTTATATCATTGTTACTACCTTAAGTTCATATTCACATGTCTTCTACTAATGGTCCATAGTTTTGAGCTCAATAAAGATTACAACCACCAAAGTAACAATCTCAAAGATTAAAGAAACTAAATGAAGTAATATGTATATGTGTGGGTGGCAGCCCAGGGGTAAAAGCCTAGCATGGGTCGATCCCTATTTGTTTACTTATGGGTGGCAGCCTAGGGGCGAAAGCCTAGCATGGGTCGATCCCAATTTGTATATTTACGAGGGCAGCATCCCAGGGGTTAAATTGCCTAGCATGGGACTCCTCTTCTACCACTGATCAGTTGGTCACGTGTATCACATGACTTACAATGATTATAAAGCAAAGAAGAGTAACCAAAAGAATTTAATATACATGATTTCACAAGTGTAAGCAAATGTGATCTTCTATTCTTATTTACACGTTTATGCATTGATACCTGATTCTATTTGAGCTCTTGTTTACATATGGTTTACTTTATGCCTTACATATACAATACATTCTCTCGTACTGACATCCCTCATGGGGGACGCTGCATTTCATGCTGCAGGCATATGTACTCTGGCTAGTAGACCTCCCTAGTAGGAGCACAGGACACTCGGCTGCTGTTGGTGAGCTCCAGGTTGATTCGGGGCTTTACCGAGTCTTTAGTATATATTTTTGGTATTGTATAGTTAAGGGTAAGGTGGGGCCCTATCCCGACCTAAACTAAGTTTATCTGTCTTGTAGAGGCTTTGTAGACCAATGTTAAAGTAAAGCTTAGTTATGTCCTTGCTCTTAACAATTGTGGCCTCAACGGCCAGATCGTGTACATAAGTTTTGGGCTTATCTATGTTGGTCTTGTTATTCAGGCAGCTTATCTATAGTCAAAGCTTCTTAATTGTCGTAGTTATATGCATGATAAATCAGAGGTTATAAGTTGGTTCTCTCGGGCCTTTAGGGCATCAAGTGTCTGTCCATCTAAATAGAATTTGTGGCGTGACATCATTAGCAAACATGTATATAGAAAACCCCACACCTCAGTTTTTCCACACTTTCAATGATCTACCAAGCATGCAAACAAAGATTTTAAACATGGAGAAAGCAGAAACACTAAATCTTAGGGTAAGAACAAGGAAGATAATGCCACAATAAAATGAACAACATCCAGTTCCAACATAGAAAGAAACATGACAGTCAATTACAGTCCAACATCAAAGTAAATAAAACCATTACACATCAAGATTATTAATAGAGTATGCCAAGAAGGTGACTCTAATATTGTGTACAAACTAGCTAGCAAATTATACTCTAGTTATCAAAAAGCTTCACCAAAAATGAAAGGAGAGTAGGGTTGTGATGTGTTTGGAGGCACAAGATCTTACAAGAACCCACATGGAAGAGCAGGAAGCACCCTCTCAAGTCCACATGAAAATGGCATCAATAACAAAAGATATATTAGAATCCAGTGCTAGAAAGAAGGACAAAGGAGGAAAAGGAACACGGATACCTTGGTTACTGCTTAATTCCCACCTCAGCCTTCTTCTGTCCCTTAAGGATATGAAACCCCGACCACCTAAATGTGGAGATCCAAACTTAGATGAATACATCGCAGAGCTAAAAAGGATAAAGAAGGAGCAAAGCTTACCTTTGAAATGTGAAGATTATAGACAGAGTCCACATGTCATTCTTTCAGTCTCGAGCTTGAAGATGACCCAAAGGAGAAGAGTGCGTAGCTGGTGGTTTTGCCATGTCACCTCAGGCAGCATATCGGAGAAGCAATGATAAAAGACAAAGGATAAGTGGAAATCACATACAATTGACTTTTCTTTTTATTTAGATAGGGTTTCCAATTTTGCTTAGGACCGGGTCGTGTTCTTTGGGCCTGGTCCATTTCTTTTATATTTTAGACTAGGCCTTGGCCTTTTATGTTGCTTTTATTTTATAAAATAATTTAACAAAATAGGCATCTGCGCTGACAAAAATTTCAACAAAAAAACTATTTTTTGATAAAATTCTCCCACATAGAATAAACAATCTCTTCATGTTGATCATGAGTCTTTTTTTTCAAATTTAAAATTATGAATTTTTTTGTAAATTATAAATGTGGGTCAAATTTTATATTTAAAAAAAATTACAATTTCAAATTTCAAATCCTACTTTTCGAGAATTTAAAATTTGAAATCATGATTTGAAGTTGAAATTAAAATTTATGCAAACAAACACGAATTTAAAATGAAAACATTAAATCATACTCTCAAATTTTATGATAAAATGCTACTTATGGTAAAGAAAGGTGAACAGATAGGCGGCCTTGTAAAACCTTTTCATTTAGGGATCAGAAGGAAAAGGGAAATGGATTAGTCGTAACCCACTTATGTTGTGACTGACTTCTGGATATTAAGGGAGTTCCTGGGTCGGTTATTAGTTAAAACTAGAATAAGGTCAAATTTAATTGGTTTTTAAATTGTTAAAACCAAAGCAAACTAAATTAGTATACATTTATCGATTTGGTTGTTATCTGTTATTGTTCCGTTATTAATGATACACAAAAATAAAATAAATAATTCATTCAAAAGAAAAAAAATTCATTGAAAAAGAAAAATATAAATTCTGAAACAAGAATCTTCAGATGCCATGAAATAAATTAGAACTTTGATCGAACCATATATGTTTGCAATTATCATCTCATTGCATAGTAGATGCAAGTAAATACCAAGTGTATTTGTGTAAATTTCATCATGAGAATTAAAAATAGTTCGAATCTTTTCATATTCAGAAGAAATTGCTAGAACCTTCGTTGGACTTTTTTTTTAGGGCTTTCTTGCTTTCATAAATAAATTATAAATAATATAAGCATATATAAGATAATCAAAATTATTCATAAAAAATAATATATTATATAAATATAATTATAAAAAATGTGTAAATAATTTGGCGACTCGATTAAATTATTTCTTCAGTTTTTTGGAACAAAACCAAAATCAAATAAAATATTATTAGTTTTTAAAAATGTAAAACCAAATCAAATATTATCAGTTTCTCAAAATATAAAACCAAATCAAATCAAACAAAATAAAAAAGTTATTTATTTAATCAGTTTTGTTTGAAACTTTTATTTGAATCGGTTTTTACCCAAATTGTGAAAGCTCCTATATACAATTATTGTTTGAGTTTAACCTTGCTTAAGGTTAAAAAATTTGGTCAAAAAAAGATATATTATTCAGATTTACAAATAAGATATACAGTAGTGATAATTATTTGAGATGCTTTCTTTCACAAGAAGAACTAATGACACGTATGAAATTATTCAAATAGAAATGAGGCATTTGATTTGACTTTTGAATATTTTTGTCAAAATGTGTTACAAAAGAATCACTCAACCAAGAATAATATATCTTTGAATGACTAATGGAGAATATATGTGGCCTTAGCACACATCTTAGAAGAAGAATCCAACAACAACTGCAACAACAAAGATAGATGAAACCTTCAAGGTTGTGGCCCTGCTTGTAGCAGGTGCCTCAGCTGATGTAGCACTTGGTGTGGGAGCTGAGTCACTGGTAGAGTCGGTGGAAGGAGATGGGGGTGATGAGACATCCTCATCATCTGGTGATTCTGCTGATCTGGAGGAATCTGAAGTTGGAGATGATGATGGTGAATTGTCCTTAGGGGATAATGATGACTTGGGTGATTGGGTGGGTGCGCTTTCACTGCTCTTACTCTTAGGTGCAACTGCGGAGGATGATGATGATGGGGATGAAGATGGAGATAATGTTGGGGATGAAGATGGTGAGCTGCTTGGTGATGTGGAACCTGAAACTAACCCAGCAAAGGCAACAAAGAGGAGAGCAACAACAATCACTTGACGTGCCATTTTTTATTTTTATTTTTTTGGGAAATTTTGTTGTTTTTACGTTCCAAGAAAGGTTGATTATTCTTTGCGAATTGCAGTACTTTCTCTAGGTGATTAGAGAAATACTGCACAACTTATGGAATATGGAGAGTGAGAAAGGTGGCTTTTATATGGTATAAACAACAAATATTACGGAGGATGAAGGGACAATGTTACACCATTCAATATTCACAGCTAACGAGAAAGAAAAGAAAAAAAGGAAAATCGTTTACCATGCATAAACCTATTGTGGGAGCTGATTAAGGAGAACCATGAATAATAAATTACTACTCGAGAAACAAGACCTAATTAATCATAATATTTGACATCAAGAATGCCCCAAAAAGTCAATAATCAAGTAAGGCGACAACTTTTTAAAAAAGTATTTTAACTTATATAAATGGTTGGTGTAAAAAATGCATATAATCAATTCATCTATAAGGTACTTTGATGTTTGAGCGAAAATACATATATTTAACCATTATTTGCCTCATATTTTAGTACTTTAAATCATCTTTTGAGTTTATATTATATTATTTAATACTTAATATTATATTTTTTATGTGTAGGATTAAAACGATAGGAAGATGAAGAGATTTGGAGCAAAAATGAATAAAAAAATGAGAAATCATATAAGAAAATCAAGCAGACAGTTTAATAAAAGAATTGAAATATAATATTAATAGTGTAATGACCCAAATGGTCGTGAGCGGCACTCACAGTAATTCCCGATGGGCGAACCATGCTTTATCCTGTAACTCAAGCCTTAACTAATTCATTTAGCAATAATAAGACAATTTTCAGGACATAATAATAATAATATCAACTTAATGAAATAAACAATACAAAAATCAAGCCATTACATCCCCCAAAATCCGAAAGTCATCATAAAAAGGACGCAAACTAAGCAGTGTTTAAGAGTAGTCCAAAAATAACTAATAAATAAACATTGTCTAAAGTAGTAGACATATAACACTAAGAAGATCTGTGGCAGTCAGAATAGGAGTAGCTCACCCTCGAATTGGTCGGCTGGCTGAGCTAGATGTGAGGTCGCATCAAAAGTCTCTGAAATACAGTCTGCACTCAAAGTACAAGAGTAGCATTATTACAAATACTATATACTGGTAGGTATCATAGGACATCTTAAAATAGTAGCAAGTATATCTCATTAAGTTAAAAAAGCAAGTAGATAAGTACATCATCATATAATCAAATTCAGATAACAAGTAGTCACATCCGCCAGATAAATCATTGAAAATCCAGACATCTCAATGTCAACAAATAAAAGGCATATAAGTCACATATCATATATAAAAAAATCATTTTGAACTCAGAAAATAAAATGTAGTCACATCACAAATCATGGAATCATGTTTGTACTGCTCTTACAGCATGCTATATAATCTTTGTATCTCATCAGTCTCACTCTGTACCATATCTGAAGTCACAATAATCACTCATTTGTACACACATGCTAAAGGGTCTTATTTCTTCCCAACTAGTCATGACCTTTAGGAGACAACCTACAATTCATGTACCGTACTACTGTGGTACCTGCTATATAATCTTTGTATCTCATCAATCTCACTATGTACCATATTTGAAGTCACAATAATTACTTATTTGTACACACATGCTAAAGATTATTATTTCTTCCAAACTAGTCATGACCTTTAGGAGACAACCTATGGTCCATGTACCATACTAGTGTGGTACTAGCTATATAATCTCTGTATCTCATCAGTATCACTCTGTATCATATCTGAAGTCACAATAATTACTCATTTGTACACACATGCTAAAGGGTCTTATTTCTTTCCAACTAGTCATGACCTTTAGGAGACAACCTATGGTCCATGTACCGTACTAGTGTGGTACCTTCTCCACAATATATTCCCTTGTTCGTAAGCTCACATAGGACTCAAGCTACTCAACAACAGAATGGTATGTATATTCTCAGCACTTTCAACATATCTCATTATGTTCTCATATTTAGCTATCTCTAAGGATATTATCAACAAGTACACAATAATTTTGATAAGTGCACATCATTCTTACAAGTCATTTAAAGACATGCTTCAAAAGTTATAAGCTTATTCGTACTAGCATTGTCAAGCCAAATAAGTAATCAATCACAGATTATATCTAAAGACCAATCAACATGCTTTATTATTCATAACATATACAAGAGACTAAATTAAGTATAACTCCAAATAAACTATAACCACATCAATCGAAGAACCCGAATCAAGCAAGATAATTTACATGAGCTTTTCCTTTCCTTAACACCTCAGAAAGTTCAAAATCTAAAACAAGCAATTATAAGAGTAATCAATCATTTACTCTTCAAATACAAACTTTGAAAATTCAAACTCTCTAATTTTACCCGTATTCGAGGTCTTTCACATTACCCAAGGGTCAATTACCCATCAACCAATTCCACTAAGTTCACATTATTTCAATTCATTGAGTTTCTACTCCATTTTTCCCCTTTCAAGCAGTTTGTATGCTAAAGGTTCCATTTTTATGGAACTCAAGGTTCCTAATCACAACAACTCATGTTTAGAAATATTAAATTCATGGTAGGATGTGTAGATTTAAAAATTATAAGCATTATAGATTATTATTACATCAACCCATAGGTTTTCCCATACTTTTTATGAACCTAGGGTTGTACCTATAACTCCCCCATTACCTTCATTCTAACAATTCTAGGATGATAATGGGTTACTGGGTTTAATAGAAGGCACAGAGAACTAATCTCAAGAAGAAAATAGCCCTAGCCTTGAAAAAATTGCCTCCTTAGATCTCTAAAACAAATCTCTAAAACAAAGTCTTAGAGTTTATGGGATAAAACTCGGAATAAGTGACTTAACCAAGCATTCCTGACTACTTGCCTAGTTTCATTATGTCGGGACTCTGACCACTACAAAGGTATCGCTATAGCAGAAATCCCACCGCTAAGCAGTCATGAACTAGTAGCTCGAGAAAGCTGGACAAAAGTATTATTTCACAACACAAATTTTATACTTTAGACATCATGAAACAATCACAACACGCCAACTACTAAAACTACATGCTACAACTTCACTCATTGTCTCAGAATTTACTACAGTGGTCTAGATTACTAGTTCACCACCTAACATAACACGACACTCAAAAACATAACACCGTGAATCATGATTCAGGATAAATAGATACAATGTATGTTTTCAGTTTTAAACCACCCCACTTTGAGATTTTATTAGCTCAACTCACTAGGGGAACTCTAAAAGGGTACTTTGGCCCTAACCAATCTATAACGACTAAAAGGGTCGTTACATCAAATACCAATTAAAGAATCGTTCATCCCAGAATGGACAAGAAGGAAAATGAGAAAAGAATTTTTCTATCAATGAAGACCTGGGTAAACTTGTTATGCATTTTTTATTTGGTCACCCAAGTGGCCTCCTAAATAGGATGGTTCATCCATTGAACTATCACAGATTCAATCTCTTATAATCTCAATGCAGACCTCTCTATCTAAGATAGTCACAGGTTCCTCTTCATACAACAAATTCTCATCAAATTGAACCGAATCCCAGTGAATAATATAATTCTCATCACCATGATATTTCTTTGGTATGGACACATGAAACACTAGGTGAACTTCTGACAAACCTAGAGGCAAAGCTAATTCATAGGCTATCTCCGCCAAATGCTTAAGAACCTTAAAAAGAATAATGATCCTCAGACTGAGCTTACCTCTCTTTCTAAATCTCATCACACCCTTCATGGGTGAAACTTTGAGAAACACTTTCTCTCCTACCATCAATACCATATCCCTGACCTTCCAATCTACTTACTCTTTTTTCCTACTCTGGGCTGCTAAAAGCTACTTCTAAATGAATTTCACCTTTTATAATGATTCCCTTCAAAGGTTGGTACCCCAAGGTCTCATCTCAAAAGCATCAAACCAAACATGGGAGTTCTATTTCTCCTCCCATACAATGCCTAAAATGGAGCCGTATTAATATTCAAGTGATAATTCTTTTTATAAGAAAACTCTTCCAATGGTAAGAACTAGTCCCAATGACCACAAAAATCTATCACACATGTGCAAGCATGTATTTTAAAACTTGAATTGTCTACTCAGACTGCCCATTGGTCTGAGGATGAAACAATGTACGAAGGTCCAACCTAGTACCTAATTTAGCTTTCAAGTTTACAACTTGGCTAAATTCTCTACATTATAAGTTACTTGAACAAGGATGAAATGTGCAGACTTAGTCAACCTATTGACAATCACCCATATAGAGTCTAACTTCCCCAAGGTTTTTAGAAGACCAATCATAAAGTCCATTGCTATCCTTTCACACTTCCATTCCGTAATGGGCATTCTCTTAAGTGTCATATATCGAGTCAAACTTCCCCAAAATCATTAGAAGACCAATCATAATGTCACACTTCATCCTACCCCACCAATAGTGTTGTCTCAAATCACGATACATCTTGTTTACGCCAGGATGTACGTAGTATCTCAAACTATCAAGATCTATTATGATAGTCTTAATCAAATCATCAATACAAGAAATACACATGCGTCCCTTAATCCTTAACATACCTTCATTGTCAATCATGGCCTCTTTGGCCTCCCCTTACAAGACATTATCCCGAATCTTGCTCTACTTAATATCCTCATATAGTTTGGCCTTAGTCATTGCTAGAAACGAAGACCTTGCCTAAACAAAAGCCAAAACTCAACTAAACTCATTCATATTGAGTCTTCTAAAAAATTTAGCCAGAGTTTGAACCTCTCTAGGAAACCAATGCCTTGTAGCCTCCAAATAAGCTAAGCTACCCATTGTCCAAGACATTATACGCAAAAAATCGGCTACTATATTTGCTTTACCCAGATTGTATAAAATGATAATATTATAGTCCTTGAGCAGTTACATCCATCTCCGCCATCTCAAGTTAAGATCTCTCTGTGTAAATATATGTTTTAAATTTCAATGGTCTGTAAACACCTCATAATGGATACTATACAAATAGTGCCTCCATATCATAAGAGCAAACACCACCACTGCCAACCCCAAATCATCCGCAGGATAATTCTTCTCATGCACCTTCAACTCTTACGAAGCATATGCAATGACTTTCTTATCCTGCATCAAAATAGCACCCAAACTAGAATGTGAAGCATCACAATAATAAGAGCTCTAGTCAACAAAGTCTTGAGCTTTTTCAAGCACTCCTCACACTCATCAGACCACTAAAATGGTATATCTTTTTGAGTCAAACAAGTCAGCTAGGAGGCAATAGAAGTGAACCCCTTCACAAATTAGAGGTAATAACTAGCCAACCCTGCAATGTTACGAATCTCTATCCCTGAAGTGTGCCTAGCCTAACTCTTAATAATATCTACTTTATATGGATCAACTATGATTCCTACCTTCAAAATGAAATTTCCCACGAAGGACATAGATGTTAGCTAGAACTCGCACTTAGAAATTTTAGCGTACAACTGCTTTTCTTTCAAAAACTCTAACAAAACTCTCAAATAGTTGTCGTTCTCTTTCTTACTCTTCAAATAGACCAAAATATAGTCAATTAACACAATTACAAAAGAATACAAATATGTCTTAAATATTCTTTTTATCAAACTCATAAACCCAGTTGGGGAATTAGTAAGCCCAAAAGACATCACAAAGAATTCACAATGCCCATAGCTGGTCAAAAATCAGTCTTAGGTATAACCTCAACCAGAATCTTCAATTGATAATAACGAAACCTCAAAGCAATTTTAGAGAAAATAGACGCACCTTGAAGCTAATTAAACAAGTCATCTATGCAAGGAAGAGGGTACTTATTCTCGATAATGACCTTGTTCAGATGATGGTAGTCAATGCACATATGCATACTCCCATATTTATTTTTCACAAAAAAATATAGGATAACCCCATAGAAAGTCACTCGAGCGAATTAACCCCTTACTAAGAAGGTCCTACAACTGAACTTTCAATTTTCTCAACTCAGTTGGTTCCATCTAATATGGAGGAATAGAAATATGACTAATCTTAGGCTTTTAACCAAGGCAGAAGTCAATGTCACATTCTGGTGGCATGCCAAGTAAATCCATGGTAACTATTTCCAAGAACTTATTGACCACATGAATTGACCTTATGGATGGAACCTCTGCACTAGTGTCCCAAAGATGCACCAAAAATGCCAAACACCTACTCTATTTCAATTTCTTGGCACGAATAAAGGATATAATCTTTTTTGGAATAGGTCTATAGTCACCCTTCCACTCAAATTTAGACATACTAGGCATCACTATGATAAATTTCTTAGCATTACAATCTAAAATAGCACGATAAGGCAACAATCAACTAATAAGTTGGTAATCTACCAACTTATTGAGCCCTTATTCATGAATTATTGTCATGTTTTGCTAAGGATTAGAGGTAATTATTTCCTTTATTGTTAAAAATACAGGTACTCTTAGTCTATAGAAGAAAGCAATTGAATTGAACTCAAAGAGCTCAAAAAGAAGTTGAAGTGTGAAAGTGATTGAAAAAGAGGAAGAAATTGCCGAGGGGTGCGAGTTGCACAATGAGACATGCGAGACATACCTCCCATCCCACATCATTACTCAAAAATGACCTCATTGGTTATGGAGGACAGTACATATGACACACACAATGGGAGGTGTGATCGCATGTGCTTTCGCACGTCACGTAACACCATCCCCGAGGGTTTTTTTTGTCCAAACTATGTGATGTATTAGGAAGCTTCTAAAATCTATTTTGGGGTATCTACCTAATGTTGAATTTTACTTTTTACTTTCCCCAAGAAAGATATTGAGAGTACACTCTTCCCTCATCATCTTCTTCGATTAATAACACCATTTGTAAGAATTTGATCTTGGATTTAGATCTTAGCTTTTAATATGAATGGAAATTTAAGTGACCAATTTGGTATATCCTCTTATTTCCTTAATATGAGTAGCTGAATTCCTTGTCTAGGGATATGTGCATGATTGGTGTTTGAATTTAGATGTGGGTATTAATTAATTGTAATGACCCTTCTGGTCATTTACACATGTTCACCTTTCTTGTACCGTTAGAGCTTGCCTGTAGTGGCCCAAGTCATTTATGGCTTGCTGGGTCTATTAGTCCGGTGCTCGGGCCATTTTTTTGTTCTTTTTAGCCGTTCCTTATGTTAGAGCTTTAGACTTTTGAAATTGTTGACTTCAGTCAACATTCTTGGTGAACATGCTCGAAATCAAGGGTGGACTTTAAGCTCACGAGCGTGGACTTTGGTCTTGAGGGACCTTTGGTCAGGATCCAGGAGCCTTTCAGCTTGGAATTCTCTATCATTCTATGTTTTCAAGCTAGTTGGTCTTGTTGGGTTGACTTTGGTCAAAATCGGAGAAGATGGCCTTGGATGGAAATTCCGTCAGCACCGTTAGCTCTGGAATGCTGAGTTTGTGTTAGTTAGTTGGTTGGTTCGGGTTTCGGATGAGACGGGCTAATTTTAGGTGTTTTGTTAGCATTAGCTAGTGTTGACTTAGGTCAACATTCTTCCAAAATGACCTCGTATGGAAGTTTCATCGATTCCGTTGAGTCCGGAATGTCATTTCCACTTGGTTTTTGAGTATTGGGTTAAAATTTTGCCTGAAATGCCCCGTGGTGTTTTAGAAAAATTGTAGATTTTTAGTGCAGGCCAGGCCTTTAGCATAATCGCATCGAGGCTAGCGCGATCATGCCTTAGTGGCTGTAGCCGGCCAGCGCGATGGGGCCCTCCCGGTGCGATGGTGCCTTGGCGCCTAGCTCCCTTGTGCGCGATGGCGCTGACCAGCGACGAATAGCTATTTAAGTCCTCTTCTTTGTTTTTCCAGCCATTTTCTCTCAACCTTTCTCACTCTTAAACATTTATACTCTCTACCAAATTGCTCCATATCAGTTCTAACCTTGGGAAAATTGTTGTTCATCATAAATCTGTGTCTCTTCGTCAATTGGAAAGTCTTCTTCCCCAACTTGTTCTTCTCTTGTTTTCTAAAGAAACCACTATTGTTGGGGGTCTCTAAAGCTTGGAAATTCATGTAGATTCTTCCCCTTTTGTGAGTGCATGATCGTGGGTTCGTGAGACTCGCTATTCGGGTGAAATTCCTCGCTTTTGTGGTAAGCTTCCTTGCTCAATTTCCGATTGTTTAGCCTTAAAATTCCTTCTTTAATTCTTGACTTGAGCGGGCCATTTTGAGCACCAATTGTTGTCCATTTTTGCTCAAATTTTGAGCATGTGCTCCTGAGATGGTAAGAAACACATGTGTGTTTTTTGTTTCCAGTTTTGGGTTGCGAGGCCTTCAGGCCCGTTTGTGACTTGGATTTTGACCCGGTTATGCTTACGACATTTTGGGGATCGTTAGTATTGTTTTGACATGTAGACTACTATTTTGATACTAGTTTTTCAAATTAGAGCTTCTCGGAGAAGTTCAAGCCTGGACAACACCATCCCCACAACTATTTATCGGACGACAAATAGGTTATGGATTTCCCTACCTAGACTCTGCGTATATAGGCTATAACTGCATTAATTAGTATCCTTGGGTGGGTTTTTATAGGTTGGTACCCCAGACCTTGTTTGCCTTTTTTGTCAGTTTATTTCAAATGCTGATTGTAGTATTCGTGTAGTATTGTATATCACCCTTGTGGTCCTGTGTGGCCTTGTATTGACTCTGGAATATAGACAGTGGGTGATTTGGGAATGTCCGCGAGTCCCGGACATAGAGATATTCTTTTAGGCTTGTTATGTTTGCAGAGTAGTTGTGGAGCCTCTGTAGGGTCGGTAGGAATATTTGTGAGCCATTGGACTAATTTATATTCGTGTGTGGGCATATCATCTATAAAAGAGGTTTTCCCTGTATGTTTTAATTTGGTTTTGGTTACGAGCCATTATAGATGGTTTTTCCTAAACATGCATGGCCCAGGGGGTCCGTTTTTGGTATACTTGATGATGAAAATAGGAATTTGGATGATATCACACTTGATTTCCTACTGATACTAGGATCTGTTGGGCAGAGTACTAGTCCTGATTTTCTACTGATACTAGGCCCTGCTGGGTAGAGCACTAGACTTGACTTCTCAGTAATTTAGACTCGGATATGCTCTGGGCATCCTTTGAGAGGGTTATTAATACTTTTATTACTGATTTAGACCCGAGTATACTTTGGGCACCCTTTGAAAGGGTCTTTTGAGATTACTACTACTGTTTTAGACTAGGTTCAACTCCGGGCATGCACTTTGAAGTTCTTATCCTCTGAGATTTCGCATTCATTAGTGTATGTGGTCAGGGACCTCTATGTGCCCCCCATTCCAGGACATGGGGCTTCGGGCTACATGTGCTGAAGGAGGGGTATACATCATAGGATGCGATATATCATGCACGTCCCACCATGGGTCCTCCTACCGAAGTTCCAGGGGGAGGTGCATATAGGGTTACTATTACCGGTTCCATCATTATAATCATCATGCATATTTCACTCAGATTCCACCCTTGTTTGCTGTGTGTTTAGTGTACGCTCCGGTTGTATGGGCGGCAAGAGAGTTTGTTTTCACTTGATTTTCCTTGATTGTATGGGTGACCGTTGGGACTGTAGGCAGATTATATTACTCTCCATAATTTTATAGATATTGTTATAGTCCTTGGTTCTTGGTAGATTGGTAAGTTTTAGCCTGTTGAGGCTCCGATTGTGGGATTTTGATTATTGAGAGGGCTAGGGAGTCCTATCTTATTGAGGCACTTTTGTGTGGACTTTTGAGCAGATTGTGAGTTTCTGGTTCCATTCTTATCAGGATTTGAGTAGTATTTCTTGATTATTGTGGGTTAGTTATTCCATCTTAGGGTTATACTTCTGAGGTGGATTCCTGTTCATGCTATCTTGAAGTTGGATTGGTGTTATGTTTTACTTATGCTTGTTGATTCCATCGTGAGTATGTTAGACTGTTTTCCTTCTTTTTCTTTTACTTGAGGTTACCAGTATAATGCCATATTTCTAGACTCTTTCTCTTTATTTATACTATTGTTGCAAGGATCCTAAGTGCGTTTTTCTTCCTTACACCTGTGTTTATGTGTTATGTATATGTTTGTGCTAGCATGTATACTTGTAGCTCTTGGTTGATTTCTCCTTGTGATAGCTCATTGTGCTTCTTCCTTGCTTCCGTGACTGCTTTCTTGTATTTTGCTTATTACTATTTTTAAAGCTTATATGCGCTCAGTCGACCGATGATGCCTACTAAGTGCCCATTGTCTTGGTGCTCATACTACACTTCTGCATCTTCCTGGTTCAGAGATTAGTTGAGCTTTCACCGTTGATGGCATTGGAGACTCGTGCAGCTTTTAGGAGGTTCAAGACTAGGATGAGCGCTTGATGTTCGGGCTTGTCTATATCTCATCTTTTGTACTGATACTTTTTGTATATTTGGAGATAGTTGTACTTAACTTTTGTTACTTCTAAAACTTGTACTCTATTAGAAGCTTCAGTACGGTCGATACCAAGTCTTGGGGTTGGTGTAGTATCATTTTGATATATATTTCGGGTTTTTTCTCCCACATGTCTTATCTTTATATTCAGCCTCCACTTATTTC
Source organism: Jaltomata sinuosa (assembly GCA_003996215.1). NCBI lineage: Eukaryota > Viridiplantae > Streptophyta > Magnoliopsida > Solanales > Solanaceae > Jaltomata > Jaltomata sinuosa. The sequence continues at coordinate 476,764 of QJPP01007013.1, read as the reverse complement.
TGCTTGTGGTGCATAATTGGTTAGGTAGTAGCCCATTACTGAATGTTATGGGCTACAGTTATTGGTTCACCTACTGGGTGTTGTAGGTGCCATCATGACCTGAGAAATCGGGTTATGACAGCTTGGTATCAAAGCTCTAGGTTCACCGGTGTTGTGGTACAGAAACTAGTGTCTACGTAGAGTCTCGCAGATAGGTACGATGAAATCTGTATCCTTTCTGCAAGAGACTACAGGGCATTGCCAGGAAATGTTTCATCTTCTTAGATCCTTATCGTGCGTTCCTGGCTCTATTGACTTCTGAACTTCGATTATTTTCATTCTTTCTCAGATGCATAAGATGAGTTTGACAACGATTAGTGTCGAAGCTTCTGTGCCTGCTACTTCAATTCTTCTGTCATCGCCAGGACTTCAGAGTGGGAGCTTACCGTACCAGATAGGGGGTGTGGGGTCAGCCTGCCACTGATTGGATTTACAACTACGCCAGTTCTTTAGGACACCGTGGATAGGACTCTGAGTCCTCCGGTGGGCATTTCAGTACCCGATTCTACGAGCAGTGCTTTAGCTAGGGTTTAGCTACCAGTTCTTTAGCAGGGTTATCTGTTGGTATTGGAGTATGAGGCAAGATTTCATGACATGGTTAGGCATACTGCTAGGGCTTTACCTTCAGAGTTTGATAGGGTTCAGAGTTTTGTTGGAGGTTTGATATGACCGCTCCATTTGTCAATCGAGCATTTGGCTACAGTTGGGGCGACCTTCCTTCAGGTAGTGGATCATGATTGGGCTATTGAGGGTTTATGCCATGAGGCTTATGGAGGTAGTGCTAAGAAATGTCATCGCCAGGATAGTTTTCGAGGTTCTTAGAATCAAGGTAGGAGATTCTCCACAAGAGATATATTTCATTGCTTCTTATCTAGCAGGCCAGTTTCAAATTCTCCACGGGTTCCAGAGGGTGTTGGTATAGGACATGTTGAGCAGAGAAGACATGGTACGAGTCAGATTCCTCGAGGCTCGCAGTCAGTTTGTATAGGCAGTGATGGCCAGTCAAGGTTGAGTGAGATCTTCCCGCCCATATCAATTCAGTGGAATTTTCTTTCAGTGCATCATGGGCATTTTGTTAGGGATTGTCCCATGATTCCACCATCCAGTCAGCAGGGTCAGCAAAAGTTATCTCTCAGGGCTTCAGTGCCACCACCTAGAGGTGGAGTGCAGGGTGGTCCCCATATGGTTAGAAGTGGCTTTCAGCCAGGTGGTTCGGGTATCTGTCCAGAGTCGACAGGCACCGTGCATTGGATTGGAGCTTATTTGGGTTGCTATAGTTGTGGGGTGATAGGATATTATGCTAGAGATTGTCCCCATCGAGGGATGACAGAGCCTTCAACTTCGACTACTCCGACCAGTGTTAGACACAGTCAGTCCGATGCCCTTCATGGTAGGTTTGAGGTTGAGGTTCCTGATATCATTGCTCCAGGTAAGGCTTTTGTTACCTTCGGCTTTTGATAGTCCTGTTCGCGTGGTGATTCTTTCCCTTCTCTCATTTATTTGCTTATATGCCTACTTGCTACTTGTTTAGTTGTTTGATTTCTGGATTATAGTTTTTGTGCGTCATTTTTGTGGTAGTTTATGCTTTAGTAGTGGATGGGGTGACATGTCCTTGAAAGGTGCTCTCTCGGAGTTGTAGCTCATGGGTAGTCTTGTTAGTCTGCTTTTTGTTGGGTTTATCCTTGTTTCGTTGTGACTCTAGACTAGTGTTGAGTCTTTCCTTTTGAGCGTTCCTAGATGGTTGATGCCTAGGCTGTTTTCTAGTATGGCTAGAGTTCTTGTTTTGGTTTGGTGTTACCTGTAGTTGTGCTGAAGCTTGAGCTTCTGTCTTGAGATAAGAGGTCTTGGTTATGCTAGTGAGCATTGTTTGGTTTTATTTTCGGGTTATTAGAGTACACCCTCTTTATTTGGTTGGTTTAGTAGGTTGGAAGGTATGTGGGTTGTTCCCATAGTCTCCCTCAGTTTCTTGTCTGGTTGGGTTGTCTTATCATTTTCCCCAGTTCCAGTCGGAATGAGTTTCAATCATAGTTCTCTGGATGAGCTTTTCATTTTGGCATTGTGATTGAGATTTGGCTTTTGCATTTTCAACTAACTGTTGATATTAGCCTCGTGGCAGAGTTGTACTTGTAGCATTTTTGGTGAGGTGGGCATCCAACCCATTCTTCCCCTGCTTATTTGAGTTTGGCGAGATAGGTGTGAGAACTAAGGTAATGGCTCCAAATTTTATTTGAGAAGGAGTTTGTAAGGTTCAACATATGCTTCAAAAAGGTTTTTGTTTAGTTGAAAAAGGAGGGAGATGACTCCTTGTTCGTGCTTATGTGCTTTAGTAGTCGGCTGAAGTGATAATAAAGGTTTGCTTTGGGAATCGTGTGTTGGTGATTTGATTTGGCCGGTTACAGATTAAAGTGATTTTACTTTGATTGGTTTGAGATTTCAGTAGCAGCTTCGGTGTTGGCGATTTGCATATTTGATCCTAGTTATCTTCGCTTCATAAGGATTTATTGGCAGCATATGGGTTTGACAGAGGCAGTGGTTAGTAAATCAGGATTGGGTTTCAAAAGCATAGGCTAGCAAACTACACCGGAAGGTTTGTGGTTGGTCCTTTCAGTTACAGCTTCTTGGGTTGAAAGGCATTGAGTTCGGATAATATAGCTTACGCATTTTCTGTTATGGGGTGACAGTTGGCCTTGGACACCTAGTCCTTGGCTAACCTGAGTTAGGCTGGACAATCCAGATTTTGGTGGTGCTCTTGATAGTACGAGGTTTCTTCTACCATGGTAAGATAGACTCAGCGGTGTGAGTTTGAGATCCAGCAGTTGTGTATGCCATAGGTGATTAGGTTGTGCGGGTTGAGGCTAGCAAGGCTATCTTGAGTTCTAATGATGCTTAGAGACTGGTGGTCACCATTTGTTTGCCGAGAGTTTAAAAATCTTGTTTAGTTGATCCTTCCAGGATTGGCTTTTATCGGGGTTCTAGTGTTTATTAGACTCGGCAATTGTGGACTAGAAGTTCAGTGTGTTATATGCTTCAGAGATGGTGTTTTCGTGTGTGCTGATACGGTAGAGCAGTTGATTCGAACCAAAGTGGTGAGTTGAAGGTGTATGTAGAGATTCTATATCTAGATGGCGACTTTGAACCCCAAGAACCTCTTCTTTTCCTTTGGGGTGTGCTGACTTGATATTCTTAGTAGGGTAGACTCCTTCCTGAGTTTAGAATTGGAAAGCAATTTCAAATCCGAATGGTGTTTGGGTATTCACAGTACCAACAGTGTTTCTTAGGGTGTGGTAGCTTAAATGATGACTACAGGCTTCGTGGTAGACTTACCATACTACTTATAGGATCTGGGTTTTATTTTGGGTCTGTTGGGAAGGTTACCCTGGTCCATTCACTTCCAGTTGATTCAAACTTGACATGGTGCAGCGAAGTTGGGTTCATTCTACAATTTGGAAGTTTCTCCATCAACACAGAGTATTCATACATGATTTTCCTCACCTTGATGTGCAAGCTACAGTTGAATTCAGATGGGTTATTCAGTCGGGTTCAGTTATCAAGTTTGATTTTAGAAAAAGCATCCATTCGTTGGTTGATGGTTTATCGAGACAGGTAACTCCAGTTTTCAAGGGTACGCTTCAAGTTGTTATCTTGGATGGCAAATGCTAATGAACCATAGTTTTACTTGAAAGGAGTTTGAGCAAAAATAGGTGACTTCATGCGTGGTAGAGTATAAGCGAAGACTGTGGATCTCCGGTGTGTAAGTTGATGCTTTGAGGGTGGTTGAGTGTTCGAATTGTATGCAACTTCCTGTTGTGGTGCAAGAGGATTCTGTTAAGAATAAAAGGGTTTTACGGGTCAGCTGGCTCATGAGTTAGTGTTTTTGTTGTTGGCTTTTCAGGAAAATTTGGTTGTGGTTTCGAAGGTTCGAGTTCTGTGTGATTGATCGCCTTGCTTCCCTGGTTCGATGTTGGGTCGGTGTTTCCGATTGAGATTTTTGAGGTTCAGTTTGGGTTGGCAGGCCCTTGGTATTTTGGGAGTTTGAGTTGGTATCTAGCTTGGCTAGCTTTGAGCTTCAGGCTTGGTTGCTTTCTTTGGTTCTTTTCTGTTGGGTGCCATCCGGTCGAGGAGGCTACCCGGGTTTTCCAAGAGAGTAGTGCGGGATTGGTTTTTACTGTTCTTTTAATCTCTAGACTTCCATCTTTACTGACTTTCGGGGATGAAAGTCTTTTAAGTAGTGGATGATGTAATGACCCTTTCGGTCATTTATGCGTATTCAGCTTTCTTATACCGTTAGAGCTTTCCTGTAGCGGCCCCAAGTCATTTATAGCTTGTTGGGACTGGTAGTCTGGTGATCAGGCCGTTTGTTTGTTCTTTTTAGCCATTCCTTGTTTTAGAGGTTTAGACTTTTGAAATCATTGACTTCAGTCAACTTTCTTTGTGAACGTGCTCGAAATCAAATTTCGATAGTTCCCTTAGCTCCGAAGCATGCACTTTGGTCTAGAGGGACCTTTGGTCGGGATCCGGGTGCCTTTCAACTTGGAATTCTCTCTAGGTCTGTGTTTTAACCCCAGTTGGGCTTGTTCGGTTGACTTTGGTTAACAATCGGAAAAGACATCCTCGGATGGAAATTTTGTCAGCACCGTTAGCTCTGGAATGCCGAGTTTGTGTTAGTTAGTTGGTTGGTTCGGGTTTTGGATGAGCTGGGCTCATTTCGGGTATTTGGTCGGCATTAGCTAGTGTTGACTTGGGTCAACATTCAAATTTAAAATTATGATTTTTTTTGTAAAATATAAATGTGGGTCAAATTTTATATTTTAAAAAAAAATTACAATTTAAAATTTCAAATCCTACTTTTCAGAGAATTTAAAATTTGAAATCATGATTTGAAGTTGAAATTAAAATTTATGCAAACAAACACGAATTTAAAATGAAAACATTAAATCAGACTCAAATTTTATGATAAATTGCTACTTATGGTAAAGAAAGGTGAACAGATAGGCAGCCTTGTAAAACCTTTTCATTTAGGGATCGGAAGGAGAAGGGAAATGGATTAGTCGTAACCCACTTATGTTGTGACAGACTTCCTGATATTAAGGGAGTTCCTGGGTCGGTTATTAGTTAAAACTAGAATAAGGTAAAATTTAATTAGTTTTTAAATTGTTAAAACCAAAGCAAACTAAATTAGTATACATTTATCAATTTGGTTGTTATCTGTTATGGTTCCGTTATTAATGATACACAAAAATAAAATAAATAATTCACTCAAAAGAAAAAAAATTCATTGAATAAGAAAAATATAAATTCTGAGAACAAGAATCTTCAGATGCCATGAAATAAACTAGAACTTTGATCGAACCATATATGTTTGCAATTATCATCTCATTGCATAGTAGATGCAAATAAATACAAAGTGTATTTGTGTAAATTACATCATGAGAATTAGAAATAGTTCGAATCTTTTCATATTCAGAAGAAATTGCTAGAACCTTCGCTGGACTTTTTGTTTAGGGCTTTCTTGCTTTCATAAATAAATTATAAATAAATTTTGATGTAAACATATATAAGATAATCAAGATTATTCATAAAAAATAATATATTATATAAATATAATTATAAAAAATGTGTATATAATTTGTCGACTCGATTAAATTATTTCTTCAGTTTTTACGAACAAAACCAAAATCAAATAAAATATTATTAGTTTTTTAAAAATGTAAAACCAAATGAAATATTATCAGTTTCTAAAAATATAAAACCAAATCAAATCAAACAAAATAAAAAAGTTATTTATTTAATCAGTTTGGTTTGAAACTTTTATTTGCATCGGTTTTTACCCAAATTGTGAAAGCTCCTATATACAAATATGGTTTGACTTTAGCCTTTCTTAAGGTAAAAAAAAATTGTCACAAAAAAGATATATTATTCAGATTTACAAATAAGATATACAGTAGTGATAATTATTTGAGATGCTTTCGTTCACAAGAAGAACTAATGACACGTATGAAATTATTCAAATAGAAATGAGGCATTTGATTTGACTTTTGAATATTTTTTTCAAAATGTGTTACAAAAGAATCACTCAACCAAGAATAATATATCTTTTAATGACTAATGGAGAATATATGTGGCCTTAGCACACATCTTAGAAGAAGAATCCAACAATAACTGCAACAACAAAGATAGATGAAACCTTCAAGGTTTTGGCCCTGCTTGTAGCAGGTGCCTCAGCTGATGTAGCACTTGGTGTGGGAGCTGAGTCACTGGTAGAGTCGGTGGAAGGAGATGGGGGTGATGAGACATCCTCATCATCTGGTGATTCCGCTGGTATGGAGGAATCTGAAGTTCGAGATGATGATGGTGAATTGGCCTTAGGGGATAATGATGACTTGGGTGATTGGGTGGGTGCGCTTTCACTGCTCTTACTCTTAGGTGCAACTGCGGAGGATGAGGATGATGGGGATGAAGATGGAGATAATGATGGGGATGAAAATGGTGAGCTTCTTGGTGATGTAGAACCTGAAACTAACCCAGCAAAGGCAACGAAGAGGAGAGCAACAACAATCACTTGACGTGCCATTTTATTTTATTTTTGGGGAAATTTTGTTGTTTTTATGTTCCTAGAGAGGTTGATTATTCTTTGCAAATTGCAGTACTTTCTCTAGGTGATTAGAGAAATACTGCACAACTTATGGAATATGGAGAGTGAGAAAGGTGGCTTTTATATGGTATAAACAACAAATATTACGGAGGAGGAAGGGACAATGTTACACCATTAAATATTCACAGGTAACGAGAAAGAAAAGAAAAAAAGGAAGTTAGTTTACCATGCAAAAACCTATTGTGGGAGCTCATTAAGGAGAGCCATGAATAATAAATTACTACTTGAGAAACAAGACCTAATTAATCATAATATTTGACATCAAGAATGCCCCAAAAAATCAATACTCAAGTAAGGCGACAACTTTTTAAAAGAGTATTTTAACTTATATAAATGGTTGGTGCAAAAAATGCATACAATCAATTCATCTATAAGGTACTTTGATGTTTGAGCAAAAATACATATATTTAACCATTATTTGCCTCATATTTTAGTACTTTAAACCATCTTTTGAGTTTATATTATATTATTTAGTACTTAATATTATATTTTTTATGTGTAGGATTAAAACGATAGGAAGATGAAGAGATTTGGAGCAAAAATGAATAAAAAAATTGAGAAATCATATAAGGAAATCAAGCAGACAGTTTAATAAAAGAATCAAAATATAATATTAATAGTGTAATGACCCAAATGGTCGTGAGCGGCACTCACAGTAATCCCCGATGGGCGAACCATGCTTTATCCTGTAACTCAAGCCTTAACTAATTCATTTAGCAATAATAAGGCAATTTTCAGGACATAATAATAATAATATCAACTTAATGAAATAAACAATGCAAAAATCAAGCCATTACATCCCCCAAGATCCGAAAGTCATCATAAAAAGGACGCAACTTAAGTAGTGTTTAAAAGTAGTCCAAAAATAACTAATAAATAAACATTGTCTGAAGTAGTAGACATATATCACTAAGAAGATCTGTGGCAGTCAGAATAGGAGTAGCTCACCCTCGAATTGGTCGGCTGGCTGAGCTAGATGTGAGGTCGTGTCAAAGTCTCTGAAATACAGTCTGCACTCAAAGTACAAGAGTAGCATTATTACAAATATTATATACTGGTAGGTATCATAGGACATCTTAAAATAGTAGCGAGTATATCTCATTAAGTTAAAAAAGCAAGTAGATAAGTACATCATCACATAATCAAACTCAGATAACAAGTAGTCACATCCGCCAGATAAATCATTGAAAATCCAGACATATCAATGTCAACAAATAAAAGACATATAAGTCACACATCATATATAAAAAATCATTTTGAACTCAGAAAATATAATGTAGTCACATCACAAATCATGGAATCATGTTTGTACTGCTCTTACAGCTAGCTATATAATCTTTGTATCTCATCAGTCTCACTCTGTACCATATCTGAAGCCACAATAATCACTCATTTGTACACACATGCTAAAGGGTCTTATTTCTTCCCAACTAGTCATGACCTTTAGTAGACAACCTACAATTCATGTACCGTACTAGTGTGGTACCTGCTATATAATCTTTGTATCTCATCAGTCTCACTCTGTACCATATTTGAAGTCACAATAATTACTTATTTGTACACACATGCTAAAGATTATTATTTCTTCCAAACTAGTCATGACCTTTAGGAGACAACCCACGGTCCATGTACCATACTAGTGTGGTACTAGCTATATAATCTTTGTATCTCATTAGTCTCACTCTGTATCATATCTGAAGTCACAATAATCACTCGTTTGTACACACATGCTAAAGGGTCTTATTTCTTTCCAACTAGTCATGACCTTTAGTAGACAACCTATGGTCTATGTACCGTACTAGTGTGGTACCTTCTCCACAATATATTCCCTTGTTCGTAAACTCACATAGGACTCAAGCTACTCAACAACAGAATGGTATATATATTCTCAGCTCTTTCAACATATCTCAGTATGTTCTCATATTTAGCTATCTCTAAGGATATTATCAACAAGTACACAATAATTTTGATAAGTGCACATCATTCTTACAAGTCATTTAAAGACATGCTTCAAAAGTTATAAGCTTATTCGTACTAGCATTGTCAAGCCAAATAAGTAATCAATCACAGATTATATCTGAAGACCAATCAACATGCTTTATTATTCATAACATATACAAGATACTAAATTAAGTCTAACTCCAAATGAACTATAACCACCTCAATCGAAGAACCCGAATCAAGCAAGATAATTTACATGAGCTTTTCCTTTCCTTAACACCTCAGAAAGTTCAAAATCTAAAACAAGCAATTATAAGAGTAATCAATCATTTAATCTTCAAATACAACCTTTGGAAATTCAAACTCACTAATTTTACCCTTATTCGAGGTCTTTAACATTACCCAAGGGTCAATTACCCATCAACCAATTCCACTAAGTTCACATTATTTCAATTCATTGAATTTCTACTCCAATTTTCCCCTTTCAAGCAGTTTGTATGCTAAAGGTACCATTTTTATGGAACTCAAGGTTCCTAATCACAACAACTCATGTTTAGAAATATTAAATTCATGGTAGGATGTGTAAATTTAAAAATTATAAGCATTATAGATTACTATTACATCAATCCATAGGTTTTCCCATACTTTTGATGAACCTAGGGTTCTACCTATAACTCCCCCATTACCTTCATCCTAACAATTCTAGGATGACAATGGATTACTAGGTGTAATAGAAGGCACAGAGAACTCAAGAAGAAAATAGACCTAGCCTTGAAAAAATTGCCTCTTTAGAGCTCTAAAACAAAGTCTTAGAGTTTATGGGATAAAACTCGGAATAAGTGACTTAACCAAGCATTCCTGACTACTTGCCTAGTTTCATTATGTCGGGACTCTGACCACTACGAAGGTATCACTATAGAAGAAATCCCACCACTAAGCAGTCATGAAATAGTAGCTCGAGAAAGCTGGACAAAAATATTATTTCACAACACAAATTTTATACTTTAGACATCATGAAACAATCACAACACGACAACTACTAAAACTACATACTACAACTTTACTCATAGTCTCAGAATTTACTACAGAGGTCTAGATTACTAGTTCACCACCTAACATAACACGACACTCAAAAACATAACACCGTGAATCATGATTCAGGATAAATAGATACAATGTATGTTTTCAGTTTTAAACCACCCCACTTTGAGATTTTATTAGCTCAACTCACTAGGGGAACTATAATAGGGTACTTTGGACCTAACCAATCTATAACGACTAGAAGGGTCGTTACATCAAATACCAATTAAAGAATCGTTCATCCCAGAATGGACAAGAAGGAAAATGAGAAAAGATTTTTTCAATCAATGAAGAGCTGGGTAAACTTGTTACGCATTTTTATTTGGTCACGCAAGTGGCCTCCTAAATAGGAAGGTTCATCCATTGAACTATCACAGATTTAATCTCTTATAATCTCAATGCAGACCTCTCTATCTAAGATAGTCACAGGTTCCTCTTCATACAACAAATTCTCATCAAATAGAACCGAATCCCAGTGAATAATATAATTCTCATCACCATGATATTTCTTTGGAATGGACACGTGAAACACTGGGTGAACTTCCGACAAACCTAGAGGAAAAGCAAGTTCATAGGCTACCTCCGCCAAATGCTTAAGAACCTCAAACAGACTAATGATCCTCAGACTGAGCTTACCTCTCTTTCTAAATCTCATCACACCCTTCATGGGTGAAACTTTGAGAAACACTTGCTCTCCTACCATCAATTCCATATCTCTGACCTTCCAATCTACTTACTCTTTTTGCCTACTCTAGGCTTCTAAAAGCTACTTCTAAATGAATTTCATCTTTTATAATGATTCCCTTCAAAGTTTGGTACCCCAAGGTCTCATCTCAAAAGAATCAAACCAAACATGGGAGTTCTATTTCTCCTCCCATACAATGCCCAAAATGGAGCCGTATTAATACTCAAGTGATAATTCTTTTTATATGAAAACTCTTCCAATGGTAAGAACTAGTCCCAATGACCACAAAAATCTATTACACATGTGCAAGCATGTCTTTTAAAACTTGAATTGTCTACTCAGACTGCCCATTGGTCTGAGGATGAAACAATGTACTAAGGTCCAACCTAGTACCTAATTTAGCTTTCAAGTTTACAACTTGGCTAAATTCTCTACATTATAAGTTACTTGAACAAGGATGAAATGTGCAGACTTAGTCAACCTATTGACAATCACCCATATAGAGTCTAACTTCCATTCAAATTTTGACATACTAGGCATCACTATGATAAATTTCTTAGCATTACAATCTAAAATAGTATGATAAGGCAACAATCAATTAATAAGTTGGTAATCTACCAACTTATTGAGCCCTAATTCATGAATTATTGCCATGTTTTGCTAAGGATTAGAGGTAATTATTGCCTTTATTGTTAATAATACATGTACTCTTAGTCTAGAGAAGAAAGCAATTGAATTGAACCCAAAGAGCCCAAAAAGAAGTTGAAGTGTGAAAGTGATTGAAAAAGAGGAAGAAATTGCCGAGGGGTGTGAGCTGCACAATGAGACATGCGAGCCATACCTCCCATCACAACTCATTGCTCAAAAATGACCTCACTGGTTATGGAGGACAGTACATGTGACACACACAATGGGAGGTGTCATCTTTTATAATGATTCCCTTCAAAGGTTGGTACCCCAAGGTCTCATCTCAAAAGAATCAAACCAAACATGGGAGTTCTATTTCTCCTACCATACAATGCCTAAAATGGAGCTGTATTAATACTCAAGTGATAATTCTTTGTATAAGAAAACTCTTCCAATGGTAAGAACTAGTCCCAATGACCACCAAAATCTATCACACATGTGCAGGCATGTATTTTAAAACTTGAATTGTCTACTCAGACTGCCCATTGGTCTGAGGATGAAACAATGTACTAAGGTCAAACCTAGTACCTAATTTAGCTTTCAATGTCCTCCAAAAAATTACAGTGAACTGTGTATCTCTATCAGAAATGATGGAAACTAGAACTCCATGCAACGAAACAACCTCTAGAATATACAACTTGGCTAAATTCTCTACATTATAAGTTACTTGAACAAGGATGAAATGTGCAGACTTAGTCAACCTATTGACAATCGCCCATATAGAGTCTAACTTCCCCAAGGTTTTTAGAAGACCAATCATAAAGTCCATTGCTATCCTTTCACACTTCAATTCAGGAATGGGCATCCTATGATGTGTCCTATATTGAGTCAAACTTCCCCAAGATCATTAAAAGACCAATCATAATGTCACGCTTCATCCTACCCCACCAATAATGTTGTCTCAGATCACGATACACCTTGTTTACGCTAGGATGTACGGAGTATGTCAAACTATCAAGCTCTATAATGATATTCTTAATCAAATCATCAATACAAGAAATACACATGTGTCCCTTAATCCTTAACATACCTTCATTGTCAATCATGGTCTCTTTGGCCTCCCCTTACAAGACTTTATCCCGAATCTTGCTCAACTTAATATCCTCATATTGTTTGGCCTTAATCATTGCTAGAAACTAAGACCTTGCCTCAACAAAAGCCAAAACTCTACTAAACTCAGTCATATTGAGTCTTCTAAAATTTTTAGCCAGAGTTTGTACCTCTCTAGCAAACGAATGCCTTGTAGCCTCCAAATAAGCTAGGCTACCCATAGGCCAAGACATTCTACTCAAAGAATCGGCTACTATATTTGCTTTACCTAGATTGTATAAAATGGTAATATTATAGTCCTTGAAACAGTTACATCCATCTCCTCCATCTCAAGTTAAGATATCTCTGTGTAAATATATGTTGCAAACTGCAATCACAATGGATACTATACAAATAGTGCCTCCAAATCATAAGAGCAAACACCACCACTGCCAACCCCAAATCATCCGCAGGATAATTCTTCTCAAGCACCTTCAAGTCTTACGAAGCATATGCAATGACTTTCTTATCATGCATCAAAATAGCACCCAAACTAAAATGTGAAGCATCACAATAATGAGAGCTCTAGTCAACAAAGTCTTGAGATTTGTAAAGAACTCCTCACACTCATCAAACCACTAAAATGGTATATCTTTTTGAGTCAAACAAGTCAGTGAGGAAGCAATAGAAGTGAACCCCTTCACATATTAGAGGTAATAACTAGCCAACCCTACAAAGTTACGAATCTCTATCCCTGAAGTGTGCCTAGCCTAACTCTTAATAATATCTACTTTATATGGATCAACTATGATTCCCACCTTCAAAATGAAATTTCCCACGAAGGACATAGATGTTAGCTAGAACTCGCACTTAGAAAATTTAGCGTACAACTGCTTTTCTTTCAAAAAATTTAACAAAACTCTCAAATAGTTGTCGTTCTCTTTCTTACTCTTCAAATATACCAAAATATAGTCAATAAACGCAATTACAAAAGAATACAAATATGTCTTAAATATACTTTTTATCAAACTCATAAACGCAGTTGGGGAATTAGTAAGCCCAAAAGACATCACAAAGAATTCACAATGCCTATAGCTGGTCAAAAATCAGTCTTAGGTATATCCTCAACCAGAATCTTCAATTGATAATAACGAAACCTCAAAGCAATTTTAGAGAAAATAGACGCACATTGAAGCTAATTAAACAAAGCATCTATGCAAGGAAGAGGGTACTTATTCTCGATAATGACCTTGTTCAGCTGATGGTAGTCAATGCACATATGCATACTCACATATTTATTTTTCACAAAAAAATATAGGATCACCCCATAGAAAGTCACTCGAGCAAATTAACCCCTTACTAAGAAGGTCCTACAACTGAACTTTCAATTTTCTCAACTTAGTTGGTTCCATCTAATATGGAGGAATAGAAATATGACTAATCTCAGGCTTTTAATCAAGGAAGAAGTCAATGTCACATTCTGGTGGCATGCCATGTAAATCCATGGTAACCACTTATAAGAACTTATAGACCACATGAATTGACCTTATAGATGGAACCTCTGCACTAGTGTCCCAAAGATGCACCAAATATTCCAAACACCTACTCTATTTCAATTTCTTGGCATGAATAAATGATATAATCTTTTTACGAATAGGTCTATAGTCACCCTTCCATTCAAATTTATACATACTAGGCATCACTATGATAAATTTCTTAGCATTACAATCTAAAATAGTATGATAAGGCAACAATCAACTAATAAGTTGGTAATCTACCAACTTATTGAGCCCTAATTCATGAATTATTGCCATGTTTTGCTAAGGATTAGAGGTAATTATTGCCTTTATTGTTAATAATACATGTACTCTTAGTCTAGAGAATAAAGCAATTGAATTGAACCCAAAGAGCTCAAAAAGAAGTTGAAGTGTGAAAGTGATTGAAAAAGAGGAAGAAATTGCCGAGGGGTGCGAGCTGCACAATGAGACATGCGAGCCATACCTCCCATCACACCTCATTGCTCAAAAATGACTTCACTAGTTATAGAGGACAGTACATGTGACACACACAATGGGAGGTGTGATCGCATGTGCTTTCGCATGTCGCGTAACACCAACCCCGAGGGTTTTTTTTGTCCAAACTATGTGATGTATTAGGAAGCTTTTAAAATCTATTTGGGGTGTGTACCTAATGTAGAATTTTACTTTTTACTTTCCCCAAGAAAGATATTGAGAGTACACTTTTCCCTCATCATCATCTTCGATTAATAACACCATTTGTAAGAATTTGATCTTGGATTAGGAGCTTAGCTTTTAATATGAATGGAAATTTGAGTGACCAATTTGGTATATCCTCTTATTTCCTTAATATGAGTAGCTGAATTCCTTGTCTAGGGATATGTGCATGATTGGTATTTGAATTTATATGTGGGTATTAATTAATTGTATTGACCCTTCCGGTCATTTACGCATGTCCACTTTTCTTGTACCGTTAGAGCTTGCCTGTAGTGGCCCAAGTCATTTATGGCTTGCTGGGACTAGTAGTCCGGTGCTCGGGCCATTTGTTTGGTCTTTTTGGCCGTTCCTTATGTTAGAGCTTTAGACTTTTGAAATTGTTGACTTCAGTCAACATTCTTGGTGAACATGCTCGAAATCAAATTTTGACAGTTCTGTTAGCTCACGAGCGTGGACTTTGGTCTAAAGGGACCTTTGGTCAGGATCCAGGAGCCTTTCAGCTTGGAGTTTTCTATCGTTCTGTGTTTTCGGGGTAGTTGGGCTTGTTGGGTTGACTTTGGTAAACAATCGGAGAAGATGGCCTCGAATGGAAATTCTGTCAGCAACGTTAGATCTGGAATGCTGAGTTTGTGTTAGTTAGTTGGTTGGTTCGGGTTTTGGATGAGCCGGGCTAATTTTAGGTGTTTGGTTGGCATTAGCTAGTGTTGACTTAGGTAAACATTCTTCCAAAATGACCTCGTATGGAAGTTTCATCGATTCTATTGAGTCCGGAATGTCGTTTCCACTTTAATAGCATAATTGGTTTTTGAGTATTGGGTTAAAATTGTGCCTGAAATGCCCCGTGGAGTTTTAGAAAAATTGTAGATTTTTAGTGTAGGCCAGGCCTTCAGTGCAATCGCATCGAGGCTAGCGCGATCACGCCTCAGCGCATGTAGCCGGCCAGCGCGATGGGGCCCTTCAGGCGCGATAGTGCCTTGGCGCCTGGCTCCTTTGTGCGCGATGGCGCTGACCAGCGACGAATAGCTATTTAAGTCCTCTTCTTTGTTTTTCCAGCCATTTTCTCTCAACTTTTCTCACTCTAAAACATTTATACTCTCTACCAAATTGCTCCATACCAGTTCTAACCTTGGGGAAATTGTTGTTCATCATAAATCTGTGTCTCTTCGTCAATTGAGCAAGTAAGTTTCCTTGCTCAATTTTCGCTTGTTTATCCTTAAAATTCCTTCTTTAATTCTTGACTTGAGCGGGCTGTTTTGAGCACCACTTGTTGTCCATTTCTTCTCAAATTTTGAGCATGTGCTCCTGAGATAGTAAGGAACACATGTGTGTTTTTTGTTTCATGTTTTGGGTTGCGGGGCCTTCGGGCCCGTTTGTGACTTGGATTTTGACCCGGTTATGCTTATGACATTTTGGGTATCGTTAGTCTTGGTTTGACGTGTAGACTACTATTTTGATATTAGTTTTGCAAATTGGAGCTTCCCGAGGCAGTTCGAGCCTGGACGACGCCATCCCCACAGCTATTTATCGGACGACAGGTAGGTTATGGCTTTCCCTACCTAGACTCTGCGTATATAGGCTATAACTGCATTAATTAGTATCCTTGGGTGGGTTGTTATAGGTTGGTACCCCAGACCTTGTCTGCCTTTTTTGTCAGTTTATTTCAAATGTTGATTGTAGTATTCGTTTAGTAATGTATATCACCCTTGTGGTCCTGTGTGGCCTTGTATTGACTCTGGAACAAAGACGGTGGGTGATTTGGGAATGTCCGCGAGTCCTGGACATAGAGATATACTTTTAGGCTTGTTATGTTTGCTGAGTAGCTATGGAGCCTGTGTAGGGTCGGTAGGAATATTTGTAAGCCATTGGACTAATTTATATTCGTGTGTGGGCATATCATCTATAAAAGAGGTTTTCCCTGTATGTTTTAATTTGGTTTTGGTTGCGAGCCACTATAGATGGTTTTTCCTAAACATGCATGGCCCAGGGGACCCGTTTTTGGTATACTTGATGATAAAAATAGGATTTTGGATGATATCACACTTGATTTCCTACTGATACTAGGATCTGTTGGGCAGAGTACTAGTCCTGATTTTCTACTGATACTAGGCCCTGCTGGGTAGAGCACTAGACTTGACTTCTCACTAATTTAGACCCAGATATGCTTTGGGCACCCTTTGAGAGGGTTATTAAGACTTTTATCACTGATTTAGACCCTAGTATACTTTGGGCACCCTTTGAAAGGGTCTTTTGAGATTACTACTACTGTTTTAGACACGGTTCAACTCCGGGAATGCACTTTGAGGTTCTGATCCTCTGAGATTTCGCATTCATTACTGTATGTGGTCAGGGAACTTTATGTGCCCCCCATTCCAGGACCTGGGGCTTTGGGCTACGTGTGCCAAAGGAGGGGTATATAGCGTAGGATGCGGTATAGCAAACACTCCCACCATGGGTCCTCCTACCGAAGTACCGGGGGGAGGTGCATATAGGGTTATTATTACCGATTCCATCATTATAATCATCATGCATATTTCACTCAGATTCCACTCTTGTTTGCTGTTTGTTTAGTGTACGCTCCAGTTTTATGGGCGGCCAGAGGGTTTGTTTTCACTTGATTTTCCTTGATTGGATGGGCGACCGTTGGGACTGTAGGTAGATTATATTACTCTCTATCATTTTATAGAGATTGTTATAGTCCTTGGTTCTTGGTGGATTGGTAAGTTTTAGCCTGTTGAGGCTCCAGTTGTGGGATTTTGATTATTGAGAGGGCTAGGAAGTCCTATCTTATTGAGGCACTTTTGTGTGGACTTTTGAGCAGATTGTGAGTTTCTGGTTCCATTCTTATCAGGATTTGAGTAGTATTTCTTGATTATTGTGGGTTAGTTATTTCATCTTAGGGTTATACTTATGAGGTGGATTCTTGTTCATGCTATCTTGAAGTTGGATTGGTGTTATGTTTTACTTATGCTTGTTGATTCCATCGTGAGTATGTTAGACTGCTTTTCTTCTTTTCCTTTTACTTGAGGTTACCAGTATACTGCCATGTTTCTAAACTCTTTCTCTTTATTTATACTATTGTTGCAAGGATCCTAAGTGCGTTTTTCTTCCTTAAACTTGTGTTTCTGTGTTATGTATATGTTTGTGCTAGCATGTATACTTGTAGCTCTTGGTTGATTGCTCCTTGTGCTAGCGCATTGTGCTTCTTCCTTGCTTCCATGACTGCTTTCTTGTATTTTGCTTATTACTATTTTTAAAGCTTATATGCGCTCAGTCGACCGATGATGCCTACTAAGTGCCCATTTTCTTGGTGCTCATACTACACTTCTTTATCTTCCTAGTTCAAAGATAAGTTGAGCTTTCATCGTTGATCGCATTGGAGACTCGTGCAGTTTTTGGGAGGTTCAAGACTAGGGTGAGCGCTTGATGTTTGGGCTTGTCTACATCTCATCTTTTGTACTGATACTTTTTGTATATTCGGAGATAGTTGTACTTATATTTTGTTACTTCTAACAATTGTACTCTATTAGAAGCTTCAGTACGGTCGATACGAAGACTTGGGGTTGGTGTACAATCATTTGGATATATATTTCATTTTTTTGCTCCCGCGTGTCTTATCTTTATATTTAGCTTCCACTTATTTATGCTTGTTGTTCATAATTGGTTAGGTAGTAACCCATTACTGATCGTTCTGGGATACAGGTATTGGTTCGCCTACTGGGTGTTGTAGGTGCCATCATGACCTGAGAAATCGAGTTATGATAGGTTGGTATCAGAGCTCTAGGTTCACCAATGTTGTGGTACAGAAACTAGTGGCTACGTAGAGTCTCACAGATTGGTACGATGACATCTGTATTCTATCTGCGAGAGGCTACTGGGCATTGCCAGGAAAAGTTTCATCTTCTAAGATCCTTATTGTGCGTTCCTGGCTCTATTGACTTCTGAACTTCGATTATTTTCATTCCTTCTCAGATGCATAAGATGAGTTTGACAACGATTAGTGTCGAGGCTTCTGTGCCTGCTACTTAAATTCTTCTATCATCACCAAGACTTTAGAGTGGGAGCTTACCGCACCAGATAGGGGGTGTGGGGTCAGCTCGACACCGATTAGATTTACAACTACTCCAATTCTTTAGGACGCCGTGGCTAGGACTCTGAGTCCTCCGGTGGGCATTTCAGTACCCGATTCTATGAGCAGTGCTTCAGCTAGGGTTGAGCTACCAGTTCTTCAGCAGGGTTTTCTGTTGGTATTGGAGTATGAGGCAATATTTCATGACATGGTTAGGCATACTGCTAGGGCTTTACCTTCAGAGTTTGATACGGTTCATAGTTTTGTCGAAGGTTTGATTTCACCGCTCCATTTTTCAACCGAGCATTTGGCTATAGTTGGGGCGACCTTCCTTCAGGTAGTGGATCATGCTTGGGCTTTTGAGGGTTTATGCCGTGACGCTTATGGAGGTAGTGCTAAGAAATGTCATCGCCAGGATAGTTTTCGAGGTTCTCAGAATCGAGGTAGGAGATTCTCCACCAGAGATAGGTTTCATTGCTTTTTATCTAGCAGGCCAGTTTAAAATTGTCCATGGGTTGCAGAGAGTGTTGGTATAGGACATGTTGAGCAGAGAAGACATGGTACGAGTGAGATTCCTTGAGGCTCGCAGTCAGTTTGTGTAGGCTGTGATGGCCAGTCAGGTTCAGGGAGATCTTCCCGCACATATCAATTCAGTGTAATTTGCTTTTAGTGTCGTGGGCATTGGCATTTTGTTATGGATTGTCCCATGATTCCACCATCCAGTCAGCAGGGTCAGCAAAAGTTATCTCCCAGGGCTTCAGTGCCACTACCTGGAGGTGGAGTGCAGGGTTGTAGGGGTTTTCCCCATATCATTAGAAGTGGCTTTCAGCCAGGTTGTTCGGGTATCCGTCCCAGAGTCGACAGACACCGTGCATTGGAGTAGAGCTTCTTTGGGTTGCTATAGTTATGGGGTGATTGGATATTATGCTGGAGATTGTCCCCATCGAGGGATGACAGAGCCTTCAGCTTCGACTACTCTGACCAGTGTTAGACACCGTCAGTTCGATGCCTTTCATGGTAGGTTCGAGGTTGAGGTTCCTGATATCATTGTTCAAGGTAAGGCTTTTGTTACCTTCGGCTTGTGATAGTCCTGTTTGCCTGGCGATTCTTTCCCTTCTCTCATTTATTTGCTTATATGCCTACCTACTACTTGTTTAGTTGTTTGATTTCTGGATTGTAGTTTTTGTGTGTCATTTTTATGGTAGTTTATTCTTTAGTAGTGTATGGGGTGAAATGTCTTTGAGAGATGCTCTCTCAGAGTTATAGGTCGTGGGTAGTCTTGTCAGTCTGCTTTTGATTGGGTTTATCCTTGTTTCATTGTGACTCTAGACTAGTGTTGAGTCTTTCCTTTTGAGCATTCCTTGATGGTTGATGCCTAGGCTATTTTCTAGTATGGCTAGATGTTCTTGTTTTGGTTTGTTGTTACCAGTAGTTGTCCTGAAGCTTGAGCTTTTGTCTTGAGATAAGAGGTCTTGGTTATGCTAGTGAGCATTGTTTGGTTTTGTTTTCGGGTGATTAGAGTCTACCCTCTTTGTTTGGTTGGTTTAGTAGGTTAGAAGGTATGTGGGTTTTTTTCCCATAGTCTCCCTCAGTTTTTTGTCGGGTTGGGTTTTTTTATCATTTTCCCCGGTTCTAGTCGGAATGAGTTTCGATCATAGTTCTATGGATGATCTTTTCATTTTGGCATTGTGATTGAGATTTGGCTTTTGCATTTTCAACTAAGTGTTGACAGTAGCCTCGTGGCAGAGTTGTACTTGTAGCATTTTTGGTGAGGTAGGCATCCAACCTATTATTCCCCTGCTTATTTGAGTGTGGCGAGATAGGTGTGAGAACTAAGGTAATGGCTCCTAATTTTATTTGAGAAGGAGTTTGTAAGGTTCAACATATGCTACAGAAAGGTTTTTGTTTAGTTGAAAAAGGAGGGAGATGACTCCTTGTTCGTGTTTATGTGCTTCAGTAGTCGGCTGAAGTGATAATAAAGGTTTGCTTTGGGAATCATGTGTTGGTGATTTGATTTGGCCGGTTACAGATTACAGTGATTTTACTTTGATTGGTTTGAGATTTTAGTAGCAGCTCCGGTGTTGGCGATTTGCAAATTCGATCCTAGTTAGCTTCGGTTCATAAGGATTTATTGGCAGCATATGGGTTTGACAGAGGCAGTGGTTCGTAAATCAGGATTGGGTTTCAAAAGCATAGGCTAGGAAACTACTCTGGATGGTTCGTGGTTGGTCCTTTCACTTACAACTTCTTGGGTCGAAAGGCATTGAGTTTGGATAACATAGCTTATGCATTTTCTGTTATGGGGTGATAGTTGGCCTTGGACACCTAGTCCTTGGCTAACCTTGAGTTAGGCAGGACAGTCCAGATTTTGGTGGTGCTCTGGATATTACGAGGTTTCTTCTACCATGGTTAGATAGACTCAGGAGTGAGAGTTTGAGATCTAGCAGTTGTGTATGGCATATGTGATTAGGTTGTGTGGGTTGAGGTTAGCAAGGCTATCTTGAGTTCTAATGATGCTTAGAGACTGGTTGCCACCATTTGTTTGCCGAGAGTTTGAAAATCTTGTTTAGTTGATCCTTCCAAGATTGGCTTTTATGGGGGTTCTAGTGTTTGTTAGACTCGGCCATTGTGGACTAGAAGTTCAGTGTGTTATTTGCTTCAGAGATGGTGGTTTTGTGTGTGCTGATATGGTAGAGCGATTGATTCGAACCAAAGTGGTGAGTTAAAGGTGTATGCAGAGATTCTATATCTAGATGGCGACTTTGAACCCCAAGAACCTCTTCTTTTCCTTCGGGGTGTGCTGACTTGATATTCTTTGTAGGGTAGACTCCTTCCTGAGTTGAGAATTGGAAAGCAATTTCAAATCCAAATGGTGTTTGAGTATTCAGAGTACCAAGAGTGTTTCTTAGGCTGTGGTAGCTTAAATGATAACTACAGGCTTCGTGGTAGACTTACCATACTACTTGTAGGATCTTGGTTTTAGTTTGGGTCTATTGGGCAGGTTTCCCTGGTCCATTCACTTCCAGTTGATTCAAACTTGACACGGTGCAGCGAAGTTGGGTTCATTCTACAGTTTGGAAGTTTCTCCGTCAACACAGAGTATTCATACATGATTTTCCTCACCTTTATGTGCAAGCTGCAGTTGAATTCAGATGGGTTATTCAGTCGGGTTCAGTTATCTAGTTTGATGTTAGCAAAAGCATCCATTCGTTGGTTGATGTTTTATCGGGACAGGTACTCCAGTTTTCAAGGGTACGCTTTAAGTTGTTATCTTGGATGGCAAATGCTAGTGAACCATAGTTGGACTTGGAAGGAGTTTGAGCAAAAAGAGGTGACTTCATGCGTGGTAGAGTATAAGCGAAGACTGTGGATCTCCGGTGTGTAAGTTGATGCTTTGAGGGTGGTCGAGTGTTTGACTTGTATGCAACTTCCTGTTGTGGTGCAAGAGGATTCAGTTAAGAATAAAAGGGTTTTACGGGTCAGCTCGCTCATGAGTTAGTGTTTTTGTTGTTGGCTTTTCTGGAAAATTTGGTTGTGGTTTCGAAGGTTCGAGTTTTGTGTGATTGATCGCCTTGCTTCCCTGGTTTTGGTGTTGGGTCGGTGTTTCCAATTGAGATTTTTGAGGTTCAGTTTGGGTTGGCAGGCCCTTGGTATTTTGGGAATTTGAGTTGGGATCTAACTTGGGTATTTTTGAGCTTCAGGCTTGGTTGCTTTCTTTGGTTCTTTTCTATTGGGTGCCATCCGATCGAGGAGGCTACCCAGGTTGTACAAGAGAGTAGTGCGGGCTTGCTGTCCACTGTTCTTTTAATCTCTAGACTTCCATCTTTCCTGACTTTCGGGGATGAAAGATTTTTAGTAGTGGATGATGTAATGACCCTTTCAGTCATTTATGCATATTCGGCTTTCTTATATCGTTAGAGCTTTCTTGTAGCGGCCCCAAGTCATTAATTGCTTGTTCGGACTGGTAGTCTGGTGCTCGAGCCGTTTGTTGGGTCTTTTTAGCCATTCCTTGTTTTAGAGCTTTAGACTTTTGAAATCATTGACTTCAGTCAACAATCTTGGCTAACGTGCTCGGAATCAAATTCTGATAGTTCCCTTAGCTTCGAAGCATGCACTTTGGTCTAGAGGGACCTTTGGTCGGGATCCGGGTGCCTTTCAACTTTGAATTCTCTCTAGTTCTGTGTTTTCAGGCCAGTTGGGCTTGTTGGGTTGATTTGTTTAACAATCCGAGAAGACGTCCTCGAAGGGAAATTCTGTCAGCACTGTTAGCTCTGGAATATCGAGTTTGTGTTAGTTAGTTGGTTGGTTAAGGTTCTGGATTAGCTGGGCTCATATCGGGCATTTGGTCAGCATTAGCTAATGTTGACTTGGGTCAACATTCTTCAGAAATGACCTCGTATTGAAGTTTCATCGATTCCGTTGAGTCCAGAACGTCGTTTCCACTCTAATAGCATAATTTGTGTTTGAGTATCGGGTTCCGATTGTGCCCGGAATACCCCGTGGAGATTTTAAAAAATTGCAGATTTTTAGTGCAGGCCATACATTCAGTACAATCGCGCTGAGGCCAGTGCGATCACGCCTCAGCGCCTGAAGCCGGCCAGCTCTATGGCGCCCTCCGGGCGCGATGGCGCCTAGGCACCTGGCTCCCTTGTGCGCGATGGCGCTGGTTTAGCGCCAATGGCACTAACCAACGACCAACAACTACTTAAGTCCTCTTCTTCATTTTTCCAACTATTTTCTCTCAACGTTTCTCACTATAAAACATTTTATACTCTCTACTAAATTGCTCCGTACAAGTTCTAACCTTGGGAAAATTGTTGTTCATCATAAATCTGTATCTTCATCAATTGGTAAGTCTTCTTCCCCAACTTGTTCTTCTCTTATTTTCTAAAGAAACCACCATTGTTGGGGGTCTCTAAAGATTGGAAATTCTTGTAGATTCTGCCCCTTTTGTGAGTGCATGATCGTCGGTTCGTGAGACTCGATGTTAGGGTGAAATTCCTCGCTTTGTGGTAAGCTTCCTTGCTCAATTTCAGATTGTTTATCCTTAAAATTCCTTCTTTAATTCTTCACTTGAGCGGGCTATTTTGAGCCCTAATTGTTGTCCATTTGTGCTCATATTTTGAGCATGTGCTCTCGAGATGGTACGGAACACATGTGTGTTTTTCGTTTAGGGTTTCAGGTTGTGCAGCCCATGGGCCCGTTTGTGACCTGGATTTCAACCAGGTTATGCTTATGGCATTATGGGTATTATTAGTCTTATTTTGACGTGTAGACTACTGTTTTGATATTAGTTTTGCAAATTGGAGCTTTCCAAAGTAGTTCGAGCATGGATGACGCTGTCCTCGCAGCTATTCATCGGACGACAGGTAGGTTATGGATTTCCCTACCTAGACTCTGCGTATATAGGCTATAACTGCATTAATTAGTATCCTTGGGTGGATTGTTATAGGTTGGTACCCCTGACCTTGTCTGCCTTTTCTGTTCGTTTATTACATATGCTGATTGTAGTATATGTATAGTATCGTATATCACCCTTGTGGTCCTGTTTAGCCTTGTATTGACTCTGGAATATAAATGGTGGGTGAATTGGGAATGTCCGCGAGTCCCTGACATAGAGATATCCTTTTAGGCTAGTTATGTCTGCTGAGTAGCTATGGAGCCTGTGCAGGGCTGGTAGGAATGTTTGTGTGCTTTTGGGCTAATTTAAATTCGTGTGTGGGCATATCATCCATGAAAGAGGTTTTCCCTAGATGATTTACTTTGGTTTTGGCTACGAGCCACTATAGATGTTTTTTTCTAAACTTGCATGACCCCGGGGGCCGTTTTTGGTATACTTGATGATAAAAATGGGATTTTGAATGATATCACACTTGATTTCCTAATGATACTAGGGTCTGCTTGGTAGATCACTAGCCATGAATTTCTACTTATACTAGGCCCTGCTGGGCAGAGCACTAGACTTGACTTCTCACTAATTTAGACCCAGATACGCTCTGGGCACCCTTTGAGAGGGTTATTGAGACTTTTATCACTGATTTAGACCTGAGTATACTTCGAGCACCCTTTGAGAGGGTCTTTTGATATTACTACTACTGTTTTAGACCCGGTTCAACTCTGGGCATGCACTTTGAGGTTCTAATCCTCTGATATTTCGCGTTCGTTACTGTATGTGGTCAGGGAACTCCATAGGCTGCTGCGTGTGCCGGAGGAGGGGTATACGGCATAGGAAGAGGTATATTGAGCACGTCCTACCATGGGTCCTCCTACCGAAGTGCTGGGGGGGAGGTGCATATAGGGTTAGTATTACCGGTTTCATCATAATCATCATCATGCATATTTCACTCGGATTCCACCCTTATTTGTTGTATGTTCAGTGTACGCTCCGGTTGTATGGGCGGCTGGAGGATTTGTTTTCACTTAATTTCATTCCTCGATTGTATGGGCGGCCGTTGGGACTGTAGGTATATTATATTACTCTCTATCATTTTATAGAGATTGTTATAGTCCTTGGTTCTTGGTGAATTGGTAAGTTTTAGCCTATAGAGGCTCTGGTTGTGGGATTTTGATTATTCAGAAGGCTAGGGAGTCCTATCTTATTGAGGCACTTTTGTGTGGCCTTCTGACCAGATTGTGAGTTGCTAGTTCCATTCTTATCAGGATTTGAGTAGTATTTCTTAGTTATTGTAGGTTAGTTATTCCATCTTAGGGTTATACTTGTGAGGTGGATTCCTGTTCATGCTATCTTGAAGTTGGATTGGTGTTATGTTTTTCTTATGCTTGTTGATTCCATCGTGAGTATGTTAGACTGCTTTCCTTCTTTTCCTTTTACTTGGGGTTACCAGTATACCACCATGTTTCTAAAATCTCTCTCTTTATTTATACTATTATTGCAAGGATCCCAGGTGCGTTCTTCTTCCTTATACCTATGATTCCATGTTATGTATATGTTTTTGCTAGCATGTACACTTGTAGCTCTTGTTTGATTGCTCCTTGTGCTAGCCCCTTTTGCTTTATCCTTGCTTCAGTGACTTCTTTCTTGTATTATGCTTATTACTGTTGTTATATCTTATATGCGCTCAGTCGTTCGATGATGCCTACTGAGTACCCATTGTCATGGTGCTCATACTACACTTCTGCATCTTCCTGGTGTAGATATTAGTTGAGCTTTCGCTATTGATCGCGTTGGAGACTTGTGCAGCTTTTAGGAGGTTCGAGACTAGGGTGACGCCAGACGATCGGTCTTGTCTACATCGCATCTTTTGTACTGATACTCTTTGTATATTCAGAGACAGTTGTACTTATCTTTTGTTAATTCTAGCACTTGTACTCTATTAGAAGCTTTTGTACTGTCGATACCAAGTCTTGTGGTTTGTGTAGTATCATTTGGATATATATTTTGCGTTGTTTTTCCCCCGTGTCTTGTCTTTATATTCATCTTCCGTTTATTTTTGTTGGTTGTGCTTAATTATCGATGTAGTAGCCCATTACTGACCGTTCTGGGCTACAGGGATTGGTTCGCCTACTGGGGGTTGTAGGTGCCATCATGACCTGAGATATCGGGTTGTGACATTAATTGTACTTATAATTGATTATTTAGTATGGGTATATTGAATTCTTCAAGGTTTAATTATAAAAGTGATGGTTGCAAACATTGATTGACTTTTGTTAATTCTGCTTTTGGTTGAAAGAGGAGTTCATAACTAGATAAGAATTCAATAGTGGAGATTTGGGATTTCCACCTTAGATTAAGGCTATAAATAGCTTGATCGGCATAAATTTCCATCTAAGAACCTATGCTTGAAATAGTGTGATTTATCCAAGTGTAAATTGGTTATTTTATGGTAAAGCCAAGGTGCTTGATCAAAGGCCATGGTACATATATTTGGAGGGTCGAAAGACTATCAGATATAGCTCGAACCGATGCTACCCATACCTTTAATAGAGAGTTGCATAATTAATCAAGGCCCTAACCCATTGTAGAACCCCATCGGAAGCATAGCCCTAGTCTTCCTTCTCATTATTAAATAAATCGTGTTCCCGTTACTCTCGTGTTGAAATTGTGATATTGTTGATTTCCCATTCTTTTTCCCCTAACTTTTACTTTAAAATTTGCTTGAATGATTACTCGCTTTAGTGTTACTCATTCGACAATTTCTTGGTGAATCATCACTTCATTCTCCGTGATACAACCCCGAAATCCATTGGGTATATTTATTATTTTTATAAATGATCGTAACACCTCCTACAGGAGAGTACTTTTGAACGTCATAAAAAATAATACCATTGCCGAGGAATGGTTCTTGATTTGCCATGTGATTATCATTTAGTTCACTTTTGTTGAGTGTTGTTCTCTTTTCCTTTTTTTTTTGTTGTTTGTGTTATTGCGAACAGGTTACCCATGAGTTAAGCAGGTGACCAAGAGAGTGTTGATAAATTCATGGATGTCAATGATGGACCCATTGTCCATGGTGTTGTGGATGCAATCCACCTACTCTCAATTATTGGAAATACCGTGTTGCACGTCACAAGCACCATGCTCCATTTGATTCAAATGAAAGGGCTCTTTTGAGGGTTGGCTCATGAAGACGCCAACTGGCATATCCGGAACTTTTTAAAATATGCCAGCCTTTTAACATCAACAATATATCAAAAGAGTCAATTCGACTATGTTTTTTCCCATTCTCCCTTATGGGGGAAGCTATGACATGGATTGAGGAGCTTCTGGAGTGATCTATTCCAATATGGAAGGACTTGTAGAAGACGTCTTGGTGAGAATATTCCCTCCTTCTCGGATGATGCAACTAAGGGATGATATCACTAACTTCCGTCAATTATCGGATGAGCCATTGCATGAAGCATGGCTAAGATTCAAGAAAAAGCTATTGTTGTATCCAAATCATAGTTTGCCAGACAATGTTCTCCTTCAAAGCTTCTATAGAGACTTAGACTCTATGAAAAAATTAGTGGCAAATAACCTTGAGGGTGGAACATTTATAGACCAACAATATGGTCTCGCTGCAGCCCTCTTAGATCGATTGAAAAAAACAAATCATGCATGGCATACTAGAGAGGCCGATGTTTCCTCGGAGGTGACTTCATCCATTATGAAAAGTGAGATGAGGGAAAAAAAAGAGGAGAGAGATAAGACAATGGCTAAGATGATGACGCAGATCGACTATTAGCCAAACATATGATAGGAACTGGTAATAAAAGTGTGAATGTTGTGGGGACTTATGGTTCGAAGGCTCGTGATGAAGGTGTGTACTCCCTTATGGATGAGGAGCCTTGTTTTCTAGTGATGGGTTCTCAATCTAGATATCAAGGTACCAATCGAGGTCCTTGGAATCCAAGAGATGAGAACCAAGGTTGGAACAGAGACAAGGTAAATCAATGGAGAGATAGGGAGAAAGGTAGAGACCGTGATGGTCCATAGCAAGAACGTGAGAGAGATGGTCATCGTTATAATAACTGTAGTACAAATCCTTATGTAACTCAACCAAAACACGATGTGTCTCCCTACCAACCAACAGTGAGTAACCCCGAATATTCTAGGATTGATGATATGTTGCAAAAAGTACTGCAAAGAGTGGAATTAACGGATAGGAAGGTGAAAGATTTAAAAATTGAGGTATCCACTCTTAATCAAACAGTGAGTTCCTATTCAGCATCTATCAAGCATTAAGAAGCCCAAATGAACCACTTCTATTCTCAAATGAATTCTCGTATGAAGGGTACTTTTCTTAGTGACACCCTTGCGAACACGAAGAATGTTGGCCAAGTAATAGCAATTGTTACTCGAAGTTGAAAGAGGTTGGATAAAGTGAGATAATCAATTGATGATATTATGGTTGACTTGAGTAGAAAAATTGCACAAGATGTCGTGACTGAGAACAATGTTGATGAGACTTTGAATATTAGGGTGAAGCCTAGTGCACCCAATGTGATTGAAATGATGAAGACCCACATGAAGAGAAGGATGAGACCGAGTATCCTTCTCAAATTGCCATTAATATTGCTGGGGATTGTCCAAGTGTGCCAAAGCCATTGCCAAAAAGGCCCCCTCCATATCCTTAGAGGTTAGCAAAGAAAAAGGAAGATGTTTAATTCAAAAAGTTTATCGACATGTTTAGCAAGCTAGTCATCAATATTCCTTTGGTTGATGCTCTTATACAAATGCCGGGTTGTGCAAAGTTTATGAAAGAGTTTCTCAAGAAAAAGTGGGTGATTGATGTGGGGAAAGTTGAGGTGTCCCATAGTTTCTGTGCGTTGATGAAAAGTAACATCTCTCCCAAGAGGAAGGATTCGGGAGCCTTCACTATCCTATGCACTATCAGCGTGTTCCTATTTAAGAAATCCCTATGTTACCTCGGGGCGAGTATCTACTTGATGTCAGTTGTGATTTTAAAAAAATTGGGTCTAGGCACTCCTAAACCCACACCCATGAGGCTAATAATGGTTGATCGTTCAATCAAATGCCCGATGGGGATTTTGTTTGATGTGTTTGTAAAGGTAGACAAGTTCATCCTTCCAGCTGACTTTCTGGTCTTGGATTGTGATGTGGATCTTAAGGTGCCCATTATCTTGGGTAGCCCACTTTTGTCCACTGGTAGGGCATTAGTTGATGTAGAACTCAGAGATCTCAAGTTTGATATAGGAAATGAGGAAGTTACGTTTAATGTATTCCAACCAACTAAACCACCGGATGGGTATAGAGTTGTGTTTGTGTTTACCGAAGGAGAGATGGTTGAAGCCTATGGTGAGTTTGCGATGAAGAAACTACCCGAATCTATGGTGTTGTCATCTTGGGAACAAGATGATATGATGAGGATTTTGAAAAAGCACTTTCATCACTTTGGCTGGGGCCAAGCCATTCAGATTGGCATGCTTCTGGGAAATGATTGATGGTTGAGGTACTATCATTGTGCAGTGACGTAAAATCAATCGCTTTTATGAAGGCAACCCAAGTTTTTTTATTTTACTTTTGTTAACTTTTATTGTTTTTGGTGTGTTTTAGGAATGCTTGGAGATGAAAAAATACTAAGTGGAAGAAAAGTATAGGAAGGCATGTGTGATAGGCCATGTGGTTTGCACACCCTATTGTGCGAGTCGCACATGGCACCACACCCACAATCAGTGAATTGGGAAGAAAAAGTAATTACGGAGGTGACATGCAATTGGTTGTGCGAATAGCACCTTCCATTCTGTGCATCACACCTCTATCGCTTGACGAACCAAAAAGCTGGGCAAAGTTTTTGTCTCTCAATGCCATATGCAAGCGAGACGCATAGTGGTATGTGCGAATCACACATCATGGTGCACTAAGGTAAGTTTTAAACTTTTGTTGACCTACCCATTGATCGACCCGACTCGAGTTTTGACCCGCAATCTTTCTTCTTCTTCTTTTTCTCCTATAAATCGTCACCCCCAACCCCGATTCTCCATTATACTCTCCAACACCTCCATCACCCTCCACAAAAAACCCACAATCTTCCAAACATTCCTACAAATCTTCTACCCTCTCACCCAAACTCCTTCATCGTCATCCGCCGCCTCCTTTTTCTGGTCAAAAGTTTGGTCACCATTGTTGGGCACTAAAAGCTCAAATTTTTGCTTGTTCCTCCCTTATCTTCACTTATGAAAAGTTCTCCCATATTAAATCCATGTTTTTAAGTGGATTGGGAACACTTATTGTGAAGTATGCTAGTTTAATCTTCCATATTAATTTTGGGTGATATCTAATTTTTGAGACCCTAATTTTGGGCCTTATTTTTGATTTTATTGAGAAAAACTTGGTACAACTTGTTCTTAGATTGATGCATGCAAATTGTGTTAATTTTTAGCCTTAAATTTTATGTTTTGGGTGAAATGTGAATAACCTACTTGAGTTGATGAATGGTTTGGCCCTATGATAAACTCGGTGATGTCATTCTTAAGGGAAAATCATCATCATGAAGTCCCTAGGTGAGACTGAAATTGCATATGTACGACAGCGCTCTTGTGTGTTTAAATTATTTATAATTGTTCGGTGAGCGCTTTCATTGATGTGAGTGAATTTATGTATGATTTATTATGCCCAATTGCTTTTCATGAAGGCTTGATGTTCCCGATGATAGATGGGGTAACGTCCTTCTTAAGGGAAATCATTAAGTTAATATTAGGGTTTTGTATGTGTTTATGTTTTTTGGGGAAGTCTGAGTACTCGAATAACTTGGTTGTGGTCACATCATGCTTAAGCCCTGTGAATAGTTGTGTTTTAACCTTGTTTCCAATGCATTCCATAGGTATTGCTCTGCGAGTCACATACGTAACACATAAGAAAATAAGGAATTGAAAAATTCCAACTGTTTCCTTGTGTTTTTCGCATGTGATGCGCAGATCTCCACCTGAGAAACACACAAGGCATTGCATGCCTACACTAAAGGTGCTAGTTCACAGTTTTGAAGGGAGAAGGCATGTGCGATGCGCACATGCCTGAGCCAAAATGCACAAGCCTTCGCACCTGTATGATAAATTTGTTCAGGTTTCTCTTAGCATGTGCAAACAAACATGCGATGTACACAATCCCATGTGCGGTGGGCATGTGAATCGAACATGCCTACAGTCACCTCATATGTTTTTCTTCTCATTTGCATTCCATTATTTTTTTCTTTGTTAACTTCTTGCAGTAGTTTCTTCTTTCATTACTACAGAAAAATACAAAAAGAGTTTCTTTCTCCTATGAGTGTTCATGCATGGTCCTAGCACTAACATCATTTTGCAGAAACATGACTTCTTGTAAGCGCCGCTCAAAAATACATACCACCAATCAAGCCTCAACATCTGAAAATCTGGTCACTTCTATGCAAAATGTGGGACCATCTGAGTCAGAAATTAGATTTGGACTTGAGGGGATGGAGGCGTATTCCATCAATTTTCGTGATAAGCGCTCCTTCTTGGAGAAAGCACGGTTTGATGTAGATGCCTTCAAAGACTATTTCCCAAATACCCAAGAAGTTCCATATAAGGATCTGGGAGCAATTGGTTGCAACTCCCAGCCCTTATTTTCCTGATTTGGTATGAGAGTTTTATGCCTCTTACCGGGCTAGGCAAGACATCCTTAAGCACAAGGGCCTAACAAGCAAACTACCATTCCTTGATTTAGTTTTAGTAAGGGGCAAAGAGGTGGATATTACCCCACTAGCCATTAATTCTGTCATATAGGGTGAAGAACCAAGACCTGCATCAAGATATACTGACCGGGTAGCTACCAAAGCTGACCAATACGAGTGGGTTTCTAGTATCATTACCAAATGGAATCCTTTTAGAGTTGTCTCAAAGGGACACATCTATCGATTTGATCTTAAGTTTTAGGCTCGGATATGGTTGTATTTTGTGTGCACATAGCTTATTCCAACTCATCACACCACCCAAGTGACAATAGAGGTGTCCATTCGCATTGCATATATCATGTCTAGCCTTCCACTAAACGAAGGGGAAATCATTGAAGAACAATTCAAGAGAAGAGCTAGACACGACTCCACTTCCATGGCCTTTCCTATTTTCATATGTAATCTGTGTCTACAGGCATAATGCCCTCTATTCTGGCCATTGGACAAAATTCATCGAGCAACTGGCATGATTTATTTGGACACAAAGCGGGACAAGGTTGCTCCACATGTCAAGAAAAGATACCTTGCTCAAAGCCAAAGTGCAATGGCAGGAACTGAACATGCCAGGAACGTTGCTCATGGTCATGTGGAAGATTCATATCCTACTCATGGGACACCATACACTATCCATACAACTCCACTTATAATTACAGCTTTGGGTGGTTTTCTTAAGCTGGCTCACCTTGCTCACCAAAATGAGAATCGGTTACAAAAGGTATCTATGGAGATTCCATGCATGATTGAATCCGCAATCAAGTCGACTATAAAACATGTATGGGCTAATGTGCATAACATGTGCGCTAGAGTTCACATTGTGGAGCAGGATGTTGGAGAACTCTGGTAAAGAGTACCCCAGTCTACACCAAAACCCCCACACTTAGACCTTAACTTACCAGCTCTGGATTCCGCATCACCTCCAAGGACTAGGAGTCTGCCAGATGATTGGTTGGTAGATGACACCCCACAGACTTTCTCGACTATACCTAAAATCCAGCAAGTACACCAACCAGATAGAAGTTCTATGATTTCATAAGAACCAACAATGCAAGTGGATCCCTTACTTTATACGACATCCCTAGATCCTTGACCTAGACCCTGTTACGTAGCTTCACCTCCATCCTATCATGGGTTGATGATAGTTGAGGATAAATGGGAAGTTTTTGGCCCTCTTGGTCCCCGTCATGTTAGATGGGAACCCTAAATTCCTTTGATGGAAGGCTTTCAGATTGATCCACAACATGCATACATCCCTCCACCATCACCACCTAGGACCCCAAGGACCCACTACCATGTTTATTAATGAAGACATCATCATAAGCATTAGATCCACCAAGGAGTCCTTGCACTTCATCTCTTTGTATAAATTTTGCGCATTGGTGGCAATGCTTTATTTAAGTTTGGGCGGTGTATTTAGTATTTAAGCCAGTATGAGGCATGTCGAAATATTCATTTGTGGCTGGTGTGCTCTTAACTATTCCCTTGCAGGGCTTGATTTATCATATTGATGTTTTGAATGTGAATGTCGAGTTGGTCCTACACGATCTGTTGTTTCACTATCTGTGGTTTGCAAATGCACTAGTGTCTTCGCCAAGACTTGTTTTCAAATAGATTCATGAGCACTTTGATTTTGATCACCTTGTTTATAGTAGAGTAGTGAATAAACTCCAAGAGTTTTATTCATACCATGGTTCTTTCCAAAGGAGAAAATTGTTTTCTTTTATTTGTTTTTAGTGTCGAACCGGGTTGGTATTTCTCTATGATAGATTGAGAGGCAACTTTCTTAAGGTAAAATCTTAAGTTTTTAAATTTAGTCCGTGTTTTGCTTATCTCAAAATGGGCCAATCAAAATATATGTACCCGGACCTTTGATCAAGCACCTTGGCTTTACCATAAAACAACCAATTTACACTTGGGTAAATCACACTATTTCTAGCTTAGATTCTTAGATGGGTATTTCCATCGATCAAGCTATTTCTAGCCTTAATCTAAGATGAAAATCCCAAATCCCTGCTTTTGAATTTTTATCCAAATTATAAACTCCTCTTTCAAGCAAGAACAAAATTAAGAAAACTCAATCAATGTTTGCAACCATCAATTTTATAATTAAACCTTGAAGAATTCAATAGAACCATACTAACTAATCAATATAAGCACAATTAATCAATACCCACACCCAAATTCAAACACCCATCATGCACATACCTCTAGATAAGGAATTTAGTTACTCATATTAAGGAAACAAGAGAACATACCAAATGAGTCACTTAAATTCCATTTATATTAAAATCTAAGCTCCAAATCCAAGCTCAAATTCATACAAATAGTATTTTCAATTAGGAACTTTGGGTCAACTACATGGTAAAGAGGACCTAGTTGAGTCCAATTTGCTAACAAGTTATTAGATGTTCCCCAGGTAGGTTCCCACCAAATCTCCTACTCTATATCATCCCTAGCCTGCAAAATATTTTTCCAAATTTGTGGCCCCATTTCCATAGTACCACTACTTGAATGAGTTTTTTACAGTACTTATTTCACATGAAATCAGTCCAAAGTTATTTAGTCGTACAGAATATTAACCATAGTTTGGAAAACATTGCTTTTGAAACTTCATATAGGGACCTGAATCCTACTCCCCCTTCCTCCTTCAGATAACACATTTTGTCCCATGCTACCAAGTATTTACTCTTCCCTTCATCTTTGGTGCTCCATAGAAATCTGTTAAAGATTTTATGTAGTTCATATATGATGAACTTATGAGGTACCACTACTAAGATCATGTATAAGGGTATACTTTGTTGCACATTTCTGATTAACACATATTTTTCCCTAAGTGATAGTAGTTTACCTTTCAAATTTTGTAACTTGTCCTTCACATTCTTTAACAACCCATTGTAGTGTGATTTTTTCTTTCTAGCATGAGTGATTAGAAACTCCTGATATAGGAAAGGAAACTGGACCTGATCAAAATCTGTTATCTCTTTTACCTCTGTCATCAAGTATGTTGCCACCTTTTTATACATAAGGAAAGAGCTCTTACTTCTGTTGATCAGCTGACCTGATATATGTTGGTATTATTTAAGTATAGTAATCACCATGTTTAGTGATGTATTGTCTATAGAGATAAAGATGATAGTATTATTTGCATAGGCCAGATGATTTAGGTTCTTACTCTTCTTAGGAAACCCATATCCCTTGTATCTCCCATATTTATGTAGGTTGTTCAGATCCCTAGACAATACATTAGCTTCTTAGATGAATAAAACTAGAGGTAAGTGGTCCCTTTGCTTTGGACCTCTTGTGGAATGGAAAAATTTATGTTATTGCCCATTAATTACAACTGAATACCAATAATTTGCTACCAGTCTCCATACCATGTCTGTGAATGTTTATGCAAACCCCAATTTCCTCAACACCTTGGTCAAAAATAGCAAGGAAACCCTATCATAGGCTTTTTATATGTACAACTTAATTATAACATTTGCTGGTTTTCCTCTCAATCTAATATCAGTCACTATTTCTTGAGCAAGGAGTACATTTTCCATAATCCTCCTACATTTTACAAAACAAGTCTGATTATTGGAGATAATTTGGGGTAGAAGGCCTTCCAACCTATCATGTATTAGTTTAGATATCACCTTGTTAATGAAGTTACTAACACTTGTAAGCCTCAAATCAGAGAAGTTCTCAACATTGTTCTTCTTTTGTATGAGTACCTGGCAAGTGCGAGTAATGCATTTAGGCAAAGTATTACCTTTGAAGAAATTCTCAACCACTAGGAATATATCATCTCCTACTACTTCCTAAAAATATTGGAAAAAAAGTCATGAGAGACCATCTAGGCCACAAGTACTGTTACCTCTCAGACTTAGAACTTCAGTGTGAACCTCCTCCTTAGTAGGGATGGAAATGATCCTGTCATTATCCTCTGCCATGACATGTTCAGGGAGGTGATTCAACATCTCAAAGTTAGTGTCTTCTTCTTCTTGATAGAATTGTTTCTGAAAACATAGGACTGCTTTGTCAGCAAGGTTGTCCTTATCTTCTATCAACTCTCCATTAGCATCTCTCATCTTATTTATCTGCAACCTCTTTCTCCTTCCCTTAACAAGACCGTGGAAAAATCTTGTATTTCTGTCCCCCCTTTTCAAATCATGTGATGCCTACTTTTTGTCTCCAGAACTCTTCCTCAAAGTTCAGGTATTTTTTCAATTTTGCTTGAGCCAAGTGCCTCACCATTCTATTGTGTGGTAATGGGTCATCTTCAAAAAGTCGCTCCTTTATTTTTACTATCTCTGCTCTTATGGTTAGCTGCTTCAATTTTGCTTGAGCCAATTTCTTGCATGGTTTCTTCCTTCATCTTGAAATTGGCATCATAGATAAGGGGTGCATTTTGTAGAACATGCCATCTTTACCTACTATGTAATAAGCATTATTTGTCATTATGTTAACAAAGTCTTTAATAAATTTGAATCTGATCAATATATGTCAGTTTCATGGGAGGTCAATTTCGCCTTCACTGGCACACTGTTTGGGAATTTGTTCCCTCACATCCGCCAGACCAAGCCAGCCGTACGAGAATTTATCGATGATAGCATACTGGAGATTTTCTATACTGTTAATATGATCAACTTCTTATTTTGTTTAGTTTATTGTTGAAATTCCTTCTATGTAATCAACTTTATTCTTGTGAATTGGATCTATGTATGTAATTTTATTGTGAGTAGGGAAATTAAGTGTGCAAGGATTGACAAGCGCTGCTTAGTTTCCTATTGGAGCCAAAGGGGGAGGTGTTTGAGGGATGTTAAGGGGGGGGGGAGAATTGAGCTGTTGAGGCTATGGAAGGGACCTGGCCAGTCATTGATGATGACTGAACACTGGCTAGAGGCATGATAAGGTAGGCAACTTAGGGTTCCACTGTCATGAGAGGAAAGAGAGGAAAATAAAGTCATGAATTTTGTATTCACAAATATTCTTTTTAGTCTCTTGAATTGACAGTCTTCCTCTATTCTCTCGTTCCACCATGTATATATGCTCCTAATGAACTTAATTTATGATAAAGCATAAGTATTCATTATTGACACCCAACTTTGATCACCATATACTCTACTTATTTTATTTAAGTATTTTTGTCATTTTTAATATACATCTCTACAATTGTTTTATTATAAACTTTACACAAGATATATTTGCTATTAATAATATTTTTAAATCATTTTATCATTAGCACAAATCAATTACTTTAGTCATAATCATCATAATTATGTTACACTATTGTTGATATTATCATTTTATTATGTACTACCTACTAATTATTATCATTTGACTCATTATTTTTATTATTAATACTAAGCTTATCATTATTATCATTGTATTGAATATCTATTCCCATTTTTATTGTCATCATTAGTATTCTCGCCATTTTCTTTTGCCATTATCATTAATATTCATTTTTTGTTATCAATACTATTATTTTTACTTACCAAGTCCATACGCAAATGTTTCATATCGCCTGCCTCAAACCACCCTATAGGTGATCTACATCCCTTCCCGTATAATGCCTCAAACGGTGTCATGTTGATACTGGACTGGTAGTTATTGTTTTTTGAGAACTCACACAATGGTAGAAACTTGTCCAAATGACCCCAAAAGTCAATCATATATGCTCTCATCATGTCTTCTAATACTTGGATTGTCCTCTCTAACTGACCGTCTATCTGAGGATGAAATGTCGTGCTGAAAGTGAGTTGAGTGCCCAACTCTTCATGCAACCCAGAACTTGGAGGTAAACTGAGTACCCCTGTTTGAAATGATTGAGAGTGGCATCTCGTCCAGTCTCACAATCTCCTTAACGTATATCTTAGCCAATTGTTGCAAAATATAGTACACTCTGACCAGAATGAAATGAGCAGACTTGGTCATTCTTTCCAGAATGACCCAGGTAGAGTCATACTTTCTCAAGGTCTTAATAATACCCATCACGAAGTCCATGCTATCCTCTCCCACGTCCACACGGGAATGGCATCCTCTGAAGCAATCTTGCAAGCCTTTGGTTCTCTTACTTGAGCTGCTGACAATTCTGACATTTGGACACATAATCAACTATGTCCTTTTTCATCCCATGCCACCAATAAAGTTGTCTCAAGTCTCGGTACATTTTGGTTACACCCGGATGAATTGAATACCACAAACTATGAGCCTCTTCCAATACTTTCTGAATTATGTCATCGACCCGAGGAACACAAGTCCTCCCCCTGATGCTCATAACCCCACCAACAACCAATGTGGTGTCCTCGGGCTCTCTGGATACTACCTTGCTCCGAAGCTTGTTCAATTGTGCATCCTAAAACTGCTTGGACTTTATTTCTTCTACGAATATGGCTTTGACCTAAATACTGGCCAACAACCCACCCTGTTCTGAGATTCCTAATTGCATGAACTTAGATTCTATTTCCCGAATATCCCTAACCAATGGTCGTTTGGACCCCCCAAACAAGCCAAACTGCCCATGCTGATTATTTTTTTGCTCAATGCGTCTGCCACCATATTAGCCTTACCCGGATGGTAGTGGAAGGTCACATCCTAATTCTTCAACAACTCTATCCACCTCCTCTGCCTAAGATTTAAGTCCTTCTGAGTAAACACATGTTGCAAACTGCGATAGTTTGTGAACACTTCACACTTGACACCATAGAGATAGTGCCTCCAAATCTTAAGTGTAAATACCACTTCTGCCAACTCCAAGTCATGAGTTGGGTAATTCTTCTCATGAATCTTCAACTGCCTTGAAGCATACGCTATAAAATTGTTGTCCTGTATTAACACAGCACCCAAACCCAAATGTAAAACATCACAATACACAATGAAATACTTACCTTCCACCAGTAATGTTAGGATGGGAGATGTGGTAAGAATTGTCTTGAGCTTTTGGAAGCTCTCTTCACACTTGTCATACAACACAGACATTACCTCCTTCTGAGTCAACCTTGTCAAGTGAGTAGGAATAAACGCAAAATCCTTTACAAACCTTCAATAGTAGCCTGCAAGCCCTATGAAACTCTTAACCTCAGTCACATAGCTAGGCTGGACCCAACTCTTAACTGCCTCAATCTTCTGGGGATCCACCATCACCCCATTTTTTGATACCACATGCCCTAATAAAGTGATTGAAGTCAACCAAAATTCACACTTATAGAACTTGGCATATAATTTCTGGTGCTTCAAGATGTCTAAAACAATACGAAGATGCTCAACATGCTTCTCCTTACTCTTGGAGTAAATAAAAATGTCGTCAGTAACACTATGACAAATGAATCCAGATAAGCTTGGAATACCCCATTCATCAAACTCATTAATGTCACCGGTGCATTGGTCAGCCCAAACAACATCACTAGGAACTCATAATGCCCATATCGAGTCCAAAATGCTATCTTAGGGATGTCCTCAGGCCTAATCTTTAACTTATGGTACCCTGACCTTAAGTCAATTTTTGAAACTATAGGCGCACCCTGCAACTGGTCAAAGAGGTCATCTATGCGAGGTAAAGGGTAGTTATTACGGATGTTAACCTTGTTCAGTTGCCTGTAGTCTATAAACATCGTCATTCTACTATCCTTTTTTTTTGCAAATAATACTAGAGCACCCTAAGGTGAAGCATTGGTATGGATAAAACCTTTATCTATGAGTTCTTGAAGCTAATTCTTAAGTTCCCTCAACTCTATAGGGGCCTTTTGATAAGGAGGAATCGAAATAGAGCGAGTGCCCAGCTCCAAGTCTATACAAAAGTCAATGTCTCTGTCTGGAGGCATACTAGGAAAATCTGCCGGAAACACCTCCTGAAAATCTGAAACTATCGAAACTAACTCAATAGATGGGGACTCCACACTATCATCCCGGAGATAAGCCAAGAAGGCCAAACATCCCCTTCCTACTAACTTCCTAGCCCAGACAAATGATATGATCTTAGCCGGCTTAGGCTTGTACACACCTTTCCACTCTAGTCTATCCTTACCTGGAATCTCCAGAGCCACATTCTTAGTATTACAATTCAACACAGCGAGATATGGAGACAACTAGGTCATACCCAGAATAACATCAAAATCCAACATGTACAGAATAACCAAATCTACCCAAGTCTGCAACCCCATGAACACCACAGGACAAGTACTATAAACATGGGTCACTATCACATAGTCTCCAACTGGGGTAGAAACATGAATAGGGGAATCAAGGACATCACAAACCAATTCATGACCAAAAGTAAAATTCACAGACACATATGAATAAGTAGAACTTGGGTCAAATAGTACAGAAGCCATCCTATCACATACTAGAATTATACTTGTGATGACTGCGTCTGATGCCTCAGCCTCAGACTTCCCTGGAAAAGCATAACAGTGAGCCCGGTCATCAATCCGAGCAACTTTTTTGGCTGGCTGTGTCACACCCCTACCCACGCTGCCATTCCCTCTGTCTCCCCTGCCTCTCTAAAAGTTACCTCACCCACATTGTGGATGACCCCTAGCATACCCATCTCTAGCCGCTGGAACCACAGCCTTAGACTGCTGCTCAACCTGATTACTTGCGTACCTGGAAGGGCACTCCCTCTTGAATTGACACAAATCACAATAATAGAAGTATCTGTGGTAAAGAGTAGGCCTGCTAGTAGAAGTATAAGAAGCCTTCTAGCCTCTAAGAGCTGAGAATTGACTAGCTCCTGGACAACAACCTGTAGAAGCTGGTAAGGCTGACTGAATAGGACGAGCAGAATATACTTGTTGGTTGTGAACTCTGAAGTATGAACCACTGAAACTTCCATCATTCTAGAACTTCTTGCCTAACACCTTAGCCTGCCCGACCTGTTTAACCCCCTCTAACTTCTTCACATAACTCGTTACCTCATTTATGCTCTTCCCTGCTGAACTCATATGCACAGACAACACCTGCAACTCAGTATTCAGCCTTTCACAAACAGACAAATCCTCTCCTCTTCTGTACCTAGAAGCTGAGTAGCAAAATGGGATAATGCATGGAATTTAGCCTCATAGGTTGAGACCGACATGTTACCCTGCTCAAGTGATAAAAACTCATCCTCTTTACGATCCCTCAGAATACGGGAAACGTACTTCTCTAAGAAAAGAGCATGGAATTCTGCCCAAGTCAACAGAGGCGAAACTGATGGTCGATCACCCTGAAGCTAAAATGTGACAAACTCCACCCCATGCTA
Source organism: Jaltomata sinuosa (assembly GCA_003996215.1). NCBI lineage: Eukaryota > Viridiplantae > Streptophyta > Magnoliopsida > Solanales > Solanaceae > Jaltomata > Jaltomata sinuosa. Next base: position 435,977 of record QJPP01007013.1, on the reverse strand, counting down.
CTGCACAATGTCCAGCTTATGCCGTCTCTCATAACAATCCATAATAAATTCATACGCATCCTATTTCTTAGTACCCTGAAACATAGGAGGTTTTAGTTTTCAAAACCTTAGTCAGCATCTCATACTCATTCCCAGTCATAACCGGACCTAACATCGGACAAAAGAAGCTATCAGTACCCGACACTCCATCTATCCATGGAGTCGTTGTAACTGCTAGTGGGGTGCTCAGAACCTGATCTCCAGTATCTATGGGGATGGCTGTAGCACCAACCAGTCCACTAAGAAAAGTCCACACCTGCTGAAATGCCTCAGGTTATATAGGGGGGAAGGCCTTCACCTCAAGCCGATGCTACCTATGCATGTTCTGCGCCCTCCTCCTCAACATCCTCCATTTCCTTCTCAACATGATCCTCGGGTGGGGAAGGGGTCATCTCTTTTTCTCCCGCAACTGCCTGAGCTCCACCCCTAGCAGGTGTTGCTCTCACTCTGCCTCTGCCCCTGCCCCTACCGCTGCCCCTGCCCCTTCCTCTGCCTGCTGGTCCTACTACCGAAACTGCTGCTCTTGCTCTGTTATTTTTGGTATTCACCATATGCGGACAAAATAGTGTAAGATATTAGATACTAATTTGTATTACCAGATACCAATTGGAATCGAGTAATAGCACTAAGGAAGAAAGAACTGATAGTTTCCTAAAGTCCTATAGCCTCTCAAATAAAAGTACAGACGTCTCCGTACCATTCCATAAGACTCTACTAGACTAATTTTTGTACGAGGAGATCAACGAATCTAAGGCATTGATACCATCTTTGTCATGACCCAACCCGCCATGAATGGCACTCACCCAAAACCCTCGGATGAGCGAACTAGTATTAACCCAACACTTAGAATAATCTAATAGCTGAAAACCAGTTTGTATTGAAATTAAACTATCATTCACATCTAGTCAAAAAGCTAATAACAACCTGCAGAAATCACCCTAGAAACTGAAAGTCATCATATCGAAAACATCTATTACTGACTAGAATACGGGGATACAACCCTAAAATAAAAGAGTTTAAGCCTGGAACAAATGGGCTACAACTAATCCGGATGAAGACAAGGTAGCCCCGAAGAAGCACCTCACCCTTGAAATCTGGAATCACCGGGACTAGATCTGAGGTCGCGCAGGAGCCGCTGGAAGAGGTCCTATACTTATAAAAAAAAAACAAGTGCAAAATTAGTACAAAACCACCATGTATTGGTAGGATCATCGGCCAGGTCCAATAAACAAGATATGAATAATAAACTAAAGCTGAGTAAGGTAAGGTAAACATGTAATACAAACAAGTAATAAACTAGACTCTAAGTCTTTTCTCTAGTTTACCAATCACATGAAACAAGTCTGACAACCATTGCATAACACATCATGACAATAACACATATCCCTTTCAGTAACCCAGACCAACTACAGACCCCTAAGACAACACCTAAATGCTTAACATGCAATTTCGGTTTACACGATGCCAACCCCACCGGTATGTACAACTACCCGGATTCTAAAGGACCATCATACAATAATCATATATCGAGAATACAACCCGGTCCACTCATGGAACTATCATCAGAACACAAACAATGCAAGTAAAATCAAACCTTTACCAGGTTTGGTACTCGAGCTAACCGATATATATAAAACTCTTACCAGGCATGGTACCCGAGACAACCGATATAATATCTATACCAGGTGTGGTACCCAAGCCAACCAGTATGTAACCTATACTAGGCATGGTACCCAAGACAAATGATTGTCATACACAATCCAACAAGTCAATAAATAATTAACAACATCACACTTGTAGACCAACAATATATCAAACAAGTTCATTTCACATAATTAACACAGGATAGATAGACATTCATAATTCCTTTCCTAAGCATGCAACTCATACAATACTACACAATAGTACATGAACATATATTGCATATTCGGAAAAATAGTAACCATCACCCACCTCGAATAACTCAAAAGTTGTACTCTGGAGCCTTCCCATTTGTTGAACTCTTTGCTTGTTCTTGGTATAAAAATGATCATAAGATATACTTAATCAGTCAATTGTCCCATAATACCTGGATTATACGAAATCCCAATCCTCATGCCAAAACTATAGTCATTCCATCTATTCCCGGGCGTTCCCACTACTAATTCACCTAAGTCTACAATTTTTACGGATACATTCAGTTTATTATGGAGAATTATTCATAACCCAAAAACAATATTCAAGTCCCAAGAATTTAACACTTTAGAATCTCCCTTTTTCCCTAGATTCTACCATTCCTAGGTCAATCCAAACCTCCCCAAGCCTGAAACTAGCAATTCTACTATGTAGGAAATATATCATTAAGTTAGGGGAGTAAAATCCTTACCTTTGGGACAAAAAATGATGAAGAACGGAGTTGAAATTTCCCAAATCGCCCTTTCCCTTCTCCAAAACGCTCTTGAGGAAAAACTGAACGTTTTGGGGAAGTGTTTGAATTAAATCCCATTTCATTCTGCTATAGAGATCCATACACCGCTATAGAGGTACCAACATAGTGGAACCGACCCTAGAGCGGTGCTGACCGATGTTGACTTTTGCAATAACGGAAATTATTTTGCTATAGCGGTAGTTGTGATAGCACAGTGTCAACCGTTATAGCAGTTGACACGGGATAGAATCTTGGAAATTTCCACAAAAGTGCCCATTTTACAACACACCTTAATTCCTGACATTCCAAAACAACCCTTTACGTCAACTTTAATATCAGGAGTTCTACTTACCAGAATTCATTTCTGAAAAGTCCCTCGGACTCCTTAACGACTTAGCTAAAGGAAAAACTATCTCAACACCCAACACGTTACCCAATCCTCACCTAGATTTCCTGAGACTATACCTCACTCAGAAACTACCTGAGACTAGCCTAGCCCAAAAATTTCAACTCCCAAACCCAAAAGTTTTCTAACCCAAAACATGGCACGAAAGGTTTACCCATAAAGACAGACCCGGTCGTTACAAAGTAACTCTTTATTTCTTTTCCTTTCTTCTTGTTGTCATTTGGTGTAATTGACAGTTGATGTAGCAACCCATCCATTGGTTATACTATTATTTAGGAAGTAAGTACCCTGCTAGCTTTTTCCCCTAGAAAGAGAGTTGATAAATCTCAAATTAGTGGAGTTTTTTATGAAAATCTGGTGTAGTGTGCTTTAGAGGTTATTCATGTTTTGTGGTGTAGTATTTGATAGTCTGGGTACCACTCATGGATAATTTGGTCATCGATAGATAGACTTCTTATGAATTCTTTGATCATTTGAGGCTTTCAGAAAGTCTGTATTAATGCAATATATGTATAATGATGAATTTTATGAAGGTTTGTTAAATACACTTTGAGTGTTAACTAAACTAATGTTTCAAGTCAAGATTTTGTCAATCATTGATTACTTGTGCTTTATTTGACCTTACTACTCTTTGTTTTCACTTCTAAAGGTACTCTTATACCATTCTTGTCCTTCTTGTGTGTCACGCCCCAAACTCGAAGGGAGCAGCTGGAACTTGATGCCAAAACATAAGATAATGTCGACCCTGCTGAATCATTTGCCATGGCGCATAGCATCCACACACAATAAAGAAAACAAATAAGTATATCTTTGCTTAAAATCAGTCATCGACCAGTAAGGCCCATGTGAACAACTCTACAAGGAAAATATCTACTCTCAACAATTCATATAAAGCAAAAAGCAAGTAGCACATAAGTCCTGTTTGGGCTGTTGAGGCTGCCATGATATCAAGGAAAGCATAAATGCTATGCGGGCCTTCAAGGCCACTAGGATCTCTATACAGAAGTTGAAAATAGGTTTATACAATGTTAACTAGAACAACAAATCACTAAACTACCAATAACAAGGCCTAACTCGCCAATAAGCTATAACTAATCAACATAAAAGGCCCAAATGGTCACCATCATAGCTATGTAATCCAACAGACTAGTCTACAAGCCTTTATGAATAAAATGCTTGGTAGGACAGGGCCTCAACCTACCCAAAAGATATAAATAGCAAAAAGGCCAACCTTTTAGACTTTGGCAACCCCTGGAAGGAAATGAGTCAACTAATCTGCTAAAACCTCAACTACGCTACCCGGTAGGTATTTGTGGTCATATCCCAAGACTTGCAGGCATGAATGTAATTCCCCTATGCAATGGGGCATGAGTAAAAAATAATGTACAGAGCATGTAAGGAAAAATGAAACTGAAATTGAAGTGTAAGGACTAAATAAAAAGGGCAGGAGTAAAATTGAGGTACAATATCTTACCTTCCTACAATATGATAACATATAAACACGTATCAAATAATATCTTGACCTGGCCCCCATAACCCTAGCAGGTATAAACAACACATAATTACTATAGGCCCTAATAAGGAAAAACAGTAGCTAAATACTGATACAGAACCCCTTACTTTGTCACGACCCAATTTCTCGATCACGATGGCACCTACAATTCTCAGTAGGCAAACCAATTCCCGTAGCCTAGAAAAGTTAGTAATAGGCTACTATCTAGTAAGCAAGTGGAAGAAGCAGTAAATAGGCAGAATCAAGGCAGCAAGATAAAGAAATAAACAACAAGAATACATAAGTGGAAGCTAAACCAAACCAAAAACCTAGTATCATAGTATATAAGCCGAAACTAAGTATAAGGAGTACAAAGGATCCAAAATAACATATATAAATGTCTCCGAATGATAAAATAGTACATAAGCCCCGGTCATCAGAAGCTCACCCTCAGTCTCCAATAGTCCCTAAAAGATCAACCTCACGAGTCTTCAATGGATCAGTGGAAATGGCCCACAATAGGATCTGCACCAGAAGATGAAGAGTGTAGTATGAGCACCAATTGTTTAAAAATGGGTACCCAGTAGGTATCATAGGCTGACAGGGCACATATAAGATATAAGAGCAGTAATATAGCAGACATAAGGCAAATAGTCACAGAAGCAACTAATAGGTACACGGAAGCTAGCACAGAAGGATACAAGAAGCAAACAACATGCTTGGATAGCTATTAGATATATATATATATATATATATATATATATATATATATATATATATATATATAGATATATGACAGACATAGGTGAAAGAAAGAAATGACGCACATGGGATCCTCGCAATAACAAAATATATAGAATGTTTTAGAAATAGGCGGTACACCGATAACCTCAAGACAAAAGGGAAGGAAGAAAGAATAATAATGATAACATGCTCGAAAATGGGAATAATGACCAAACCATACTAATATACTACTCCTAAATTAGGAAACAATTAACCGATAGACCAAGTACAACTTATCAAGTGAATCAACTACATATAATACAACCCTGAATATCCAAACTTCATATGTAACCACAATATGAATCAATATCGTGATAGAGTGACAATAAGTCTACCTACAGTCCCAACGGCCGCCCATACAGCCAAGGAACGCAATCAAGTGAAAACAAACCCTCCGACCGCCCATACAACCGGAGCGTACACTGAGCACACAGCAAACAAGTATGGAATCTCACATAAATGTTTGATAGGATATGATATGCTGAAACCAAAGATAGTAGTGTCGTATGTTACCCCCTTCGGTGCCCATAGGCCCAATGAAGGTAGGATCCATGGAAGGAATTCTCCGAGTACCTCAACTCTGCCATACACCTCTTCTATGGTCGCCGTTGGCCCGTAGCACTTGGTCTGGAATGGTAAGGTCCATGGAGGTCTACTCATTGACCACATACAAAATCTCATAACCTTAATATAGTCATCTGGAGCATAGCCGGATCCAAATAAGTCCTCAAATCTCAAAAATGCATGCCCGGGGTACTACCCAGGTCTAAATCAGCGGATCAAGTCTCAAAAATCCAACAAGGGTGCCCAGACATAACCGGGTCTAAAATAGTAGTAAAAACAATTTGGGGCTTGGTCCACCGATTCTAGTACCATCTCAATCAATAGAAAATAAAATCTAGCACTACGGCCCAGCCGAGTCTAGTATAAGTATGAAAACAATGATAAATCATCCTTTTTAACTTTCTTACCCCAAGAAGATCCATGAAAATCAGTTCCAAACCTTTTATAACCATTTTTTATCGAAAATGGGTCATCGCGGCCATGCAAGGTTTAGAAAAACCATCAATAGTAGGCCCAAAACCAAAACTATAGTAAAAGATATGAAAAACCTCTTTATATGCATGATAATGGCATGCTCAATCCCAAACAGTAGCCCAATGGTTCAAAATCAACCTACCGGTTCTGTAAAGGCACAAACCGCTCTACAACACAGATAACTAGCCTAAGATCATAATATTGATGTTTGAGACTCACGAACATTCCCAAATAACCCACTATTTATGGTCTAGAGTCAAATACAAGGCCAAAATGAACCACAAGGGTGATATAAGCAACTATAACGAATACTACAATCATCAAAGAAAGAAAATAAGCCGAACGTGAAGAAGCAGACAAGGTTTGGGGTTCCAAGATAATAAACCCAACCCAAGGATGCCAATTAGTACAATTATATCCTATATATGCGAAGTCTAAATGAATTAAACCATAACCTGCCTATCATCCGACGACAAGCTACTAGAATGATGATGTAAAAGCCTGAACCGCTCTAAGAAGCTCTAGAACAAAATCACACTTTCATAAACATAAACTACACATTAAAACAAGACTAATGATACCCATGTTTCTATACTTATAGCTGGGTCAAAATTTGGGTCTCCAGCGGGCTCCTGGGCCCCACAACCCAAAGTCAGATACAAATAAGTGCAAAATGATCACCACACCCCTAGGAGTGCATGCTCAGAATATTGAAGGAAATTGACCAAGAATATTGCACAGAACAGACTAACAATAACAAGAACAATCTAGGAATCAAAGAGGTGAATTTAATGAAATAACCAAGGGACTCACCAATTTGGAGATATGGAAATGATCACAGGACCAATAAACTTCACCCCGATGCCAAAAATCAAAGCTATGTAGAGAATTATGAAGCTTGAGCTTATAACAATGACAGGTTTTGGTTTTTGGGTGAAGAAAGAGAGAAGCTTATATACTGCCCAGGGTCCTTCATCGCGATCATTAAAGGACCCCATGCGGTCGCAATGACCATGCTTGCTAGACCATCATGATCACGAGGACTATCCACGCGATCGTAAAGAAAAAGAGGGGAAGGGATTCATCACGGTTGCCTACTGAGTACCTATTGTCTTGGTACTGATACTACACTCTGCATTATTTTTTCTGATACAACACCTAGTATGAGCCACCCTCATTCATCCTCTCTTTGTTTGAGGCCTGTTGCAGTTTTGATCGCGGTGAGCTCTCGGTGCTTTTGGAGACTTTACATGCTTTTCATCTTGTATATTCTGTCTATATTTTGTATTTTTGATAGACAAAGTCTGTGTATAGCTACTCTTTAGTTATTTGCTCTTGTACTAGTGACACCAGGTCTAGGTTGGTTCTCGAGTCTTTTTTGTCTCGTTGGTTACTTTAGGGCCTTCTTATGTATATTTTGTATGATGGTATGTATATATGCTATTGCCCTGTCTTTTCATTTATGTCTTCCACTTTTCCTTACTTTAAATGCTTTATTGCCTTTCGCATCATTGGGTTTGCTTGCCTACTGAGGGTTATGTAGGCGCCATCATGGCTCGGTATTGGGTAGTGACAGAATGGTATCAGAGCTCTAGGTTTATTGGTCTCGCTAGTACAAGAGCAAAGTGTCTAGCACATCTCGTGGATTGGTGCGATGACGTCCGTATCTAATCTGCAAGAGGCTATAGGGAATTCCTAGGAAATATGTCATCTTATTTGATTACTTGTCGTCATTGTTGACTTGATCAAATTCCGAGTATATTTGTTTCACTCTTTCTCAAATAGTTCGGATGAGATCTGCAGCGGGTGAGGACTATGCCTCTATGCCTATAGTTAGAGCCCCAGCTAGGGGATGGGGTAGAAGTTAACCTAGAAGCCGAGGTAGGGCACGAGCTGCGGTGCCATCTCGGGCTTGGGCTAGACTACCATCAACAGAGCTTGAGGTTAGAGTGGATGAGGTACAGTTAGAGCCAGAGCATGTGGGGCCAGCTCAGCATCCGGCAGGTTTTGTGGCTACTCCAGTGTTATAGGACACTTTGGTTTGATTGTTGGAGTTCCTTGAGGGTATGACTCCACCAGAAGCTTTGCCGGCCACTCGAATTTGTCCTCAGGTTAGAAATGAGAGTCAGACTTTATCTCAGGCGACAACACAGGGTACAGAACATAGCTTGTTGCTGCGGCTCCCAAGTTGGAAGTATTACCGATTCCTACAGTTTCTCCACCTCTTCCAGTCATGCCAGTTATGTCTTCTGAGGAGCAAAAGATGCTTGGTAGGTTCTTGAGATTGGGTCCTCTGAGGTTTTCAAGTACTTCTAGGGAGGATGCACATGAGTTTCTAACTAGTTGCCAGGACAGATTGCGTAATTTGGGGTTAGTTTAGTCACGTGGAGTAGATTACACCGCGTTTCAGCTGGATGGTCCAGTGAAATAGTGGTGGAGGTCATATGTTGCTTGTAGACCAGCTGGGTCACCTCTACTTACTTGTGCCTAATTCTCCACATCTTTTGTGGAGAAGTATGTAATGCATAGCATGAGGGAGAGATTGATGGATCAGTTCTCTGGGTTGGAACAGGGCTCTATGACTAGGAATGAGTATGAGGTTCACTTCCACCAGTTGTCCAGACACGCCACTATGATTCTGCCCATTGAGCATGAGAGAGTACGCTAGTTTGTTCGTGGTTTGACCTTGCATCTCCGCTTGGCTACAGAGAATATGGTAGCACTGCATCAGTCTTTCCTGGAGATAGTGGATTATTCCCACACTATTAAGGGTATACATTGCGAGGCCCAAGGGGTTAGCAATAAGAGGCCCCGCCATCAAGGTAGTTTCAGCGGTTCCCAGACCCGTGGTAGAGGCTACTATGGTAGAGGTCAGCACCAATAGCGCTTCGAGTTGAGCTGGCCTGTTCAGGAAGTATTACAGACTTCGGAGGGTCAGAGTAGCCAGAGTATCATTCCTATTCCACAATGTTGCCTTTCAGGATCCACAGGTCGTAGTGGTCATTCTGATTTAGACGGGCCTTCTCAGTGGGGTAGATATAGTCAGGGTTTTTACGAATGTGGTAAGGTAGGCCACTTTGCTAGAGAGTGTCGATCTGTACCACACCATAGGCGACAAGATCAGTTAGTTCAGGCCTCTAGGGCTCCAGCACCTCTAGCTAGAGGCAGTTCACAAGATAGTAGGGGTGGTCCCCAGGGTACTAGAGGTTGTCTTTAATTTGGTAGGTCAGGTGGTCGTGGCGGTTAGAGCCACGCGTATGCAGTTTTGGGCTGGACAGAGGCCGAGGCTTCAGATGTTGTGCTCACAGGTATGATCTCTATTTGTCATCAGTTTGCTTCTGCTTTATTTGATCCGGGGTTTACATTCTCGTATGTATCTATTTATTATGCTACTCGTCTGGAGTCTACTTGTGAGTCTTTGTGTGTGCCCTTGCATGTATCTACCCAAGTAGGGGATTCTTTAGTAGTGGATCAGGTGTATCGGGATTGTGTGGTGACTATCCTGGGGTATAACACGTGGGTAGACTTGGTTGTGCTTGATATGTTTGATTTTGATATGATCTTGGGCATGGATTGGTTGTCTCCTTATCATGCGGTCTTGGATTACTTTGCCAAGACTGTTACTTTTCGGATTCCTAGTATCCCTCCTATCATATAGAAGGGCATCGATAGCCACATGATGAGGTGGGTTATATCTTTTCTGAGGGCCCAATGATTGGTTGGGAAGGGGTGCTTAGTTTATCTTGCCTACGTCTGTGATACTAGTGCCACCACACCCCCTCTTGATTCAGTTCATGTGGTTTACAAGTGTTTGGATGTGTTTCCTTCTAATCTTATGGGTCTTCCTCTTGATCGTGACATTGATTTTCGTATCGTTGTTGAGCCAGGCACCAAGCCCATTTTTATTCTGCCATATCAGATGACACCTGTTGAGTTGAGGGAGCTTAAGGATCAGTTCCAAGATCTATTGAGTAGAGGGTTCATCAGGCCTAGTATGTCTCTATGGGGTGCTTTGGTTTTATTTATGAAGAAGAAGGACAGGTCTATGCGTATGTGTATTTACTACAGTCTTAGTTAAGAATAGATATCCGATGTCGCGTATTGGTAATTTTTTTGACTAGCTACAGGGTGCAACAGTGTTTGCTAAGATAGATTTGAGGTCCAGTTATCACCAGTTGAGGATTAGGGCTGAGTACATCCCAAAGACTGCATTTAGGACTCGATATGGCCATTATGAGTTCCTAGCCATGTATTTTGGGCTGACTAATGCCCCAACAACATTTATGGAGTTGATGAACTATGTATTTAGTGCCTACTTGGACTCATTTATGATTGTGTTCATCGACGACATTCTAATTTATTCGAGGAGTAGAGAGGAGCATGACCAGCATCTTAGAGTTGTACTTCAGACCTTGTGAGACCATTAGTTATATTCCAAATTCACTAAGTATGAGTTTTTGCTTGAGTCGATGGCATTCTTAGGACACGTGGTGTCCAAGGATGGGATTATAGTAGATCTGGCGAAGATTGTAGCAATTTGTAATTGGGCTAGGCCTACTTCTCCTACCGAGGTTCACAGTTTCATCGCATTGGTAGGTTATAACAGACAGTATTTGGAGAGATTTTCTTCGATAGTAGCTTCATTGACTAGGTTGACTCAGAAGAATGTTCCCTTCCAGTGGTCAGATGAGTGTGAGACGAGCTTTCTGAAGCTCAAGGCCTTGTTAACTTCAGCTCTGATTCTTACTCTCCTGGTCGAGGGTCAGGGTTTCACCATGTATTGTGATGCTTCAGGTATTGGCTTGAGTTGTGTGTTGATGAAGCAGGGTCAAGTTATTTCATATGCTTCCAGACACTTGAAGGTTCACGAGAGGAACTACCCCACACATGACTGAGTGACGAAAATGTGTCTTCAAAAACCTCCACTTCTTCTTCTCCAAGAGCCTCCCTCTTCGACCATGCATCGAACGAGACCAATTCTGATAAGGAGGTTTCGCTCTTCTCATCCAGAAGAATATTTGTCTTCCTGGTTAACTACTCATTGGTCTTTGGCACTGAAGAAAGTCGAGAAAGTTGGGAAGCAAGATGGTTGTTACCTTTATGGAGTGCATTGTGAGATCCTTACTGACCATCATAGTCTTTAGTACATTTTTAGCCAGAAGGATCTAAATTTGAGGCATCGTTGGTGGTTGGAGTTACTAAAGGACTATGAAATCTCTATCCTTTATAATCCGGATAAGGAAAACATGGTGGCGGATGCCTTGATCCGAAAGGCAGTGAGTATAGGTAGCTTGGCTTTCTTAGTGATAGAGGAGCAACCTTTAGCTTGGGACATCCAGTCCTTGGCTAACAGGTTGGTTAGACTTGACATTTTTGAGCCGGGTCGTATTCTTGCTTGTGTTGAGGCTAGATTTTCTTTTTTGGAGAAGATATGGGCACAACAAATTGATGATACAAGGTTGAGGATCATTCGTGACAAAGTGTTGAGCGGTGAGGCTAGGAAGGCGACTCTATATTCAGAGGGTATTCTGTGGATTGAGGGTCGTATCTGCATTTCTAGAGTTGGTGACTTGGTCAGATTGATATTAGAGAAGGCGCATTGATATAGATATTCCACTCAACCTGGGGTAGCTAAGATGTATTGTGACTTGAGGCAACCCTACTGGTGGTGTGGGATGAAGAGGGATATTTCAGATTTCATATCTAGGTGCTTGAACAGTCAGCAGGTGAAGTTTGAGCACCAGAGGCCAGGTTGTTTGTCTCAGAGGATACCCATTCTGGAGTGGAAATGGGAGCGGATTGCTATGGTCTTTGTAGTTGATTTGCCACATACTTTTAGGAGATTTGATGTTACTTAGGTTATCATGGATAGGTTGACAAAGACTGCTCACTTTCTGCCAGTCCAGATTTCTTATAGTTCTGATAGGTTGGCTCAGATCTATATTCGAGAGATTGTCCATTTGCATGGTGTGCTAGTTTCTATCATGTCCGACTGGGGTACTCAGTTTACTTTGCACTTCTGGAGGTCTATTCAGAGAGAGTTATTTACTAGAGTTAAGCTTAGCACTGATTTTCATCCGCAGACAGATGGTCAGTCAGAGCGTACTATTCAGGTTTTAGAGGATATGTTACGAGCCTGTGTTATTGATTTTGAGGGTCAGTGGGACCAATGTTTAGCCTTGGCAGAGTTTGAATATAATAATAGTTACCATTCTAGCATTCAGATGGCTCCATTCAAGGCTTTATATGGTAGGTGATATAGATCTTTGGTGAGTTGGTTTGAGGCTTTCGAAGTTAGGCCATGGGGTACTGACTTTCTTCGTGATTCTATGGATAGAGTTCAGGTCATTCAAGAGAGACTTTGCACTGCCCAGAGTAGGCAAAAGAGTTATGATGACCGGAGAGTTTGATATCTAGAGTTCATGGTTGGTGATTGTGTGTTCCTTTGAATATCGCTCATGAAGGGTGTGATGAGGTTTGGGAGGAAGGGTAAGCTATGTCTGAGGTTAATTGAGCCATTTTAGATCTTTCGTCGTATTGGAGAGGTTGCTTATGAGTTAGCCTTGCCTCCTTCTTTTTCCAATGTGCATCTTGTGTTTCATGTCTCTATGCTGCGGTGGTCTATTTTGTATGAGCCTCGCGTGCTTCAGTTAGAGTCGGTTCAGTTGGATGAGTCCTTAGCTTTTGAGGAGGAGCCTAATGCTATTTTGGACAAGCAGGTTAGGATGTTGAGGTCCAAGAAGATTCTGTCAGTTAAGGTTCAGTGGCGGCATTATCCTATCGAGGAGGCTACTTCGGAGATCGAGACAGACATGCGGACCTATTATCCTCATCTTTTCGAGTCTTCAGGTACTATCCTTTTTCTAACTTTCACGGATGAAAGTTCTTTTAGTAGTGAATGTTGTAATGATCCTCCATGTCATTTTCTATTTTTTGTCTTTTTTCTGCATTTCAAGCTTTCCCTCAGCGTCTACATGTCATTTATGACTTGCCAGGATGACAGTTTGGTGCCCAGGCCGTTCTATAGGTCGTTATGACCATTTCCCTGATTAAGAACCTGAACTTAGAAAATATTTGACTTCGGTCAACTTTCTTGTTAAATGTCTCAGAATAGAATTTTGACAGTTCGGTTGGCTCCAGAACAGGGATTTTGGTCTTATAGGACCATTGCTCAGGGTCCGAGTGATTTTGTGTTGCTTTCTATGTTTTAAGCTAGTTTGGCGGGTAGGGTTGACTTTGGTCAACATTCAAAGAAGACGACCTCTGAAGGAAATTCTATCAGCGCTATTAGCTCTGGAATGTCGAATTTAGGCTAAAGGAACCTTTGGTTTGGGTCTCAGGGCTTCCACACTTGTTTTGGGGTATTGAGTTCTGTAATGACCCTTCCAGTTATTTCCACGTATACGTTTTCCTTGAACCGTTAGAGCTTGTTTGTAGCGGCCCCAAGTCACTTAAGGCTCGTCAGGACCGGTATTTAGGTGTCGGGTCCATTTGTTTGGTCGCATTATAAGTTTTGAAGTCAAGCAAGTCGGCAAAAGTTATCGTAAGTTCTTTAATAAATTTTCTGAACTTTGGATAAAGTGTCTCGCGGCTTTTCTCTCAATATATAAAGAGTTAGAAGTCTCCCAAAATACCAAATCGAAGGTCTACGAGTCTAGTTTCCAACGCACAAAACCACATGTCCAACTGATCTCGGAGTAAAAAGTTATGACTGTTTTACCGCGGACTGTCTGGCAGAAAACGGGTTGCGAACCGGGTCGCGAACCGGGTCGAGTTAAACTCGATTTAAAGCCTCAAATTCACGTTTTAAAATGTCGTTTCAGTTCTGAAACAGTGAGAAAACATAAGAGAGGGTTCTAAGAGAGTTCTTGAGTATCGGAATCGTGCGTACTTGAAAATATCTAATTTAAAAGTCGAAGGTGGTAGAAAATTATATTATTATTACCTTTTCAAAATATTTTAAAGGTTTATGAAAAATATTTTTGTTACGATATAATTGTATATGTATTTATTTATAAGGTTTTTATACATTGTAATATTTTAATGGAGATAGTAAATTTAGTTATGTTGAAATTTATTATTATAATATAGTAGGTTTTATTCGAAATAATTTTCTATGAATTATGGTATATTCAAAAGGCTATATATATTTTACCATGAATTTACGCAATACCCGAGTATATAAATAACGGGATAAGAATTTTTTCTGGTGACCTTGCAATTGCCACCTCCACTCCACGTGTGGGTGGAGGGAGTGGCCAGCAAGTACCAACTATAAGAGGTGGCATCACATAATCATTCTCATAATGCTAATTTCTAAGTAAGTATATATTAATTAATTAATTTGCCTACTGCCCGTGACTTATATATCTATATGTATATATCTTCACTAGTATGGTTATGTTCCTTTTAATAATAGACAAGATTCTTATCATAATTCAACTCACATTTCAAATCTTCTACACATATATGCTTAATCATGTTGCATATGTCTCATGGAGATATTACTTAGTGCTATAATCAATTATCTACGTCAACTTATTCAAGTTCGAGTTCGAGTGTGATTTTATTTCGGAGCTTTTCGGAGAGGTTCAAGCTTGTCATCGGACGACAGGTAGGTTACGGTTTATTTTCCCTAGACTCCGCATATATAGGATAAAATTGTATTAATGGGCATCCTTGGGTTGGTTTATTAGGTTGGTACCACAGACCTCGACCGCTTTATTCATGTCCGCCTACTTTTGTTCCTCCGTTGCTTGTAGTATTTGCCTATATATTTTATTTACCCTTGTGGTCCTGTGAGGCCTTGTTGACTCTGGAACATAGAAGGTGGGATTTTGGGAATGTCCGCGAGTCCCGGGCATAGAATTATCCTTCTAGGCTGGTTATGCTTGCTGAGTAGCTAGGGCCTGTGCAGGGTCGATAGGTTGATTGTGAACTGCTGGGCAGCTATTGTGTTTGATCATACCATTTTCATGCATATAAAGAGGTTTTATCCATGTTTTACTATGGTTTTGGCTTCGGGCCTACTGGCACTATTTTCTAAACCTTGCATGGCCCGGGGGGGCCATTTTTGATGGAAATAATTTGGAAATGGTTTGATTTAACTTGTGAGTATTCTTGGGTAAAATAAAGTAAAATTATGTTTTAAATAATCAGTTTTACGATTAACGCTAGACTCGGCAGGGCCGGGGTGCTAGTTGAGTTTTCTTGTTACTTGAGATGATTTTTAGCCTCGGTTGGACCGAGCACCTGAGATGACTTTTTACTGTTTAGACACGGTTATTCCCGGGCACCCTTGGAGGGGTTTTTGAGATATTTTCCTACTACTTTAGTCCTGGACAGGGTCCGGGCATGCATATTCGAGACTGGGTCTCTATCTTGATACTAGACTTGCTTCCGGGTGACATGCTTTGATAATGAGTTTTAGTATGGGGTCTGGGACCTTCATGGACCTTGCCATCAGGGCCAAGGGCTATGGGCTGCGTGTGCCAAAGGAGGGGTATACGGTGGAGTAGAGGTATACGGGCAGTGTCCTTCCATGGAACCTTATTGCTGGCCCGGATAGGCGCCGGAGGAGGTACATACAGAGATACCATTTCACTTGAGATCTTCATGCATCATATCATTCATTGTTTGAGGCTCCACCCTTGTTTGTTGTTTGTTGATTGTACGCTCCGATAGTATGGGATGCCGGAGGGTTTGTTTTCACTTATTTGTGTTCCTCGGTGTATGGGCGGCCGGGGGACTGTAGGTAGACTTTTGCTATTTACTTACGAAATTGTTCTCTATTATGGGTAAGTATGAGATTGGTTACTGCTAGACTGTTAGTTTCTGGATTTGATATTGATATGATTAGTTGAGTTTGATTCATGTCTCTGAGCATGCCTATTATTACTCTTTCTCTCTTCTTCTTACAATTGAGGTTACCGGTATACCGTCCATTTCATAAACTTATTTTGTATACACTGTTGTTGCAAGGACCCCAGGTGCGTTGTTTCTTACTTTCACCTATGCCTATGGTGTGTATATTCTGCTTACTAGCCTCACATGTGGTTCTGTTGATTTCCCTCTGGGCTAGTTCCTGTGTACCTTTCGTTGATTTCTATGACTGCTTGCTTCTATTTTGTCTATTACTATGCTTTTATCTTATATGTTCCCAGTCGGCCTATGATACCTACTGGGTACCTTATGCTTCGCATTTGGTGCTCACCCCTACCCCCTGCATCTTTGGGTGCAGATCCTAGCATGGGCCATCGCCGTTAGGTCATTGTGATTCGTGCCTGGAGATCTGTTGGGGACTACTTCAGACTGAGGGTGAGCTCTTGGCGATCGGAGCTTAGCTTTAGTTTATCTTTTGCTTCATGTACTCTATTACCATTCAGAGACATCCGTATATATTGTTTTGGATTACTTGCACTCCATGTGTGTAGTTTGGCTCTATACTATGATACCAGGTCTTGGGGTTGATTTAGTTTCCGCATATGTATATATATATACTCATGTTATCTATTCTACCGCTTATTTGTTAGATAGTAGCCCATTACTAACTGTCCTGGGCTACAGAAATTGGTTCGCCTACTGGGGGGTTGTAGGTGCCGTCATGACCAAGAAATCGGGTCATGATAAGTTCCGAGTTAGTTTTGGGCATGGGGCCCACTTTTCTTTAAAACGATCCTGTTGGTAAATTTGTCTATTTCATTGAGTCCAGAAAGTCGTTTTCACTGTAGTAGCACTATTGGTTTGTTAGTATAGGGTTCCGATTGTGCCCGAAATGCCCCAGAGAAGATTGGAAATTGCTGGTTTTTGTTGTAGGCACAGGCCTTCAGCGCCATCGGTGCCCCTCCAGTGCGATCGCGCCCGCGCGTTGCCAGACTACAATGCCAACGGCGTCAGCCTGCGGCCAGGCCTTTAAAATTCTTATTTTTCACGATTTTTAACTTATTTCTTTCATTTCTATCCACTCTAACTTAAATTTTCTCAACTTCAATTACTCAAGAACAGTGTGGGCTCGTGGAAATTCTCCAAATTGTCGTTAATCTTTCTCCCTTATCGTTGGTAAGCTCCTTCTTCCTCAAGCCTTATCCTGCTCTTCAAGCTTGAAAACCTCCATTGTTAAGGCTCTTACAAGCTTGGATTTTCTTGGGTTTAAGCTTCATTGGTGAGGTTGATTATTTATGGTGGCTGTAGTTTCGGTCAGTGGTCAATTCTTCCTTCCAAATTGGTACGTTTCCGCCCTTGAAAATCCTTAATCCTCCATTTTTGTTCTCTTGAATTAGTAGTACTTTGGGGCTGTTTTGAGCCCCAAAACGAACTTCGTTCGCGCTCAAATTTTGAGCACATGTTTCTTAATTCACCGCGGTCATAATTGTAAATTTTATTTTCTGTTTCATTGAGCGGGCCTTTAGGGTCATTTTCTGACCCAATTTTTCATATAGCAATATGGGTGTCGTTCTACTCGTATTGACACCTAGATTGTGTTCTTGATAGCGTGGCAGCTTTATGAGGCTGTTCATAAGGAAAAGGCACACGAGTGATGGTTCGTGTTTGCAGTTCGGCCTCGAGGTAGGTTACAGTTTACCTTCTAGACTGAGTTTAGTTAGATTATTTATATTTATAGGATACTGGAGCATTAGGTAGGATATTGGATAGATTTAGGCTTAAATCCTCTTTATCGCTTTAAATTGGCCATTTTGGATCATAGTTTAGAATTATCACGTTTATCCTTAGCCTAGGAGCTCGTAGTATCATTATGGCTTGTATAGAATCCTTAGTATGCTTTTAGGAGGTTTGAGAGGTAGAGTAGAGCTTCTCGGTACTTTTTCTCTTTATTTTTGGTATTTCTTCACTTTATTCTACCGTTGTATGTAACTGTGGGCCCAAGGCCATAGCTTGGATTTGGGCGGAGCTCCAAGTCAGTTCTCTTGGTTTGGAGGGTATTTTGCCCTTTTTTTGCCTTATTGTGTATGGTTTCCTCCAGTTTGTTTATTTCATGCTCATCTTGCATTGCACATTAAGGACATAGAAAAGGAGCATTTTTCAAAGGTTTTCAGTTAAAAAATGAGGTTCACTATGACTACGGTGCTTTTCGGATTTGAACTAAACTTTATTGGATTTTACCATGGATTTTGTAAGGGAAGGGAAAAATATTACTCCCTCCATCCCATTTTATGTGGCATCCTTTGACTTGGCACGATATTTAAGAAAAAAAGGAAGACTTTTGAAACTTGTGGTCCAAAATAATCTTTGAACATTTTAGTGGTTGTAAATCATTTCATTAAGGGTAAAATGAGAATTTCAAAGTTATTTTTTTTTCTAATTATAGAAAGGTGACATTCATTTTGGGATGGACTAAAAAGGAAAGTGTGCCACATAAAATGGGACGGAGGGAGTACTTTCTATGCATATGTTGATGAGTCTGAGGATAAATTCTTGGTGCCCGATGTGTTATTTAGGGTTTTTACCTTTATGCATTTACTGATAAGTCCGATGATCATTTTCGGGAGCCCTGATACTCTATTTCGGGTTTTTCCTTTATGCACTCATTGGATAAGCTCAATGTTCTATTCTGGTCGCCCGTGTACCAGATACTGGGTTTGGTTTGTACATATCCATAGAGGGTATCATCTTTACATTACAGTGCATTGGTTTTGGGTGCATTTGGATTGTCGGTTGATTTGTGTTGATCTTGTTATTACTTAACCTTCTATTGGTTTGGTTGTTTTGATTTTCGACTTTATAACTAGATTTAGGTGAATCCTTGTATTTTAACTGCTTTCCTGTATCGTATTATATATATATTATCTTTCTACGCTCGGTCGGCCTATGATGCCTACTGAGTACCCATTGTATTGGTACTGATATTACACTCTGCATCCTTTTTTCTGATGCAGCACCTAGTACGAGCTACCCTCACTGATCCTCCCTTCATTCGAGGTCTGTTAGAGTTTGGATCGCGGTGATCTCCCGGCGCTTTTGGAGACTTTACATGCTTTCCATCTTATATATTCTGCCTATATTTTGTATTTTGGATAGACAGAGTCTAAGTATAGCTACTCTTTACTTAGTCGCTCTTGTACTAGTGACACCAGGTCCGAGTTGGTTCTCGAGTCTATTTTGTCTCGTTGGTCACTTTAGGGCCTTCTTATGTATATTTTGTATGATGGTATGTATATATGCTATTGGCCCTGTCTTTTCATTTATGTCTTCCTCTTTTCGTTACTTTAACAGCTTTATTGTCTTCCGCAACATTGGGTTTGGCTTGCTTACAAGGAGGTTATGTAGGCGCCATCATGACCTGGTTTTGGGTCGTGACAGTTAGCTCTATAGCATGGACTTTGGTCTAGTTGGACCTTTGGTCGGGATCCAAAAGCTTTTCAGCTTGGAATTCTCTCTCGTTTTGTGTTTTTAGGTCAGTTGGGCTTGTATGGTTGACTTTGGTTAACATTTGGAGAAGACGTGTCACGACCCAAATTTTTGGTCATGATGGCACCTACAACCCCCAAAGTAGGCGAACCAATCCTCATAGCCCAGAAGAGTTAGTAATGGGCTACCATCTAGCAAATAAGCGGGATAAAAGTTTAAGTAAGCAGAAGCAAGGGAAATAAGCTGAAGAAAGTAGATAACAGGAACATATAACAACATATATAGAAGCTAAACCAACCCCAAAGACCTGGTATCATAGTATAGAGCCAGAACTACATATAAGAAGTACAAAGGATCCAAAAGACAATATAGAAATGTCTCCGAGTAGTAATAGAGTACATGATGGAATTAGTTGCCAAAAGCTCACCCTCAGTCTGAGATATCCCTAAAATAGCTCCTCGCACGAGTCTCTGATGAGCTAACAACGATGGCCCACACTAGGATCTGCACGAGAAGATGCAGAGAGTAGTATGAGCATCAAACACGAAGTATATTGTACCCACTAGGTATCATAGGCCGACTGAACACATATAAGATAAAAGAGTAGTAATAGACAGAATAGAAGCAAATAGTCACCGAAAATAATGAAGAAGCACACAAAAGCTAGCACCAAAGAAAAACAACATACAAGGCTAGCAAATAGGATATTTACTACAAGTACAGGTGAAAGTAAGAAAATACGCACCTGGGATTCTTGAAATAATAGTATATAGGGAGTTTTAGAAAATGGGCGGTATACCGGTAACCTCAATTAGAAAGAGAAGGAGGAAAACAAGTAACAATAGCAGACTCAACATAGGAGTAATAACCAAACCCAGCCTCATAATAATACTTGTTCCAATATAAGGTTACAATAGGAATTCAACAGAAGGAATCATAAAGATTAGTAAAGTAATAACAGGTCTATCTACAGTCCCAACGGGCGCCCAGACACCTAAGGAACACAACCAAGTGAAGACAAACCCTCCAACATCCCATACTACCGGAGCGTACATGCAGCAAACAACAAACAAGGGTGGAACTTTAGGCAATTTAATGGTATGATATGATATGCCGAACTAAGTGTGGTAATAGTAATGTATGTTACCCGCTTCCGGCGTCCTATAAGGCCCAGAAGACAGGATTCATGGAAGGTCGCACCCGTATACCTCTACTACATCATATACCCCCTCTTTGGCACTCGTAGCACGTAGCTCCTGGCTCGAAATGGCAATGTCCATGGAGGCCCCCAACACACATACTAGATGCCCCACAAATCTCGAAAGTTCCTAAGTAAATCTGCCAGGATTGTATCCGAGTCTAAATTAGTAAGTCAAAAATAGGTCTAGCGCACAGCCCCACCGAGCCTAGTATCATCCCGAAAGTGGTAGTAAAACAAGTCAAGCGCACGACCCCCCTGAGTCTACTATAAGTGAAAATTGTGATAAAACACCCCTTTATTCTCTCTTACCCCAAAAAGATTCATTAAAACAGTACCAAACCCTTTCCAATCAATTTTATCGAAAACGGACCCCATGGGCCAAGCAAGATTTAGAAAATCATCAATAGTAGGCCCCAAGCCCAAAACCATAGTAAACTCTGCTATAAATCCCCCTTACATGCATGATAGATGATTTATACAATCACAACAATGGCCCATGTCCCACAATCAACCTATTGGCCCTGCACAGACTCCAATCGCTCTATAGCACAGATAACCAGCCTAAAATTGTGATAATGTTGTCCGGGATTCACAGACACCCCTAATAGCCCACCGTCTTTGGTCCAGAGTCAAATTAAGGCCACACAGGACCACAAGGGTGATAGTGCCAATGTACGAAGAATACCACACACAACGGAGGAAAGTCATGAGGCAAATATGGAAAAACGGTCAAGATCTGTGGTGCTAAGATAATAACCCAACCCAAGGATGCCAATTAGCACAATTTTATCCGATATATTCAAAGTCTAGGGAGTTTAGACTGTAACCTACCTGTCATCCGATGACAAGCTATTGGGACAATGATATCAAAGCCTGAATCACTTCGAGAATCTCCAAACAATAATGAAAATATCAAAAACATAAATAACACCTCAAAACTAGACTATCGATACCCATATCGCTATAGTAATAGCTGGGCCAAAATTTGGGTCACTGGTGGGCCCATTGGCCCTGCAACTCAAAACCAAAAATGTAAAGAAGTACGATGACCACAACAATGCCAAGGTGACATGCTCCAAAATTAGGTAAAATTGACCAAGAGAAAGGCACAAAACAACCCGCTCAAGAGAGGGTTTAAAGGTGGAAATTTAAGAACAAAATTGGAAATTTAACAAGGAAAGCTTACCACAATGAGAGAACCACGCCAAGGAAATGAGAACGAGGAATTTACGGAACATGCAACCCCAAGGAGATAGATTCTTCAAGAAAATAAGGCTTTTAGAACTAACCCTAGAAGCTTCAACAATGGAGGAAAAAAGGAAAATTGGGGAAGAAGAACTTACCAAAACGCCAAGGAAACAAGAAGTCTTGAGGGATAATTGGTTTCCCCAAGTTATGAGCTGATTAAAGAACTTTGGTAGAGAGAATTTTCAGTTTAGAGTTGGGAGGAAACAAGAAATAGAGCTAGAAAAATGAAAGGCCAATAATTTATACTGCTGGAAAATTGGTCAGCGCCAACGGCGCCAACACAGTGCGATCGCGCTAAAGGAAGCCAGGCGCCAAGGCGCCATCGCTCCAGAAGGGCGCCATCATGCCAGAAGGGCGCCATCGTGCCAGAAGGGCGCTATTGCATTGGCTAGCTGCAGGCACTGAAGCGCGATCGCGCTAGCCTTGGCGCGATTGTGCTGAAGGCTGGCCTGCAACAAAAATCTGCAACTTTTGAAATTTCTATGGGACATTTCGGGCACAATCAGAAACCGATATTCAAAAACCACTAATGCTAATAGAGTGGAAACGACATTCCGGACTCAACGGAATTGACAAAACTTCTATGAGAGGTCGTTTTGTAAAAATGTTGACTCAAGTCAACACTAACTAAAATTAACCAACTAGCCAAAATTAGCCCGGCTCACCCAGGACCTAAACCAACCACCAATCTAATCAAAACTCATCATTGTGGAGCTGATGGAATTGTCAAATTTTAAATCTGACGCTCCAATCATCGAAAGCTGATCCAAGTTACACTTTCAACTCTAAATGGCCTGAAAACATAGAAGCAACACAAAAACAACACCAGAAGTTCTTAGACCTCAACTAAAGGCCCAACTAGACCAAACTCAATTCTCTGGAGCTAATGGAACTGTCAGAATTTTCTTCCGAGCACATTAGCTAGGAGTGTTGACTAAAGTCAATGATATTCTAAGTTTAAGCTCTAAAATAGGCAAACGACCAAAATGACCAATGAATGACCAGGGAACTGAAACACCGATCCCAGCAAGTCATAAATAACTTAGGGCCACTACAGAAAAGCTCTAACAGTACAAAGAAGGCGTAAATGCGAAAATAATTGAAAGGGTCATTACATCATCCACTACTAAAAGGGACTTTCATCCTCAAAAGTCAAGAAGAAATGAGTACCTGAAGGCTCAAGCAACTGCGGATACTGAGCACACAACTCACTCTTGGTCTCCCAAGTAACCTCCTCAATCGGAGGATGCCTCCACTGAACTTTCACAACCTAAATCTCCTTAGTTATTAGCCTCCTGACATCTCTGGCTATAATAGCAATCGTCTCCTCAACATAAGCTAACCTCTCATCTAACTGAACTGAATACCACTGCAACACATGAAACTCATCTGAAACATACCGTCTCAACATCAAAACATGAAACACCGGTTGCATAGCTGAAAACATCAAAGGAAAGGATAGCTGATATGCAACACTACCAACTCTCTGGAAGATCTCAAATGGCCCAATAAACCTGGGGCTAAGCTTAACCCGCTGACCAAATGTCATCACGCCCTTCATGGGCGACACACGGAGGAATACCAAATCACCAATACTGAACTCCAAGGCACAAAGTCTATGATCATCGTAGCTCTTCTTCCTACTCTAAGCAGCTCAAAGCCTATCCTAAATCACCCTAACTTTGTCTAAGGAATCCCGAAGTAAATCAATACTCTGTGGACTGGAATCCAACCTATCAACCAACAAACTGGTGATCTGCAACGCCTACCATATAATGCCTCAAAGGGTGCCATGCTAATGCTAGAATTAAAGTTATTATTATACGCAAACTCGGCCAAAGGCATAAACTGATCTGAAAAACCTCCAAAGTTAAGAACACAGGCCCAAAACATGTCATCCAGGACCGGAATAGTCCTCTCAGACTGACCATCTATCTGTGGGTGGAAAACAGCACTAAGCTGAACCTCTGTACCCAAATCTCGCTGAATAGCTCTCCAAAACTGAGTGCCGCAGTCTGAAATGATAGAAGCTGGGACCCCATGCAATTTAACAACCTCATGAATGTAGATCTGAGCTAACCTCTCGGCACCATAGGAAGTCTAAAATGGAAAGAAATATGCTGACTTAGTCATCCTATACGCAATCACCCAGATGGAATCAAAACCCCTAAAAGTACGAGGCAAACCAACTATGAAATCCATGGTAATCCCTTCCCACTTTCACTCAGGAATGGGAAGTCACTGCATCAAACCACCAGGTTTCATATGCTCGAACTTCACCTGCTTACAATTAAAGCACTGAGATACAATATCTGCTATGTCCTGCTTCATACCACTCCATCAGTAAAGCTGTCTCAAGTCTCTATACATCTTCACTGCACTAGGATGAATGGAGTATCTAGAACAATGTGCCTCATAGAGTATCAATTGAATCAAATAACCAACCCATGAAACACAAAGCCGACCACCAAACCTTAGAACCCCATCTAAATCTAGAGTAGCCCGACTCTAAACCACCTGATCAAGAAGGTCACACAACCGTTAATCCTCAAATTGATGGCTCTAAATCTGATCAACCAAGGTACACCAAACCTCGACACTGGCAAGAACTCTGATGGGATCTGACAAGTCAAGACTAACAAACCAGTTATCCAAGGACTGGATGTCTAAGGACAACGGTCGCTCAAAAGCTGAAAGTGAAGCTAGGCAGCCCATACTCACCGTCTTCTGGCTCAAGGCATTTGCTAGCACCTTTACCTTGCCCGTATGATAAAGAATGGTGAAATCATAGTCCTTCAATAGCTCAATCCATCTCCTATTCCTTGAGTTTAGCTCTCACTAACTCGTAATGTACTCCAGACTATAATGATCGGTGAATATCTCACAATGAACTCCATATAAGTAGTGTCTTCAAATCTTGAGCGTGAAAACTATCGTCGCCAACTCCAAGTCATGAGTGGGGTTGTTGCACTTGTGAACCTTTAGCTGCCTCGATGCATATGCTATCACTCGACCCTGCTGCATCAACACATAACCAAGAACGACCCCAGAAGCATCACAATACACGGAGAAACTCTAACCCTCAACCGACAAAGTCAATACATAAGATGAAGTAAACAAGGTCTTAAGCCTCTAGAAGCTATCCTCACAATGATTCGACCACTGAAATGGATCATCCTTCCTAGTCAACATAGTCAAGGGTGCTGCTATGGAAGAAAATCCTTTAACAAACCGTCTGTAGTACCCGGCCAACCCAACAAAGCTGCAAACCTCAGTAGGAGTAGTAGGTCTAGGCCAATCACGCACAACAAAAATATTACATGGATCAACTCTAATCCCATCCTTAGACATCACGTGTCCTAGGAAAGCAACTGACTCAAGCCAAAACTCTCACTTTGAGAACTTGGCATAAAGTCGATGATCTCTCAAAGTCTGAAGTACAGTACCCCAAGTGCTGCTAATTCTTATCTCTACTCTAGGAGTCTACTAGAATGTCATCTATGAAGACTATCATGAACTAATCCAAATACAGGCTAAGCACCCCGTGCTTCATATTCATGAAAGTTGCAGGGGCATTAGTCAACCTAAAAGACATCACCAGGAACTCATAATGGCCATAACATGTTTGGAATGTTGTCTTAGGGATGTACTCCACTCTAATCCTCAACTGGTGGTAGCCTGACCTTAAATCAATCTTCGAAAACATGGCAGAACCCTGAAGCTGATCAAACAAGTCATAAATCTATGGCATCAGATACCTATTCTTTACAGTCACCCTATTCAGCTGCCGATAATCAATGCACATCCACATCGACCCATCCTTCTTCTTAACAAATAGGATAAGAGCACTCCAAGGAGACACACTCGGTCTAATAAACCCCTTAGATAACAAATCCTGGAGCTGCTCCTTAAGTTCCCTCAACTATGGTAGAGCCATACGATAAGGAGAGATGGAAATGGGAAGCTCTAACTCAATAACAAAATCAATATCCCTCTCAGGTAGAAGGCCTGGCAGGTCGGTAGGGAACACATCTAAGAAGTCTCTAACCACAAGGATGGACTCAGGGGAAGAAGGTTCAGCACTAGCATCTTGCACATATGCTAAATAAGCCAAACACCCTCGCAAAATCAACTTCCTAGCTCAAAGACAAGAGATGATCCCTGATAGTGCGCGGCTGACAGAACCCTTCCACACAACCGGGGATACGCCGGGTATGACTATGGTAACGATCTTGACATAGAAATCAAAACCACACGATGAGGGGATAACCAGTCCATCCCCAGAAGCACATCAAAATCTACCATATCAAGTATCAAAAGGTCACCCCAAGCCTCCAAATTACCCATAGTAATCATGCAAGATCTCACAATCTGATCCACTACTAAAGAATCTCATACTGGGGTCAAAAAAGATACAGCCATAGATAAAGGCTCACTAGACAACTCTAAACAAGGCATAAACTAGGCTGATACATATGAAAAATTAGATCCAGGATCAAATAAAGTATAAGCTGGCCGACGGCAAATAAAGATCGTACCTGTAATCACAACATCTGAGGCCTCTGACTCCGATCTCCCAGGGACCGGATAGAACTAATGACGACCGTCACCTAACCGACCGCCATCCTTACCACCTGTCCTGCCCCATGGGCCACCACCTCCTCAAGCCGGTAGCTAAGCTGAGCGAAAGGCTAAACTGTACCCCACTGTGGGCAATCTCTAGCAAAATGACCACTGATCCCACACTCATAGCAAGCTGAACCTCACTGAGGGAAGTCTCTGGCATAGTGATTGCTAGTACCGCACCCATAGCAGGACACTGATAGCCCAACCTATTAAGATAAATTGGCTGAACCTGTATAGCCACCATGGCCTGAGGCCCAAGAATTAGTACCTCTCGAAGACTGACCACTATGACCATGCTGACTACTCTGAACCTGCTCAAACTGAGAACCAAAAGCCTGGAGTGATGCTTGAACCGGTCGACTAGTCTGACCTTGATGCTGCTGTGGTTGATAATCTCGACCCCACTGGCCTGAACCTCTTCCACACTGTGAAGAACCACTAAAGATACATTGATGATGAGGCCTCTTGTCTCTGGACCCGGGGTCATGATGATGCAAGTCCTCTACTGTACGGGCAGAGTCCAAAATAGCCTAGAATGACCAATCACTAGCAACCAATATCTCTGCTGGCTCTCTAAACTCTCTCCATAGCCCCCAAACAAACCTACAGACTCTGTTCGTCTCGGTAGGCATAATCATGGATCCAAACAGAGCGAGTTGATGAAAATAGGTCTCATACTCTGATGTGGTCATACAACCCTATGCAAGTCTAGTGAACTCCTCTCTACGACGCTCTCTACCACTATATTGCAAGACTTGTCTATAAAGACCGCATAAAACTCAGACTTGGGCAATGGAGGAGATGAAGATGTTCTGCAAGCAACCTGAGCCCTCCATCATAACTTAGCTGGGCCCTCAAGATGGTAAGTAGTATAACCGACCCTGTGAGTCTCTAACAAGACCAAGTAATGTAACATCTTCTCACAAGTAGTACTGAAGTCAAATGGATCCTATCTAGATGTACCAGCGAACCTCAGAGGTGTCAATCTAAAAATCCTACCCAACGCCTTCTGCTCCATCTCTGTCATAATTGGGCGAGGAGCAAGAATTTGTGCAACTTATGGAACTGGAATAACCTCAACACGGTGAGCCGCAGTAGCAGGCTGCACTCCTAAACTCGGTACACCCAGGGCTTCCCCCTGAGCGAATGTCTATGCTACCTTAGAAGGCTGCTCTCCAATCATACCAAAAAGTTGGGACAGTAAACCCCGAATATCTGAAGACTGAGTTGGGGCTGATGCTGGCATTGGAGGTGGTGGTACCTAGGCTGTCCCCAGGTACAAATGTTGCTTCTCATGAACTAACCCTTGCTCATACTCATGCTCGGGCTCTATCTCAACTCTGGAAGGTCTAGCAGGTGCCACTGCTAGGGGATATCCTCAACCCCTACCTCTATGACCTCCCCGGCCCCTAGTTGGAGTCAGAGGATCATCTTCACCTGGCGTTGATGATCTCGTACGAGCCATCTGTGGAAGAATAAATGAAAACAAGTGAGATTCCAAGAAACTTCCAAGGACTACGCATGATACAGAAGCAAGTAAGAGAGTCACATTTCCTAATATGTCACTATAGCCTCCCGATGATTGAGTACGGACATCTCCGCCCTGATCGACAGGACTCTACTAGACATAAGCTCTTATACTGATGATACCGGTGAAATCTAGGCTCTGATACTAATCTATCACAACCCGATTTCTCAGTCATGATGGCACCTACAATCCTTCCAGTGGGCAAACCAATCCATGTAGCCTAGAATAGTTAGTAATGGGCTACCATCTAGCAAATAAGTGGGAGAACAATTTAAGTAAGCGAAAGCAAGGGAAATAAGCTAAAGAAAGTAGATAAAAGGAATATATAACAACATATATAGAAGCTAAACCAACCCAAAAGACCTGGTATCATAGTATAGAGCTAGAAATACATATAAAGAGTACAATGGATCCAAAATACAATATACAAATGT
Source organism: Jaltomata sinuosa (assembly GCA_003996215.1). Taxonomy (NCBI): domain Eukaryota; kingdom Viridiplantae; phylum Streptophyta; class Magnoliopsida; order Solanales; family Solanaceae; genus Jaltomata; species Jaltomata sinuosa. The sequence goes on along the minus strand of QJPP01007013.1, from coordinate 407,410 downwards.
CTTCGAGTAGTAATAGAGTACATGATGAAAAATATAACTAAAATCTAAGCTCTGGTCGCCAAGAGCTCACCCTACGTCTGAGATATCCCTAAAATAGCACCTCGCACGAGTCTCTGATGATCTAACAGCGATAGCCCATACTAGGATCAACACCAGATATTGCAGAGTGTAGTATGAGCACCAAATGCGAAGCAGATGGTACCCAGTAGGTATCATAGGCTGACTGGGCACATATAAGATAAAAGAGAAGTAATAGATAGAATAGAAGCAAATAATCACCGAAAATAATGAAGAAGCACACAAAAGCTAGCACTGAAGAAAAACAACAGAAACAACATACAAGGCTAGCAAATACAATATATACTACAGGCACATGATAAAGTAAGAAAAAACACATCTAGGATCCTTGCAATAACAGTATATAAGTAGTTTTAAAAAATGGGCGGTATATCGGTAATCTCAATTAGAATGAGAAGGAGGAAAACAAGTAACAATAGCATGCTCAACATTGGAGTAATAACCAAACCCAGCCATATAATGCTAGTTCAAATATCAAGTTACAATAGAAATTCAACATAAGAAATCATAAAGCTCGGTAAAGTAATAACATGTCTATCTACAGTCCCAATGGGTGCCCATACACCCGAGGAACACAACCAAGTGAAGACAAACCCTCTGGCATCCCATACTACCGGAGCTTACATACAGCAAACAACAAACAAGGGTGGAACGTCACGTAATTGAATGGTGTGATATGATATGACAAACCCTCTGGCATCCCATACTACCAGCGCTGAGGCGCGATCACGCTAGTCTTAGCGCGATTAAGCTGAAGGCGGGCCTACAACAGAAATGTACAACTTTTGAAATTTCTACGGGGCATTTTAGGCACAATCCGAAATCGATATTCAAAAACCACTAATGCTAATAGAGTGGAAAGGACGTTACAGACTCAACGGAATCGACAAAACTTTCCTACGAGGTCATTTTTGAGGAATACTGACCCAAGTCAACACTAACTAAAATCAACCAACTAGTTGAAATGAGACCGGCTCACCCGGGACCTGAACCTCCAACCTAATCCAAACTCATCATTTTAAGGTTGATGGAATTGCCGGATTTTGAATCTGACGCTCTGATCATTGAAAGTTCACCCAAGTTATATTTTCAACTCTAACTGGCCTGAAAACATAGAAAGCAACACAAAACCCACACCGAAAGTTCTCAAGCCTTAACTGAAGGTCCAACTGACTAAACTCAATTCTCCGAAGCTAATGGAACTATCAGAATTTGATTCTGAGCATGTTAGCTAAGAATGTTGACTAAATTCAATGATATTCTAAGTTTATGCTCTAAAATAGGCAAACGACCAAAATAACCAAATGAACGACCAGGACACCGAACCACCAATACCAACAAGTCATAAATGACTTGGGGCCACTATAGAAAGCTCTAACATTACAAAAATTGCATAAACACGAAAATAACCGAAAGGGTCATTACAAGATTGCCTCAGATGGAAATTTTATTAGCATTATTAGCTTTAAAATGTCAATTTTAGGCAAAGAGACCATTGGTTTGGGTCTCGAGGATTCTAAAATTGATTTTAACCCTTAGGTTCCATTTTAGAAGAGTTGGCCTAAAGGTTGATTTTGGGCACGGGGTCCACTTTTCCTTAAAGTGACATCCGATAAAATATTCAACGATTCCGTTGAATCTGGAATGCCATTTCTAGTTGAATAACTCAACTCGTTTATATTCACGGGACCCCAAATGCGTTTCCAGGGGTTCATCGTGTGAAAATTACCAAAGGTTGGTCGCAACATGCTGCTGGTTGTTGTTGGGGTGCACTTGCGACTGCATGGGTGACGTAGCACCAGCGCACCTGCAGCTGCCTAGGTGCCGTGGCACTACCGTACCTATGGCTGCCTGGGCGTTGTGGCACCAGCGCAGCTGCGCTGCCTGGGCACACCTTTACCTGTGCGTGGCTGCTTAAAAGGGGCTGGCAGCTTCTCTTTCCCCTTCATTCTGAAAATCCCAACATCGGTTCCTCCATCAAAATATCTCATAAAATAACTATTTTCACACCTTGATTAACCCAACTACTTGGAGGCTATTATTTTGATAATCCTTGAATGTTTATTGACTTCTAAATCAGGAAAGTTGCCTCTTTAATTTCCATTTTCCTCCGTTGATTTCTTGATTCTTGGGGCTGTTTTGTACCCTTTTAATGGTATGTTTCCGCTTAAATTTTGAGCATGTTCTCCTAAGAATGTGGGGAACACATGAGTGTATTATTTTTCCAGCTTTAGGTTACGAGGCCCACCGGCCCGTCGGTGACTTAAATTTCAACCCAGTTATGTTTCTAGCATTATGGGTATCGTTGGCTTTATTTTGATGCGTAGATTATTGTGTTGATAGTGTTTTCATGAATTGGAGATTCTCAGAGGAGTTTGAGCTTGGATGATGTTGTTCATGCAGCTAGTCGTCGGACGACAGGTAGTTTATGATTTTCCCTACCTAGACTCTACGTATATAGGCTATAACTACATTAATTAGTATCATTGGGTTGGTTTTCTAGGTTGGTACCCCAGACCTTGTCTGCCTCTTCTGTCCATTTATTTTATCTGTTATTTGTAGTATTCATTGTAGCGTTGTAATATTACCCTTGTGTCCCTGTGTGGCCTTTGTATATGCCTCTGGACCATAGACGGTGGGATATTTGGGAATGTACATGAATCCAGAACATATAGATGTTTCTTTAGGCTAGATATCTGTGTTGTAGAACTACTTATTCCTGTGCAAGGTTGATAGGAATATTTGAGAGTCGTTGGGCTAATCTATTGTTTGCGAGCATATCATGCAAAAAAAATTTATGCATATTATACTACTGATTTGGCTTTGAGCCTATTGTAAATGATTTTCTAAACTTTGCATGGCTCCAAAGGTTCATTTTTTTGATAAAATGATTATGAAAGGGTTTTGGAACTGATTTCTATGAACCTCTTAGAGTAAAGAGGGTATAACAATGATTTATTCACTAGTTTTCACATTGATACTAGACTCGGTTGTGCCAGAGTGATAGGCTTATTTTTACTATGTATTTAGACTCGGTTACGCTCTGGGCACCCCTTATGAGGGTTATTGAGACTTGATTAGTGATTTAGACCTGGATATACTTTGGGCACCCTTTAACGGGTTTTGAGATTTCTACTACTGTTTTAGACCCGATTTGATTCTGAGCATGTACTACGAGATGCCAATTATTAAGCTATACTTTTAGATGTCACAGTTTTTAGTATGTGGTCACGAAACTCCATGGACCTTACCAATACGGACCAGGGGCTATGTGTCGTGTGTGTCGAAGGAGGGGTATATGATGTAATTGATATATATGGGCCATGTCCTTCTATGGATCCTACCTACTGGGCCTATCATTGCCAAAGGAGGTACATACAGGGTTACTATCATATCAGGATCCATTATATCACATTATCATGCATATCATATTCAGATTCCACCCTTGTTTGCTATTTGCTCAGTGTACGCTCTGGTAGTATGGGATGCCGGAGGGTTTGTTTTCACTTGTTTGTGTTCCCTGATTATATGGGCGGACGTTGGGACTTTAGGTAGATTATATTACTCCTGTTGTTTTATAGAGTTTGTTATGGCCTTTGGTTCTTAGTGGCTAAGTGGATTCAATGCTGTTGAGGCTCTTATTATTGGATCTTTTTATTATTGATGGCCTAGTCATTCCTATATTGTTGAGGCACTATTTATGTGGCCTTATGAATATTTATGGGTTAGCGGATCCTACCTTCTTTATGGTGCTGGTTTGTGGTTTCAGTTTCCTTGTGGCCTAGTTTATTCCATCCTAGGGTGGTAATTGTGGGGTTGCTATGTGATTCTCTTGTTCTGATTGGATGTTTAAGCATGATTTCGTTAGTTATATTATTTCTAGCTTAATTATGTTTCCATGCTTTCCTTCTTTCCCTTTTCTACTTGAGGTTACCGGTATACCACCATTTTTTCAACTCTCTCTTATATATATTGGTGGTTCAAGGACTCCAGGTGCGTTCTACTTTCCTTCACATGTGTTATGTGTTATATATATCTTCTGTGGATATCTTGGTATGCTTGTAATTTATGTTAATCTCTTTCCATGCTAGTTTCCATGTGCTTTTTCTATTGCTTTTGTGATTACTTCTTTGCTATTTGCTATATTACTGTTTTTATATCTTATATACGCTCAGTTGGCCGATGATGCCTACTAGGTACCCATTGCTTCGCAATTGGTGCTTATAGTATACTTCTGCATCTTTCTGGTGCAGATATTAGTGTGAGCTTTCACCATTGATCATATGGAGACTCGTGCAACTTTTGGATATTCGAGACTAGGGTGAGCGCTTGACGAACAGGGCTTGACCACATATCATCTTTGGCACTGTTACTCGTTATTTTTTCAGAGACAATTGTATATTTTATTTTGTTACTTCTAGCACTTCTATATTATTAGCAACTCATGTACTTTCAATACCAAGTCTTAGAGTTGGTGTAGTTTTCCTTATTTATATATATTCAGGTTATTTCTTTTGTGTTTGTCGTTATCTTATAATTTCTTATGCTTACTTCTACTTATTGTGCGTATTGGTTAGGTAGTAGCTGATTACTAATAGTTCTGGGCTACAGGGATTGATTTGCATACTAGGGTGTTGTAGGTGCCATAATGACTTGAGAAATTGGGTCGTGACAGCTTGGTGTCAGAGCTCTAGGTTCTTCATTGTCGTTGGTACAAAAGCAAGTGTCTAACTAGAGTCTTACAGATCGGTACAATGACGTCTGTATCATATCTGATGGATGCTACAGGGTATTATTAGGCAAAGTTCCATCTTATTAGCTCTTTATCGTGCGTTCCTGGCTCCATTGAATTCTAAACCTTATTTGTTCCATTTATTCGCCGATGCCTAGGATGAGTACGATGGCGGGTGATGTTGAGGATTCTGTGCCTACTGCTTTAGTGTTTCCGTCAGTGCCAGGATTTCAGAGTGGGAGTCTACTGCATAAACTAGGGGGTTTGAGGCCAGCCCATCCTCCAGTAGGGTTTCATGCTACCCCACTTCTTCAGGATACCGTGGTTAGGGCTCTGAGTCTTCCGGAATGTGTACCAGTACCACAGGTAGGGGTCAGACCTATTTCTTTGAGTGTGCATCAGTTAGACTTGAGATCCCAGTTCTTCAGTCGGGTTGTATGTTGGTATTGGAGTATGAGGCAAGGTTTCATAAGATGTTTAGGTGCACTGCTAGGATTGTGCCTACATAGTTTGAGAGAGTTCAGAGTTTTATTAGGGGATTGATTTCATTGCTCTGTTTGGCGACCGAGCACTTGGTTACAGTTGGGACTACCTTCCTTCAGGTGGTTGATCATGTTTGGGCTATTGAGGGGTTATGTCGCGAGGCATATCGAGGTAGTGCTAAGAGGCGCCATTGTCAGGACAGTTTTCAAGGTTCTCAGACTCGAGGTAGGGGATTATCTATTAGGGATTGGTTCCATTGATTCATATCTAGCAGTCTAGTTTAAGTGGCTCCACAGATTTCAGAGGGTGGTTGTGCAGAGGATGCTGAGCAGATTAGATAGGGTACGAGTCAGGTCCTTCGAGGTTTGCATTTAAGGTGTGTAGGTCATGGTGGCCGATCAGGTTCCATGAGATCTTCCCGTCAGACTTTATTAGGTAAAGGTTATTTTTGGTGCAGTGAGAATGGGAACTTTGCTAGGCATTGCCCCACGATTGTGTATCCCATTCATCTTGGTTGTTATGATTATAGGGTGGTTGGTCACTTTTTTAGAGATTGTCCCCGGCAAGTGATGATCGAGCCTTCAGCTTCGACTACACAGTCCAGCGATAGACACCGCCAGTCCGATGCCCCTCTTGCTTGGCCAGAGGTGGAGGTTTCAAGTATCGTTGCTTCAGGTTTGGCCCTTTGTACCATTAGCTAGTGCTGGCATTGCTTACTTTGAGAACCTATCCTTTTTTGTGTATATGCTTTTTTGCCTACCTGTTTTCCTTGTTTAGTTGCTTTACTACTTGTGTTGTAGTGTGTATGCGAGTATATTTCTCAGTAGTTTGATTCCTTTTAGTAATGGATGGGGTGTGGTGTCCTTAGAAGGTGACTACCCAGAGTTGTGACTTATGGGTAGATCTAGTTGGACTTATTTTCGATTTCGTGTTACTACCTGGAGTTGTGACTCGTGGGTAGGTCTGGTGGGTGATAACACTCAATCGTACTCTCCTATTTGGAGGTATCAACGATTGTTAAAGCAAAACACATTTATAGTTCCCAACGGATGTCGGGGTCAAACTCACAGATAATTTTGAGCTTAGCCTAGGTGATTATGAGACAGAGTTCACAACGAGAGTGAGTAATATAAAAAGGGGTAATTGGGAATCTGTCACAATTTCTCAATTCAACAACAAAACAATAAAGTAAAAATGAGGTGTAGATAGTAGAGAGAACGACTAGGGATGTCCATCAAATGGGACTCAAACAAGGGATAGGGTGAGTGCTTATTCATTCAAATTCATGCTAAGTGACATAGGTAACCTTGGTTTTAGGTATGGTTATTTATCTCTCGATCAACAACCATTTGTTCAACAGGCTCTAGTCAAGCACTATTGATTAATTAATAAACAACCAAGCTATTATTTAGGGTGGTCATACTATTTCTAGCTTTAGACCCTTAAGTGGGTGATTCCGTCAATTTGAGCTATTTCTAGCCTCAATCTAGATGGAAGACCAAGTTCCTACTAGCAATTTCACATCCGAAGTCATGAGATTCTCTTTCAAGCAACAACATAACCAAGTAAGGAAAGTAAATGTTCGCAACCACCAACTTTAGAGTTAAGATATTGTTAAATCACTAGACCCAAGTCTAATAAGCATTTATAAACAAGAATTAGAAACACCAACACCCATTTATCAAGTACTCATTATCAACACATCCCTAGATAAGAGGTTTAGCTGCTCATTGATAAATGCTCAAACGTACTCTCTAATGAGGAGGTATCGGTGATCGTCAAGCAAAACACATTTATAAGTACCCAATGGATGTCGGGGTCGTACCTACAGAGACTTGTAGATAGCAAAATAATGATTGTATATAAATGACTTCACTAAGAGAGTAAGTGTTTAGATACAAGAAAGTAAAAGATTGGGGGGAATTGGGAATTCTGTCACAAAAATTCAATTCAAGCAAGACAGTAAAGTAAAACGGGTGTACAAATGAGAGTAGACGGCTAGGGATATGCGTCCAATGGGGCTTTAGTGTTGGATAGTGTGATTGCCTATTCATGCAAATTCTCGCTTATTGACATATGTAGCCTTGGTTATAGGTATGGTTGCTCATCTCTCAGTCAATAACAATATATCCGACAATCTTGACAAAAGCACTATCGGTTTAACAACAAACAACCAAACTAAAGCTTATATAGGTCATACTATTTCTAGCTAAGACCCTTAAATGGGTGATTCTATCGATATGAGCTATTTCTAGCCTCAATCTAAATGGAAGCCCAAGTTGGTAGTAGCAATTTCACATTCGAAGCAATGAAATTCTCTTCCAAGCAACAACATAACCAAGTAAGAAAAGTCAATGTTTGCAACCACCAATTTTAGGATTAAGACTTGGTGAAACTACTAGACCCATGTCAAATAAGCAATTATAAGCGATAATTAACAACACCCACACCCATTTGTCAAGAAACCATTATCAACACATCCCTAGACAATGAAATTAGCCACTCATACTAAAGGAAAGAGATATACCAAGTGGGTAAGTTAAATTCCTCTTCATTCAAGTGTAATTTCAATATCTAAGCTCAGTTTTGTACACAAATGGTGAACTAAGAACTGGAAGAGAGAATGGATTGAAACCCTCTTCTTCTTCTTAGAGAGGAAACTTGTTCTCAAAGCTAAAATTACTCAAAAATATTCAGACCTAAAGAATTCTTTTTACAATTGTGCCTAAAATAGATTTAAAAATTTCCCAAAACGTCACTAATTTTATGGACAAAAATGCCCTTTAGGTGGTGTGCTGCGCGACGTGTAGTTCGCACGTCATGATGTGCACATTGCACACCCTCTTTAGTTGGACCAGTTATTCAGCTTCTTGGGAGATGTCATGCGAAGGGGTGCGGTTCGCCCCATATGTTGTGCGCGTCACACAACGACTTCACCTCGTAATAGATCCTTCAATTGATGCAATGCTCCATGCGGTGAGAGGTGCAGAACGCACCAAGGCTTGTGTGTGTCATACAAGCACCGCATTTCAAAGCAAAATCTCCATCTTTTTTTATCACTTCACACTTCACTCCTTTTAAGCTCTTTTTTGGTCCATTTCCTTGTTTTCCATCTTTGATCACAAGTACCCGCATAGACATCAATAAAGGCCATAAGAACCTCTAAATCTATTCAAAATATAGCAATAATTCATGGATAAAGGACCAATAAGTTAGTAGATTATCGACTTATCAAACCCCCAAACTTGAACTATTGCTTGTCCTCAAGAAAGATACTCACAAGGCAAGGAATAAATTATGCTCTAGACTCAATCAAGGCACAAAAAGACTAATCTATGATAAAAATCAAGAAAAAGAATAAACAAAGAGATTCAAACAAAAAGACTCAACTACAATGCTCATCTCAATTTAAACCACCACAATATCAAGGCAATTGGTCATTTCAAAACATTTTCCCAAAGGACTTCATTCTCATTCAAAATCAAGGGAATTTTGCCATTCAAAACAAGACATTTAAGCTTTTCAAATCATTGGCATGGACCATCAAGGTTTGCCTCGAGATTTTCCACACAACTTGTCTCATTCATTCCTCTCAATTAAAATAGAGACTTCATGTTTCAATTCAAGTGCATGATTCCACTCACCACAAGAGAGAATCCCACTCACAATCATGCAATTTTCAAAACAAAAGGATTATAGGAGAACCAAGAAGACTCTCACTCTCTAAAGGAGGTTCAAGTGCACACACGTCGAACCATAGGCTTGCCCTTCATGTACATCGCCATTAATGTAGGGTAGCCAAGCTCGAAATCACCAAGGACTTATAGGTTACGATGTTGGGTAGGGCTAAGGTAAGGATTTCATTTGGTTCAAGTGACTACACCTCCCTAATGCTCTTTGTTGTCATTTCGAACACCACTCACATTCTCAAATTTCAACTTCACCTTATTTCTCCCTTACACAACCCAAGCTTCTACTTTTCAATTAGGATTATTCAAACTCATTGTATCACCTACATTTGGTAGCACTTACTCTTGTTTTTCATTTTGCTCATTGGATTGCTTTTGGAGCAATGTTCAATTCAAACTTAAGGGGCTACCTTACACTTGAAGTGCATTTCTTTTCTTATCCTCGTTTGATCACATTCACCCCCAAACTTAGGCATTTGCCTATGTTGTCTTTTTATCCCCCCCACACTTAGGATTTTAGCCTACATTTCTCTTCCCAGCAATTAGGAAGGACAGGTGCCAAGATAGAGGTTCAAAAAAGGTCAAGGTGTTAAACAAGGTGCAAAAGAATGGTCACAAGCTCAAAGGGGTTCATTAGGATTGATGTTGAGGGAAGTCATTTGGGTGAAATGGCTATTAAAAAGGGCCTAAGGTCATCTTCCAAGCTTGGTCACACCTAGAATTTTGCCTTGAATCACATTCGGGGAAAGTTCAAGATGACACACATGCACGAGAATCAAGGTGAAGCCTCACCACACAAGGCATCATGCCAGAAGACTTCTCTCATTAGTGTCAAAATCAATTGGGACAAATGACTTTCGACAACATATTCCAAGAAAGTAAACAAAACTTTTGCTCCTTGGGAAAGAACTGTGGTATTAAGAAAACTCTCAGAGTTTATTACTAAACTACTATTAACAAGGCAATGACAAAATTGTGTGCTCATGATTCATTCAAAAACAAGCCTTGGCATAGGCCTATAGCTCATTTTCAAAGAACGGGTAGTGAAACAATGGGGCATGTAAGACCAACCCGGCAAAACAACAAAAGAAAAATCTAGCCCGGCAAGGGCACAATTAATCTCAAAATAAACTAATCATAAGAAAAAGGGCCCGACAAGGGAAATAAGTATCACAATCATCCAAAATATGCCCGACAAGGGCCAAATCAAATCTAGAAGAACTAAAAATGTCAACAAGGCCCGGCAAGGGCAATAAAAATAATATTTCAAGCCCAATCACGGGCGACCAATAAAATCAAGTAATGCACCCCCTCCCTATAAAAAAACATTTCCCTTAATTCTATAAGCTCAAAGGAAAGAAGGTGAAACTCCCTGTAGGAATATGCCTCATCATCATCATCATTAGTTGCTACCTCATCATCTGTGGTCTTTTCGCTAGGGCCAGCACCACCCTTTCGAGAGTGCATAGAAAGTGTTGAGTCACGAAGGGCTTACTTGAACTCAGGGTCATCATCATCATCCAGACTTGCATCCTCAGTATCATGCAACACCTCTTTATTATCTGCATAAGCGGCCAACAAGTCATCCATCGGGCCACGCCTGTGACGAGGCTGGGGTAGAGTGGTACAATCTGCTTTAACTACCAGAGCTTTACCTTTTGCTTTGCTAATATCTTTCTGGAGTATTGTGATCACCCCCTTAATGGCATCCACCCTTTTGCACAGTGTAGTTATTCTATCCACTACCCCTTACACTACATTCTTTATAACTCTGTTTATCATACCGGAAACCTTCGTAGCGAGGTTGGCCAGCTGCTGCTCATGGCTATAAGTTTTGTCCACTATGTCCTGTAGGGCATTTTTGGTCAAAGATTGTGCGGGGTCATGTGTGCATACCTCTGAAGTAGCCCGGGAAGGAGATGACGCATCTAATCCAGCCTCAAGCTCATCGGTGTCAACTTTCTCCAACTACTCAGTCCTTTGCCTCTTAAACCTAGGGCGTCCTTGTCTATTTTCTTATCAAGGTCGATAGTCCTAATAGCATGAGTGAACTTATCACAACTAAGGATGGGGACATCAGCCTTAGCACAAAGCTTAGCATTCAGCACAGGGAAGGGGAAAGAATCATTTCCTCTATGAGCTTTTCTCCTCATCATCATAGCTGCTATCTCCTCAAAAATTACATGCTCCCCCGTTATAATAGCTGCGACCAAGATGGCCCCATCTTGAGTTATTTTCTGATCATTTTAGGAAGGCAGGAAATGATTGGAAATAAGATCATACCAAAGACGAGTTTCAAAGATCAAGGACTTCTTTGGAATATCTCCCCCCATAGTGGACCAAAGAAGGGTATCCTGAGCAATAACAGGGGCCATTTCACGATAAGGCTTTTGCTCCACAGGAAACCTAGCTAAGAGTGCTACGGCATATGCAATTGGGTGACCCCAGTAGATGGCATTAATAGCATCTAGGGTGACAGAAACTTTCTTACCCCAAACGACAACTGAATCCAAGTTAGGGAACTTCTCCTTGTTCCCTTTGTAGCCCTTGGAATTCTGCATGGCTTGATAGGTTGTGATGAATTATCAAACTATCTCCTCATAATACCCACGGGTACATCTTGGAAAGGATACCACTCTCGGCCGGCAAATTAATGGTGCATGTTAGGTAGCTCATCCCCAACTTCCCCAGGTTAAAACTCTGGTCCACATTGAAGGTCCTATTTTTGTCCCGCTTGTAGAAGGCTTTCATGCCTTCCACCCCAAAGAAAATCCTTTCTTCTTCTGCAATATACATTTGCCTTGGTTGGCCTCCCATGTTTCTCCTGTTAGAAGACATGTTCTACATACAGATATTGTGAGCCGAAAACAAAAACAAAGCCTAAAAAGAAGTTAACAAACTAAAAAGGATGGAATGCAACAAAGTAGAAAACAGTGTAGGGGACTGTTGGCTCGTGCGAGCCACATGTGAACTGCACAAGAGGAAGTGCGCATTGCATATGCCTCTGCACTAGATAACAGAACCCTGCTAGTGTTTTTTCTTCTGCGATGCGAAGCTGGTGCATACTGCACCAACCAAAGTACGCATTGCACACAGCTTCGCCACTCAAAGTAGTGAACTAGCCTTCTTTTTCAAGCATGGTGTGATGCCTTGTGCGAACTGCACATCAAGATCTATGCATCACATACGAAATTCACAAATGCACAATTGGAATTTTTTGTTCCTTGTGTTCTTGTGAATTACACATGTGATCCGTAGAGAAAGGTGTGCTTAGGCACTTGGCACCATGCAACAAACAAACAATATTAAACAAAGGGGCAAGGGGGTATCATGACCATAAACATCTGGGCACTCAGACTTCCCCAGATTTTCATTGACAAATCCAACAAGAAAGAAAAGGACTTAACGACTTCCCTTAAGATTGGTGTTACCCCATCTATCATCGGGAATATCAAGCCTTTACTTGCAACAATGGGCATCAACATGATTATCAATAATTAACCCCTCCCAGCACTAGATCATACACCCAAAGATAATCTTCAACAATGAATCATAGGCATACAAGTAGCAAAATTCAGCCCCAATAATCAATTTTTCAGTGAAACCTTATGACAAACGATGATTTGCCCTTAAGAACAACGTCACTCGATCTATCATTGGGATAAATCATGCATCAATCACAAGTGAGTTACTCAGACGTCACCCCAACATAGATTTCAAGGCTAAAAATCACTACCAATCAACATGCATTCATACAATTCAAGTTCTACCAAGTTGACACTAAGCAAAAATCTCAATACAATTCATAATTGGGGACCTAAAATTTTTGGATCTCACCCAAAATCAACATGGCAATTCTATTAAGCATACTTCACAATATGAGTTCCCAACCTTCATAAAAACAAGTATTTTACATTGGAGAACTTACCACAATTGAAGATTTAGCGGAGAGAAGTAAAAATTTGAGCTTCTGAAGTGCAATAATGGTGACCCGATCAACTCGCTCGGAGAGACGATGGTGGCAGTGTGGAGGAGTGGTGGTTGTGATTTTGGGGGTGAAGAAGAAGATTTTGGGAGAGGTAGAGGGATTTGTGGGAGGTTTTTAGAGAGAATTTTGAGAGTTGGAGAGAAATTATGGTGAAGATGGCAGAATATAAAGAGAAATGAAAAAGAAAAGTTGAGCCAGGTCGTCTCTGGGTCGGGTTGGTCAATGGGTTAGGTCAATAAAATTTCAAATTTACCTTTGGTGTGCCGCGACGTGCGATTCACACAAGCCCTTGTGCGGACCGCATGTCAATCGCACCTCACTTTTTTCCTCCCCTGGGTTTTCCCAGTCTTCTGGTTTACCATGCGATGGATGTGCAATGCACACTTGGGCTCATGCAGTTCACACTTCCCACCGCATATCACCTCCAATAGTTCCATTTTCTCCCAGGCCTTCTTTTTTGGCATGCAATGAGATGTGCGACATGCACAATAGTTCGTGCGGTCCACTCGGTTGTCTGCACAATTTATTTTTGCCGTGTTTTTACTTGTCCATTTTTCTGCTCTATGCATTCCCTAAAAATACACAAAAAATAACAAAAGACAACCAAAACAAAGGAAAGAAACTTGAGTTGCCTCCCAAGTAGCACTTGATTTAACGTTGCGACTCGACGATAGTACCTCAATCACTAATTCTTTTGATTGGTGATGGTATCACTGGGCAATGTCCCTTTCATCCTTAGGTTCATTTTGGTCAAGAGGTGGTTTATTTGGGATTCAAGATTCTTTTTTGAGGCTAAGTGAGAGCTCACAGTTTGATGAAGTGTTGAAACTTCACACTTTAGTTCGCTCACTCCAGTATTTGTCATATCCACCTTTTTGAGAACCAAGGACAACATGTCCTCGAGTTTAGAATGACCTGGGTTGCTTGTGGCTGGTTGATTGAGAGATTCTTCTTTGTTTGGAGGCATATAGGGGTTTGAGATTTGGTGATTAAATCGGTCACCATCCATATCTCTATCTCTCCAGTTGCCATCCATTTCCTTTTATCTGATCCAACCTTGGTTCTCTTCCCTCAGGCAATAATACCCGGGACGAGAACCCGCCGACACAAAGCACAGTTTACCATCGACAACTGTCATTAGCTCATCATCACTTGCTTTAATTTCCAGTGTACTCACAACATTCACCGCCTTAGCACCACCAACTCCCACTACATGTTTTGCCATCAAATTAATTTGTGTCATTATTTTTTCCATTGTCTCATCTCACTCCTCATACTATTTTCTCATTTCATTAGTCAAGATGGATGATGGCACTCCCGAAGTTGGCATATCCGCTTCTCTTGTATGACATGCTTGGTTGGTCTTGGTCATTCGCTCTAATAAAGTTGAGGCAATAGGAAACTCTAAGTCCATAAAGGTGCCACCTATAAGGTTGTTAGCTACCGATTTATTCATAGATTTCAATGACTGATAGAAGCTTTGGAGCAATACGTTTTTCGACAACTCATGGTTCGGACACAAGACAAGCTTCTTTTTGAACCTTAACCAAACCTCATGTAGAGGCTCATCCAGGAGTTTCCTAAAGTTGGTAATATCATCTCTTAGTTGTATCATTCATGATAGAGGAAAGAATCTCGATGTAAATGCCTCAACCAACTCAGCCCAAGATGTGATAAATTCATCCAGCAATTCTTCCAACCACGTCGTTGCTTCCTTCATCAAGGAAAAGGGGAATAGGCGTAATCGAATAGATTCGTGGGCGATATTTTGAAATATGAATGACTGGAAAATCTCTACAAAATTCTGGATATGCCGGTTGGCAACTTCATGTGCTACTCCACCAAACATGCCCTTCATTTGGATCAGGTGTAGCATGGTGCTAGTAATGTGAAAGACAACATTTCCCACCGTGGGAGGTAGGTGGATTGCACCCACACCCCCTTGCAACACAGGCTTAGCAATGTTTGCATCCATGAAGCCGGCAATGCTCTCGTTATCATCTGTTTCACTCACAGGATAGCCTGCTCAATCACAACACAAAAAACAAGCAAAAGTAAAAGAAACAAGTACTCTCAAGGTGATTTCAAATCTACAGTAAAAAATAGCTATCAAATCAAGTCCCAAGCAACGGCGCCATTTTTGATAAATGCTCAAATGTACTCTCCAATGAGAAGGTATCAACGATCGTCAAGCAAAACATATTTATAAGTACCCAACAGATGTTGGCGTCGTACCCTAGGGACTTGTAAATAGCACAAAAATGATTATATAGAAATGACTTCATTAATAGAGTAAGTGTTTAAATACAAGAAAGTAAAAGATTGGAGGAATTGGGAATTCTGTCACCAAAATCCAATTCAAGCAAGATAGTAAAGTAAAATGGGTGTACAAATGAGAGTAGAAGACTAGGGATGTGCATCTAATGGGGATTTAGTGTGGGATAGGGTGATTGCCTATTCACGTAAATTCTCGCTTATTGACATAGGTAGCCTTGGTTATAGGTATGGTTTTCATCTATCGATCAATAACTATATATCCGACAATCTCGAGTAAAGCACTATCAATTTAACAACAAACAACCAAGCTAAAGCTTAGGGAGGTCATACTATTTATAGCTTAGACCCTTAAATGGGTGATTCCATCGATATAAGCTATTTCTAGTCTCAATCTAAGTAGAAGCCCAAGTTCCCACTAGTAATTTCACATTCGAAGCTATGAAATTCTCTTTCAAGTAACAACATAACCAAGTAAGGAAAATCAATGTTTGCAACCACCAATTTTAGGATTAAGACTTGGTGAAACTACTAGACCCATGTCAAATAAGCAATAATAAGCGAGAAATAGCAACACCCACACCCATTTGTCAAGCACCCATTATCAACACATCCCTAGATAATGAAATTAGCCACTCATACTAAAGGAAAGAGATATACCAAGTCAGTAAGTCAAATTCCTCTTCATTCAAGTGTAATTTCAATATCTAAGCTCAGTTTTGTACACAAATAGTGAACTAAGAATTGGAAGAGAGAATGGATTGAAACCCTCTTCTTCTTCTTAAATAGGAAACTTGTTCTCAAAGCTAAAATTACTCAAGAGTATTCAGAGTTGAAGAATTCTTTTTACAATTGTGCCTAAAATGAGTTTAAATACTTTCCCAAAATGTCACTAATTTTATGGACAAAAATGCCCTTTGGGTGGTGTGTGGCGCGATGTGCGATTCACATATCGTGATGTGCACATCGCACACCCTCTACAGTTGGACCAATGACTCAACTTCTCGGGAGACGTCATGAGAAAGAGGTGCAATTCACACCATGTGTTGTGTGCGTCGCACATCGATCGCACCTCATAACAGATCCTTCAGCCAATGTAAGGCTCCATGCGATGAGAGGTGCAAAATGCACCAAAGCTTGTGCATGTCGCACAAGCGCCGCATCTTAAGGCAGAATCTTCATCTTTTTCGATCACTTCACACTTTAGTCCTTTTAAGCTCTTTTTGGGTCCATTTCCTTGTTTTCCATATTTGATCATAAGTACCTGCATATACATCAATAAACGCCATAAGAACCTCTAAATCTATTCAAAACATAACAATAATTCATGGATAAAGGCTCAATAAGTTGGTACATTACTGATTTATCACTCATGCTTAAGGAAAGAGATATACGAAATGGGTAATTCAATTTCCCTTCCATTCAGGCTAAATCTCTCAATATAGAAGCTCAATTTGTACATAAATGGTGGTTATAAGAATCGGGAAGAAGGAATTGTGAGAAATCCTCTTCTTGTTCTTCGAAGGGAAAACTTGTTCATAAAGCTAAGAATATCTCTCTAAAATTCAGAATGATTAGAACTATTTATAATTGTGCCTAAAATGGGTTTATAAAAATTCCCAAAACGTCACATAAACTTGGACAAAAATACCGTTCGGGTGGTGTGCAACGCAACTTGTGGTTCTCACGTTGTGATGTGTGCATCGCACACCCTACTTCAGTGATCTAGTGACTCACCAAATTGGGTAGCTTCATGCGAAAGGGGTGCGGGTTGCAAAAGTCATTGTGCACGTCGCATAGTGACCGCACCCCTTGATAGATTTTTCAGTCAACTTTCATCTCCATGTGGTGGGAGGTGCGATCCGCCCTAAGCCAACTGTATGTCGCACAAGGGCCGCATCTCTCAGCAGAATCATCATCTTGTTTACTCACTTCACACTTCACTCCTTTTTGGCTCTTTTTGGGTCTAATTCCTTGTTTTCCATCTTTGATCATAAGTACCTACATAGACATTAATAAAGGCCATAAGAACCTCTAAATCTTATCAAAACATAGCAATAATTCATGAGTAAAGGCTCAATAACTTGGTAGATTACCGACTTATCAAACCCCTAAACTTATACTATTGTTTGTCCTCAAGCAAGATACGCACAAGGTAAGGAATGAATTATGCTCTAGACTCAATCAAGGCATAAAAGACTACTCTGTGCTAAAAACTAAAAAAAATAACAAACGAAAAGACTCAACTAGTATACTTATATCAATTTGAACCACCACAATATCAAGGCAATTCATCCTTTTTTAAGAAAAACATTTCATAGAGGGCTTCATTTCTCAAGGGAATTTTTATCATTCAAAACAAGATGCAAAGCTTCTCAAGTCATTGGCATGGACCATCAGGGTTTTCCTTGAGATTCGCCACACAACTTGTCTCATTCATTCCTTTCAATTAAAATAGAGACTTCATATTTCAATTCGAGTGCATGACGCCACTCACCCCAAGAAATAATCCCACACACCATCATGCAATTCACAAACAAAGAGATTATAGAGAACCAAGAAGACTCTCACTATCTCAAGGAAATTCAAGTGCGCACATGTCGACCCATAGGCTTGCCCTTCACATAAATCGCCAATAATGTAAGGTAGTCATGCTCTGAATCACCAAGGACTTGTGGGTTATGATGTTGGCTAGGGCTAAGGTGAGTATTTTCATTTTATTCAAGTTACTACACCTCCCTAATGCTCTTTTGTTTTCATTTCAAACACCACTCACAATTTTTTACTTTTGACATCACCTTATTTCTCTCTTACACAGCCCAAGCTTCTTCTTTTCAATCATGATTATTCAAAACTCCTTATATCACCTTCGTGTGGTAGCACTAATTCTTTCTTTTCATTTTGCTCATTTGATTGAACTTTTGGAGCAAAATTTTCAATTCAATTTAAGGTGCTACCTTGCCCTTGAAGTGCATCCTTTTTCTTCTCCTCTTTGATCACATACACCCCCAAACTTAGGCATTTTTCATATGTTGTCTTTTCATTCCCCCCCCCCTAAACTTAGGCTTTTAGCCTTCTTTTCACTTTCAAGCAATTAGGGAGGACAAGTGACAAAATAGAGGTTCCAAAAAGGTCAAGGTGTTAAACAAGGTGCCAAGGAACGGTCTCAAGTTCAAAGGGGTTAACTAGGATTGATGTCTAGGGAAGTCATTTGGGTGAAGTGGCTATTAATAAGGGCCTAAGGTCATTTTCCAAGATTGGTCACACCTAGAATTTTGCCTTGAATCACATTCGGGGGAAGTTCTAGATTGCACCTATGCACTAGAATCAAGGTAAAGCCTTACCACAAAAGGCATCATGCCACAAGACCTCTTTCATTAGTCTCAAAATCAATTGGGACAAATGATTTTCGACAAGTTATTTTGAGTTCATTACACACTCATTTGTGAATCGATCAAGCCAAAACAAAAGTGTGCAAGTCATGGAAACAAAATGCTTTCTTCAAAATTTCATTTTCCCTCTTCCCTTTTATTTTCAACATCTTGCCAAGAATTTTTTTTGGTGGGCCCATTTTTAGACAAGCAAACTACGAACTTAAATTTAAAATAAAACTTGGAATTGTCCCTTAAGAAAGTCCACTCTCAATCTATCATAGGGAAACACCCATCTGGTTCGACACAAAAACAAAAGAAAAGAAAAAGAAAATAATGAAAATATTTTTGCTCCTTGGGAAAGAACCATGACATTAAGAAAACTCTCAGAGTTTATTGCTAAGCTACAATTAACAAGGCGATAACCAATTTGTGCGCTCATGAATCATTTGAAAAACAAGCCTTGGCGTAGGCCTTTAGCGCATTTGCAATGCATGGGTAGTGGAACAATGCGGCATGTAAAACTAATCCAGCAACACAATCATCAATAATAAAAATCAAGCCCGGTGAAGGCACAATTAAGCTCAAAAACATAAACATAAAGGAAAGGCCCGGCAAGAGCAATATAAGCCAACGCCTATACCACAAATAATTACAGGGCCCTCAAACTGTAAGGTATGCATATCCCTTGATGCACAAAAAGTTATACAAATAAGAATGAGTGCAAAAAATTCATGATGATACTAATGATGGTGACGACGCCTCCTAGAGTAGAGCCGTTGAGGCGGCCTTGGAGGTAGAGGTGGTGGTGATACCAGTGGTGGGATGTAGGCATGCGCTAGGTAAATCTGAAACCCCTCTAACAGTGGGATTGATGGGTCCCAGCGGACTTGAATGAGGCCGGTTAGTTCCATAATCTCCCATTTGTCTTGGTATGTAATCAATTCATGGTACGAGAACCTTGGTTGATAACGCTTAAATGTACTCTCCTATGAGGATGTGTCAGTGATCGTTAAGCAAAACACATTTATATTCTCGACATGAGTCGAGGTCGATCCCACAAAGAACAATGTAACTGCGATTGAGCTAATAAAGAATTCAAGCAACTTATTGAAGTTCAAAAAGCAAAAAGGGAAAAGATATCGATTGGGGGGTTTTAAACTAAAACAAAATATAAAAGAAAATCAAATAAAAGATAGATTTGATCAATGGATTTCACCTTGATTTCAACAAGCAAGGACAACAAGGAAGAATTGAGAATGGGAATTCAATTCAGAAGACTTGCACCCAATTAACACATGGATAGTCTTGATTAATGGTTTACTTGACCGTCTTTCAACTAATCAAGCAGCTATCCTCATGGGTTCTCTAGAACCACCATGAGTAAGCAATAAACCAACCAAGTCAACTTGGGTAAGTTGGGTTATTTATAACCCCAACTCTTAGATGGGGATTTCTAGCAATTAAGTTATCTCTAGCATCGATCTATATTGGAATCCCCACTATTAAACCTTCCCGAATTCAAGAACTCCTCTTTCAAAAAAGAACACAATCAGAATTCAAAGTCAATGTTTGCAACCATCAACTATGAAATTAAAGCATGGAAGATTCAATAGACCCACATGATAAATCAAGAGAAAGCACAAGATTTAGAATTAGAAACCCAAATTAAGTATTATCTCTAATACAACCAAAGTTTCAAATAAACAATTTACTCCTACAAATTAGCAATTAAGAACAAGAGTTGAAGAATGGAATTTAAGAATTTTACAATACAAAACATCCAAATCTTCACTCCTATGGTGTAGGTTGATGAACTTGCCAAAAGTTGTGAGAATGGCCAAAGATAGCCTCCAAAATGGCTAAGAGGTCTTTTATGTGGATTGGGGTTTCCATAAATGGACATTTCCAATTCCGCCCCGCAACTGACATTTCCTTCTTCGCCTACGCAAAAAGATCATCGGGTATGTGAAGTGTCTTTGTCTGGTTGACCTTCACATACGCGATCAGTGCAGTGCATTCGCAAAGCTCTACCTTGAATGACCATCGCGTTTGCTGAAAGGCACCACGTAAGCGTAGGTATGTACTGCTGCCAGACAATTGCTTCTCCGAATAGCTCCATTTTGACTTGTTTTCATCTGAATTCTTCTCGAACACTTGTCAGCGCCGTTAGCTCCAGAATGCCAAGTTTACATTAGGTAGTTGGTTGGTTCGGGTCCCGGGTGATCCAGGATTATTTTGGGTGTTTGGTTGGCAATTGTTAGTGTTGACTTGGGTCAACATTCCTTTGTGACCACCTCGTATGGAAGTTTTGTTGATTCTGTTGAGTCTGAAACATTGTTTCCAGTCTAATAGCACTATTGGTTTCTGAGTATCGGGTTTCGATTGTGCACAGAATACCCCGTAGAAGTTTTGGTTGTTGCTGATTTTTGTTATGTCTGGTGGGTCCGCAATTGCTGAATTTGACCTCATTTGTGGCTACCGCAATTGTGGTGAAATGCCGCATTTGCGGCTACCATAATTATGGTGAAATACCGCATTTGCGGTATTTTGGCCGCATTTGCGGTATTTTGGCCAAAATTGCAAAGTTTTGCATTTGTGTTGATTTCTCTGCATTTGCGGAGGTCTCTATTTATCTGTGCCTCCGCAATTGCGATAGAAGTACCGCAATTGCGGTATCTGCTGGCAATGTTATAAATTAGACCTTCTTCTCTATTTACTCATTTCCAACTTTGTTTCCACCATTATTACAGCTCCCAAACACTAATTTCTTCACTTCTGGCCATCAATTTATTGGGGCGAACTCACCATAGCTTGGTGAGCTCTTTTCTGTCAATAATCCGGTAAGCTTTCTGTTAAATTCCAACTTTTCTTTCTCTTAAATTCTCTCTTTGATTTCTTGAAATGGGAGGGCTGTTTTAGCCTGATTTTAATGCCTAAATCCTTTGATTTTATGTGCATGTGCTCCTATGATCGTGGTGATCATTTTGTGCTTCTTTATTTTTGGCTTTGGGTTACAGGGCCCAGGGCCCGTCGGTGACCCAAAATACGGTCCGGCTATTATTATAGCGATATGGATATTGTTAGTCTCCTCTTGACGTGTAGATTATTGTGTTGATAGTGGTTTTGCAATTTGGAGCTTTCAAGAGAAGTTCGAGCCTGGACAACGCTATCCCTGCACCTATTCGTCGGACGACAGGTAGGTTATGGCTTTTCCTACCTAGACTCTGCGTAATAGGCTATAACTTCATTAATTAGCATCCTTGGGTGGGTTGTTATAGGTTGGTACCCCATACCTTGTCTGCCTTTTCTGTCCGTTTATTTTGTACATTGATTGTAGTATTCGTATCAGTATTGTATATTACCCTTGTGGTCCTGTGTGACCTTATATTGACTCTGGAACATAGACGATGGATTATTACGGAATGTCCGCGAGTCTGGGACATAAGGATATCCTTTTTAGGCTGGTTATGTCTGCTGAGTAGCTGTGGATGCTGTGCAGGGCCGGTAGAAATGTTTGTGAGCCATTGGGCTAATTTATATTTGTGTGCGAGCATATCATCCATGAAATAGGTTTTCCCTGCATGTTTTACTTCGATTTTGGCTGCGAGCCATTATAGATGGGTTTTCCTAAACTTGTATGGCCCTGGGGCCATTTTTGGTATACTTGATGATAAAAATGGGATTTTGGATGATTTCACACTTGATTTCCTATTGATACTAGGCTCTGCTGGGCAGAGCACTAGACCTGATTTCTGACTGATTTAGACCCTATGAGCACCAAGACAATGGGTACTCAGTAGGCATCATCGGCTGACTGAGCTCATATAAGATATAAAAATAATAATAAGCAGAACACAAGAAAGTAGTCACGGAAGCAAGGAAGAAGCACAAGGAGCAATCAACCAAGAATTGCAAGTATTCATGCTAGCACAAACATATACATAACACAGAAACACAGGTGTAACTACACTTCTGCATCTTTTTAGTGCAGATATTAGTGTGAGCTTTCGCCGTTGATCACGTTGGAGACTCATGCAGCTTTTGAGATATTTGAGATTAGGGTGAGCTATCGACGGCCGGGGTTTGACCACATCTCATCTTTTGGCACTGTTGCTCCTTGTACTTTCAGAGATAGATTTATATTGTATTTTGTTACTTCTAGCACTTGTATTCTATTATAAGCTTTTGTATTGTCGATACCAAGTCTTGGGGTTGGTGTACTTTTCTTTATGTATATATTCGGGTTTTGCTTTCACTTTGTCTACCTTTACATTTTGCTTCTGCTTATTTCTGCTTATTGTGCATTTTGGTTAGGTAGTAGCCCATTACTAACCATTCTGGGCTATGGGGATTGGTTCACCTACTGGGTGGTTGCAGGTGCCATCATGACCTGAGAAATTAGGACGTGACAGAATCCAATGTGGCATCCCCGAACTCTCCGGATATTGCCTTCCTCCGAAGCCTACTCAACTTCGAATTCTAAAACTGTTTGGTCTTTATCTCTTCTATGAATATGGATTTGATCTCAATACTGGCCAATACTCCACCCTTTTCTGAGATACCCAAGTGAATGAACCTAGATTACAAGGATGAATCTCTCTTGCCAGTGGTCGCTTGTACACCCCCAAACAAGCCAAACTGCCCATGCTAACTGCTTTCCGGCTCAATGCGTCTGCCACCACATTAGCCTTACCTGGATGGTACTGAATGGTCACATCAAAGTCCTTTAACAACTCCATCCACCTTCTTTGCCTTAGATTCAAGTCCTTCTGAGTGAAAACATGTTGCAAACTGCGATGATCAGTTAACACCTAACACTTGACACGTTAGAGACAGTGTCTTCAAATCTTGAGTGCAAACACCACCGCTGCCAACTCTAAATCGTGGGTTGAGTAATTCCTGTCATGAACTTTTAGCTTCCTGGATGCATAGGCTATCACATTCCTATCCTGCATTAACACAGCACCCAAATCTGAATGTGAGGCATCACAATAAATAATAAAGTCCTTACCTTCAACCGGTAAAGACAAATTAGGAGACGTGGTCAGAAGTGTCTTGAGCTTTTGGAAGCTCTCCTCGCACTTGTTGGACCACACAAATGGTAACTCTTTCTGAGTCAGCCTTGTCAAGTGAGTATCAATAGATGCAAAGTCTTTGACAAACCTACGATAGTAGCCTGTGAGCCCAACAAAACTCCTTACTTTGGTCACAGAGCTAGGGCTGACCTAACTCTTGACTGCCTCAATCTTCTGAGGATCCACCATCACCCCCTTCTCTGACACCACATGCCCTAAGATGCGACCGAAGTCAACCAAAATTCACACTTGGAGAACTTCGCATATGTTTTTGGCGCCTCAACAATTCCAACACAATACGGCGATGTCTGGTATGCTCCTCCCTACTTTTGGAGTAGATCAAAATATTGTCAATAAAAACAATGACGAACGAATCCAAATAGCTTTAAACACCCCATTCATCAAACTCGTGAATGTTGTTGGCACATTAGTCAACCCAAATGACATCACTAAAAACTCGTAATGCCCATACCGAGTTCGAAAAGTAGTCTTAGGAATGTCCTCGGGCCTAATCTTCAACTGATGATACCCTGACCTTAAATCAATTTTTGAGAACACAGATGCACCCTATAACATGTCAAACAAATAATCTATATGGGGTAAAAGGTACTTATTCCGGATGGTCACCTTATTCAACTGCCTGTAATCTATGCACATCCGCATACTACTATCCTTTTTCTTCACAAACAAGACAAGAGCACCCCAAGGTGAAGCACTGGGATGGATGAATCCCTTATCTAGGAGTTCCTAAATTTTAGTCTTAAGTTCCCTTAACTCTGTCGGAGCCATACGATATGAAGGAATGGAACTTGGCTGAGTGCCCGGCTCTAAGTCAATACAAAAATCGATATCCCTGTCCGGAGGCATACCAGGCAAATCCACTGGGAACACCTCTCGAAACTCTGAAACAACTGGAATTGACTCAATAGATGGGGACTTCACACTGTCATTCCAGAGATGAGACAAAAAGGCTAGACACCCTCTCCCTACTAGCTTTCTAGCCCAAACAAATGATATCATCTTGGTCGGCTTAGGCCTATACACACCTTCCAACTCTAGCCTATCCTTACCCAGAATCTCTAGAGCCACAGTCTTGGTATTACAATTCAACACGGCATGATAAGAGGATAACCAGGTCATGCCCAAACTGACATCGAAGTCTACCAAATCTAGAATTACCAAGTCTACCCAAGTATGCAACCCCACAAATACAATAGAACAATTACAATAGACATGAGTCACAATCACAGACTGTCCAACCAGGGTGGAAACATGGATACAGGAATCAAGGATATCACAAATCAAATCCAGACCCAAAGCAAAATTCACAAACACATGAATATGTAGAACCTGGGTCAGAAAGCACAGAAGCCATCCTATCACAGACTAGAATGGTACCTGTGATCACCGCGTCTAATGCCTCTGCCTCGAACCGTCCTGGAAATGCATAACACTAAGTTTGGTCATCAATCTGAGCTACTTCCTTGGCTGGCTGCGCCACACCCTTGCCCGCACCACCATTCCCTCCATCTCTTCAGCCTCCCTATAAGTTACCTCGCCCACCCTGTGTACGACCTCTAGCATAACCACCTCTACCTGCCAGGACCACGGCCTTAGATTGCTGCTGAACTTGATTATCAGTCTGCATGTGAGGGCACTCCCTCTTAAAGTGGCCCAGATCACCACAATAGAAACAACCACAATCAAGTGTAGGCCTGCTGACAGATGTGTAAGAAGCTCCCTGGCCTCTAGAAGCTAAAAATTGCTGATTAGCTCCCGGACGACCACTTGTAGCAGCTGGCAGAGCTGACTGAATTGGATGGGCTGAGTATACCTGCTGATTATGGCCCCTGGAGTACGAGCCAGTGAAGTTTCCATCATTCTGGGGATTCTTAGCAAACACTTTAGCCTACCCTATTAGCTTGACCCCTTCTAACTTCTTAACATAATCTGTTACCTCATTGAATCCCTTCCCTGCTGAAGTCATGTGCATAGATAATACTTGCAAATCGATTTTCAAGCCCTTCACAAATAATCAGATCCTCTCCTCCTCAGACCCCAATAACTGCATAGCAAAACAAGACAAGGCATGAAACTTTGCCTCATAAGCAGAGACTGACATGCTACCCTGTTACAGATTCAAGAACTCATCCTTTTTCCTATCGCTCAAAGTACGTGGTATATACTTCTCCAAGAAGAGAGCATGAAACTCCTCCCAAGTCAATGGAGGCAAGGTCGATGATCTACATTCCACCTGAGACCTCCACCATTATTTAGCATCACCCTGTAGCTGAAATGTGATGAACTCAACCCCATTTTGTCGCACGATACCCAGCTTGTGTAACCTTTCATAGCAATCCAAGATGAACTCATAAGAATCTTCCTTATCAGTACCCTAAAATGGAGGAGGTTTAAGTTTGAGGAACTTAGTCAGCATCTCATGTTTATTCCCTGTCATTACCGGGCTTAGCATTAGCCTGAAGAAGTCACCAGTGCCTGAAGGTGCATCCATCCTAGGAGCCGTGGTAACTACTGGCTGAGTGCCCAGAGCCTGATCTGCAACACCTGCGAGGAATGCTTCGGCACCAACCAAACCACTCAAGAAGTTCCAAACCTGCTGAAACTCTTCGGGTGTCTTAGGGGAAAGGCCCGCACCTCCAATCAGTGTTGCCTCCTCTTGTGCCCCTCCATCCTTAAAAGCAACTTCCACTTCTTCGACAACCTATTACTAAGAAGGGGGAGGGGTTGCTTCTCTCTCTCTTGCCGCCACTTGAACTTCACCCCTGGTGGGTGTTGCTTTGCCCTGACCTCTGCCCCTACCCCTTCCTCTACCTCTGACCACCGAGCCTGCGGCTAAGACCATTGGTCTTGCTCTGTTGTTCCTTGTGTTAACCATCTGCGGATAGAAGAGTGAAAGAGTCAGATACCAATTGGAATCAAGTTATAGCACGAAGGAAGAAAGAAAAGATAGTTTTTCTAAAGTCCTATAGCCTCTCAAAGAAAAGTACAGACGTCTACGCACCATTTTGCAAGACTCTACTAGACATGTTTTGATACGATGAGATCAACAAACCTAAGGCTCTGATACCATCTTTGCTACGACCTAGACTTCCATGAGTGCACCCACCCAAAACCCGGGTGAGCAAACCATCAACAGCCCCAAACTGAACCATTCTAACAGCTCAAAACCAGTGTGTAAGAAGATAAACTAGCAATTCAATAACAATCTCAACTATAATAAGTAACCTGCGAAAAACTCCTCCCTAGAACCTGAAAGTCATCATACCAAAACACTACAAAAAATCTAAAATACGGGAATGCAACCCCAATGTAAATAAGCAGAGTTTAAGCCTGAAACAAGTGGGATACAACTAGTAGAAACAAACCAAGGCAGCTTGATCGAAACAACTCACCCTTGCTGTCTTGATGCGTTAGGCCTACAGGTGAGGTCGTGCGTCAACCGCCGGAAGATTGCATGTACTCACAAAAAGAAATGTAAGTGTAGAATTAATACACAACCACTGTGTACTGGTGGGATCATCAGCCAGTTCCATATAAGAAATATATAAACAGTACAATAGCCAAGTAGAAGTATAGAAAATATGTAAACAAGCCAACAGATATCCCTAGACTACAAGTCTCTTCCTATCTTGTCCGCACATGTACCCCACTCTTATAACCATGATCAACAATCAATACTAATCAATAAATATACCATTTTACGTATCCCGGACCCACCCTGGGATCCCTCTAAATAACACCTAAGTGTTAAACATGCAACCCGGTCTACAACAAGACCAAACTAACATACCAATAATAAATAACCCGGTCTCTCAAGGACCATATGCAATATCACAAATCATAAACACAGCCCGGTCCACTCATGGAACCAAAATCAAATGCACAATGCAAATAAGTAATCCCGTACCAGGCGTGGTACCCGAGCCAACCAGTTAGTATCCCGTACAAGGCGTGGTACCTGAGCCAACTGTTTGTTATCCCATACCAAGCATGGTACCCAAGCCAATCGAATGTCACATAAAATCCACAGTCACAAACAATGAAACAGTCAACCTTGTAAGCCAACAAGCAATAACACCTAGTTCATTTCACAAGACTGATAACAGGACCCTTAGACATTCCTAAATCATTCTCTAAGCATGCAACTCATACAACACTTAGACAAAAGTACACAAATATACAATGCATACAGGAATCAATAACCATCACCTACCTCGAATTATTCTAAGCTCTACTAAACCGGAGCTTTTCCCTTTTCAGGATCCCTTGCTTGTTCTTGGTCTAGAAATAAATATGCAAAAGCTATAATCAATTGCTGACCCAAAGTACCCAGATTGTACAAAATCTCAATCCCCAGGACAACCTATGATTATTCCACCCATTTTCGAGCTTTTCCACCATTAATTCACCTAAATTCATCATTTTTATGGATACCTTTAGAGAATTATGGCTAAGTGATCATCACCCATCATCAATGATCAAGACTCAATAACTATAGTATCCTAGAATCCCCTTTTTCCCCGAATTCTACCATTCCTAGACCATTCCAAACCTTTCCCCAAGTCCACCCCTAGTAATTCTATAGCGTAGGAAAGATAGCACGGTGTTTGGGGAGTAGAAAGCTTACCTTTGGGATGAAAACGGGGGAAAATTGCCCGAAATTGCCTTGCCCTTCTCCCAAAATGTTCTTGTTGAAAACTGACTATTTTGGGGAAGTTTCTATATTAAATTCCATCATGCTCCACTATAACGGTCAGTTCCTCTATAACGGTACCGACATAGCAGAGTCGACCCCTATGGTGGAGGTTGACCGACGTTGACGTTCACTGTAGCGGTATTTTCTCTGCTACGGCGGAGATCACTATGGTGGTGAGTCAACTGCTATGGAGGTGGGTCAACCACTTGGCGGTGTTTCAACCGCTATGGCAGTTGACATGGGATAGAAAGTCGTAAAGTCCCTCAAACTCCCCGATTTTACAACACACTTGATTTTCTGATGTTCCGGAATAAGCCCTTCACATCAACCTTGATACCGAGAGTTCTACTTACCCAAATTCGATTTTGAAAAGTCCCTCAGACTCTTTTATGTCTTAGCCAAAAGTAAAACTAGCTCAAGTCAAGACATTTTACCCCATCCTTACCCGGATTTCCCTAGACCATACCTCGCTCCAAAATCGACCGAGACTAGCCTAGTTAAGAATTTCAAACTTCTAAACACAGAGTTTTTTAATTCTAAAAATTGGCATGAATAGTTTACCCATAACGACGGACCCGATCGTATATATATACAACAATTATCCTTTAACACACTAAATCACAAGTAGATATGATTCATTGAGTTCATCAGTTACAGTATGTCCGAAGACCAACCCCCGGCTAAATCAAGTAAGCATATCACGCCATATTCCTTAGATTTAATTACTCATCTTAGGGGTGCATATTCAGCCCAATGGAATCTAAACCTTAATTCAAAAACATAATTCCATTCATTGCTCCCGTCCCCTTACTATTTAAACCAAGATCGGGGATTCTGCTATTATCTAGCAACCCCTACATTCAAGTCATTCTTAGGTTCAAGACCCTGTCTCATTAATCAATTATCCAGGGGTGAACAATCATAATGTAACACATAATTAGGAAGATTTCATCATTACAGCAAACAATAATTCCCCACCCAATTTACTGAGTTTTCACGCATTTTACCCATCCAAACACCATGCCCGAAGGCCTAAACATGCAATCTCTTGTCAATCTATGTTATATTCATGTTTTTTAATCCAGATCTAAACTACTTAGTAAAACCTATCCTACCTAGATGCCAAGCAACTGCTATAGAGGTTTGAATGCAAACTTTGGCTCCATTGAGGCGAATCGTGACGAGAAATCAGCATAAAATCCATGAGTTTTACCCCATATGAGTGGAAGTCCCTCCTCTCCATTGCTTCCAGGACATGAGGGACCCTAGGAGTATTTTTGGAGCAAGCATTGTTCTTCTTGCATCTGAAGAGGAGAAAACAAAATATAAAATCCACATTCTGGTTACTGGTTTCGTCAACCTGCTATAGTAGCCTGCCGACCGCGATAGCAATAGTTTTCGTAACTCGCAATGAGATACCTGTTAATAACGATTGAACAGGTCATTACACAAACATGAGTTTTCCATTTATGCCATTTTACTTCTAAGTTTGTGATTTTATTTTTGTGAAGGCAAGTTATTATCTTCACGTTTGATAAAATATTAGAATTGAGAAGCATTATGATCGCAATAGGTAGAATCAATAAAATTATGCTAGAACTTTCCCCAAAATATCTATCAAGGCAAAAAATTTGACGACACTGATTTTTAAATAAAATTAGGCTTTCTTTGATTCATTTTAACCTCTCTTTATCCACAATTATATATTGATTCCTTCTACTACCCAACTTTGAGCCATATATGTATATAAGAAGAATAAACCAACTTTTTTTCTTACACAATGTTGGTTTACTCATGAAAAAGATAAATTATTACTCCGTCCATCTATATATATATATGAAAAAAGAGACTATTAAAGCAAGGAAGAATGCATACTCATCGAGTAATTTCCTCGACAATATCATGTATTTATATATATGTTTATAAAAGAGAGATATATGAAACCCAAAAAAAGGAAGCAGAAGTTGTGTATATACTTGTTGAATATATTTTGATTCAAGAAACATTCGACGCTCATGATAAATCTGGAAGGAACAAGTCACTACAAATATATCCTTTATCCTAACTCGCATTAAACCTAACATTACAAGCCTAAAAAAGTCCTAAATTTATTTTAGCAATCAGTGTTGATTCTACCTTAGTGGAGACTGATATGAAGGGAAAGCTTATGGACAAAATTTGAGAAGCTCAAAATTGTGATCATAATGTTATCAATCTCAAAAAATTCATCAGAAAGAGAAGATGAAATTTTTTGTCAAACAAAAACGGAAGCAGAAACAAGGTAAAGATCTGGTGAACTTGGAAAAATTATTGATTTTGAATTTCATGTAAATTTTTGTTTTCTTATTTTCTACTCTACAAGAAATAATAGTTATTAATAAAATATTTTCCTCGAGGACGAGCAAGGATTCAAGTATAGGTGAATTTGATGAATATAAAATATTATATATTATTTTAAAGAAAATATTTAAATAATATTTCAGTCCTTTGTATTATCTAACAATATTTAGCAGGAAAGAAAAATATCATGAATATCGGAAAAAGATAAGTGGATGACACATCATGCATGACGTATCATGGCACCTTTGTGCACAAACTTTTATAAATAGAAAGTCACTTTTGTGTTGAAGAGGGCAAGGAGGAGGAAAATTGCAAAACTAGCCACTTTTATCTAGCTTTCGTCTTCTACTCTTTCTTTGTCTAGCTCTATATTTGTCCTTGTAATTTTTGTGTATTCTAAGAATATTAACAATATTTTAGAATTTCTTTCTTAATGAGATTTAAATACTCTATAATGGAGTAATCTCTTTTCATTGAAATAATTAATAAAGCGATAGTTATAATATTAAACTCAAATTTTAATACATGCTTGACCTGAAACTCACAATTTCTATTTTTTATATGGTGTTAGAATGGTACTTTTAATAACTATTACTATCACGTCTATCTATATTTACTTAAAGTTAAATTATATATTAATTTTGTATTTCTCAGGAAGTAAAATTAATATATGATGACTATGGGTAAAATAGCAGAGTGAGTATAATTTTTATTAATCTATCATTTCACATCCTTAATCTTGTTTACTTCCGTTTTAATTATCATGAAGAAATTATTGCATGCAAGATTATTAATTTTAGTAAAAATAATTGCAAGAGGTTTTTACTATCTTTCAACACCATCCAGACAAGAAAATTATTTCAGTTTAATCGTCATTAGTTATAATCAATTAATTGACATAACCTCATGGAGCGCTATCAGTTGATTATTTCTCAGTGAGCCAAAAGTAATTGTATTAGCAATAAGCAATTATTCTTAAGAGAAATACAGGTAAAAGTTGAGATTTTATATAATAACTAGTGAAACTATCCGTGCTTCGCACGGTTATAAGAAAAAATAATAAATTTATATTTTACTCTTTAGAAATAAGAAAATAAATTATAAACTGATAGTTTTTTTGAGTTAAGGGTCAAAGACACACTTAAAGTATTTCATTTTTTATCGATATGTGTTTCGCAAACTATTGGGTGATAAATCAGGTAGAAAACTTACACTCCAAATAGTTCATGTCTGAAACTCAAAATATTGGGTAGTTTAAATGTATTTTTGACCCTTAACTCTTTTTAATCTTAATAAAATAGTACGTAATATTTATATTTAAGTGAGTAGCGTAGAAGACAATATAAATTTTTGTCTTCATTGGGACATTGATTTTTTTTTTCATCTCTTTTCAAATATGCACAATTTTTTTTTTTGCTTCTTTTCTAAAATAAAAATAATGCATATGTATATAGTAGAACAAAAAATCTAGGGTGTATCGATGATGAAGTAAATGAAATAAAATTTTGAAACAACAGTCTATTGTACTAGTTGAAAACATAACTTATTTTTTTCTCAATTTTTTGTAGGAGTACTTGATCCTCTATATACGCAAAGAACACTAATTTCTTAAAAATTGCATTTGAACTCTACGGCGTGTCTCTATTATTACATATGTTTAATACAATCTTTAATATATTAAATAAATACTTTTAAGAATTATAAAAATGAAATATACATGAGTAATTATGAATAATATTTAAGAGTATAAGTTATAAGGAAGATGAAGAGATATGAGTTATAAATAATATGATGTCACGATCCGATTTCTCAGGTCATGATGGCACCTACAACCCCCTGTAGGTGAACCAACCCTCGTAGTCCGGAATGTTTAGTAATTGACTACTACCTAAGCAAGCATACACAAGCAGAAGAAATAAGTGGAAGTAGATAAAGAAAGCAACGCGGAAGAAAAGCAACCTAAATATACAAATAAAAAACCTACACCATCCCACGACCTAGTATCGAAAGTAAAGGAGCAACTACTAAAATATACAGAGTACTAGAAGGTGCAAAAGAAAAATATACAATTGTCTCTGAATAAACAAAAGAGTAAACAGTTCCCAAAAGAAGAGATATGGTCAAGTCCCAGTCGTCAGGAGCTCACCCTAGTCTCGGATGTCCGAAAGTTCCACAAGTATCCACGCGATCAACGACGATAGCTCCTATTATATTGTTGTTGCAAGGATCTAGGTGCGTTCTCTGTTCCTTCACCTGTGTTCTGTGATATATATATATATATATATATATATATATATCACAGAACACAGGTGAAGGAACAGAGAACACACCTGGATCCTTGCAACAATAATATATAAAGAGAGTTTAATAAACATGGCAATATACCGTTAATCTCAAATAAAAGGGAAAGAATAAAAAGCAACTAACATAAGCATGCTAATAATAAATTTACAAGGTAAGGATGATTTGAAAGCAGACTAACTAGTAACTATAATAGGAGAGAGTAAGCTAATCTACTGATGATCGGGAAGACAACCTAACAAGTACTATCATAGGAGCGAGTAAGCTAATCTACCTACAGTCCCAAAGGGCGCCCATACACACGTGGAATACATACAAGTGAAAATAAACCCTCTGACATCTCATACTATCGGAGCTTGCACTCAACAAACAACAAACAAGGGTGAATCGTACACATAATGAATGATATGATATGATATGATATGATAAAACCAGGTGTGCCAGTAGTACCACATTTACCTACTCCGGTGCCTATAGGCCTGCAGGTAGGATCCATGGAAGGAGTCCCATGTATACCTCTATTACACCATATAAGCCTTCTCCGGCACTCGCAGCTCGTAGCCCCTGGTCCGGATTGACAAGGTCCATGGAGGTCTACGTGACCGCACACAAAATCTCAAAATCCCAAGGTTAGTGCCCAAAATCTATTCGGGTCTAAAATCAGTAAATCTCAGAATCTCAATATGAATGCTTGGAGTTTATTCGAATCTAAATCAATAAATCTCAGAATTCCAATACGGGTGCCCAGAGTCTATCTAGGTCTAAAACTAGTAACAAAATATGTCTGTGCTCATCTCGGCCGAGTTTAGTATTGCCTCAAATATCTGTGTGAAAATCATCAGATAATCCCTTTTATCTCAAGAAAACCATAAAAACCAACTTTACATCTATTTTAAGGTGTTAATACTGAAAACAGGCGCTCGAGGCCATGCAAGGTTTAGAAAACTGGTGATAGTTAGACCCGCAGCCATAGTAGTAATAAATAAATGCATAAAACCCTTTTGTATGATAATGATGATATGCTCGAGTACAATAAATAGCCCAACGGCTCACAATCAACCTATCGGTCTTGCACATGCCCAATCCACTCTACATCATAGATAACCAGCTCAATATCATAATTCGATGTTCGGGACTCACAGACATTTCCCAAATATTCTACCATCTATAGTCCAAAGGCATATACAAAGACCACACAGGGCCGCAAGGGGTAATACTACAAAACTAGTTCGAATACTAAAGCAAACATAGAAAATAAGACGGACAGAAGAAAGAGGACAAGGTATGAGTTCCAACCTAATAAACCTAATCCAAGGATGCTAAATAATACAATTATATTCTCTATACACAAATTCTAAGGTAGGTAAGTCGTAACCTAGCTGACATCCGATGACAAGCTGCTGAAAAAATGTCGTCCAAGCCCGAGCTGCTCCGAGAAGCCCCAAATCATGATCAAACTATCATTAACATTGATAAGCTTTCTAGCTTGTGCAGGTAGCTGGTGGAACTCCTCAAAACAGAAATCTCCTCATCAATGGAATAATTAGTAGGCTATGGCTTATTTGGAATGAGCTACTGAGTTGGAGTACAGGCGCAAAGGCAGGGAGTTACTTTCTCAGCTAGGCGGGAAAGAGCGAAGTAGCTGTCGGCATATCTTTTACGTCACCGACCACATAGTCCGCAGCGTCTTTCACTGCATTGCATTTGCCGGGGCTGAATCCCCTTTCTTGAGTGGGAGGGGGGGAGGGGGGGTGGAGGTCCCATTTGGTCGACCTTCGATGTAGTACCTTTTTCGGATAAGAGTAGGCTATCAAGGAAAGGAGTTGCAGGACTGGAGTTCTATCTCGGATTTACAGAATGACTAGTTTTTGTCTCGAAAACCGCTCATACGGCAGGTTCCACGTGGGGTTGGATATCGAAGGTTCCTTGCAACTTCGATCGGATGCGGGTATCAAATCCTGCCGCTGAGATGTCCAGCGGATTCCTGGGCCTTGACGAATGGCCGGCCAGAAGACTTCGCAAAAGGTCCTACGTGGATGCCCGACTGCTTCAACAATTCTTTGAAAGGCTCTACTTATCCGTAAGCCTTCTAAACTCATCCATTCAAAAGGGTCGTAGAAACCCCCATATCGTAACATTTCCAGATTAGACCAAACTTGATCAAATCAAGATCTTTGTTTGTTCTTTTCCAGGATTTGGAACACATGGGAACATCCGCCTGAACTCTATCTTTCAGCAATTGAATGGGAAGTGGTTTAAGAATAAGAAAGGACTGACGAATCGGATGCGCTCACCCCCAGTTTCAGTTCTGCTTCCAACTACCGATGGGAGAAGGCTATTTTCTTTTTTTGGCATTATCCAGGGTTATCAGCCCTGGTTGGAAAGTTGGAAAACTTTCCAATTAAGGTTGTTCTGAACACATAGAATGATTGTTTGAATAATTTTAATGGTGTATAATAGAGCACTAAGGTGTGCCTTTAAGAGCCGAGAACTTTCTTTCTGAGGCTGATCTTTTGGCTGGGGTTAGGGACCAAATAGCTTTATCTGATTAAGGGGCTTTATTTAGTTCTTGTTCCGGGCGTCAGTATGAACATGGAACTCCTTATTCCAATCCGGACAATTCGACATGAGCGAACTCCAGAAGGATCAGATCATTTGTAATGGCTCGTCCCTAGTGACTTTGAATGTGGTAGAACCTCCTCTCTTATCTACTCGTCAAAACGAAGCTAAAGACACCCATATTGCTAATAATTTAGTTGGGTAGAAATTTGAGTCAAAAGCAGTCCCGTGAGTGTCGCAACTCAAAACCAAAAACGAAAACTACTAAGATGTTCCCAACCTTGTAAGGAACACATACTCAAAAATTGAGCAGAAAACAATCAAAGGAAGGGCCTAAAACATCCTGGAGAAGAAGAGGGAGCAACATGAAAAACTTTACATAATCAAGAATTAAAACAGAGAATTACGTTCCACGGAGGAAGGGAACAAGGTCACCAAGGTGACACACATTCCGCAACGAGTTAGCAGACCCAACAGCAGCTAAAACACCAGCAAACAACCCCAAGCTAAGCTAAGAAGCTTTAATGGAGGTTTAGACAAGGCTATGAAGAAATTAGGGAAGAGGAACTTACTAAAACAAAGAGGGAAGCGATAATATTTACCAATCGAAGAATTTTTGTAGCTAGGAACTAATTTTGAGCCAGTTTTAGGTGAGGGACTGGTTTTAAAGTGAGTGGGAAGTGAGAACAATGGCTGAAAATTCGAGGAAATGAACATTTATAGTGCAAGTCACAGACCAGCGCGATCGCGGTCCCCCTATGCAATCGCACTGAAGGAGCAACACGGGCACCTTCGCGATCACATGTGCCCAGGCGCGATAACGCTGAAGTGAAAAGATGCCATGGGCGCGATCGTGGTGGCCCTGCTCTATCGCGCTGAGCACTACTAAGCTGCAAAAAATCAGTAATTTTTAAAACACTCCCCCGGGGGTTTTTGGCACAATCGAAACCGATATACGCAAACCAAACATGTAACTAGAGTGGAAACGACATTCCAGACTCAACAGAATCGATGAAACTTTCATAAGAGGTCATTTCAAAGAAATGTTGTCCCAAGTCAACATTGGCAAAATTCCAACCAAACACTCAAAATGAGCCTGGATCACCAGGGACCTGAACCAACAACCTACCTAACCCAAACCTGAAATTTCGAAGATGATGGAATCATCGTATTTTGAATTTGATGCTCTGATCATTGAAAGTTGACCAAAGTCAACCTTCCAACCCCAAATAGCCTGAAATCTCAAAAAAGTGAGATAGAACCATACCGTAAGTTCTCAGGCCATGATTAAAAGTCCAACTAGACCAAAATCCACATGTCATAGCTAATGGAACAGTCAAAATTTGATTTCGAGCACGCTAGCTAAGGATGTTGACTAAAGTCAATGATTTCCTAAGTTAAGGCTCTAAAATAGGGAAATGACCATAATGACCCAATGAAAGGCCCGAGCACCGAATCACCGATCCTAGCAAGTCATAAATGACTTGGGGCTGCTACAAGAAAGCTCTAACAGTACAAAGAAAGCAAAAACACGAAAATGACCAAAAGGGTCATTACATCATCCACTACTAAAAAGGACTTTCATGCTCAGAAATCAAGAAAAGAGGACACCTGAAGGCTCAATAACTGCGTATATTAAGCATGCATCCCGCTTTTGGTCTCCCGGGTAGCCTCCTCGATCGGATGGCACCCCACAAAGATATACCAAAGGAAAACTAACAAAAATTTGGACCCCTTACCAGCCAAACTAGACAACAACCTCCAACTCAAAAGCTCCAAAGGTCTAACAACTGAGCTGAACCTCAAGAAACTCAATCGAAACGCATCGACATAACACAAAGACCAAGAGAACTAAGGCGGTGAACACATGTATCTAGTAACCAGACTCACTTAAAAAGCCTCCACCTAACCCTCTAACTCATGAATCCTTTGAGTCACAAAACCCTCCGTCTATCCTGAATCATCTGCACCTTAACCATGAAGCCTCACACAAGTAAAACACTCAAGCGACCCTCGAAACAACAACTAACCTACTGGAGGTCTATAGCTCCCGCTACACTTAACCTCAGATAAGGTCACCTTCAAAATCAAACTTTACCCAAGCCAGGCTATAGTCCACGAGCTTTTGACACCCAAAATACCAATCCGTAGCATACCCTCAAGGACTGGAGTAGTCTGCTCTGACTGACTATCAACCAGGGAATGGACACCTGCGCTAAGATCAACCTCGATACCCAAACTCATCTGAAATAACCATCAAAACTAACTACAACTGGCATATCGGGGTCGGGAATGACATGGATAAACACCCTGTGTGGAAGGAGAATCTCTTAACTATAGAATAAAAACAACCTCGTTGAACTGTGCCAAGTCTGAATCGACTTAAAGTGAGTGATAGAGCAACCTGGCCAAGAAGACCCAAACAATATTTTAATCTCTACAAGGAGTGTGGTGAGCCTACCACGAAGTCCGTAGCCATCAACTGAACTCTATATTCTAGAAATACCTTTGTTTTTCCAAATCCTTGAAACACTATCTGGATTTATGGTTGCCTTACTATCCTCACCACTTAGAAAGAAGTTTGTCATGCCGTGAGTACCAAGTAAAACCAACTTGTAGGCAAAGGATGCCTAGAGTCCAAGGTCACCGCTTAACCATTGAAAATCTTATAATCTCTCGACTCACCATCCTCCCGCTCAAAACAACCACTCTATTGTACCAGTACACAAACCACCAACTCCTAAAGTATCTCAGCATACCAACACTTTTGTCCCAGTACTGGCAGAGCCTAATCGATGCTAGAATCTCATATAAATAAGCAATCTCTCGAAGAATCACTGAATCAAACACCCAACTCTCAAAATCGAAAGGCGATCATCAAATCTCAAAGTACCATCAAAATCTAAAGTAGCCATGGTGGCCTCACCCCGTACAACTTGATCACAAATATCACACAACTGTTGATCCTCGAACCGATGCCACTGGATTTGATCAACCAGAGAAGAACGAATCTCAACACTTAGTGAGAATTCTACCAGGATCTGAAAAATCAAGCCAAACCAAACGATTATCCAGGGACTATATGTACAAGGCCAATGATCGCTTTGAAACTAAAAGAGGAGCTAAGCTGTCCATACTTACTGCCTCCCGGCTCAAGGATGCCGTAACCAAAGAGAACCTTCCACTAACAACCTGAAGTAACTTGCTAACACACGTCTTTGAAACCCAACTCCAAATACCAATCATGCTTCTTTCGAATCCTCGAGTAGACTCATATGTCACCAATGAACACTATAGAAACTAAAGCCAACTAGGCTTTGGATACATGGCTTGCCCAATCCACAAATTTTGCTAAGGCCTTGGTCAACCAACAGACATAACAAGGAAAAATATAACGGTTGTAACAAGCCCCAAATATAGTCCTGGGAATGCCCACCACCTCGATTTATACTAGATGGAACTTGACCTCGAATTCATCCTAGAAAAATACCACTGCACTCTGTAGTTTGTTGAACAAGTCATCAATATACAAAACCAAAGCATACCCTTAGTCGTCACCTCAACCAGCTACTAGCAATCCATGCATACATGCAAGAAGTCATCTCCCTGCTTTTGCAAACCAAACGGAAGCCTTTCTAAAGATACACTGGACCTGACAACCTCTTTCTCAGAAGATCTTAGGGCTCTTCTCTTAGGTCATACATCTCTGCTGGCATCACTTGATAAGGTGGGTAAAAGAATAGGCCAAGTGCCCAACTCAACCACAATGACACAGTCAAACTCGACCAGATTGGAAACTGAGGAAAATAGTGAAAACAACCCAGATACCTACTAACAACCCTAAACCAATCAAGTAAAGAGGGTCGACTCTAGCCTCCTGAGTAATAAGCAAAACCACCTGATACCCACTTGCTTGCCTAATATCACTCTCCTTAAGACAAACAACCTCCCCTAGCACATAGCTACTGGTGCCATACTATACCAACTGAAAGGTTCCAAGCAAACATTAGATAACGGCCTTAGAAATAACCACCCCAGACCGCTAGAAGTTGAGATACTCAAATCAACTCTTGAATCACAGTGAAGACCAGAAATTAAGCTAACAATGCCTACCCATGAGTCATAACCCCTGGTAGTCTTCTTCCAAAGTTGGCACACCCCATCCACTACTAAAAGAATCCTTCTACAGAGTAGTCACACGCATAAGCACTACAAACTCAAATAATGCATCCAGATGAGAAGCAGGTAGGCAGATATATATACATATAATAAAGGGTAGACCCCCAAAGTAAACAATACCAAAACTAGTTGATGATAACAAAGACTATACCTGTAATAACGATATTTGGAACCTCCTCCCTTGGCCTACCTGGAGGGGCCTCGAACTATCTGTTCTTATCTGTGTACTGAGTAGTCGATGCTGAAGGCTCAATTATCCCATGTCAGGGACACTCTCTATAAATATGGCCAATCATTCTATAACTATAGCAACCCAAAGATGTCCTTCTCTAATGCAAGGTGACTGCCACCTCGAGGACCATTCCTACTACCCTGTACACCACCTCTAGAAAGTGGCACTGGAGACCTAGAAGATAAAACCTAGTGAATCGATTGACTAGAATGCGTGATCATGGGGTAATTCCTAGCAAAGCAAGGCAGTGGCACTGGATCCCTGGAAGATAAAACTTGCTGACTCTGCTGACTAGAATACGTGATCATGGGGATCTCCCTAACAAAGCTAGGCAGTGGCACTGGAGCCCTGGAAGATAAAACTTGTTGACTCTGCTAACTAGAATGTGTAATCATGGGGCAATCTCTAGCAAAGTGCCCAAACTCATCGCACTAGAAGGAACCTCTACTAGATGAAGTCCAATGTGAAGATCTTACTGAGCCTGAATGGACACCATGGCCTACATACGTAGAAGGCAAACTTTGAAGAGCCTGACCTGTACCATGTCTGCTCTGCCCAACATCCCCTGTATAACAGCCCCCTTAATCCTGTGGAGCCACCAGAATTGTTTTGTTAGACAGAAAGCAATGAAACTGATCTTTACTAGAGAACCCCCTACCTCAAGTCTGAGAACCATGAAAACTGCCCTAACAACGACGCTTCTTACCAATGCCTCCATATGCCTTGCGACATAACCCCAATATAACCCCAGCATGATCAACCACCTAAAAAAAGGAGTCCCAACTATCACTAAGTGCTATGTTGCCAAATGAAGTGGTGAAATCAATCCTCCAACAAAACCCTGTATACTCTCAAACTCGGTAGGCACAGTCCTAGCAGTATGCCTAGTAACCTTATGAAACATTGCCTTATACTCCAAAACTGACATAGAACCCTATTGGAGACCTGTAACCTCAAACCTAGCCGAAGCACCACTCAAAGAACTAGGTACTATCCATACCTGTAACACACCCTCCGAAAGACTCGGAGTCCTAGCCCTGGTGTCCTGAAGAATAGAGGTAGCCATAAATCCCACCGGAGGTTAGTTTGGCCACAAACACCCTAGCTAATATGGTAAGCTCTCAATCTTAAATCCTGGAGCTGGAGGAAGCACTATAGCAACAGGCACAGAAGTCTCATCGCCACTCGTTATTGTACTGATCCTAGTCATCTGAGAAGGAATGTAACAATGAAGTTTAGAAATTGATAGAGACAAGAACGCACGATAAGGAGCCAAGAATAGGGAACCTTTCCTAATAATGCCCTGTAGCCTCCTGTAGATAGGATACATATGTTATTGTACCAATTCTCGAGACTCTACTAGACACTTGCTCTAGTACCAATGACATAGGCGAACCTAGGGCTCTGATACCAAGCTGTTATGAATCGATTTCTTAGGTCATGATGGCACCTACAACCCCTATGTAAGTGAACCAACCCCCGTAGCCCAGAATGGTTAGTAATGGGCTACTACCTAAGCAAGCATTCACAAGTAGAACAAATAAGCGAAAGCAGATAAAGAAAGCAACGCAGAAGGAAAGCAACCTAAATATACAAATAAAGAAACTACACCATCCCACGACCTGGTATCGAAAGTACATGAGCCACTACTAAAATATACAGAGTACTAAAAGGTGCAAAAGAAGAATATACAACTGTCTCTGAATGAACAAAAGAGTAAACAGTGCCAAAAAGAAGAGATATGGTCAAGCCCCGGTCATCAGGAGCTCACCCTAGTCTCGGATGTCTAAAAGTTGCATGAGTATCCACATGATCAATGATGATAGCTCATACTAGGATCTGTACCAAGAAGATGCAAAAGTATAGTATGAGCACCAATTGTAGAGAAATAGGCACCCAGTAGGCATCATAGGCCGACTGAGCATATATAAGATATAAAAGCAGTATATAAGAGATAGAAAAGAAGTAGTCACAGAAGCAAACAAAGAGAAGCACCCGAAAACTAGCAATATATAGAAAACAAAGAGAATACAAGTATACTATGCTAGCCACAAAAGATATATATAACGCACCTGGATCCTTGCAACAACAATATATATAGAGAGAGTTTTGACAAACATAGTGGTATATAGGTAACCTCAAATAAAAGAAAAAGGAGAAAAAGCAACTAACATAAGCATGCTAATAATATAATTTACAAGGTAAGGAAGATCTGAAAGCAGACTAACTAGTAACTATAATAGGAGAGAGTAAGCTAACCTACTGATGATCGGGAAGGTAACCTAACAAGTACTATCATAGGAGCGAGTAAGCTAATCTACCTACAGTCCTAGCGGGCACCCATACACCCGAGGAACACATATAAGTGAAAACAAATCCTCCGGCATCTCATGCTACCGGAGTGTACACTCAACAAATATCAAACAAGGGTGGAATCATACACATGATGAATGATATGATTTGATATGATAAAACAAGGTGTGCCAGTAGTACTATATGTACCTCCTCTGGTGCCTATAGGCCTGCAGGTAGGATCCATGAAAAAAGTCCCCTATATACCCCTACTATACCATATACCCCTCCTCCGACACTCACATCTCGTAACCCCTGGTCTAGATCGACAAGAACCATGAAGGTCTACGCAACCACTTACAAAAACTCAAAATCCCAAGATGAGTGCCAAGAATCTATCTAGGTCAAAAATCAGTAAATCTCATAACCTCAATATGTTACCCCGAGTTTATATGGGTCTAAATCAGTAAATCTCAGAATCCAAATATTGGTGACCAAAGTCTATTCGAGTCTAAAATCAGTAACAAAATATGTCTAGCGCTCGGCTCAGCCAAGTCTAGTTTCACCTAAAAAATCAGTGTAAAAATCATCATATAATCCCTTTTATCCCAAGAAAACCATAAAAACCAATGACAAATCCATTTTAAGTCATTAATACTAAAAATGGGCCCTCGAGGCCATGCAAGGTTTAGAAAACTGGTGATAGTTAGGCCCGCAACCATAGTAGAAGTAAATAAATGCAGAAAACCTTTTTGTATGATAATGATGATATGCTTGAGTACAATTA
The DNA here is from genome assembly GCA_003996215.1 of Jaltomata sinuosa. Lineage (NCBI taxonomy): Eukaryota > Viridiplantae > Streptophyta > Magnoliopsida > Solanales > Solanaceae > Jaltomata > Jaltomata sinuosa. The sequence goes on along the minus strand of QJPP01007013.1, from coordinate 364,310 downwards.
ATAGCCCAACAGCTCATAATCAACCTATCATCCCTTCACAGGCTAAATCCACTCTATATCATAGATAACCAGCTCAATATCATAATTTAATGTCCGAGACTTACAGGAATTTCCCAAATATCCCACCATCTATGGTCCAAAGTCATATACAAAGGCCACACAGGGCCGAGGGGTAATACTACAAAACTAGTTTGAATACTAAAGCAAACATAAGAAATAAGATAGATAGAAGAAAATGGACAAGGTCTGGGGTTCCAACCTAGTAAACCCAACCCAAGGATGCTAAATAATACTGTTATATTCTATATACGCAAATTCTAAGGTAGGTAAGTTATAACCTACTTGACGTCCGATGACAAGCTGTTGGAAAGACATCGTCCAAGCCTGAGCTACTTTGAGAAATCCCATATTGTGATCAAACTATCAATAATAACATCTACTCATTGAAATGAAGCTAAAGATACCTATAGTGCTAATAATTTAGCTGGGTTGAAATCTGGGTCAAAAGTGGGCCCATGGGCCTCGCAACCCAAAACTGGAAACAAAACTACTACGATATTCCCAACCTTACCAGGAACACATGCTCAAAAATTAAGCAGAAAATAGGCAAAGAAAATGCCTAAAATAGCCCGGATAAGAAGAGGGATCAACATGCAAAAACTTTACATAATCAAGAATAAAAATGGAGAATTACGTATCATGGAGAAAGGGAACAAGGTCAACAAGGTGACACACGTGCTGCAACAAATGAGCAGACCCAACATCAGCTAAAACATAAACAAACAACCCCAAGCTAAGCTAAGAAGCTTTAATGGAGGTTTAGACAAGCTGTGAAGAAATTGGGGAAGAGAAACTTACCAAAACAAAGAGGGAAATGATAATATTCATCAATCGAAGAATTCTTGCGGCTAAGAACTAATTTTGAGCAAGTTTTAGGTGAGGGACTAGTTTTAGAGTGAGAGGGAAGTGAGAACAATGGCTGAAAATTCAAGGAAATGAACTTTTACAGTACAGGTCGCAGACCAGCGGATCGTGATCCTTGATACGCCCAAATTACACCTCCAAAAGAAGAATAAAGTGGTCATTAAACTCGCCTTGATGTATTATTTATGTTTTTGATAGTTTGATTATCGTTCGGAGTTTATCAGAGCAATTTGGGCACGGATTTTATTGTCCCAGCAGCTTGTCATCGGACGACAGGTAGGTTACGGTCTAAACTCCCTATACTTAGCATATATCAGATAAAGTTGTACTAGTTGGCATCTTTAGGTTGGTACCACAAACTTTGACCACTTTCCATGTTTTGCCTCGTTTCTTTCCTCCGTTATGTGTACTATTCTCCGTAGCTGATATTATCACCCTTATGGTCCTGTGTGGCCTTGTTTTGTGTATGGCCAATAGATCGTGATCTTTTTCTTTATGTACTCTATTACTACTCAGGGACATTTGTGTATATATTATTTTGAATGTTTCGTACTACTTATATGTAGTTCCGGCTCTATACTATGATAACAGGTTTTGGGTTTGGTTTAGCTCCCGCATATGTATGTATGTACTCCTGTTATCTATTCTCTTTATCTTGTTCCCTTGCTTCCGCTTATTAAACTGTTTCTTTCACTTAGATTGTTAGATAGTATCCCATTACTGACCGTTTCAGGCTACGGGGATTGGTTTGCCTACTGGGAGGTTGTAGGTGCTATCATGACCTAGAAATTGGGTCATGATAGCTTGTTATTAGAGCTCTAAGTTTGTCAGTTTTATCGGTATAGGAGCCAATGTCTAGTAGAGTCCTGCAGATCAGGGCAAAGATGTTCGTACTCAATCTTTGGGAGGTTATGGTGACATCTTAAGAAAAAAGGAATTTTCTTGTTTCTCTCTCTTGCGTAGTATCCTTAAAAGTTTCTAGAAATCTCACTTGTTTCTGGTTCACTCTTCCGCAGATGGTTCGCATAAGGTCTTCGACTTCTGGTGGAGGAGAGCCTCATGCCCGTGCACCTCCGACTCTAGCTAAGGGCGGGGGTGGTCACAAAGGTAGAGGTATTGGTCGAGGTCATCCCAGAGTAGCGGCACCTGCTAGAGCTGCTAGAGTCGAGATAGAGACCGAGTTTGATTATGAGCTAGAGCTTGCTCCTGGGCAGCAGCATATGGACCCGGGGATAGCCCATGTACCACCAGTTCCAGCACCAGTTTTTATGTCGGTTTCAGCCCTAGCTTAGTCTTCGAATATTCGAGGTTTACTTGTTCAGCTTCTAGGTATGATTGGGGAGAGACCTTCCAAGGTAGCACATACTTCCGCTCAGGAGGCAGCCCTAGGTGTCCAGAGTTCAGGAGCGCAACCTGCTACTACGGCTCCCCATGCTGAGGTTATTCCAGTTTCAGCGGTTGCACAACCTCTTGCTCCTCGCCCAGCTATAACAGATGGGGAGCATAAGGCCTTGAGTAGATTTCTGAGATTGGCACTGCCAAGATTTTCTAGGACATCAGGACAGGACCCACATGACTTTATTACTACCTGTGAGGAGATGTTACGACATCTATGATTACTAAAAACTCACGGGGTTTTCTATACTACTTCTCAGCTGGAGGGTCCAGTGAAGTTATGGTGGAGGGCACAAGCTACTTGCAAACCTTCTACATCAACTCCTTTGACTTGGTCCGAGTTCTCTGAGGCCTTCATGGCCAAATTCTTACCTCAGAGCGACAGAAAGAGGCTGAGAGAGGAGTTCACTAGACTTGCTTAGGATACTATGACCGTCTCGGAGTACGAGACCCATTTCCATCAGCTTGCTCCATTTGGGGCCATGATTATGCCTACTGAGGCTGACAGGGTCTATAGATTTGTTTGAGGGCTACGAAAAGAGTTTAGAGAGCCTGCAGAGATATTCGTTGCTAGTGGTCGGTCTTTTCAGGCTATTGCAGACTATGCCCGTACTGTAGAGGGTTTGGGTCGTCATGACACCAGGGCCAAAGATAAGAGGCCTCGATATCAAGGTGTATACAGTGGTTCTAGACATGGTGGTAGAGGTTCAGGCTAGTGAGGTCGGGGTTATCAGCCATAGCAGCACCAGGGTCAATCCAGCCGACTGGTTCAGTATTCACTTTAGGCTTCTGGTAGTACTAAGTTTTAGCAGGGTCAGAGCAGCCATAAGGGCTACAACGGTCAGTCTTCAAGGGGTACAACTTCTGGGGCGTCAGACCGTGGTAGCCATACGGGTTCTGCTGGTTCATCCCGACTGAGTAGGTCGTTAGGGGCTTGTTTCACCAGTGGTATTATTGGTCATTTTGCTAGAGATTTCCCCCAGCAGGGCACAATTCAGCCAGCCACTCCACCGACTCTGCCTATTCGCTTAGTTCAGCCACCGGCTCGAGAAGGTGGTATTCAGGGTAGATGTGGTGCTCCATGTGCCAGAGCAGGTAGTAGGGATGGCGGTCGGGTAGGTAGAGGTCGTCGTCAATTCTATATGGTTCCTGAGAAACCGAAGGCAGAGGCCTCAGATACCGTGATTACAGGTAACATTTTTGTATGCCATCAGTCTACTATGGCTTTGTTTTATCCTTGATTGACTTGTTCATATGTATCTGCCTACTTTCTACCTTGTTTAGGGTTGGCTAGTGAGCTATTATCTGTTCCTATTTCTGTTTCGACCCCAGTAGGAGATTCTTTAGTAGTGGATCGGATTATGAGATATTGCATGATATCTGTTGGTAATTTGGACACTTAGGGTTATTTGATTATACTTGATATGTTAGATTTTGATGTAATACTAGGCGTGGACTGGTTATTCCTTCACCGTGCAATTTTGGATTATTATGCCACGACCGTTACCATCGTCATGCTCGGTGTATCCCCGGTTGTGTGGCAGGGTTCTGTTAGCCTTGCACCATCTGGGATCATCTCTTGTCTTCAAGCTAGGAAGTTTATCTCTCGCAGGTGTTTAGCTTATCTAGCATATGTACGAGATTCTAGTGTTGACCCTCAATCTCCTAAGTTTGTTCCTGTGGTTAGAGACTTTCTAGATGTGTTCCCTACCGACCTGAGAGGCCTTCCACCTAAGAGAAATGTTGATTTTTCCATTGTGTTAGAGCCGGGCACCAGGCCCATTTCTATTCCTCCTTATCGTATGGCTCCTGCTGAGTTGAAGGAGCTTAAGGAGCAGCTCTAGGACTTGTTAGCTAAGGGGTTTATTAGACCGAGTGTCTTTTCTTGGGGTGCTCTTATTCTCATTGTAAAGAAAAGGATGGGTCAATGCGGATGTTTATTGATTATCGGCATTTCAATAAGGTGACAGTGAAGAATATGTATCCGATACCAAGGATTGATGACTTATTTGATCAGCTCCAGGGTTCAGCCGTGTTTTTAATGATTGATTTAAGGTCTGGCTACCATCATTTGAGTATTAGGGTGGAGGATATCCCTAAGATAGCATTCAGGACACGTTAGGGCCACTATGAGTTCCCGGTGATGTCTTTTGGGTTGACTAATGCCCCCGCAGCCTTTATGGAATTGATGCATAGGGTGCTTAGCCCGTACTTGGATATGTTCGTGATAGTATTCATTTATGACATCCTGGTATACTCCCGGAGTAGGTATGAGCATGAGCAACACTTGAGGATTGTACTTTAGACTTTGAGAGATCATCGGCTTTATGCCAAGTTCTCAAAGTGCAAGTTTTGGCTTGAGTCAGTTGCATCCTAGGACACGTGGTGTCTAAGAATGGGATTAGAGTTGATCCGGGTACGATTTTTGTATTTCGTGATTGTCCTAGACCTACTATTGTTAATGAGGTTCGCAGCTTTGTTGGGTTAGCAGGTTACTACAGGAGGTTCGTTTAGGGATTTTCTTCCATAGCAGCCCCCTTGACTATGCTGACTAAGAAGGACATTCCATTCCAGTGGTCGGATCAGTGCGAGGATAACTTCCAGAGGCTTAAGGCCTTATTAACTTCAGCTCCAATTTTGACTTTGCCGGTCGAGGGTAAGAGTTTTGCCGTGTATTGTGATGCTTTCACGGTTGGACTTGGTTATGTGTTTATACAGCAGGGCCGAGTGATAACATAAGCGTCGAGAAAGCTGAAGGTTCACGGGAGCAACTACCCCACTCATGACTTAGAGTTGCTGGCGGTAGTCTTGCGCTCAAGATCTGGAGGCATTACTTATATGGAGTTCATTGTGAGATATTCACCGATCACCGTAGTCTTCAGTATATTATGAGTCAATGAGAGATGAGCTCGAGGTAGAGGAGATGGATTGAGTTGCTAAAGGACTACGATTTCACTATTCTATACCATCTAGGCAAGGCAACCCTAGTAGCAGATGCCTTAAGTTGGAAGGCGGTGAGTATGGGAAGCCTAGCTTTACTTGCAGTTTCTGAGCGGCTGTTGGCCTTGGACATCCAGTCCTTGGCCAACCGCTTAGTTAGGTTTGATTTGTCGGATCCTAGTCGAGTTCTTGCCAGTGTTGAGGTCTATTCTACTCTAGTTGATCAGATTCAGAGCCTACAATTTGAGGATCAGAGTTTGTGTGACCTTCGTGATTAGGTAGTTCGGGGTGAGGCCAGCCGGGCTACTTTGGGTTCTAATGGTATTCTGAGGTTTGATAGTCATCTTTGTGTTCCAAGGGTTAGAGATTTGATTCAGTTGATACTCCATGAGGCACATTGTTCTAGATACTCCATTTATCCTGGTGCGGTAAAGATATATAGAGATTGTAGATAGCTTTACTGGTGGAGCAGTATGAAGTGGTACGTAGCGGAGTTTGTATCTCGGTGCTTGAACTGTCAACAGGTTAAGTTTGAGCACATGAGACTGGGTGGCATGATGCAATCACTTCCCATTCTTGAGTGGAAGTGGGAAGGTATTACCATGGTCTTTGTTATTAGCTTGCCTCAACATATTTCTTGGCAGTTCAGACTTTTTATGGTGAAGAGAGGTTAGCCCAGATCCACCTTTGGGAGATTGTTCAGTTGCACGAGGTCCCAACTTCTATCATTTCAGACCACGACACTCAATTCACATCTCAGTTGGGCGATTCAGCAATATTTGGGTACAGAGGTTCATCTTAGTACTATTTTCCACCTTCAGATAGATGTCCAGTCCGAGAGGACTATTCAAGTCCTAGAGGACATGCTTCGGGCTTGTGTTCTTGACTTTGGAGGTTTATGGGATCAGTTTATGCCTTTGGCCGAGTTTGCTTATAATAATAGCTTTCATTCGAGCATCCGCATGGCACCTTTAGAGGCCCTATATAGTAGGCATTGCAGATCGCCGATTGGTTAGTTTGATGGGTTAAAGTCCAGACCCCAGAGTATAGATTTGCTTAGAGATTCCTTGGACCGAGTCCGTTTGATTGAGGACAGACTTAGAGCAGCCCAGAGTAGGCAGAAGATCTACATTGATCATAGGCTTCGTGCTTTGGAGTTCAATTTTGGTGACTTAGTTTTCCTTTGAGTATCTGCCATGAGGGGCGTGATGAGATTTGGTCGGCGGGGCAAGCTTAGCCCTAGGTTTATTAGGTCATTTGAGATTCTACAGAGGGTTGGTAGTGTTTCCTACATGTTACTTTTGCCTCTGATGTTTTCAGCTGTTCATGTTGTTTTTCATGTCTCAATGTTATGCCGATATGTCCTAGATGATTCTCATGTGTTGCATTGGGATTTGATTCAGTTGGATGAGAGTTTATCTTTTGTTGAGGAGCCGATAGCTATTCTGGCCAGAGATATTAGGAGATTGAGATCTAGGGAGATTCTAGTTGTGAAAGTTTAGTGGAGACATCTTGCAGTCGAGGAGGCTACTTGGGAGACCGAGAGAGAGTTGCGTGCTCAGTATTCGCAGTTGTTCGAGCCTTCAGGTACTCCCTTCTTCTTGACTTTCGAGGATGAAAGTCTTTTTAGTAGTGGATGTTATGATGACCCTTACGATCATCATCGCGTTTTAACATTCATTGTACTGTTAGAGCTTTCCTGTAGCGACCCCAAGTCATTTTTGACTTGCTGGGATCGGTGGTTTGGTGCCTTGGTCGTTTGGTTGGTTGTTTTGGCCGTTTGCCTATTTTAGAGCCTTAACTTATAATATCATTGACTTTAGTCAACATTCTTGGTAAACGTGCTCTGAATCGAATTTCGATTGTTCCATTAGCTCTGGAGCATGGATTTTGGTCTAGAAGTACTCTTAGTCGGGTTCTAGGAGCTTTCAGTTTTGTTTTGTCTTGGTTTTTTCTGTTTTAGCCAAGTTAAACTTGAAAGTTTGACTTTGGTCAACATTTGAAGAGGATGGCCTCGGATGGAAATTCTGACAGCGCTGTTAGCTCTAGAATGTCGACTTTGGCCTAGAGGGACCTCTGGTTCGGGTCCCGAGGCTTCCAGACTCATTTTAGGCCTTGGTGTTCCATTTTTGAAAGGTAGGCCTAAAGTTTATTTTTGGGCGTAGAGCCTACTTTTTGTGCTATCGACCTCCGTTGGGATTTTCATTGATTTCGTTGAGTCTAAAATATTATTTTTAGCTGAGTAGCATAGTTCGTTTATGTCTGTGGGACCCCAGATGCTTCCCGAGGATTCAATCAAGCATTTTAAACTTAGCCGGTTTTTGGCTGCGTTGCTGTACCTGTTAGGTCCGCATTTGTGAACATTCGACCGCATTTGCGGCTACCACATTCGCAGTGAGATGCTGCATTTGTGGTGTTTGGCTAGAAGTGCTGGTACCACAATTGCGGTGCTTGGCTGCATTTGCGGTGGCTTCTCCTCAATTGCAGAGGTCACTGCTCCTCCGTGCCTCCGCAATTGCAATGGAAATGCTGTAATTGCGGTTTCTGCTGGCAGTTTTAAAATCCAAACATGCTTTTCCTTTTCCTCATTTCACACCTCGTTGCTACCTTGTTAAAATCTCCCAAGCACGAAATTCTTCAATCCTGGCCATCAAATTTCTTGGGATAATCTACCCACAGCTTGTGAGCACTTTTCCCTCATTACTTTGGTAAGTCTTCTCTCCTCCCCAAGCTACTTCTCCTCCATTGTTACAAGATCCACCATTGTTGTAAATTCTCTAAGTTTGGGAATTCCATTGTAGAATCTGTTCTCGTGGGAAATTGCATGCTTCGTGGGCTTATTGAAATCAGTTCCTTGGCTCGCCCATCTCGTTGTGGTAGGTAATCCTTGCTCAAATTTCTGATTTTATTCCGTATTTTCCATAATTGGGTTCTTGGCTATTAGGGGCTGTTTTACCTCGAATTGTTTCCCCAATTTCCTTGATTTTCCGGGCATGTACTGCTATGGACTTGGTGATCATATTGTGCATTTTCATTTTTGGTTTCAAGTTGCGAGGCCCACGAGCCTGCCGGTGACCCAAATTTTGGCCTGACTATTATTATAGCAATATGGGTATCGTTAGACTCTCCTTGATGTATTATTTATGTTTTTGATAGTTTATTATAGTTCGGGATTTCTCGGAGTGATTCGGGCTTGGATTTTATTGTCGCAGCAGCTTGTCATTGGACGACAGGTAGGTTACGGTCTAAACTCCCTAGATTTAGCATATATCAGATAAAATTGTACTAGTTTGCATCCTTGGGTTGGGTTATTAGGTTAGTACCATAGACTTTGATCGCTTTCCATGTTTTGCCTCGTTTCTTTCCTCCGTTGTGTGTAGATTCTCCATAGCTGATATTATAACCCTTATGGTCCTGTGTGGCCTTTTTTTGACTCTGTACCATAGATGGTGGGTTATTCGGGGGTGCCCGTGAGTCCTGAGCATCGTTATCGTGATATTATATTGGCTATCTGTATTGTAGAGTGACTTGAGCCAATATAGGGCCGATAGGTTGATTGTGAGCTGCAGGGCTGCTATTTGTGTTTAATCATATCATTTCCATGCATATAAAGAGGTTTTATCCACGCTTTACTATGGTTTTGGCTTCGGTCCTATTGGAACTGATTTTCTAAACTTTGCATTGCCCTAGGGGCCCATTTTTGAAAGAAATGGGTTGTAAATGGTTTGACTTATCCTGTGGATCTTCTTAGGGTTAAAAGAAAGTTAAATTATGATTTCTATAACTAGTTTTACTATTAATGCTAGACTCGGCAGGGACGGGGTGCTAGTTGAGTTTTCTTACTAATTTGGGATGACTTTAGCCTCGGTCGGACCGAGCACTTGAGATAACTTTCTACTGTTTTAGGCCTGGTTACTCCCGAGCACCCTTAGAAGGGTTTTTGAGACATTTTCCCACTAACTTTATTCCTGGACAGGGTCTAGGCACGCATATTCGAGACTGGGTCTCTAGCTTGAACCCGGACTTGCTTTCAGATAACATGTTTTGATATTGAGTTTTAGTATGAGGTACGGGACCTCCATGGACCTTGCCATTCTGTACCCTAGGGTTGTGTGTGTAGGAGGGAGGGTATACGGCGGAGTAGAGGTATACGGGTAGTTTCCTTCCATGGAACCTAATTGTTGGGCCCAATCAGCATCGTAGGAGGTACATACATAGTTACCATTTCACCCTGAGATCTTCATGCATCATATCATTCATTGTTTGAGATTCCACCCTTGTTTGCTAATTGTTGAGTGTACGCTCCGGTTGTATGTGCGGCCAATGAGTTTGTTTTCACTTGTTTGCGTTCCTCGATTGTATGGGCGGCCAAAGGACTGTAAGTAGACTCTTGTTACTTCATCGCATTGTTATCCCCTGCTACAGTAATAATTATGAGATTGTTTACTGCTAGGTCGTTAGTTTCTGGATTTGAGATTGATATGATTAGTTGGTTATTGATTCCTGTTTTGCGAGCATGTCTATCTTTACTCTCCTCATCCTTCCCTTGTACTTGAGGTTACTGATATACCATCCACTTCTAAAACTTATTATGTATATACTGTTATTGCAAGGATCCCAGGTGCGTCATTTCTTACTTTCACCTGTTTCTGTTATGTATATATTTTACTTGCTAGCCTTGTATGTCATTTTTGTTGTCTTCCCTCTGGGTGAGTTCCTGTGTGACTTTTTCATAGAATTCTGTGACTATTTATTTTTCTATTATGTTTGTTACTACGCGTTTATTTTATATGTGCTCAATCAGCATATAATACCTATTGGGTACCTTATGCTTCGCATTTGGTGCTCATACTACACTCTACATTTTCTGGTACAGATTTTAGTGTGGGACATCGCTGCTAGATCGCTGTGAGTCGTGCTTGATGATTTTGGACTATCCAGACTAAGGGTGAGCTCTTGGCGATCGGAGCTTAGCTTTTTGTTTATCTTTTGCTTTATGTACTCTATTACTACTCAGGGACATTTGTGTATATATTATTTTGAATGTTTCGTACTACTTATATGTAGTTCCAGCTCTATACAATGATAACAGGTTTTGGGTTTGGTTTAGCTCCCGCATATGTATGTATGTACTCCTGTTATCTATTCTCTTTATCTTGTTCCCTTGCTTCCGCTTATTAAACTGTTTCTTCCACTTAGATTATTAGATAGTAGATGATACCCGATGTGTTTTCATGCTTTATGAATAAGATTTGGCATGAGAGTATGCCTTTATGAATAATATTTGGCATGAGAGTAAGCCCCTATGAACAAGATTTGTCATGAGAGTATGGCTTCATGATTATGAGCTATATGTATGCATGTTTTGGGAGTAGTATTTAGCACCGAGAGGATAGGGTGAGAGTACCCTTAGTCCCATAAACTACGTTGCCAACTTAGGTCATGATATGATATGATATGTGCCTTAAAGGCTTATGAGAGTGGATCCACGTCTTTATTTATGGTTTCCTTGCCTTAGCGGGGCATTGGACAGCTTTGCCAACTAGGGTTATATAGTTGGGTATGGTGACTTGTTCCTTGGTAGGGTTCAAAGTCAGATTTGCTAACTGGGGCTATACAGTTAGATACCATGTAGCTCACATGGTCTTATGTCGGTTATAAAAAACTCCCGTATGTTATGTTTTCAAGTTTTCTAAGCTTTATGAACTTTCTTATGAAACATCATCTTGAAGTTGGCTTTTGCCTTATGATTTGATTTCCACTATGATATCTTCTCATGATCTTTAGTATGCATGGATTTACCTAAATACATTTAAAGAATGTTTCACTCTATTTATGCATTGCTCACATACTTAGTACATTCCATAGTACTAACGCATATTGTGCTGTATCTTTTGATGATGCAGATTCAGGTGTCCTTTCATGGCTTTGTGGTTAGAGTTCCTGTCCACTCACGCTCAGCTTTGGTGAGTCCTCATAGTGCGAGTACTAGGCTTTATTCTAGCTTTTCTATGTCTTCTTTCCTTTCTGATTGTTGAGTTAGTTTTGGTATTGTCCTATCAACTCCTTATGCTAGTTTTAAAGGCTATCAGACATAGATGTTATGAGGTGATCTTCAAATTGTATTTCCTATTCGACTCTCTATTTATTATATGTGTCCCTATTTCGGATTTGTTTATGGTGCTTCCGTTCTGTTTTCCTTTACATGCTTGAGAATGTTATGACCAAGGGTTAACTTGGGATCCTTGTGGTTCCAAGTCCGTGTTATGTCTAAGGGGTAACCTCGGGGCGTGACAAACTTGGTATCAGAGCCTCAGGTTTCAAGAGTCTTAGGATGTCTGAAAGCCGTACTAAGTAGAGTCTCTTTCATGGGTGTGAAGTGCGCCACACCGATGAGAGGGAGGCTATGAGGTTTTTTAGGAAAAACTTCACTTGTTCATGTTCTCTATCATGTAATAGAGTTTGACCCTACTTACCCTTCTAATCCATTCCTTACACATTCCAGATAATGTCTCCACGAAGAAACCCCGTGAGGAATGCTAATCCAACCACTCCAGATCATGAGGTTATGGATGCAGAATTTCGTGAAGCCATCTGTATGTTGGCTCAAGCCATGACTACTCAGTTGAATGAGAAAGAGAAACTAAAGAAGAGGAAGAGAATGAACAAAAAAACCAGAACATGGAATCAATCGTCTTCTCAGTAGAGGTCATCCGGACCAACCCCATATTCAGTTAGCACACCTGCCCTCAATTCTCAGTCGTGTCACTATAAGGCTCCAAAAACCTTGAGGTACCCTCGCTGTCGTAGTTGTGGTAAGTTACATTTAGGCAAGTTCCTTGCAGGCAAGGAAGGGTGTTTTAGGTGTGGTCAGTTAGGCCATAAGATCAGGAATTTCCCCTCATATAAGTGGAGCAACTGTGATAGCATAGCCATATTTCAAAAACATACTTTTCTTTCTAAATTCATACTTGAAGAATTTGGCATGCAATTTCATAAATCCATAAAGGCCGTGATATCTAATCATGCCAAGTTTCTCTTGAAAACATGTAATTTCATAGTTTCATGTTATAAATCAACTTTCATGCTTGGGCTTTTAAAACCAATAAGATAATCATACTTAAATCGTGAGTAATCAAGAGGAAACCATAAATTTAAACATAGAAACTGATTTCATAAATTTCTCCAATTTTAGATCAAAACCCTAGTTTCATGAGTTCATAAATCAAAATAAGAATTGGCCTTAAAATCATGAATAAGAAACCACTCATAAAAACTCATGCAAAATCATGCAATTTAGAGTTAGAATCCATAGAAGAATCACGAGGAAACAATTTTAGAAGGACCCATAAGAATTAAGAACCCTAGTTTAGAAATCCATAAGTTCAATTTAGAAGATTGGAGTTTTGGGCATAAGGGTGAAGGAATCCCTTATTGAATACCCACATACATTAGGTGAAGATAACCCACTTCAATGGAAATACTTAGGAGACTTGACTTTGAGCTTGGAGACTTTGAGTGGATCCCTTGCTATGGAGCTTGAAACCCTATCTTGAAGCTTGAGAGGATGAAATTCTGTTTTTTCCTCTCTTGAAACTTGTTTGGAAAAATGGGAGATAACTTATGCCAAGTGGGAATAAAAACCCTTCTAAATAGGCTTAAAATGACCTAGTATAGAAGTTAAAAGAGTGGAAAATTAAAAAAATACCCCTGGACTTAAGCTTAAAAAAACTGATGAAATGACTCGGCTTCAGGGATTACAGGTCAGTGTACGGACCGTCAAAGTGAATGACGGACCGTCATTTGATCCGTGATTTTAGAAATCACTTTTGAGGGTCTACTGGAACTCCATTCCACGAGTTATAGGATGGTCCGTCATTTAAAATGACGACCCATCAAGTCACTCGTGGAATCTAGGGAAGAAAAGCTGATTTTTGACAAACCACGGGTCAATCTACGGGCTGTGGTTTTTATCTACGAGCCGTCAACCAACCAGTGGTTTTAAAAATGAAAATTTTAGTGTTCAGTTCAGCAATCATGGTTCAAAGTATGGACCCGTCGTTCAAAGTACGGGCCCGTATTTCAATGTACGGACCCATCGTTCAAAGTACGGACCTGTCGTTCAAAGTGCAGACCCATCAACCGATCCATCATCACTGACATCACTTAAGTAAACTATCCATAACCTTTTATTTCGGACTTAAATTAATGCGCGGTTAGTGGCATTGGAAAGAAGACTCAAAAATCTTTAATTTGGTGGGTACTAGGACACCCAACTCTTTATAATTTGGGAGGAATGATCGATTGAATTTGACTCTAGATTAGACTTACTTGAAAACTTACTTTGGTGAGGTGCTTGCGACTTAACTTGATAATAGGAGTTTCTTATGAACATGATTCGCATCCAAAGAACTCACCACACTAGGAAAATTATCATTACACTCATGGAAAAAGGTTGGGGTATTAGTTTAGGATTTTTGGGGTGTTACAACACCCAAATAACCAAAATGGAAACCAATAGCCCAAAATGAGTCTGGTAGCCTCAAGACCCAAACCAAAAGTCCCTCTAGTCCAAAGTCAACATTCCAGAGCTAACATAGCTGATGGAATTTCCATTCGAGCCCGTCTTTTCTGAAAATAGACTAAAGTCAAACTTCTAACTCCAACTAGCTTAAAATCTCAGAAAGTGAGATAAAATCATACTGAAAGATCCTAGGCCCTAACTTAAGGTTTAACTAGACCAATATCAATGCTCCGAAGCTAACAGAACTGTCAGAATTTGATTCCAAGCATACGGGGTAAGAATATTGATTAAAGTCAATAATTTTCTAAGTTAAAGCTCTAAAATAGGAAAATAGTCATAACGACCTAATGAATGACCCGAGCACTAAAGCACCAACTCCAGTAAGTTATAAATGACTTGGGACCAGTATAGGCAAGTTCTAATAATACAAAAATAGTGAAAATGCAAAATTGACCGAAAGGGTCATTAAAGCTTATAGTAATAACTTAAATCGGAAGCTATTATAGTTGTGGGTTTTTTTTGGTAGGTGCATTGTGAGTATATCCACTATAAATTATTACGTATACTAGTATCAATTATTAGATTTATTTTATAATTATAATAATATTTTTAGCCATATATCTGTAATAACCCTTCCGGTTATTTATGCATTTTCACCTTCTTTGTAGTGTTAGAGCTTGCTTATAGTGGCCCCAAGTTATTTATGTCATGCTGGAACCGGTAGTTTGGTGCTTCGACCGTTTGTGTAGTCTTTATGTCCGTTTTACTTTTTTAGAACCTTAAATTAGGAAATTGTTGACATCGGTCAACATTCTTAGTAATCATGCTTGGAATTGAATTCCGATAGGTTTGTTAGCTCTGGAGCATAGACTTTGGTCTAGATGGACCTTTTGTCGGGAACCAGGATCTTTTCATCTTGGAATTCTTTCTCATTCTATTTTTTCAGGCCAGTTGGGCTTTTATGGTTGACTTTCATCAACATTTGGAGAAGACGACCTCAAGTGGAAATTCTGCCAGTGTTGTTGGCTTTGTAATATCGAGTTTAGGCTAGAGGGACCATTGGTTCAGGTTCTGAGGCTTCTGAACTTGATTTCGGCCCTTAAGTTCCATTTTGGAATAGTCGGCCTAAAGGTTAATTTTGGGTGTGGCACCCACGTTTTATTAAATCAACCTCCAATTAGATTTTGGTTGATTCCATTAGATCCGGAATGCTATTTCTAGTTGAGTAGCTCAGCTCTTTGGGTTTGCGAGACCCCAAATGCATTCTCGGGGACCAATCGTGTGGAAATCTGCCCTTGGCATGTTGTTGTTGATGTTAGATATTGGTATGGAGCTAGGGCGCCGCCTGGGCTGCACCTGCATGTGCACGCCTGTGCCCAGGCAAGCGCCTCTGCATTCCCACCTGCCTCAGCCGCCAGCGTCCCTAGACCTGGCCAGCGCTTGTGCGCCTTCGCCTGCCTGGTCGCTGTGGCACCAGCGCACCTGCGCCTGTCCTGGCAGCACCTGCGCCATAGCGGCTAGCAACTTATAAGCTAGCCAGCCCTCTTCACTCTCTTATTTAATAATATTCCAAATCGTTTCTCCTTTGGAAACATCCCAAAACCTCCATTAAAGATCCTTTGATCAACCCAACAGCTTGGAGGTATATTATTGTTGATTCTTCATCGATTGTTGGCCTCTAAACTGGGTAAATTCTCTCTTTAAATTCCATTTTCCTCCATTGATGGGTTCTTCTTGAGCTTGGGTTTTCTTCTTCGCCTTAGTTGATTAAATTAAGGTTGCATGCTTGTGGGGTAGGGGATTTCACTTTGTTGGCTTGCTTCTTCTCATCGTGGTAAGTAGATTCTTACTTTAGTTTTTGGTTTTCTTCTGCAAATTCCATATTTAGTTCCTTTCTTGAGCGAGCTATTTTAAGCCTTTTCCCTTGGCCAAATTCGCTCAATTTTGGAGCATGCTCTCTTGGTATTGTTATGATCATCATGCTTTTTTTCGTTTCTGATTTTGTGTTGTGGGCCTCGCGTGAATTTTGACCCGGCTATAATTATAGCAATATGGGTATCATTGGCTTTGTTTTGACGTGTAGAATATTATTTTGATAGTTTGCTCACGATTCAGAGATTCTCAAAGAAGTTCGAGCTTGGACAATGCCATTCCAGCAGCTAGTCATCAGACGACAGGGAGGTTACGACTTTCCCTACCTAGACACTGCATATATAGGATATAACTGCATTAATTAGCATCCTTGGGTTGGTTTCTAGGTTGGTACCCCATACCTTGTTCTCCTCTTTTGTCTGTTTATTTCATGCGTTATTTGTAATATTCATTGTAGTGCTGTAATATTACCCTTGGTTCCCCGTGTGGCCTTTCTATATGCCTCTATACCATAGACTGTGGTATATTTGGGAATGTCCATGAGCCCCAAACATCATGATATTACTTTAGGCTGGATATCTGTGTTGTAGAGCTGATTGTGCCTGTGCAAGGCCGGTAGGACTATTTGTGAGCCGTTGGGCTAATCTATTATTTACGAGCATATCATTCATACAAAGGATTTTTCTACATGTTTTACTACTGATTTGGCATCGGGCCTACTATAAATGGGTTTCTAAACTTTGCATGGCCCCCAGGGCCTGTTTTTGGTAAAATGATTATGAAAGGGTTTTGGAACTGATTTTTATGAAACCTAATGGATTAATGAGGATATTACGATGATTTTATCACCAGTTCTCACACTAATACTAGACTCGGCTGTGCCGGAGTGCTAGACATGTTTTAACTATTTATTTAGACTCGGATACGCTTCGGGTACCCTTTATAAAGGTAATTGAGATTTGATTACTGATTTAGACCCAGATATATTTTGGGCACCCTTTGATGGGGTTTTGAGATTACTACTACTAATTTGGACCCGGTTTGATTCTGGGCATATACTATGAGGTTTCAATTGTTGATCTAGATCCAAATATACTTCGATGGTTATACTTTGAGATTTGCATTTAGTTTGTGGTCACGAACCTCCATGGAAATTGCTGATCTAGACCAAGGTCTATGTGTCATGTGTGCCAGATAAGGGGTATATGGTGTAATTAAGGTATATAGGTTGTGTCCTTCCATGGATCCTATCTGCTGGGCCTATCGGTGCCGGAAGATATACATATAGGGTTACTACCACTGGTTCCATCACATCATCATCATGCATATTTCATTCGGATTCCACCCTCGTTTGTTGTTATCTTAGTGTATGCTCTGGTAGTATGGGATGTCGGAGGGTTTGTTTTTACTTGATTGTGTTCCTCAGTTTTTTGGGTGGCCGTTGTGACTGTATTACTCCTGTCATATTATAAAGGTTGTTAAGGTATTTGGTTCTTGGTGGTTTAGTGGGTTTAAGCCTGTTGAGGCTCCGATTGTTGGATATTTTGATTATTGATGGACTAGTGGCTCCTAGATTATTGAGGCACTATTTTTGTGACCTTCTGAGTAGTTATGGGTTAGCGGATCCTCCCCTTTTTCATGGTGCTGATTAGTGGTTTCTATTTCTTTGTGGCTTAGTTTATCCCATCCTAAGGTTGTAATTGTGAGATTGCTATCTAATTTCTCTGATCTTGAATGGTGTTTTAAGCATGATTCCATTAGTTATATTGCTCTAGCTTGATTATGTTTACTTGATTTCCTTCTTTCCCTTTTTACTTGAGGTTACCGGTATACCACTATTTTCTCAACTTTCTCTTATATATATTGTTGTTGCAAGGACTCCAGGTGCATTTTTCTTTCCTTCACCTGTGTTCTGTGTTATATATATCTTCTGTGGCTAGCATAGTATGTTTGTAATTCTTGTTGACTTATATTCGTGCTAGTTTCCATGTGCTTACTCTATTGCTTATGTGACTGCTCTTTGCTTTCTGCTAGTTACTATTTTTATATCTTATATACGCTCCGTCGGCCGATGATGCCTATTGGGTACCCGTTGCTTAGCAATTGGTGCTCATACTATACTTCTGCATCTTTCTGGTGGAGACATTAGTGTGAGCTTTCGCTGTTGATTGCATGGAGACTCGTGCAACTTTGGATATTCGAGACTAGGGTGAGCTTCTGCCGACCGGGGTTTGCCCACATCTTATCTTTTGACACTGTTACTCTTTAATTATTTCGGAGACAATTGTATATTCTGTTTTGTTACTTCTATCACTTGTATTCTATTAGAAGCTCCTCTACTATCGATACCAAGTCTTGAGGTTTGTGTAGTTTCCTTGTATATTTATATATTCAGGTTATTTGCTTTTGCGTTGTCTTTATCTTATATCTGCTTCCGGTTATTTTTGCTTATATTGTGCGTATTAGCATAGGTAGTAGCCCATTACTAATTGTTCCGGGCTATGCTTGTCATCACTAATAAAAAATAGCAATCCCTCCGAGATTTGTTCACCTACTGGGGAGTTGTAGGTGCCATCACGACCTGAGAAATCAGGTCATGACAATTTCTATCATCGTTTGAGTTACATAATGAAGCTAAAGTATATAGAAAAATCTATTTCCAAGTAAGAGTTGCCTTATTTTTTGAGGCAATACCAATCTTTTCTCTTTAGTTGGGTCATTTATTTTAGTTCAAGAAAGATTATGGTATAAAAATTTTGAATGTGATAATCTCTCTGGATCTCAATCTCCTAACATCTATGGCTAGAATAGATACGGACTCCTCAACAAAAGTCAAACTCTCATCTAACGGCACTGAATCCCACCGTAGAACATGTGACTCATCCAGAACATAACATCGCAACATGGATACAATGAAGACTGGGTGCATAGCTGAAATCATAGAAGGCAAAGCTAGTAGATAAGTTGTCATGACCCAACCTACCGGGCCATGAGGGTTCCTACTCTATGCACCTAGATAGACGAACCCTTACCACCCGTCCAACATGTAAATGTGAAAAAGAGAAAAAAAAAATCGTGAAATAACCTTTTTGATATACGAAAAATCTTTATACCCTCCTTTTTATGAAAATTACAACCAACAGTTTTACAATTTTAAACACCCTCCCTAGGATCTAGTCTAAATAGGTACAAGAGCTACTACAAGGTTTATATAGAGAGAAGTAAAAGAGACACAACTTCCGTCATTGAATCGAAGGACAGAAATTGTTGCAGACCACCATCGTCATGTACCTATGAAACATCACCAACCCTGCAACCAGACTATACCCAAAAAGGGTATAGCAAGAGTAGAGTTAGTACAACCACACGTACTGGTAGGCATCATTGGTCAACCCGAATCCACACTTACTATCATATAAGAAAACCGAGAAAGCATGTATTAATAGTATAGCCCTATCCTCCACCATTTACTTTTACCAGACCCGATCTCAACCGATCATCTACTAATACCCCTTACCTCAACCCTTTTATTCCTTCTGCTGCCAACTCCCTCCTTCTCACGTCTTTTGAATTATGCTGAACTCAGACTTCCCAAGTCAAGTTAACCTTAGGTTACCCAAGTCACACTAACCTTAGACTTCCCAAGTCGCACAACCTTAGACTTCCCAACTCACACAACCTTAGCCCAACCGCTAAGTCCAACCCTGACTACCCCACCATTAACCTAGTCAACCCCCATGACTATGCATCCAGGATAACCCAGTCCCTGTCATTCTAGACCCACTACACCAAGGGCACTACATAAAATTACCGGACCCATTCCGGATCCTTAGACAATTCTTCATAGGATATCACCCGCTAGTCACACAATGTCAGACTCCCAGCCATTCCCCTAGGTTATCAACCACATGTAAATCATCCCACAACCGTGATAAGCAATCCACAACAAATAGCCATTATACCCCATTTACATCTCCCAGACCCACCCTGGATCCCCTCTAGACAACACCTAAGTGTCAGATAAACAACCCGGTCTACACCAAGACCAACTCGTAACACAATGTAACAACCCGGCCTCTCAAGGACCAAAATACACAGACACAATTCAAGTTCACAACCCGATCAACTCAGGGAATCATTAAATAAAGATGCAGAAATGCAAGAAAGTAAGCCCGTACCAGGCGTGGTACCCGAGCCAACTGTTAGGATTATCCCGTACAAGGCGTAGTACCCGAGCAAACTGTTAGTATATATATTCATACCTGGTGTGGTACCCGAGCCAACCTTTAGTATTACCTCATAAAAGGCGTGCTACCCGAGCCAACCAAAGTCAAACAATCCACAGTCACAAAAATGAACAGTCAACTTGTAAACCAACAAGCATAATACAATGTTCAATTTACCAGATTACTAACAAGACTATTAGACACTTCTAATCATTCCCTAAGAAATGCATCTCATACAAATACTTAGACATGAGTACTTAAACACACAAAGCATACAGGAAGCAACCGTCACCTAACCTTATTCTCGGGTATATAACTTAGCCTCCACCTCCGTCCAAAGACTAAACACACTCACCTTTTATTTACATTTAATGAACGGTTTCCCTTTTTAGCATAATTTAACAACCACATTGATTTCAGAACTTAAATAGATAATAATAAAACAAATTACCACCCCTTAGCCCTTAGCAAAACCAATGACTATTCATCATGCCCTCCGTATTCCAGAAATCTCACCTAGGTGTTTCCCACTTTTATACTCATTTAGTTATCCTTGCAATTTCCGGTTCCCCGAACCTTCTCGACATCCCAAATCCTGAGTCCCATCATTTTAGCATACCAAGAAATCATAAACAACCCAAAATAAATACCATCAACCCATAATTTAATCCAACCAATCCCTAGCTCACTCATAACCAATACTGAATCCCCCAGAATTCGTGCCCGAAAGCCTTATCATAGATTCTCCTTTCCCACTATACAATAAGTACAGAATGTAAGCAGGTCTATCTACTCAAATGAAAACCTAGCATACCTGGGCGCCAAGCAGCTGCAAGGATGTGTTTCTAGCTCTGTGAAGGCGTTCCCGGCTAGGTAATGATCCTGGAATCCATTTTTCTGCATCCCTCTAAACATAATCCCTCCTCCTCATGGTTTTCTAGTCTTAGAGCAGCATGGGAGAGTTTTTCGAGAAACCCTTTTATGTCTCTCAATTGAGGAGGAGAGGTCTTTTATTAAAAGCCCATTCTGAGGCTTTTGCCTGCCATCATTTCTCTATAGCGCTTGACCTTCTACCATAGTGGTTCCGGTATAAGGGGAAAAATACCGCTATAGGGGGAAAAATACCGCTAAGCGGAGTGACATCAACCCAGATGATTTCTAAAAATATAAAAAAAAAATTCCACGTTACCCCATTTAATACAAAAATATTCTTAACTCGTTTACGAATTTCACGATGTCATAGTTCCTGAAATAATGACAGATTCGGTCGTTACAAGAAATTCCAATTTACCCATCGTTCACCCCCGAACGATCCCAAAATTAAGAAAACAAAATAAGCTAGCCCGAGACCCTCACTGTCCCAAATGACCGCGTAACTTACGAACCTATGCAAAATACCGACCTTTCCTAGATTAGTCACACAGATTTGTAGGAAAAAAGATGATCCTACTCCCTCAATTTTTTTTGAATTACCCCAGAAAATTTACACGTGACCTTCCCGAGTACCCAAGGAATCCAGGGTCTTGGACATTGTCAGAGCAAAAGAATTTGATATTACCTGGGAGAACCCTTCTGTTTTACAAAAAAAAACTGACTGACCTCCGCTATATCGGATATTACTTCGCTATTGTGGTCCTACTATAGCGGAGTACTGACCGCTATAACGGTTAACAACAGATGAAATAGGGGAGAAACAAATTTATTTCCCCATTCTCCCCATATTACCTTCAAAGAAGATAATACCACATTCTCTCTCGATCACCTCACTCCCGACATTGAAATTTCCAGCTAAGACTCGTTTCTACTCATTTCCTTCCTTCCTTGCACGAATTTAGACATGATTTTGGTAGAAAACGAGGGTTTGGGGTATACATTGTAGTGGGTTTTGAACTAGAACCTTAGGTGGGATTTTTGTTAGATTCCTGAAACATTGATGTTTTCCTTACGTTTACAATGCCTCCCAGGTGTTATGGGCGTAAGGATTAAACTATTTTTGGCAAAAAATGGTCCAAATGGGGTGGGAGGTGAAGGGTTGTTCTTGAACAAAAGTTGCAATTTGGACGGAATTTAGGGGTTATAATGCCCAATTTTTTGTACAAAACAGTAATAGAATGCTTTAGGAGCACTGATCTGAACTTGGATTGTCAAAACAGAGTTTTGGGTCAAGGGGCGCCATTGTTGCACCCCTTGAAGCTTCAGGGACGATGAATACCGCTATAGCGGTTCTACTATGATGGATATTTTTCCACTATGGCATACGATAGTCCGCTATAGCGAAAGGCCGTGAACCAGTAACTTCCCAAGCTGACACTTAGAAATTTTTTCCCCTTTTTTCTAAATCCCTTATGCCTTATTGAGTTCTAATATGATTTTCTTGCCATATTATAGGTTATACTTCTAATGGCTGGAGGACAACAATTGCCCGTGTATTCCTACAAGCGTTTCCCCGACGAAGCTAGCCGGGAGAGGTTTTTGGATTACCAGAGACTGGGCATTTTTTATGAGAGAGGGTGCAAGTTGACAAAGGTGGACAGAAAAGCAGCCGCCTTCCACCGCAAGATTAGAGAGTTGGGTTGGGATTCTTTGTTGGTAGCTCCTCCTTCCGCACAGATAGGCTGGGTGCGGGGGTTTTATGCCATTCTTCCTACAATCCATTAGGATATGCCCGACCCCATCATCCGTATCCGTAGAGTAGACGTCCCCGTGGATGCTCAGACTATCAATGGGGTGCTTGGAGTGCCTCACCTCTCCAATGAAGACTACAAGGCTAAGTTTTGTTTTTAGGATATGACTTGGTTGAGGGACACTATGGTGGATAAGACGTGCAGGGATAAGGTCTACTGGGTCAGCCCCGAGGGCGTCACTACTACTTACTTTTCTATAGAGGCTAGGATGTGGCTTAATTTGGTATCTCGGAGGATCCACCCGTCGGGTAACAAGACCGACGTGACCTATGCTCGGGACCTGGTAGTTTCTTGTGCCATCCAAGGTATTATCATGAATGTGGGGGAGAAAATCATCTCCTAGTAGAATGAATTCTACCGGGGTCACAGAAAGGGCCCCTATCTTCCAGGCTTGATATTTGAGTTGTGCAGGTGGGTTGGGGTGCCTGAGGACAACACTAACTTAGAGGTGGCTATAGACGACCCCTTCGACCCTGTCCGAGTGAAGGTAGTATCCAAGAAGAAGAGAAAGGTTGACGAAGCAGGAAGCAGTCAGCCGGTCGAGGACGCCGACGATGATGATGATGATTACACTCCTTCCCTTCCCCAGCCTCAGCCCTCGATCACTAGCGCCCAGCTAGAGGAGACCTTGACCGATGTCTGGAGGTTCATGGAGGGCCCTGCCACTGTAGGTACAACCCCGCTCCCCACTGCTCAGGACTTTGCTGCACTCTAAAGGGAGTTAGAGGATTATGAGAAGAAGAGGAGCTCCCGGGACCATATATTTGCCCGGATGTGAAAGACCATCAAGGTCATGTTCTCTTGTGTTGTTCCGGGCCAAGAGCTTCCCACCCTGGAGCCCGAGGAGAGGCAGGAGTTTCCCTTCCTGAGCAATAATTAGTCTTAGGACCTCGCCCCCCTTTACCTTTGAACAATTTACAGCTTTTTGGTTGCCCCCATTTGGGGCTTGTTAGATAGTATTCCCCTTTCCTTTTCCCCCTTTTTATTAACGCACATGGATGCTTGTTTTAGACAGTTTCCCTTATATGCACACTATGTTAGTTAAAATCGTTGATTTCTTGTTTTACCTATCAATTTGAGCTTAATTTCTTCTTTGAAATCATCCCGGGATTGAATTAAAAACAGGGGAAAATAAGGTGAGGTTTCTGCCTCACGCTCTTCCCTATGGTGGTTGCCACTTTGCCATAGCGGTACCGCTGTACCGATAAAAATTCCTCTATAGAGCGATCGCTGTAGCGGTACAATTCAGCTATGGAGGTCTCGACGGTGATGGCCCAGAAAAAAATGAATTTTTCAGCAAGTGTAACCTTCCCCTTTCCCGATTATCATTGTCTAATCTCGTCGATCCCGCCATGGTCTTAGACTACCCCCAAGACAATTCTTGGCAATGCATATATCAAAACTTAGCATAAATCACAAAAATTACCAATCACAACAGATTTTAAAAGTACTATTGTTCCCAAAAATACCTTCCCGCTATTACACACGAATAACCCTTGTTCCCATGGTTCCCAACAAAGTCCCGACCGTCCTGAAATAGAAGTTTCCCTACAGTCACAATTTCCATTCCCTTATCATCTTGACCAATGATAAGTACCTTTCAGGACATGATACAATTTCAGTCACTAAAATTAACAGCTATGCACAGAACCAAGACACACTACCTTCAACTTTGACCCTCTGCAGACTCATCATTCATTTCAAGGAAACCAAGTTCACACAATTCAAATAGGTCTTACAAACACAGTAATACATAACATTTTCACTTTAGTCTACAACAAAAATTAAGTCACATAAATTCACCTTCTATTTGTATTCATGGATGACCATTAGCTGGTTATCCTTGTATCACCACAACCTCTCAGGCTAGATACTAATTGGAACCTTCCCGGTTTTAATTTTCCTTGCTTGTCCTATTAAAATCGGAGTACAATGGCCCCCCTTTACTTTGTTGAGATACCAATTGGGATCGAGAGATACCAGTTGGACTCAACCCATACAAGCAAGTGAATGAACCGCACGAAAAGGAATGAAGGAAGAGAGATGTTTCCTAGAATGCTTCATAGCCTCCCAAAGATTAGATATGGATGTCAACACACCAATCCGTAAGACTATATTCGAAAATTTGCTCTTGTACTGGGAGACCAGTAACCTAGGCTCTGATACCATCTGTCATGACTCAACCTACTGGGCTGTGCGGGTGCCTACTCTATGCACCTAGATAGACGAACCCTTACCACCCTAACAGGTAAATGTGGAAAAGAAAAAAAACATAAACCATGAAATAACCTTTTTGTTATACGAAAAATCTTTACACCCTTCTTTTTATGAAGATTACAACCAACAGTTTTACAATCTAAAACACCCTCCCTAGGATCTAGTCTAAACAGGTACCAGATCTACTACAAGGTTTATATAGAGAGAAGTAAAAGAGACACAACTTCCATCATGGAATCCAAGGACAGAAGCTGTTGCAGACCACCATCGTCATGTACCTATGAAACATCACCGACCCTGCAACAAGACTATACCCAAAAAGGGTATAGCAAGAGTAAATTAAGTACAACCACACAATGTTGGCATCATTAGTTGACCCGAATCCACACGTACCATCATATAACAAACTGAGAAAGCATGTAATAATAGTATAGCCCTATCCTCCACCATTTACCTTTATCAGACCCGATCTCAACCAATTATCTACTCATACCCCTTACCTCAACCCTTTCTATTCCTTTTGTTGCCAACTCCCTCCTTGTCATGTCTTTAGAATTACGCTAAACTCAGACTTCCCAATTCATGTTAACATTAGGTTTCCCAAATCACATTAACCTTAGACTTCCCAAGTCGCACAACCTTAGACTTTCCAAGTCAAGTAACCTTAGCCCAACCGCTAAGTCAAACCTTGACTCCCCCACCATTAACCTAGTCAACCCCTATGACTATGCATGCAGGACGACCCAGTTCCTATCATTCCAGACCCACTACACCCAGGGCACTACACAAAATTACCAGACCTGTCATGGATCCCTAGATAATTCTTCCCGGGATATCACCCGCTAGTCACACAATGTCAGACTCCCAGCCATTCCCCTAGTTTATCAACCACATGTAAATCACCCCACAACCGTGATAAGCAATCCACAACAAATAGCTATTATACCCCATTTACATCTCCCAGACCCACCCTGGATCCCCTCTAGACAACACCTAAGTGTCAGATAAACAACCAGGTCTACACCAAGACAGACTCGTAACACAATGTAACAACTCGGCCTCTAAAGGACCAAAATACACAGCCACAATTCAAAATCATAACCCAATCCACTCAGGGAACCATTTAATAAAGATGCAGAAATGCAAGAAAGTAAACCCGTACCAGGCGTGGTACCCAAGCCAACCATTAATATTATCCCGTACCAGGCGTGGTACCCGAGCTAACCATTAGTATATATATTCGTACCAGGCGTGGTACCCGAGCTAACCATTAGTATATATATTCATACCAGGCGTGGTACCCGAGACAACTATTAGTATTACCCTGTATCAGGCATGGTACGTGAGCCAACCAAAGTCAAACAATCCAATTCACAAAAATGAACAATCAACTTGTAAACCAACATGCACAATACAACATTCAATTTACCAGACTGCTAACATGACTATTAGACACTTCTAATCATTCCCTAAGCAATGCATCTCATACAAATACTTAAACATGAGTACTTAAACACACAAAGTATGTTGAAGGCAACGATCACTGACCCTTATTACCGGGTATATAACTTAGCCTCCACCTCCATCCGAAGACTAAACACACTCACCTTATATTTACATATAATGAATAGTTTCCCTTTTTAGCATAATTTAACAACCACATTGATTTAAGAACTTACATAGGTAATAACAATACGAATTACCACCCCTTATCCCTTAGCAAAACCAACAACTACTCATCAGGCCCTCCGCATTCTCGAAACCTCACCCAAGACTTTCCCACTTTTATACCCATTTAGTTATCCTTGCAAATCCTGGTTCTCCGAACCTTCCTGACATCCCAAATCCTGAGTCCTATCATTTTAGCATACCTAGACAACATAAAAGCCTAAAATAAATACCATCAACCAACAATTCGATCCAACAAATCCCTAGCTCACTCATAACCAATACCAAATCCACCAGACTCCGTGCTCGAAAGCCTAATCATGGATTCTCCTTTCCCACTATACAATAAGTACAGAATGTAAGTAGGTCTATCTAATCAAATGAAAACCTAGCCAACTTGGGTGCCAAGTAGCTGTAAGGATGTGTTTCTGGCTCCGTGAAGGCTTTCCTGGCTGGGTAATGATCCTGGAATCTATTGTTCTGCGTCACTCCAGCCATATTCCCTCCTCCTTATGGTTTTCTAGTCTTGGAGCAGCATGGGGGAGTTTTGGGAGAAACCCACATATGTCTCTCAATTGAGGAAGAGAAGTCTTTTATTAAAAACTCGTTCTAACGCTTCTGCCTCCCATTATTCTGCTATAGCAGTTGACCTTCTACAATAGCAGTTTCTCTATAAAGGATAAAATATCGCTATAGAAGAGTGATGTTAGCCTGGAAGAATTCCAATAATTCAAATTTTTTTGCCATGTCACCCTATTTAATATTAAAATATTTTTAACTCGTTTTTGAATTTCACGATGTCGTAGTTCCTGAAATAATGACAGATCTGATCGTTAAATAAGTAACATCACCAACCCTATGAAGAATCATAAATGGCCCAACATACCTAGGGTTGAGCTTGCCCCCCCTGCCGAATCTCATCACGCCCTTCATGGGTGATACTCAAAAGAAATACCCGATCACCAACACTGAACTCTAAGGCACAAAGTCTACGATCTATGTAGCTCTTTTGCCTACTCTGGGCTACCCAATGTCTATCCATAATCACCAAAACTCTGTCTAAAGAATCACAAAGTAGGTCTGTACTCTGCATTCGGGACTCAAAACCATTAACCTAACCCACTGGCGATCTGCAATGCCTACCATACAATGCCTTAAAAGGTTCCATGCGAATACTTGAGTGATAACTATTATTATAAGGAAACTCTGCCAAAGGCACGTACTGATCCCATGAACTCCCAAAATTAAAAATACAGGCCTGTAACATGTCCTCCAATACCTGGATATCCTCTCAAACTGGCCATCTGTCTGAGGATGGAATGCAGTGCTGAGCTGCACCTCTGTACCCATCTCTCACTGAATAGTCTTCCAAAATTGAGTACTACAGTCTTAAATAATAGAAGCTGGAACCGTATGTAAATGGCCAACCTCTCGGAGATAGATTAGAGCCAACCTCTCTGCACTATAGGAAGAATGAACCGGTAAGAAGTGTGCAATCTTAGTCAGCCTATTGATAATAACCCAAATAGAGTTAAACCCTCGAGAAGTACATGGCGATCATGCTATAAAGTCCATAGTGATCACTTTCCACTTCCACTCAGGAATTGAAAGTCTCTGCATTAATCCACCAGGTCTCATATGCTCAAACTTAACCTGCTGGCAGTTTAAGCACTGAGATACAAACTCTGCTATGTCCCTTTTCATACCACTACACCGGTAAAGTTGTCTCAAGTGTTGATACATCTTAGCTGCACCCGGATGGATGGAATATCTGGAATAATGAGCCTCACATAGAATTAACTGTATCAAGTCCCCAACTCTTGGAACACAAAGGCAACCACCAAATCTCAAAGTACCATCATAATCTAAAGTATCCCTGTTGGCCTCATCCTGTAACACCTGATCATGAATATCATACAATCGTTGATCCTCAAACTGACGCCACTGAATTTGATCAACCAGAGTAGAATGGATCTCAATAATGGCAAGAACTATGCTGGGGTCTGACAAATCAAGCCTAACCGAAAGGTTAGCCAAGGATTGGATGTCCAAGGCCAATGGCTGCTCCAACACTAAAAGAGACGCCAAGCTTCCCATTCTCACAGCCTTCTGACCCAAGGCATATTCTATTTACCTTTCTCGGATGGTACAAAATGGAGAAGTCATCGTGCTTCAGTAACTTAACCCATCTCCACTGCCTAGAATTTAGCTCTCGCTAGCTCGTGATGTACTAAAGACTATGGTAATCAGTGTAAATCCCACAGTGAACTCCATATATATAGTTCCTCTAGATCTTGAGTACGAAGACTACCACCGCCAACTCCATGTCATGAGTGGGGTAGTTGCGCTTGTGATCCTTCAGCTGCCTCGATGCATATGCTATCACCTAACCCTGCTACATCAACACACAACAAAGACCAACTGACAATGCTTTACCATACACTGAGAAGCTTTGACCCTCAACTAGCAATATCAGCACCGGAGTTAAAGTCAATAAGGCCATAAACCTCTAGAAGATATCCTCGCACTGATCAGACTAGTGAAATGGGACATCCCTCCTAGTCAGCCTAGTCAAAGGTGCCTCTATGGAAGAAAATCCCTTAATAAACCTTCTGTAGTATCCTGCCAACCCAATGAAATTGTGAACCTTGGTAAGAGCAGTAGGCCTCGACATCACAAACAACTGCAATCTTTGCTTGGTCCACTCTAATCTTATCCTTAGACATCACGTTCCCTAGGAATACTACTTACTCAAGCCAAAACTTGTACTTGGAGAACTTGGCATAAAGTTGATGATCTCTTAAACATTGGAGCACGATCCTGAAATGCTGCTCATGCTCCTCCCTACTCCGCGAGTATATCAATGTATCATCAATAAAGACTACTACAAATGAATCCAATTACGGCTTGAGCACCCTATATATCAAGTCCATGAAAGTTGTTGGGGCATTGGTCAACCCAAAGGATATCACCAGAAACTCATAATGACCATAACATGTCCTAAATGCTGTGACCTCAAATCTATCTTAAAGAACACAGTTGCACCCTAGAGCTGATCAAACAAGTCATTTATACACGACATCACATACATGTTCTTTATAGTCACCTTAGTCAGCTACTGATAATCAATACACATCCGCATCGAGCCATCTTTTTTTCTCACAAATAGAATTTGAGCACCCCAAAGAGACACACTCGGTCTGATGAAACCCTTAACTAACATGTCCTAAAGTTGAATCTTAAGCTCCCTCAACTCAGCTGGAGCCATACGATACAGAGTAATGGAAATGGCCATGGTACTCGGTTCTAACTCAATGGCAAAGTCTATATCACGCTCAGGTGGAAGTCCTGGCAGGTTAGTGGAAACATATCTAAAAACTCCTTAACCACATGGACTGACTGGGGAGAAGAAATGTTGGTTCTAACATTTCATATATATAGTAGATAAGCCAAATACCCACACAAAATCAACTTTCTATCCCGAAGACAAGAAATGATCCTAGACGATATGCGGCCAACATAATCCTACCACACAACTGAGGATACACTGGGCACTACTATGGTAACAGTCTTGGCATAATAATT
This sequence comes from Jaltomata sinuosa, assembly GCA_003996215.1. NCBI lineage: Eukaryota > Viridiplantae > Streptophyta > Magnoliopsida > Solanales > Solanaceae > Jaltomata > Jaltomata sinuosa. The sequence goes on along the minus strand of QJPP01007013.1, from coordinate 334,275 downwards.
CAAAATTTCTCAATGAGTGAATAACCAGTCCATGCCCAGAATAACATTAAAGTCTAGCATATCAAAAATCATCAAATCACCCCAAGTCTTGAGACCACTAATAGCTACTAAGTATGATCTAACAATTTTATCCACTACTAAAATATCACCTACCGAGGTAGCAACAAATAAAGGAATAGATAATGGCTCACTAGCCAACCCCAAGCAAGGAAAAAAGTAGGCAAAAACATACGAACAAGAAGAACCAGGATAAAACAAAGCTGAAGTTGATTGACGGCAAACAAAGATCATACCTATGTTCACTGCATCTGATGCCTCTACCTCTAGTCTACCAGAGACTGCATAGAACTGACACTGACCTCTACGGATTGACCGCCATCCTGACCACCTATCCTTCCATGCTGGGCACCACTCTTACCCTGGATACCACCTCCTCTTATTGGTGGTTGTACTGCTCTCAGAGGCTGAGTCTGCTGAGCGGCTGACTGAACTGTACCCCTCTAGGGGAAATCTTTGGCAAAGTGACCGATAATACCATACTCATAGCATAGACCTAATGGCCTACCCTGGCATGATGAACTAGTTAAACCTATATGGACACCATGTCCTGATAACCCAGATGATGTACCCCTCGATGACTGACCTAAACTCAGCCTACTGAACCTATGGTGACTACTGTAATCCTGCTGACTACCATAACCCTGATCAAACTGAGGCCTACCTTAAGCCTGAAGTGATGCTTGAACAGGTTGGCTGAACTTGCCTGGATACTACTGTGTATCCTCTACCTCTCTGACATGAACCTTTACTACCAGAGCGGGAACCAATGTAATCGCCCAAATGGCATGGCCTTTTATCTTTGGCCTCGGGGTACTGGCAATGCAAATCCTCTATAGTGTGGGCATGGTCCGCTATAGCCTGAAATGACTCCCCACTAGCAACAAGTATCTCTGCAGTCTGACATAGCTCAATCCTCATCCCCCAAACAAATCGACGAATCCAGTCTGGATCTATAGGAATAATTATAGCCTCGAATGGAGCCAACTGGTAAAAACGGGTCTCATACTCAGACACTGTCATATCCTTGTATCAATCGGGTAAACTACTCTCTACGGGGCTCACGATCACTCTGCAGTAAAAACTTGGCCATAAAGGCTTCATAGAAATCCCTCCATGTCAACTGAGGAGACTTAGGGCACCTGTAAGCTACCTAGGTCCTCCACCAAAGCTTAGCTGGCCCCTCCAGCTGATAGGTGGTATAATCCACTCTGTGAGCATCCAATTGACCAAGGTGATAAAAGCATCTCCTCGCAGGTAGAAATAAAATCATAGGCATCCTTCCCGGCAACACCAGGGAACCTCAGTAAGGATATTATCAGACACAACTGGGCGAGGAGCAAGAGGCTGAGCGATTGTAGGAACCAAAAGGACCTGTGCACGGGGATTTCCAGTAGCAATCTATGCTTCTGAACTCTAAAAACCTAGGGCTGCCCCCTGAGTGGATGTCTGGGCTATATCAAAAGGTTGATCCCCAACCATACTCAATAACTAAAGAAGTACACCCCAGATATCTGACGAAGGAGCTGACTGGTGCTGATACAGATGTTGCTAATGGCCATGGTGGAACCTAGGTTGCTCCCTGGTCCACGGTCTGGTGATCCAGAACTTGCTCAGGCTCATACTCAGCCTTAGGAGCTCTAACTGGTGCCGCTGCTCAGGCACGTCCTCGGCCTCTACCTCTATATCCACCCCGACCCCTGGCTGGAGCCGGTGGTGCTGCTGCTGAAGGCTCACCCACGTCCGCTGCTGAAGATCTCGTACGAACCATCTACGGGAGAGTGAACATAATAAATGAGATTCTAGGAAACCTTATAGGATAAGACGCACGATATAGAAGTAAGAGAAGACTCATTTCCTAAAATTCCCCTATAGCCTCCCAAAGATAGGGTATAGACGTCTCTGCCCTAATACGAGGACTCTACTAGACATTGGCTCCTATACCGATGACACCAGTTGACCTAGGCTCTAATACCAAGCTGTCACGACCTAATTTCTCAGGTCATGATGGCACCTACAATCCTGTCGTAGGCAAATTAATACCCATAACCTAGAATTGTTGGTAATGGGACACAACCTAAGTGAAGCATACACAATAAGGATAACAAGTAGAAGAAGGTAAAGAAGCCAATGCAAGAGAAGAGCAACTTGAATATATATATATAGAAAACAACACCATGCCAGTCGCCAGGAGCTTACCCTATGTCTCGAATAGTCAAGATATGCACGAGGCCTCCACGTCAATGATGATAGTCCATACTAAGATCTGCATTAGAAATATACAGAAGTGTAGTATGAGCACCAATTGAATAAGTAATGGATACCCAGTAGGCATCTAAGGCCGACTAAGCATATATAAGATGTAAAAGCACTAGATAGTATATGAAGGAAGAAAAGGGGTCACAAAAGCAAATAGAGTGAAGTACGCGAAAGCTAGCAACAGATAGAAGGCATAAAAGAATACAAGTATACTAATGCTAGCCATAGAAGATGTACCACATAACACAGGTGAAAGAGTAGAGAACAAACCTGGATCCTTGCAACAACAGTAGATAAAGAATGTTTTAACAAATAGGGAAGTATACCAGTAACCTCAAATAAAGGGAGAGAAAGAAAGGCAACTAAACATAAACATGCTAATAATACAACTCACAAGGTAAGGATGATCAAAAAGTAAACTAGCAGGTAACTATATTAGGAACAAGTAAAACTAGTCTACGTACAATTCCAATGAGTGCATATACATCCAAGGAATACATACAAGTGAAGACAAACCCTCCAGCATCTCATACTATGAGAGAGTACACTTAGCAAATAACAAACAAGGGTGGAATCATGCAGACACATGAATTATATGCTATGGTATGCCAATGATACCGTATTCACCTTCTACGACACCCGTAGGCTCAGCAGGTAGGACCCATGGAAGGCTTCCCCCACATACCTATACTCCTCTATCACTCTCTGCCCGTAGCCCCAAGTCATAATCATCAAGGTCCATGGAGGTCTCCGAGACTAACATGCATTCCCAAAGTCTATCCGGGTCAAAAAATAGTAATAAAATCATGTTTAGCGCTCGACTCGGCCGAGTCTAGTATAATCTCATGTATCAGTATTAAAAACTACATTTAATCCCTTTTACTTCAAGACAATCCATTAAACCGGTTTCAAAATCTATTTATAGCCATCAATAACTGAAAATTCCCTCGGGGCCATGCAAAGTGAGAAACCAGTGATAGCTAGGCCCGCAACCATATAGTAGTAAACCAATGCAGAAAAGCTCTTTTCATGACAATGATATACTCAGATATAAGAAATAGCTAAATATCAACTTACTGGCCCTGCACAAGCTTAATCTACTCTACAACACAGATAACCAGCAAGAAACTGTGAATCAATGTCTGGGATTCACGGACATTTCCCAAATATCCCACCAACTATGGTCCAAAGGCATATGCAAAGGCCACTCAGGGCCGAAATGGGTAATACTACCGAACTAGCTCAAATACTAAAGCAAAAGAAGTAAGAACTGACAAAAAGGAATCAGACAAGGTCTGGGGTGCCAACCTAGTAAACCCAACCCAAAAATGAGCTAAATAGTACAATTACATTCTATATAGGCCAAGTCTAAAATAGGTAAGCCATAGCCAACCTGACGTTCGATGAAAAGCTGCTGGAATGACATCACCTGAGCCCAAACTACTTCGAGAAGCTCTGAACAACAATCAAACTATCAGAAACATAATCTACTTATCAATACGAAGCTAATGATACCAATAATGCTAATAATTTAGTTGGGTCAAATTCTGGGTTAAAAACAGGCCCGTGGTCCCCATAACCCAAAATAGAAAAGGGAAATAACCACAAGATTCCCAACACTGCTAGGAACACATGCTCAAAAATTGAGCATAATCCGGGTAGGAAAATAGTCCTAGAGCAGCCCCTAAATCCTAAGAACAATTTAAGAATCAAAAGAAGGAAATGACGACATTAAAGGTTAGAAACTTACAACAGATGCCGAGAAATCGACTATCTGTAATGAATAAGGTATCCCAACACTCAAAGTTGATCCCACACTGAATTATGAGCTTAGAGCTCGAGAGAAAATACAGGAAATGATTTAGAATTTTAGAAGAAATGAAGGAGATTACCCTTATAAAGCTGCCAGTAATCGGCACACTTGCGGTCTTAATGACGTAGGTGCATCAGTGCAGCAGCATTGAAAACACCACAGTGGCAGAGATTACAAAAACCTCAAGCCCTGCAGGTGCGGTCCAAAATGTCGTTGAGGCGGCATTACAAGGGCAGGTGAATGAGCGAACGCGCGCCCCCTGCTGAGGCCACCAGAACCATAGATGCAACACCTAGGGAATAGGTATGGCTGCGTAGGTTTGGAAAAAGCACTGCAGCCTTGCCATACCAAAACCATCAACAACTAACTACAAACACAACTCAAAATCTCTCTGATCACACCCTCGGGGATAATTTTAAACCTCGTGGACACGAACAAACTATGCTACCCTACCTGAAACGACATTCTGGACTCAACAGAAATGATGAAACTCCCAATGGAGATTGTTTAAAAAAAAAGTGGGATCCACACCCAAATAACCAACCTTTAACCAAAACAAAATCCAATATCCCAAAACAAGTCTAGAAGCCTCAAGACCCAAACCAAAGGTCCCTCTAGTCCAAAGTCGACATTCCAGAGTTAACAGAGCTGATGGAAATTCCATCTGAGCCTGTCTTTTATAAATATTGACTAAAGTCAAACTTCTAACTCCAACAGGCTTAAAATCTCAGAAGTGAGATAAAACCATACCAAAAGCTCCTAGGCCCCGACTTAATATTTAACTAGACCAAGCATGCTTGCAAAGAATATTGTCTAAAGTCAATAATTTCCTAAGTTAAAGCTCTAAAATAGGAAAATAGTCGTAACAACCTAATGAACAACATGGGCACTGAAGCACCAGTTCCAACAAGTTATAAATGACTTGGAACCACTATAGGCAAGCTCTAACAATGCAAAGAAAGCAAAAATACAAAATTGTCCGAAAGGGTCATTAAAGCTTATAGTAATAACTTAAATCGGAAGGTATTATAGTTTTGGGGTTTTTGTGGTAGGTGCATTGCGAGTATATCCACTATAAATTTTTAGGTATATCTAGTATCAATTATTACATTTATTTTATAATTATAATAATATTTTTAGTGATTTTCACCTTTTTTGTACTGTTAGATCTTGCCTATAGTGTCTCCAAGTTGTTTATGCCTTGCTGGTACCGGTAATTTGGTGCCCGGGCCATCTGTGTGGTCTTTATGGCTGTTTTCCTATTTTAGAACCTTAACTTAGGAAATTGTTGACATCGGTCAACATTCTTAGTAATCATGTTTAGAATTGAATTATGATAGTTCTGTTAGCTCTGGAGCATGGACTTTGGTCTGGCTGGACCTTTGGTCAGGATCCGCGATCTTTTCAGCTTGGAATTCTCTCTTATTCTATTTTTTCAGGCCAGTTGGTCTTGTATGGTTGACTTTCATCAACATTTGGAGAAGATGGCCTCGAGTGTAAATTTTGCCAATGTTGTTGGCTCTATATTGTCGAGTTTAGGATAAAGGGACCATTGGTTTGGGTTCTGAGGCTTCCGAACTTGATTTTGGCCCTTAGGTTCCATTTTGGTATAGTCAGCTTAAAGGTTGATTTTGGGTGCAGGGCCCACTTTTTATTAAATCAACCTCTGTGGGATTTTTGTTGATTCTATTAGATCTATAACGCTATTTCTAGTTGAATATCTCATCTATTTGTGTTCACAAGACCCCAAATGCATTCTCGGGGACCAATCGTGTGGAAATCTGCCCTTGGAATGTTGTTGGCTACTGGTATAGAGCTAGGGCACCGCCTGGGCCATAGATGCATGCGTACGCCTATGCGCAGGCCAGTGTCCCTGCATGTGCGCCTGCCTCGGCCGCCAGTGCCCCTGCGCCTTGCTAGCGCTTGTGCGCCTATGCCTGCCAGGGCGTTGTGGCACCAGCGCACTTGTGCCTGTCCTGGCCGCACCTGCGCCATAATGGTTAGCAGCTTATAAGCTTTCCAGCCCTTTTCTTTCTCTCATTTCATAATATTCCAACTTATTTCTCCTTTGGAAACATCCCAAAACCTCCATTAAAGATCCTTTGATCAACCCAATAGCTTGGTGGTATATTATTGTTGATTCTTCATCGATTGTTGGACTCTAAATTGGGTAAATATTCTCTTTAAATTCCATTTTCCTCCATTGATGGGTTCTTCTGGAGCTTGGGTATTCTTCTTGGCCTTAGTTGATAAAATTAAGGCTGCATTCTTGTGGGTTAGGGGATTTCACTTTGTCGGCTTGCTTCTTCTCATTGTGGTAAGTAGATTCTTACGTTAATTTCCAGTTTTCTTCTCCAAATTCCATATTTAGTTCCTTGCTTGAGCGAGCTGTTTTTAGCCCTTTCCCTTGGCCAAATTAGCTTAATTTTGGAGCATGCTCTCTTGGTATTGTTCTGATCGTCTTGCTTTTTTTTTGTTTGTGATTTTGTGTTGTCGGCCCCGCGAGCTCGCTTTTGACCTAAATTTTGACTCAACTATAATTATAGCAATATGGGTAGCATTGACTTTGTTTTGACGTATAGAATATTGTTTTGATAGTTTCCTCGTGATTCATAGATTCTCAGAGATTTTAAGCTTGGACAATGTCATTCTAGCAGCTAGTCATCAAACGACAGGGATGTTATGGCTTTCCCTACCTAGAATCTGCGTATATAGGCTATAACTACATTAATTATCATCCATGGGTTGGTTTCTAGGTTGGTACCCCAGACCTTGTCTGCCTCTTCTGCCCGTTCATTTCATGCGTTGTTTGTAGTATTTGTTGTAGTGCTGTAATATTACCGTTGTGTCCCTGTGTGGCCTTTATATATGCCTCTGGACCATAGACGGTGGAATATTTGGGAATGTCTGCGAGCCCCAGACATTGTAATATTACTTTGGGCTGGATATTTGTGTTGTAAAGCTGATTGTGCCTGTGTAGGACCGATAGGACTATTTGTGAGCCGTTGGGCTAATCTATTATTTGCGAGCATATCATTCATATAAAGAATTTTTTTGCATGATTTCCTACTTATTTGGCTTTGGGCCTACTATAAATGGTTATACTTTGAGATTCGCATTTAGTATGTGGTCGCGGACCTCAATGGACCTTGCTGATCTGGACTAGGGGCTACGTGTCGTATGTGCCAGAGGAGGGGTATACGGTGTAATTAAGGTATATAGACTGTGTCCTTTCATGGATCATATTTGCTTGGCCTACCGGTGCCGGAGGAGGTACATATAGGGTTACTACCACTGGTTCCATCACATCATCATCATGCATATTTAATTTGGATTCCACACTCGTTTGTTGTTTACTTAGTGTACGCTCCTATAGTATGGGATCCCAGAGGGTATTTTTCACTTGATTGTGTTCCTCGATTGTATGGGCAGCTGTTGGGACTGTAGGTAGACTATATTACTCCTGTCATATTATAGAGCTTGTTATGGCATTTGGTTGTTGGTGGTTTAGTGGGTTCTAGCCTGTTGAGGCTCCAATTGTTGGATCTTTTGATTATTGATGGACTAGTGGCTCCTAGATTGTTGAGGAACTATTTTTGTGGCCTTCTGAGTAGTTATAGGTTAGTGGATCCTCCCCGTAGAGGGATTGTCGTAGCGGTATAGTTCTACTATGGCTGTCCCGACGGTGATTTCCCAGAAAAAATGAATTTTTCAGCAAGTGTACCCTTCCCCTTTCCCGGTCATCATTGTCTAATCCGTCGATCTTGCCATGGTCCTAGACTACCCCCAAGACCATCCTGACAATGCATATATCAAAACTTAGCATCAATCACAAAAATTACCAATCACAACAAATTTTAAAAGGTTAATTGTTCCCGACAATACCTTCCTGCTATTACACACGAATAACTCCCTTGTTCCCATGGTTCCCAACCAAGTCCTGACCGTCCTGAAACAGAAGTTTCCCTACAGTCACAATTTCCATTCCCTTATCATCTTGACCAATGATAAGTACCTTTTAGGACATGATACAATTTCAGTCACTAAAATTAACAGCTATGCACAGACCCAAGACACACTACCTTCAACTTTGACCCTTTGCAGACTCATCATTCATTTGAAGGCAACCAAGTTCACACAATTCAAATAGGTCTTACAAACACAGTAATACACAACATTTTCACTTTAGGCCACAACAAAAATTAAGTCAAATAAATTCACCTTCTATTCGTATACATGGATGACCATTAGCTGGTTATCCATGTAGCACCACAGCCTCTCAGGCTAGATACCAATTGAAACCTTCCCGGTTTTAATTTTTCTTGCTTGTCTTATTAAAACCGGAGTACAATGGCCCCCCTTTGCTTTGTCGAGATACCAATTGGGATAGAGAGATACCAGTTGGACTCAACCCATACAAGCAAGTGAATGAACCGCACGAAAAGGAATGAAGGAAGAGAGATGTTTCCTAGAATGCTTCATAGCCTCCCAAAGATTAGATGTGCATGTCAACACAAAAATCCGCAGGACTCTATTCGAAATTTTGCTCTTGTACTGGGAGACCGATAACCTAGGATCTGATACCATCTGTCATGACCTAACCTACCGGGCTGTGCGGGAGCCTACTCTATGCACCTAGATATCACCACCCATCCAACAGGTAAATTTGGAAAAGAAAAAAAACATAAACCGTGAAATAACCTTTTTGATATACGAAAAACTTTACACCCTCCTTTTTATGAAGATTACAACCAACAGTTTTACAATTTAAAACACCCTTCCTAGGATCTAGTCTAAACAGGTACAAGAGCTACTACAAGGTTTATATAGAGAGAAGTAAAAGAGACACAACTTCTGTCATGGAATCGAAGGACAGAAGCTGCTACAGACCACCATAGTCATGTACTTATGAAACATCACCAACCCTGCAACTAGACTATACCCAAAAAGGGTATAGCAAGAGTAGAGTCAGTACAACCACACCTACTTGTAGGCATCATTGGTTGACCCGAATCTACACATACAATCATATAAGAAAATCGAGAAAGCATGTAATAATAGTATAGCCCTATCCTCCACCATTTACCTTTATCAGACCCGATCACAACCAATCATATACTCACACCCCTTACCTCAACCCTTTCTATTCCTTCCATTGCCAACTCCCTCCTTCTCACATCTTTCGAATTACGCTAAACTCAGACTTCCCAAGTCACGTTAACCTTAGGTTTCCCAAATCACACTAACCTTAGACTTCCCAAGTCACACAACCTTACACTTCCCAATTCACGCAACTTTAGCCCAACCGCTAAGTCCAATCCTGACTACCCCACCATTAACCTAGTCAACCCCCATGACTATGCATCCAGGATGACCCAGTCCCTATCATTCCAGAACCACTACACCCAGGGCACTACACAAAATTACCGAACCCATCTCGGATCCCTAGACAATTCTTCCCAGGATATCACCCGCTAGTCACACAATGTCAGACTCCCAGCCATTCCCCTAGTTTATCAACCACATGTAAATCACCCCATAACCGTGATAAGCAATCCACAAGAAACAACAATTATACCCTATTACATCTCCCAAACCCACCCTGGATCCCCCCTAGACAACACCTAAGTGTCAGATAAACAACCCGGTCTACACCAAGACCAACTCGTAACACAATGTAACAACCCGGCCTCTCAAGGACAAAAATACACATCCACAATTCAAGTTCATAACCCGGTCCACTCAAGGAACCATTTAATAAAGACGCATAAATGCAAGAAAGTAAACTCATACCAGGCATGGTATTCAAGCCAACCATTAGTATTATCCTGTACCAGGAATGGTACCCGAGCTAACCATTAGTATATATATTCGTACTAGGCATATTACCCGAGCCAATTGTTACTATTATCCCTTACCAGGCATGGTACCTGAGCCAACAAAAGTCAAACAACCCACAATCAGAAAAATGAACAATCAACTTGTAAACCAACAGGCATAATACAACGTTCAATTTACCAGACTGCTAACATGACTATTAGACACTTCTAATCATTCCCTAAGCAATGCATCTCATAAAAATACTTAGACAGGAGTACTTAAACACACAAAGCATAAAGAAGGCAACCATCACCTACCCTTGTTCCCGGGTATATAACTTAGCCTCCACCTCAGTCCGAAGACTAAACACACTCACCTTTTATTTACATATAATGAATTGTTTCCCTTTTTATCATAATTTGACAACCACATTGATTTCAGAAATTACATAGATAATAACAATACGCATTACCACCCCTTAGCTCGTAGCAAAACCAACGACTACTCATCATGCCCTTCATATTCCTAAAAACTCACCTAAGAGTTTCCCACTTTTATACCCATTTAGTTATCCTTGCAATTCCTGGTTCTCCAAACCTTCCCAAAATCTCTAATCCTGAGTCCTATCATTTTGGCATAACTAGAAAACATAAACAGCCCAAAATAAATACCATCAATCGATAACTCGATCTAACCAATCCCTAGCTCACTCATAACCAATACCGAATCCACCAGACTCCGTGCCCGAAAGCCTAATCATGGATTTCCTTTCGCACTATACAATAAGTATAGAATGTAAGCAGGTCTATCTACTCAAATGAAAACCTAGCCAACCTAGGCGCAAAGCAGCTATAAGGATGTGTTTCTGGCTCCTTTAAGGCGTTCCTGGCTGGGTAGTGATCCTGGAATCTGCTGTTCCGTGTCCCTTCAGCCATATTCCCTACTCCTCATGGTTTTCTAGTCTTGGAGTAGCATGGGAGAGTTTTTGGAGAAACCCTCGTATGTATCTCAATTGAGGAGGATAGGTCTTTTTTTAAAAACTCGTTCTAACGCTTTTGCCTCCCGTCATTCTTCTATAGAGGTTGACCTTCTGCCATAGCAGTTCTGCTACAGTGGATAAAATATCACTATAGCGGAGTGACGTCAGCCCGGATGATTTCCAAAAATCTTAATTTTTTTGCCATGTCACCTTATTTAATATTAAAATATTTTTAACTCATTTTTTAATTTCACGACGTCGTAGTTCCTGAAATAACGATAGATTTGATCGTTAAATAAGAAACATCACAAACCCTATGAAGATTCACAAGTGGCCCAATATACCTAGGGCTGAGCTTGCCCCGCCTGCAGAATCTCATCATGCCCTTCATGGGTGACACTCAAAAGAAATACCCGATCACCAACACTAAACTCTAAGGCACAAAGTCTATGATCTACATAGCTCTTCTGCCTACTCTTGGCAGCCCAAAATCTATCCATAATCACCCAAACTCTGTCTAAGGAATCACAAAGTAGGTCTATACTCTGCGGTCGGGACTCAAAACCATCAAACTAACCCACTGGCGATCTGCAATGCCTACCATACAATGCCTTAAAAGGTGCCATGCGAATACTCGAGTGATAACTATTATTATAAGAAAACTCTGCCAAAGGCACTTACTGATCCCATTAACCCCCAAAATCAAGAATACAGGCCCGTAACATGTCCTCCAAGACCTAGATAGTCCTCTCAAACTGGCCAGTTGTCGAAGGAAGGAATGCAGTGCTGAGTTGCACCTCTGTACCCAACTATCACTGAATAGTCTTCCAAAACTGAGTACTGTAGTCTGAAATAATAGAAGCTGGAACCCCATGTAAATGGACAACCTCTCGAAGATAGATCTGAGCCAACCTCTCTGCACTATAGAAAGAATAAACCGGCAAGAAGTGTGCAGACTTAGTCAGCCTATAGACAATAATGCAAATAGAGTCAAACCCTCGAGAAGTACATCGCAATCATGTTATGAAGTCTATAGTGATCTCTTCCCACTTCCACTCAGGAATTTAAAGTTTCTGCATTAATCCACCAGGTCTCATGTGCTCGAACTTAACCTGCTGGTAGTTCAAGCACTGAGATACAAACTCCGCTATGTCCCTCTTCATACCACTCAACCGGTAAAGTTGTCTCAAGTCTTGATACATCTTAGCTGCACCCGGATGGATGGAATATCTGAAACAATGAGCCTCACGTAGAATGAACTATATCAAGTCCCCAACTTTTGGAACATAAAGGCAACAACCAAATCTCAAAGTACCATCATAATCTAAAGTAGCCCTTTTGTCCTCATCCTGTAACACCTGATCATGAATATCACACAATCGCTGATCCTCAAACTGACGCCACTGAATCTGATCAACCAGAGTAGAATGGATCTCAACAATGGCAGGAACTATGCTGGGATCTGACAAATCAAGCCTATCAAAAAGTTTAGCCAAGGATTGGATGTCCAAGGCCAATGGCTGCTCCAAAACTAAAAGAGACTACAACCTGCCCATACTCACTGCCTTCTGACCCAAGGCATATTATACAACGTTTACCTTGCTTGGATGGTACAGAATGGTGAAGTCATAGTCCTTCAGTAACTTAACCCATCTCCACTGCCTAGAATTCAGCTCTCGCTGACTCGTGATATACTAAAGACTATGGTAATCAGTGTAAATCACACAGTGAACTCCATATAGATAGTTCATCCAGATCTAGAATGCGAAGACTACCGCCGCCAACTCTAAGTCATTAGTGGGGTAGTTGCGCTTATGATCCTTCAACTATCTTGATGTATATGCTATCACCTAACCCTGCTGCATCAACACACAACAAAGAGTAACTAATAATGCATCACCATACATTGAGAAGCCCTGACCCTCAACTGGCAATTTCAGCACCGGAGTTGAAGTCCATAAGGCCTTAAGCCTCTAGAAGATATCCTCACACTGATCAGACCAATGAAATGGGACATCCCTCCTAGTCATCATATTCAAAGGTGACGCTATGGAAGAAAATCCCTAAATGAACCGCCTGTAGTATCCGGCCAACCCAATACAATTGTGAACCTTGGTAAGAGCAGTAGGCCTCGATAATCACCAACAGCTGCAATCTTTGCTGGTTCCATTCTATTATTATCCTTAGACATCACGTGCCCTAGGAATTCTACTTACTCAAGCCAAAACTCGCACTTGGAGAACTTGGGATAAAGATGATGATCTCTTAAAGATTGGAGCATGATCCTCAAATGTTGCTCATGCTCCTCCCTACTCCGCGAGTATATCAACATATCATCAATAAAGACTACTACAAATAAATCTAAGTACGTCTTGAGCACCCTATGCATCATGTCCATGAAAGCTGTTGGGTCATTGGTCAACCCAAAAGACATCACCAGGAACTCATAATGACTATAATATGTCCTTAATGTTGTCTTAGGGATGTCCTTAGCCCTAATCCTCAACTAGTGGTAGCCTGACCTCAAATCTATCTTAAAAAACACTGCTGCACCCTAGAGCTGATCAAACAAGTCATCTATACACGGCATCAGATACCTGTTCTTTATAGCCACCTTATTCAGCTACTGATAATCAATACACATCCGCATCGAGCCATCTTTTTTTCTCACAAACAGAATTTGAGCTCTCCAAGGTGACACACTCGGTCTGATGAAACCCTTAACTAACATGTCCTAAAGTTGAACCTTAAGCTCCCTCAACTTAGCTCGATCCATACGATACAAAGTAATGGAAATGGGCCTGGTACTCGGTTCTAACTCAATGGCGAAGTCTATATCATGCTCAAGTGGAAGTCCTGGCAAGTCAGTTGGAAACACATCTAATAACTCCTTAACTACATGGACTGACTTGGGAGAAGAAATGTTGGTTCTAACATCTCAGACATATGGTAGATAAGCTAAATACCCACACGAAATAAACTTCCAATCCTGGAGACAAGCAAGGAAAAAAGTAGGCAAAAACTTACGAACAAGAAGAACTAGGATTAAACAAACCTAAAGTTGATTGATGGCAGACAAAGATCATACTTGTGTTCACTGCATCTGATGCCTCTACATCTGGTCTACCAGGGACCGCATAGAACTTAGAATGACCTCCACGAATCAAACGCCATCCCGACCACCTATCCTGCCATATTGGGCACCACTCTTACCCTGGATACCACCTCCTTTGATTGGTGGCTGTACTGCTCTTAGAGGCTGAGTCGGCTGAGCGACTGAATGAACTGTACCCCTCTAGGGGAAATCTTTGGCAAAGTGACCAATAATACCATACTCGTAGAATAGCCCTAACGACCTACCCTGGAATAATGAACTGGCTGAACCTATATGGCCACCATGTCCTGATAACCCAGATGATGTAACCCTCGATGATTGACCTAAACTCGGCCTATTGAACCCATGCTGACTACTGTAATCCTGCTGACTACCATAACCTTGATCAAACTGAGGCCTACCTAAAGCCTGAAGTGATGCTTGAACAGGCTGGCCGAACTGGCCCGGTTACTGCTATGGATGATATCCTCTGCCTCTCTGACCTGAACCTCTACTACCAGAGCGGGAACCAGTGTAATCGCCCAAATGGCATGGCTTTTTATCAATGGCCCCGGGGTCCTGGCAATGCAAATCCTCTATAGTGCGGGAATGGTTCACCATAGCCTGAAATGACTACCCACTAGCAACTAGTATCTCTACATTCTAACATAGCTCAATCCTCATCCCCCAAATAAATCGACTAATCAAGTCTGGATCGGTAGTAATAATTATATCCTCAAATGGAGCCAACTGGTAAAAATGGGTCTCATACTCAGACACTGTCATATCCCTGTATCAATCAGGTAAACTAGTCTTTATGGGGCTCACAATCACTCTGCAGTAAGAACTTTGCCATAAAGGCCTCATAGAACTCCCTCCATGTCAACTGAGAAGACACGGGGTGCCTGTAAGCTACCTGGTCCCTCCACCAAAGCTTAGCTAGCCCCTCCAATTGATAGGTGGTATAATCCACTCTATGAGCATCCAACTGACCAAGGTGATGAAGCTTCCCTCACAGGCAGAAATAAAATCATAGGCATCCTGCCCGGGAGCACCAGAGAACCTCAGTAAGGATATTTTCATAAATTGGCCCAAAACCTTCTGCTCCAACTCTGACATAACTTGGTGAGGAGCAAGAGGCTGAGCGACTGTAGGAACTGAAAGGACCTGTGCATAGGGAGCCGTAGTAGTAATCTATGCTCCTGAATTCTGAAAAGCTAGGGCTGCCCCTGAGTGGATGTTTGGGCTATATCAAAAGGCTGATCCCCAACCATACTCAATAACTGAAGAAGCACACCCGATATATCTGACGAAGGAGCTAGGGCTGGTGTTGATACAGATGTTGCTAATGGCCCTGGTGGCACCTAGGCTGCTCCCTGGTCCACGGACTGCTGATACAGAACTGGCTCAGGCTCATACTCGGCCTTAGGAGCTCTAACTAGTGCCACTGCTTGGGCACGTCCTTGGCCTCTACCTCTACATCCACCCCAACCCCTGGATGGAGCCGGTGGTGATGCTACTGAAGGCTCACCAACGTCCGTTGCTGAAGATCTTGTACGAACTATCTACGGGAGAGTGAACAAAATAAATAAGATTCCAGGAAACCTTATAGGATAAGACGCATGATATAGAAGCAAGAGAAGACTCATTTCCTAAAATATCCCTATAGCCTCCCAAATATAGGGTATAGACGTCTCTGCCTCAATTTGGAGGACTCTACTAGATATTGTCTCTTATATCGATGACACCAGTGAAACTAGGATCTGATACCAAGCTGTCACGACCCAATTTCTTAAGTCATGATGCCACCTACAATCCCCTTGTAAGCGAATCAATCCTCGTAGCGTAGAATGGTTGGTAATGGGACACAACCTAAGTGAAGCATACACAATAAGGATAACAAGTGGAAGAAGGTAAAGAAGGAAAAGCAAGAGAAGAGCAACCTAAATATATATATATATAGAAAACTACACCATCCCATAACATTGTATCAAAAGTACAGGAGCCACTACTAAATATACAAAGTACAAGAGATTGCAGAAGTAAAATATACAACTGTCTCTGAAGATACACAAGAGTCAACTGTTCCAAAAGAAGAGATATAGTCAAGCCCCAGTGACCAGGAGCTCACCCTATGTCTCGAATAGTCAAAAGATGCACGAGGCCTCCACGTCAACGATGAGAGTCCACACTAGGATCTGCACTAGAAATATACAAAAGTGTAGTATGAGAACCAATTGAATAAGAAACGGGTACCCAGTAGGCATCTAAGGCCGACTGAGCATATATACGATGTAAAAGCACTAGATAGTAGATGAAGGAAGAAAAGGGACACTGAAGCAAATAGAGTGAAGTACGCGAAAGCTAACAATAGATAGAAGGCATAAAAGAATACAAGTATACTAATTCTAGCCACAGAAGAAGTACCACAGAACCTATGTGAAGGAATAGAGAACGCACTTGGTACCTTGCAACAACAGTAGATAAAGAATGTTTTAACGAACAGGGCAGTATACCGGTAACCTCAAATAAAGGGAGAGAAAGAGAGGCAACTAAACATAAACATGCTAACAATATAACTCACAAGGTAAGGATGATCAAAAAGTAAACTAGCAGGTAACTACAATAGGAACAAGTAAAACTAATCTACCTACAATTCCAATGAGCGCCTATACATCCAAGGAATACATACAAGTGAAGACAAATACTCCAGCATCCCATACTATGAGAGAGTACACTTAGCAAACAACAAACAAGGGTGGAATCATGCAGACAAATGAATTATATGCTATGGTATGCCAATGATACCATATGCAACTTCTCTGACACTCGTAGGCTCAGCAGGTAGGACCCATGGAAGGCTTCCCCCATATACCTATACTCCTCTGTATACCTCTCCTCCAGCCCTCTCTCCCTATAGCCCCTAGTTCAAATCAGCAAGGTCCATGGAGGTCTCCGAGACTATATACCAACTCTCAAGATCCTAACATGCATTCCCAGAGTCTATCCGGGTAAAAAATTAGTAATAAAATCATGTCTAGTGCTTGGCCTAGACGAGTCTAGTATAATCTCATGTATCAGTATCAAAAACTAAATTTAATCCCTTTTACTTCAAGACAATCCATTAAACCAGTTTCAAAATCTATTTATAGCCATCAATAACTGAAAATGCCCTCGGGGCCATGCAAAGTAAGAAAACCAGTGATAGCTAGGCCCGTAGACATATAGTAGTAAACCAATGCAGAAAAGTTCTTTTCATGACAATGATATACTCAGATACAAGGAACAACTCAATATTAACCTATTGGCCCTGCACAAGCTTAATCTGCTCTACAACACAGATAACCAGCTAGCAACCGCGAATCAATGTCTGGGATTCACAGACATTTCCTAAATATCCCACCAACTATGGTCTAAAGGCATATACAAAGGCCACTCAGGGATGAAAGGGGTAATACTACCGAACTAGCTCAAATACTAAAGCAGAAAAAGTCAAAACCGACAAAGAGGAAGCAGACAAGGTCTGGGGTGCCAACCTAGTAAACCCAACCCAAAAATGAGCTAAATAGTACAATTACATTCTATATAGGCCAAGTCTAAAATAGGTAAGCCATAGCCAACCTGACGTTCGATGAAAAGCTTCAGGAACGACCTCACCTGAGCCCAAACTACTTCGAGAAGCCCTGAAAAACAATCAATCTATCAGAAACATAATCTATTTATCAATACGAAGCTAACGATACCCATAATGCTAATAATTTAGCTGGGTCAAATTCTGGGTTAAAAACAGGCCCGTGGGTCCCATAACACAAAATAAAAAAGGGAAATTACCACAAGATTCTCAACACTTCTAGGAACACATGCTAAAAAATTGAGCATAATCCGCGTAAGAAAAAAGTCCTAGAGCAGCCCCTAAATCCCAAGAACAATTTAAGAATCAAAAGAAGGAAATGATGATATTAAAGGTTAGAAACATACAACAGACGCCGAGAAATCAACCACGAGTAATGAATAAGGTATGCCAACACTCAAAGGTGATACCACACTGAATTATGAACTTAGAGCTCGAGAGAAAATAGAGGAAATGATTTAGAATTTTATAAGAGAATGAAGGAGATTACCCTTATAAAGCTGCTTGTAATCGGCGCACTTGCGGTCTTAATAACGTAGGTGCATCAGTGCAGTGGCGTTCAAAACACTACAGTGGTGGAGGTTACAAAAACCTCAAGCCCCACAGGTGCGGTCCAAAATGCCGCAGAGGCGGCATTGACAAGACGGGTGAAAGAGCGTAGGAGCGCCCCCTGCTGAGGCCACCAGAACCATAGGTGAAACACCTAGGGAATAGGTATGGCTACGCAGGTATGGGAAAAGCACCACACCCTTGCCATACCAAAACCATCAACAACTAGTTGCAAACTCAACTCAAAATCTCTCCGATCACACCCTCGGGGATAATTTTGAACCTTGTGGACACGAACAAACTATGCTACCCTACCTGAAATGGCATTCTGGACTCAACAGAAATAATGAAACTCCCAAAGCAGATTGTTTCAAAAAAAAGTGGGCTCCACACCCAAAAACCAACATTTAACCAAAACAAAATCTAATAGCCCGAAATGAGTCTGCAAACCTCAAGACCCAGACCAAAAGGTCCCTCTAATCCAAAGTCGACATTCCAGAGCTAACAGAGCTGATGGAAATTCCATCTGAGCCCGTCTTTTCTGAATATTGACTATAATCAAACTTCTAACTCCAATTGGCTTAAAATCTCAGAAAGTGAGATAAAACCATACCAAAAGCTCCTAGGCCCCGACTTAAGATTTAACTAGACCAAAATCAATGCTCCAGAGCTAATGGAGTTGTCAGAATTTGATTCCAAGCAGGCTTGCAAAGTATATTGTCTAAAGTCAATAATTTCCTAAGTTAAAGATCTAAAATTGGAAAATAGTCGTAACGACCTAATGAATGGCCTGGGCACTGAAGCACCAATTCCAGCAAGTTATAAATGACTTGGAATCACTATAGGCAAGATCTAACAATGCAAAGAAAACAAAAATGCAAAATTGCCCGAAAGGGTCCTTAAAGCTTATAGTAATAACTTAAATCGGAAGCTATTATAATTGTGGGGTTCTTGTGGTAGGTGCATTGCGAGTATATCCACTATAAATTTTTAGGTATATCTAGTATCAATTATTACATTTATTTTTTTAATATAATAATATTTTTAGCAATTTTCACCTTCGTTGTACTGTTAGAGCTTCCCTATAGTGGCCCCAAGTTGTTTATGGCTTGCTGGTACCGGTAATTTGGTGCCCGGGCCGTCTGTGTCGTCTTTATGGTTGTTTTCCTATTTTAGAACCTTAACTTAGGAAATCATTGACATCGGTCAACATTCTTAGTAATCATGTTTAGAATTGAATTCTTATAGTTCTGTTAGCTCAGGACCATGGACTTTGGTCTAGCAGGACCTTTGGTCAGGATCCATGATCTTTTCAGCTTGGAATTCTCGCTTATTCTATTTTTTCTGGCCAGTTGGGCTTGTATGGTTGACTTTCATCAACATTTGGAGAAGACGGCCACGAGTGG
The DNA here is from genome assembly GCA_003996215.1 of Jaltomata sinuosa. Lineage (NCBI taxonomy): Eukaryota > Viridiplantae > Streptophyta > Magnoliopsida > Solanales > Solanaceae > Jaltomata > Jaltomata sinuosa. The sequence goes on along the minus strand of QJPP01007013.1, from coordinate 314,667 downwards.
AAATTCTGCCAGTGTTGTTGGCTCTGTATTGTCGAGTTTAGGCTAGAGGGACTATTAGTTCGGGTTCTGAGGCTTCTAAACTTGATTTTGGCCCTTAGGTTCCATTTTGGTATAGTCGGCCTAAAGGTTGATTTTGGGTGCGGGGAACACTTTTTATTAAATCAACCTATGTGGGATTTTTGTTGATTCTATTGGATCCAAAATGCTATTTCTATTTGAATATCTCAGCTCTTTGTGTTCGCGAGACCCCAAATGCATTCTCGGGGACCAATCATATAAAAATCTTCCCTTGGAATGTTGTTGACTGTTGTTATAGAGCTAGGGCACCGCCTGGGCTGCAGCTGCATGTGCACGCCTGCGCCCAGGCCAGTGCCCCTACATGCACACCAGCCTCGGCCGCTAGCTCCCCTGTGCCTTGCTAGTGCTTGTGCACCTGCGCCTGCCTGGGAATTGTGGCACTAGCGCACCTGTGCCTGTCCTGGCCGCACCTGGGCCATAGTGGCTAGCAGCTTATAAGCTGGCCAACCCTCTTTTCTCTCTCATTTCGTAATATTCAAACTTGTTTCTCCTTTGGAAACATCCCAAAACCTCCATTGAAGATCCTTTGATCAACCCAACAGGTTGGTGGTATATTATTGTTGATTCTTCATCGATTGTTGGCCTCTAAACCGGGTAAATATTCTCTTTAAATTACATTTTCCTCCATTGATGGGTTCTTCTTGAGCTTGGGTTTTCTTCTTGGCCTTAGTTGATAAAATTAAGGTTGCATTCTTGTGGGTTAGGGGATTTTACTTTGTTGGCTTGCTTCTTCTCATTGTGGTAAGTAGATTCTTACTTTAATTTCCGGTTTTCTTCTCCAAATTCCATATTTAGTTCCTTGCTTGAGCGAGCTGTTTTAAGCCCTTTCCCTTGGCCAAATTCGCTAAATTTTGGAGCATGCTCTCTTGGTATTGTTGTGATCGTCGTGCTTTTTTTGTTTCTGATTTTGTGTTTTGGGCCTCACGAGCTTATTTTTGAACTAAATTTTGACTCATATATAATTATAGCAATATGGGTATCATTGGCTTTGTTTTGACGTTTAGAATATTATTTTGATAGTTTCTCGCGATTCATAGATTCTCTGAGCATTTTGAGCTTGGACAATGTTATTCCAGCAGCTAGTCGTCAGACGACAGGGAGGTAATGGCTTTACCTACCTAGATTCTACGTATATAGGCTATAACTGCATTAATTAGCATCCTTGGGTTGTTTTCTAGGTTGGTACCCCAGACCTTGTCCGCCTCTTCTTCCTATTTATTTCATGCGTTGTTTGTAGTATTTTTTGTAGTGGTGTAATATTACCCTTGTGGCCCTGTGTGGCCTTTTTATATGCCTCTGGACCATAGATGGTGGGATATTTGGGAATTTTTGCGAGCCTCGGATATCATGATATTACTTTGGGATGGATATTTGTGTTGTAGAGCTGATTGTGCCTGTGTAGGACCGATAGGACTGTTTGTGAGCCGTTGGGGTAATCTATTGTTTGCGAGAATATCATTAATACAAAGAATTTTTCTGCATGTTTTCCTACTTATTTGGCTTTGGGCCTACTATAAATGGTTTTCTAAACTTTGCATGGCCCCGAGGGCCCATTATTGGTAAAATGATTATGAAGGGTTTTGGAACTGATTTTTATGAAACCTCTTGGAGTAAAGAGGATATTATGAAGATTTTATCACCAGTTCTCACACTGATACTAGACTCGGCTATGAGAGAGTGCTAGACATGTTTTTACTATGTATTTAGACCCGGATACACTCTGGGTACCCTTTATAAGGGTTATTGAGACTTGATTAGTGATTTAGACCCGGATATACCTCGGGTACCCTTTGATGGGGTTTTGAGATTATTACTACTGATTTAGACGTGGTTCAATTCTGGGCACGTACTATGAGGTTTTGATTGTTGATCTAGATCTTAATATACTCCAATGGTTATACTTTGAGATTCGCATTTAGTATGTGGTCGCGGACCTCCATGGACCTTGCTGATCTAGACCAAGGGATATGTGTCGTGTTTTCCAGAGGAGGGGTATACGGTGTAATTAAGGTATATAGGTTGTGTACTTTCATGGATCCTATTTACTGGGCCTACCGGTGCCGGAGGAGTTACATACAGGGTTACTACCACTGGTTCCATCACATCATCATCATGCATATTTCATTTGGGTTCCACACTCGTTTGTTGTTTACTTAGTGTACGCTTCTATAGTATGGGATGCCGGAGGATTTGTTTACACTTGATTGTGTTCCTCGATTGTATGGGCGGCCGTTGGGAATGTAGGTAGACTATATTACTCCTGTCATATTATAGAGCTTGTTATGGCATTTGGTTCTTGGTGGTTTGGTGGGTTCTAGCCTTTTAAGGCTCCGATTGTTGGATCTTTTGATTATTGATGGACTAGTGGCTCCTAGATTGTTAAAGAACTGTTTTTGTGCCTTCTGAGTAGTTACGGGTTAGCGGATCCGCACCTTTTTCATGGTGCTGATTAGTGGTTTCAGTTTCTTTGTGGCTTAGTTTATCCCATCCTAGGGTAGTAATTGTGAAATTTCTATCTAATTCCTCTGATCTTGAATGGTGTTTTAAGCATGATTCTGTTAGTTATATTTCTCCAGCTTGATTATGTTTACTAGCTTTCCTACTTTTCCTTTTTCTTGAGGTTACTGGTATACCACCATTTTCTCAACTTTCTCTTATATATTATTGTTGCAAGAATTCCAGGTGTGTTTTTCTTTCCTTCACCTGTGTTCTATGTTATTTATATCTTCTGTGGCTAGCATAGTATGTTAGTAATTCTTGTTGACTTCTATTCGTGCTAGTTTCCATGTATTTCCTCTATTGCTTCTGTGACTGCTTCTTTGCTTTCTGCTAGTTACTGTTTTTATATCTTATATACGCTCAGTCAGTCGACGATGCCTACTGGGTATCCGTTTCTTAGCAATTGGTGCTCATACTACACTTATGCATCTTTATGGTGAAGATATTAGTGTGAGATTTCGTTGTTGATTGCGTGGAGACTCGTTCAGCTTTGGATATTTGAGACTAGGGTGAGCTCCTGGCGAACGGGGTTTGCCCACATCTCATCTTTTTGCACTGTTACTTTTTATTTATTTTGGAGACAATTGTATATTCTGTTTCATTTCTTCTATCACTTGTATTCTACTATAAGCTCCTATAATATAAATACCAAATCTTGGGGTTGGTGTAGTTTCCTTTTATATTTATATATTCAGGTTATTTGCTTCTACATTGTCTTTATCTTTATCTGCTTTCGGTTATTTCTGCTTATATTTTGCATATTGGCTTAGGTAGTAGCCCATTACTAACTGTTTCGGGCTACATAGATTGGTTCACCTACTGAGGGTTGTAGGTGTCATCATGATGTAACAGCCTACATTTTTTTAAAAAGTAAGAATTCTTAATATGTTACACTCAATACTTTCACGAGGGGATGCATCATAAGAAAATCAATATGAGCCTAACAAGTTAAGAAAGTGTCGTGACGGTTGGAGGTTAAGCTAATCGAAGAGGTTATAAATTATACAATATGGGTAAGAGTAGGAGTGTTGAATATGATAACAAAAGGTATTTTATGAGGTATTTGAATCATAAAATATTCGTATGTTAAGTTTTGAAGTCAGGCAAGTTGTAAAACAAAAGTTGGCAAAAATTATCGCAAGTTACTTTCATTAGTTCTCTGAAATTTGGGTCAGATGTCATGGAGCTTTTCTCTCAATATACTTTGAGTTATGGGGTGATCCACCCACCAAATTGAAGGTTTATAAATCTAGTTTCCAACGCACTAAAAGTTTGATGATACGTGTAAAGACTCTTCCAGTAATTTATGCATTTTTGCCCTTCTTGTACCATTAGATCTTGCCTGTAGCGGCTCCAAGTCATTTATGGCTCGCTGGGACCTGTAGTTTGGTGCCCGGGCCATTTGTTTGGCCTTTTTGGCCATTTCTTGTTTTAGAGCTTTAGGCTTTTGAAACCGTTGATTTATGTCAACATTCTTGCTGAACGTGCTCAAAATTGAATTCTGATAGTTTCGTTAGCTCTGGAGCATGGACTTTGGTCTAAAGGGACCTTTGGTTGGGATCTGGGAGCTTTTCAGCTTGGAATTCTATCTCATTCTGTGTTTTCAAGCCAGTTGGGCTTGTTTGGTTGACTTTGGTCAACATTCGGAGAAGACGGACACTGATGGAAATTCATTCAGCACCGTTAGCTCTGGAATGCCGAGTTTATGTTAGTTAGTTGGTTAGTTCAGGTTTTGGATGAGCCAGGCTCATTTCGGGTGTTTGGTTTGCATTAGCTTGTGTTGACTTGGGTCAACATTCTTCTGAAACGACCTTGTATGGAAGTTTCAAAGATTCTGTTGAGTCTGAAATGTCGTTTCCACTCAAATAGCTCTATTAGTTTATGAGTATCGGCTTCCGATTGTGCCCGGAATGCCCCGAAGAATTTTTGGTTGTTGCTGGTTTTTCTGCTTCTGGTGGCCTTTAGTGCGATCGTGCTCCTTTAGCGTGATTGCACTGGTCTGTGAATTATCCTTTAGCGCGATCGCGCTCCCATAGTGCGATAGCGCTGATCTATGACGTTGCCTTCAGCGCGATAGACAGTCCTTTAGCGCGATAGCGCTGACCAGCGACCAACATCTATATAATTCTTTGGCCTTCATTTTTCCAGCCATTGTTCTTCTTTTCTCTCAACCCGTTGGCACCTAAATCACTCTCTAAATTGCTCTATATCAATCTTAGCTTTGGGGAAATCAATTTTCCATCGATTATTCATAATTCTTCGATTCTTGGTAAGCTTTTTTCCCCAAATTGCTCCCTTTTGGGTTTCTCTAAACCGCTATTATTGTTATTTTCAAAAGCATGGAATTTCCTTGAAGAATCTCCCCTCTTGAGCTTTGCATGATCGTGGGTTCGGAGTTTTCACCTCATTTGCTTGCCTTCTCGTTGCGGTAAGTATCTTTTGCCTAATTTCTGAATTTATTTCTTGAAAATTCCTCTTTTATTTCTTGACTTGAGCGGGATGTTTTGAGCCTCAATTGTTGTCTGTTTTCTCTCAACTTTTGACCATGTGATCCCGGGATGGTAAGGAACACATGTGTGTTTTTCGTTTCAAGTTTTGGATTGTGGGGCCCATGGGCACGTTTGTGACCCAATTTTGACCCGGCTATTACTATAGTAATATGGGTATTATTAGTCTTGTTTTGACCTATAAATTATTGTATTGATAGTGGTTTTGTGATTTGGAGCTTCACAGAGCAGTTCAATCCCGGACGACGCTATCCCCGCAGCTATTCATCGAACGACAGGTAGGTTATGGCTTTCCCTATCTAGACTTTGCGTATATAGGCTATAACTGCATTAATTAGCATCCTTGGGTGTGTTGTTATAGGTTGGTACCCCAGACCTTGTCCGCCTTTCTGTTCGTTTATTTCATACGCTGATTGTAGTATTCTTGTAGTATTGTATATCACCCTTGTGGTCATGTGTGGCCTTGTATTAACTCTGGAACATAGATGGTGAGGTGATTTGAGAATGTCCGCATGTCCCAGACATAGAGATATCCTTTTAGACTAGTTATGTCTGCTGAGTAGTTGTTGGGCCTGTGCAGGGCTGATAGGAAATATGTGTGAGCCGTTGGGCTAATTTATATTTGTGTGCGAGCATATCATCCATGAAAAATATTTCCCCCCTGTATGTTTTACTTTGATTTTGGCTGCGAGCCACTATAGATGGTTTTTCCTAAACTTGCATGGCCCCGGGGGCCAGTTTTTGGTGTTTTTGATGATAAAAAGGGGATTTTAGAGGATTGCACACTGATTTTTATTACTGGTACTAGTCTCTGCCAGGCGGAGCACCAGACTCGATTCTATTACTGATTTAGACTTATAGACACTCCGGGCACCCTTTAAGAGAGTTATTGAGACTTGTATCACTGATTTAGACCCGAGTATACCTCGAGCACCCTTTGAGAGGGTCTTTGATATTACTACTACTGTTTTAGAGCTGGGTAGAATCCAGGCATATACTACGAGATTATGAATTTTGAGCTACATTGGAGACATAGCCACTGGCTTGAACTCGGACTCGATTCCGGAGGACATGTTTTGATTCTGAGGTTTTGTATGTGGTCGAGGGGTAGACCTCCATGGACCCTTGTCATTCCTGGGCCACATGATATGAGCTAACGTAACGTGCCAGGAGGGGGGTGTACGGTGGAGAAGAGGTACACAAGAAAGAGCCTTCCATGGGTCTCACCTCTATATGGGCCCGTGAGGTACCTGAGGGGGAACATACCAGTTACTTTCACATCATATCATTATCATGCATATTTCACTCGGATTCCACCCTTATTTGTTGTGTGTTCAGGGTATGCTCTGGTTGTATGGGTGGCCAGAGGGTTTGTTTTCACTTGATTGTGTTCCTCGATTGTATAGGCAGCCGTTGGGACTGTAGGTAGATTTTATTACTCCTGTTACTTCCTAGAGCTAGTTGTGGTCCCTGGGTTTTTGTGAATTGGCAAGTGTTAGCCTGTTGAGGCTGTCGAGTTTTGGGCCTGAGATTATTGAGGGGATAGTGTATCCCATCTTACTGAGATGCTGATTGTGTAGCTTCAGAGCGACTATAAGGTTCTTGATTCAAGTTTTATCCTGGCTTGAGTAGTAGTTTTGAATGCATTAGGTTAGTTATTCCATCTTAGGCTTGATTTGTGAGTGTTTTACGGCTATTCTACCTTGGCATTGATACTTTAGACTTGTTCATATTAGTGTGTGATTTCTATCTCGATTGCTGGTTTCTTTCCTTCTTTCTTGTTATTTTGAGGTTATCGGTATATCGTCCATCTCTTTAAATTATCCTTTTATATACTGTTGTTGCAAGGATTCCAGGTGCGTTCTTCTTTCTTACACATGTGTTCTCTATATATTTGTTTTCTGTGCTAGTATTGTTTGCTTATGACCCTTGGATGTCTATTTTCCATGCTAGTTCCTTGTGCTTTCTCTATTGCTTCCGTGACTTCTTCCTTGCTATCTGCTACTTAATGTTTTTACATCTTATATGTGCTCAGTCGGCCGATGATGCCTACTGAGTACCCGTTGTCTTGGTACTGATACTACACTTCTTGGTGCAGATATTAGTTGAGCTTCGCCATTGATCACGTTGGAGACCCGTGCAGCCTTTGGTAAATTCAGGACTAGGGTAAGCACTTGACGGTCGGGGATTGTCTATTTCTCATCTTTTGTACTGATACTCCTTGTACTTTCGGAGATGGATTTATATTGTATTTGGTTACTTCTAGCACTTGTACTCTATTAGAAGCTTCTGTACTATCGATACCAAGTCTTGGGTTGGTATAGTTTTCTTTATGTATATATTCGGGTTTTGCTTCCGCTTTGTCTACTTTTAAATTCTTCTTATTGTGCGTCATTGGTTAGGTAGTAGCCATTACTAACCGTACCGGGCTATAGGGATTGGTTTGCCTACTGGGGGGTTGTACGTGCCATCATGACCTGAGAAATCAGGTCATGATAGCTTGGTATCAGAGCTCTAGGTTCACTGATGTCGTGGTACAGAAGCAAGTGTCTAAGTAGAGTGTTGCGAATCGGTACGATGACGTTCGTATCCTATCTGCGGGAGGCTACAGGGCATTGTTAGGAAAAGTTTCATCTTCTTGGCTCCTTGTCGTGCGTTCCTGGCTCTACTGACTTCTAAAATTTGATTGCTTCATTCCTTCTCAGATGCCTAAGACGAGTTTGATAGCGGTTGGTGTCGAGGCTTCTGTGCCTGTTGCTTCTGTGCTTCCATTAGCACCAGGACTTCAGAGTAAGGGTTTACCACAGCAGATAGAGGGTTTGGGGTAAGCCTAGCCTCCGATTGGATTTATTTCTACACCAGTTATTCAGCAGGGTTGTTTGTCGGTATTGGAGTACGAGGAGAGATTTCATGAGATGGTTAGGTGTACTGCTAGGACTGTGCCTTCAGAGTTTGATATGGTTCAGAGTTTTGTTAGAGGTTTGATTTCACCACTCCGCTTGGCGACCGAGCATTTGGTTATGGTTAGGACTACCTTCTTTCAGGTAGTGGATCATGCTTGGGCTATCGAGGGTTTATGCCATGAGGCTTATGGAGGTAGTGCTAAGAAATGTCATTGCCAGAATAGTTCATGAGGTTCACAGACTCGAGGTAGAGAATTATCCACCAGAGATAGGTTCTATTGGTTCTTATCAACCCAGCCAGTTTTAGTTACTCCACACGTTCTAGAGAGTGGTTGTGTAGGGCATGTTGAGCAGAGTAGGCAGGGCACGGATTGTATTCTCCGGGATTTGCATTCAGAGTGTACAGGGCGTGGTGGTCGGTCAGGTCCAGTATGACCATCCCATCAGACTCTACTTCGTAAGGCTTGTTATTAGTGCAGGGAGCGTGGGCACTTAGTTATGGATTGTCCCATGATTTTGCCTCCCAGTCAGCAGGGTCAGAAGGTCTTACCTCCTAGAGCTTCAGTGCCACCAACAAGAGGTGGAGTACAAGGTAGTAGGGGTGGTCCCCAGGCAGCGAGAGGTAGTGTGCAGGGTTGTGGGGGTGGTCCCCAGATGGTTAGAGGTGGATCTTAGCTAGGTAGTTCAGGTATTCTTCCAGAGTCGACAGGAACCGTGCGTCGGAGTAGAGCTTCTTTGGGTTGCTATGGTTATGGGGTGATGGGGAATTATGATAGAGACTGTCCCCAGTAAAGGATGATTGAGCCCTCAGCTTCGACTACTTCGACCAGTGTTAGAACCCGTCAGTCTGATGCCCCTCTTGGTGGGCCCAAGGGTGAGGTTCCTGATATCATTTCTCTAGGTTAGGCTTTGGCTACCTTCGGCTTGTGATAGTTCTGCTCGCATTGTGATCTTGTCCCTTCTGTCATTTATTTGCTTATATGCTTACCTTCTACTTGTTTAGTTGTTTTATTTTTGAATTGTTGTATCTATGTGTGTTTTATTAGTAGTTTATTCTTTAGTAGTGGATGGGGTGAGATGTCCTTGAGAGGTGTTTACCCGGAGTTGTAGCTCATGGGTAATTCTTGTTGGTATGTTTTTGGTTGGGTTTGTTCCTGTTTCGCTGTGGCTATAGACTTGGGCTGAGTCTTCCCTTTTAAGCGGTCCTAGATAGTTGATTACCTATGCTGTTATCTAGCATGGCTAGAGGTTCTTGTTTTGGTTTGGTGTTACCAATAGTTGTGCAAAAGTTGAGATTTTGTCCTCAGACGGGAGATGTTGGTTATACTAGTGGGCATGGTTTGGTTGTGTTTTTGGGTGATTAGAATCAACCCATTTTATTTTGTTGGTTTAGGAGGTTGGCAGGTATGTGGGTTGTTCCCATAGACTCCCTCAGTTTCCTTTCCAGTTGGGTTGTCTTATAATTTTTCCACGGTTCCAGTTGCTATGAATTTCGATCGTAGCCCTTTTGTTGAGACTTTGCTTGTGGCATTATGATTGAGTTTGGCTTTAGCATTTTTGACTAAGTGTTGATCGTAGCCTTGTGGTTAAGATGTATTTGTAGCATTCTGGGTGAGTCGGGCATCCAACCCATTTTCTCCTACCTTGTTGAGTTTTGAGAATGTAAGTTTTGGAGCTAAGGGAATGGCTCCAGGTTCTTACTTTTAGAAAGGAGTTTGTAAGGTTCAGTGTATGCTACGGAAAGGTTTTGTTGGGTTGCAAAAGGAAAGAGATGGCTCCTTGTTCGTGCTTGTGTGTTCTAGTAGCTGACTGAGGTGATGGCTGAGAGATTGCTTTGGGTTGTGCGTTGGTGAATTAACTCGACCGACTACAGATTGCAGTGGTTTCCTTTGATTGGTTTGATATTTCAGTAGCAGCTGCGGTTTTGGAAAATTGTTATTCAAGCATAGTTGACTTCGGTTTATATAGGTTCATTGGCAGCATATGAGTCTACTCTCGGGTTCGACATAGCATTGGTTGGTAAATTGGGATTTGGTTCCAGAATCATGGCTTGGCAGGTTACATCGGATGGTTCATGGCAGTTTCTATTTGGTTGTAGTATCCTGGTGTCGGGAGGCAGTGAGTGTGGGCAACTTAGATTCTTTACTTCAGTTCGGATGCGGCTGTTAGCCTTAGGCACCTAGTCCTTGGCTAACATCTATTTTAGGCTGGATATTCCTGATTTTAGCTGTGCTCTTCATGGTAAGAAATTTCTTCCTTCTTGATTTGACAGATGCAGTGGCGTAAGTTCCAGAACCAGCGATGATGTATTGTACGTGGTCAGGTTATATAGGTTGAGACTATCGAGCCTATTCTTGAATTCTAACAATACTTTGAGGTTTATGGTCGTCTTTATTTGCCGAGAGTTTGGAAGCTTGTTTAATTAATTCTCCAAGGGTTGTCTTTCATGTGGATTTCTAGTATTGGTTAGGCTCGGCTGATACAGACTAGACGTTCAGTATGGTATATGCTTCGAAATGGTTGGGGGTGTGCAGATCCGGTAGAGTGTTTGATTTGAGCCAAAGGGGAGAGTTGATATTACATGCAAACTTATATGGCTAGATGGAAACTTTGAACCCCATGCACCTTTTCCTTTTCTTACGAGGTGTCCTGAATTAATATTCGTGGTATGGTAGGCTCCTTCCCGAGTTGGGTTTCTAGGGCATCAAGCCGTGGTGACCACACCATAACAGCTAGTTCATCCCAAAAGGGTGGGCTATTAGGGCCTTGTTACGAGTGCAGAGTGATTGAACATTATGTTAGAGATTTTTCCCAATAGAGTACAGTTTAGCCAGCTGCTTAGCCAGCTCAGCCTATCTGTGCAGTTTAGCCACCGGCTAGAGGGGGTGGTGGTTAGGCTAGAGGTGGTACCCCATGTGGCAGGACAGGTGGTAGGTATGGTAGTCGGTCAAGAGGTGGTCGTTGTTAGTTTTATGCGATCCCTAGGACACTGAAGGTAGAGGCCTAGGATGTTGTGATCACATGTATAATTTTTATATGCCGTCAGTCAACTTTGGCTTTATTTGATCTTGGATATACTTGCTCATATGTTTTTGCCTACTATTTGCCATATTTAAGGTTGGCTAGTGAGCCGTTATCTGTGCCTGTGTCTCTTTCGATCCAAGTAGGAGATTCTTTAGTAGTGAATCGGATTGTGAGATCCTGTATGATTTCTGTTGGAGATATTGAGACTTGGGGTGATTTGATAATACTTGATATGTTAGACTTTGATGTGATTCTGGGAATATACTGGTTATCCCCTCACCATGTAGTTTTATATTGCTATGCCTAGACCATTACCATAGTCGTGCCCAGCGTATCCCCAGTTGTGTGGCAGGGTTCTATCAGCTGCGCACCGTCTAGGATCATCTCTTGTATTCAAGCTAGAAAGTTGATTTCTCGTGGGTGTTTGGATTATCTATCATATGTCCGAGATACTAGTGCTGACCCTTCTTCCCTGAGTTGGTTCCTGTGGTTAAAGATTTCCTAGATGTGTTCCTTATTCAGCTTTTGGATATGATTCCAGAGCGACCTTCTAAGGTAGCACAGACATCTTCTCAGGGGGCAGCCCCTGGGTGGTCAGAGTTCAAAAGCGTAGCCTGCTATTGCATCTCCCCATGCTGAGGTCATTTTTGTTCCAGCTATTGCACAACCTCTTGCTCCTCTCCCAATCATGACAGATTGAGAGCAGAAGGCATTGAGTAGATTTTTGAGATTGGCACCACTGAGGTTCGCTGGTACATCGGGTCAGGATCTATATGACTTCAGTACTACATGTGAGGAAATGTTACACCATATGGGTTTGCTAGAGACTCATAGGGTTGGATATACTATGTATCTGCTGGAGGGTCCAGTGAAGTTATCATGGAGGGCACAAGTTGCTTGTAGACCTTCTACATCACCTCTATTGCCTTGGTCTGAGTTTTATGAGGCCTCCATGGCTAAGTTCTTACTTCAGAGTGATCAATAGCATTGCCAGGATCAGTTCACTAGGCTTATGTAGGGATCTATGTCTGTATTTGAGTATGAGACCCGTTTCCATCATCTTTCTCCATTTGGGGCTATGATCATTCCCACCAAGATAGACAGGATATTACAGACTATGTATGTACTGTGGAGGACTTACACCGACATGATCAAGGGGGTAGAGATAAGTGGCCTCATCATCAGGGTAGCTATATTGTTCCCAGACATTGTGGTAGAGGTTCAAGCCAGTGGGGCCAAGGTTATCAGCCACAACAACACCATGGTAAGTCCAACTGACTGGTTCAGGCTACGCTTTAGACTTCAGGTAGTACTTAGTTTTATCAGGGTCAGAGTAGCCATCAGGGCTATAGCGGTCAGTCTTCGAGGGATGTAGCTTCTGGGGCATCAAGCCGTGGTAACCATACAGGTTCTGCTAGTCCGTCTCAATAGTTCAGGCCATCAGGGCATTGTTATGATTATGGTGCGGTTGGTCACTATGCTAGAGATTTTCTCTAGAGAGGTACAGTTCAGTTAGCCGCTCAGCCTGCTGAGCCTTTACGAGCAGTTCAACCACTAGTTAGAGGGGGTGGTGGTTAGGCTAGGGTTGGTGCCCCACGTGGTAGAGCATGTGGTAGGGATGGCAGTCGGGCAGGTGGAGGTCTTCGTTAGTTCTATGCATTCTCTGAGAGACCAGAGGCAGAGGACTCAGATGCTGTTATTGCAGGCATAATTTCTATGTGCCATCAGTCAGCTATGGCCTTATTTGATCCTGGATCTATTTTTTGTATGTTTTTGCCTACTTTGTGCCTTGTTTGGGATTAGATAGTGAGCTGTTATCTGTGCCTGTTTCAGTTTTGACCCCAATAGGAGATTCTTTAGTAGTGGATCAGATTGTGAGATCTTGTATGATATCTGTTTGTTATTTGGAGACTTGGGGTGATTTGATGATTCTTGATATGTTAGATTTTGATATGATACTGGGTAATGGACTGGTTATCCCCTCATCGTGCAGTTTTGGATTATTATGCCAATACCATTACCATAGTCATGCCCAGTGTATCCTTGGTTGTGTGGCAGGGTTCTGTTAGCCACACACTTTCTAAGATCATCTCTTGTCTTTGAGCTAGAAAGTTAATTTCTCACAGGTGTTTAGATTATCTAGCATTTGTTCGAGAAGCTAGTGCTGACCTTTCATCTCCTCAGTCTATTTCCGTGGTTAGAGACTACCTAGATGTGTTTCCTACCGACCTGCCAGGACTTCCACCTGAGAGAGATATTGATTTTGCTATTGAGTTAGAGCCGGGCACCATGCCCATTTCTATTTCTTTCTACCGTATGGCTCCTATTGAGTTGAGAGAGCTAAAGGAGAAGCTCTAGAATTTGTTAGCTAAGGGGTTCATTAGGCCAAGTGTGTCGCATTAGGGTGCCCCTATTCTGTTTGTGGAGAAGAAGGATGGGTCGATGCAGATGTGTATTGATTATCGGTAGCTGAATAAGGTGACTGTGAAGAATAGGTATCCGATGTCACAGATTGATGACTTTTTGATCAGGTTTAGGGTTCAGCAATGTTTTCAAAGATTAATTTGAGGTCAGGCTACCACCAGTTGAGGATTAGGGCAGAGGACATCCCTAAGACAGCATTCAGGATATGTGGTGTCTAAGGATGGGATAAGAGTTGATCCGGGTAAGATTTCAGTGGTGCCTGATTGCCTTCGAACTACTACTCCTACTGAGGTTCACAACTTTGTTGGGTTGGACAGGTACTACATACGGTTTGTTGAGGGATTTTCTTCCATAGAAGCACCCTTGACTATGTTGACTAGGAAGGATGTTCTATTTAGTGGTCAGATTAGTGCGAGGATAGCTTCTAGAGGTTTAAGGCCTTGTTGACTTCAGATCCTGTATTGAATTTGTCGGTTGAGGGTCAAAGTTTCTCCGTGTATTGTGATGCTTTTGGGGTCGGTCATGGTTGTGTGTTGAGAAAGCAGGGTCAAGTGTTGAGGCAGCTTAAGGTTCACGAGCGCAACTACCCTACTCACCACTTGGAGTTGGTGGCAGTAGTCTTCGCGCTTAAGATTTGGAGGCACTTCTTGGATGGAGTTCATTGTGAGATATTCACCAACCATCGTAGCCTTCAGTACATTACGAGTCAGCGAGAGATGAACTCGAGGCAGAGGAGATGGATTAAGCTACTGAAGGACTATGATTTCACCATTCTATATCATTTGAGCAAGGCAAACATAGTAGTGGATGCCTTGAGTCATAAGACGGTGAGTATGGGAAGCTTAGATTTACTTTCAGTTTCTGAGCGACAGTTGGCTTTTGACATCTAGTCTTTGGCTACCGTTTGGTTAGGCTTGACTTGTCGGATCCCAGCAGAGTTCTTACTAGTATCGAGGTTCGTTCGACTCATGTTGATCAAATTCAAAGCCGACAGTTTAAAGATCAAAAATTGTGTGACCTTCGTGATCAGGTATTTCGGGGTCAGGCTAACCGGGCTAGTTTGGGTTCTGATGTATTCTAAGGTTCGATAGTTGTCTTTGTGTTCCGAGGGCTTGAGATTTCATTCAATTGATACTTCGTAAGGCGCCTTGTTCTAGATACTCCATTCATCCTAGCAAGGCGAAGATGTATAGGGATTTAAGGCAGATTTACTGGTGGAGTGGTATGAAGTGGGATATAGTGGAGTTCGTATCTCGGTGCTTGAACTGTCAGCATGTTAAGTTCGAGCACATAAGACCCGGTGGTTTGATGAAGCGACTTCCCATTCCTGAGTGGAAGCGGGAGGATATTTCTATGGACTTCATCATTGGTTTGCCTCATACTTCTCGAGGGTTTGATTCCATCTGGGTTATTGTTGATATGTTGACTAAGTCAGCAGATTTTTTACCAGTTCAAAGAGGTTAGCTTAGATTTACCTTTGTAAGATTGTTCGGTTGCATGGGGTCCCAGCTTCTATCATTTCAGATCGCGACACTCAGTTCACATCTCAGTTCTGGAGGGCTATTTAGCAAGATTTGGGTGCCGACGATCATCTTAGTACCTCTTTCCTCCCTCAGACAAATGGCCAGTCCGAGAGGACTATTCAAGTCCTGGAGGACATGCTTTGGGCATGTGTTCTTGACTTTTGAGGTTCTTGGGATTAGTTTGTGCCATTGGCCAAGTTTGCGTATAATAATAGATTTCATTCGAGCATCTGCATGGCATATTTTGAGGCTTTATATGGTAGGCTTTGTAGATTGCCGATTAGTTTGTTTGATTGTTTAGAGTCTAGACCTCAGAGTACAGATTTGCTTCGAAATTCCTTAGAGTGAGTCAGAATGATTCAGGATAGACTTTCAGCAGCTCACAGTAGGCAGAAAAGCTATGTTGATCATAGACTTTATGCGTTAGAGTTTAGTGTTGGTGATTTGGTATTCCTTTGTGTATCTCACATGAAGGGCGTGATGAGATTTGGTCGGCGGGGCAAGCTTAGCCCCAAGTACATTAGGCCGTTTGAGGTTCTCCAGAGGGTTGGTAGTGATGCCTATCAGTTAGCCTTGCCTCTGATGTTTTCAGCCATACATCATGTATTTCATATTTTTATGTTACACCGGTATGTTCCAGATGAGTCTTATGTGATGCATTGGGAGTCGATTCAATTGGATAAAAGCTTGTCCTTTGTTGAGTAGTCAGTTCCTATATTGGCTATAGATGTTAGAAGGTTGAGATCCAGGGAGATTCCGGTTGTGAAAGTTCAGTGGAGGCAGCGTCTGATCAAGAAGGCTACCTGGGAGACCGAGAGAGATATGTGGGTCCAGTATCCGCAGTTGTTTGAGCTTTTAGATACCCCCTTTCTTCTTGACTTTAGAGGACGAAAGTCCCTTTTTAGTAATGGATGAGGTAATTACCCTTCCAGACATTTTTGTGTTTATGCCCTCTTTATATTGTTAGAGCCTTCCTATAGTGGCCTCAAGTCTTTTATGGTTTGCTGAGACTAGTGGTTCAGTGCCCTGGCCTTTTGTTTGGTCGTTATGACCGTTTCTCTATTTTAGATCTTTAAGTTAGGAATTTGTTGAGTTTAGTCAACATTCTTAGCTAACGTGCTCGGAATTGAATTTTGACAGCTTTGTTAGGTCTGGAGTGTTGAGTTTGGTCTAGTTGGACCTTTAGTTGAGGCCTGAGAACATCTGTTTTGGGTTTTGTGTTATCTTTCTATTTACAGGCCATTTAGAGTTGAAAGTGTAACTTTGGTCAGCTTTCAATAATCGAAGCATTAGATTCGAAATCCAATGATTCCATCAGCTTCGAAATGTTGAGTTTGGGTTAGGTTGGTGGTTGGTTCGGGTCCCGGATGAGCCAAGCTCATTTTGAGTGTTTGATTACTTGTTGGTTAGTGTTGACTTGGGTAAACATTTCTCCAGAATGACCTCGTATGGAAGTTTTATCGATTCTGTTGAGTCCGGAATGTCGTTTCCACTCTATTAGCATTATTGTCTTTTGAGTATCGGTTTCTGATTATGCCCAAAATGCCCCGTAGAGTTTCAAAGAAGTTGCAGGTTTTTGATGTTGTAGGTGCAGGCGTCAGGCCTTAATTGTGATCGCAAGCCCCTTCCCATCGCGACCGCGATGAAGCACTTGTTTCCTTACTCTACGCGATCGTGACATCCTCTATTATGACCGCGATGAATCCCTGTCCCCATTGTTCTTCGCGATCGTGTGGCTAGTCCTCGCGATCATGATAGTCTAGCCAGCGTGGTCATCACGACCGCGTGGGGTCGCTTCGCGATAGAGATGAAGGAACCCTGGGCAGTATATAAGCTTTTCCATTCATTTTTCCAGCCATTTTCTTCACTTCTCCCAACTCCAAACATAAAAACACTCTACCAAATTTCTCTAAACAGTTCCTATCCATGGTAATCCATTGTATTGAGGAGAAATCTTGCTTCCTTATTAATTTGGTAAATTCTTCTTCCCTAATTTTTTCCCTTTTCCTCCATTGTTGAAGCTTCCATGGATGTAATTTTAAAAGCTTGGTTTTCTTGAAGAATTTGTTCCCTTGGGGTTGTATGTTTCATGAATTTCCTTGTTTTCGTCTCCTTGGTGTGGTGCTCTCATGTTGGTAAACTTTCCTTGATAAATTTCTGATTTTGGTTCTTAAATTTCCATCTTTAAACCTTCTCTTGAGCGGGCTATTTTGCGCCCTCCTCTTGGCCAATTTTGCTAAAATTTGGAGCATTTCTTCTTGGCATTGTTATGGTTATCGTGCTTCTTTCTATTTTTGGTTTCAGGTTACGTGGCCCACAGGCCTGGTGGTGACCTCAATTTTGACCCGGCTATACTATAGAGATATGGGTATCGATAATCTTGTTTTAATATGTTGTTTATGTTTTTGGTAGTTTAATTATCATTAGGGTCTTCTCAGAGCGATCCGAGATTTGATATTGTTGTCCCAGAAGCTTGTTGTTTGATGACAGGTAGGTTACAGTTTAACCTATCTTGACTTTGCATATACAGAATAAAATTGTATTAATGGGCATCCTTGAGTAGGGTTTATTAGCTTAGTACCACAGACCTTGACCGCTTCTTCATGTCTGACTCGTTTTCTTTCTCCGATGATTGTAGTATTTGTTATAGATGATATTTTCACCCTTGTGGTCCTGTGTGGCCTTGTATTGACTCTGGAACATAGATGGTGGGTTATTGGGAATGTCCATGACTCCCGGGCATCGTAATTATTGTTATTGAGCTGGCTATCTATGCTGTAGAATGATTGGAGCCTATGCAGGGCCGATAGGTTGTTTGTGAGCCATTGGGCTACTGTTTCTGATTGAGCATACATTATCATGCATATAAAAGGATTTTCTTCATGATTTTACTACGGTATTAGCTTTGGTCCTACCTTACATGGTTTTCTAAATCTTGAATGGCATCTGGGGTCCATTTTTGATAAAAATGATTATGAAATGGTTTGGTACTATCTTATTGAATCTTCTCGGGGTAAGAAAGATTAAAAAAGAAAGTTCACAGTTTTCCTACCCATATTAGACCCGATTGAGCCGAGGTGCTAGATTTACTCTTTTATTGATGATAAATGATATTAGACTCGGTAAGGCCGAGCATCAGACTTGTTTTTCTACTGTTTTAGACCGTGATATACCCGGGAACCCTTGAAAGGGGTTATTGAGATTCATTTCACTGATTTAGACCTGGATGGAATCCAAGCATGCATTTCTGAGACTTGACTACTAGATTGGATCCGGTGGCACTTCGGACTGTTGTTTTGAGGTTTGAGTGTAGTATGTGGTCTACCAGTAGACCTCCATAGTCCCTGTCATTCTGAACCAAGTGCTATGGGCCGAGGCTGTGGTATAATGATGACCTGTAAAACGTGAGTATTTTTGCATGGTCATACTTATGTATTGCTCTCTCGTAGGGAGTGAATTTATTCTGCAGGTTGAGTCTTTGTATTGTGCATCCTTTGGGTCATGATTGTGTCAAGAAAGGTTGATTGACTTGTATTTTTTATCTTGTATTGCATTCTTACATTATGATTTCTCTGGTTAGTTGTATCTTGAGTTCTGAGGTGATGTGTGGCCAAGGTTGTAGTGGTTATGGGGCCTAGAATAGAGGTAGGTAAGGTAGTGTTGAGACGACGTTCTATCTGTTCAGGTTGTGGCAGGGATTTTGGTATTATTTCTATTTAAATATTCTTCATATTGTAGTTTTAATTTTGGATTGTGCTATTTTTGTTATTCTATCCCCTTACATATTTAGTACATTATTTCGTACTGACATCCCCATTGCCTGGGGGCGATGCATATATGCCTCCAGATTATCAGATAGACAGTGGTCTTTATTGCATATGGTTGATGGCAATCACAAGTGCCCTCGCACCTTATTTCACACATGCCCAAAGGGAAAAATTATCCAAATGTGTGTGACATAATTGGAAAGGTTCCAAAATCCTTTTTGGGATCTGTACCAAGGATATACATCTGTTTCTACTTTCCCAAGGAATATAGTTGATGGGGTACAATTTTTCTCTTTTTCTTCTCTTGTGAAAAACACCATTGTTTAGATTTTGAGCTTGGAATTTGAATTTATCTTTCAGAATGAATGGATATTTAGAAAACCCAATTGGTATCTTCTCTTATTCCTTCTCTATGAGTAGCTAAACTCATTTCTAGTGGTGTGTGTATGATGAGTGTTTGAATTTGGGAATGGATGTTGATTATTTGTGCTTACAATTGCTTATTAAGTATGAGTCTATTGAATTCTTCATGTTTTAATTATAAAATTGATGGCTGCAAACATTTATTTAGCTTACTAATTGTGTTCTTTCTTGAGAGAGGAGTTCTTCAATTGGGTAAGAGTTCAATAATGGAGATTTGAGATTTTCATCACAAATTGAGGCTAGAAATAGCTCAATTTTAGGAAATTCCCATCTAAGGGTCACATCTAGAGATTGTTTGATTCACCAAAGCTAATTTTATTGATTGATTGTTAATTTATGGTGCTAGAAAGAGACAATAGTAAACATATTTAGTAGGTTGAAAAACTACTTAGTATAGCTTAAACCAAAGCTACCCATGCTAGTAATCGAAAGTTTTCTTAAATTATCAACCCCTATCCCATTATATGACCCCATCAAAAGCACACCCTTAGGCTTCCTAACTTGATTGAAACTTTTGTATTTACATCGTTAAGTTGTTAAAATTCGAATTTTGATTTCCCAAACCTTTTCCCCCAATTATACTTTTACGTGCTTGAACAAATTGCTTACTTTAGTGAATTGATTTTTGACGTTTAGTAGAGAGTCATCGCACCAATATCCATGGATTCAACCTTGATATCTGTTGGGTACTTATTATTTGCTTGGCAATCATTACCACCTACATCAGGAGAGTGCTTTTGAATGTCATCACAAATAGCGTCGTTGCCAAGGATTGACTGTTTATTTGCCATTTTATTGTCTATTGATTCACTTTTGTTGAGAATTTATTATCTTTTTTGTTTTTTTTTGTTGTTGTTGTGTTGAGTAGGTTGCATATGAACCAAGCAGGTGATTAAGAAAGTGTGGAAGGATTTATGGACGTTGAGGACATGCTTATTGTTCATGGTGTCGTGGGTGCTATTCGGCTACCTCCAACCATTGGCAATTCTATATTCCATTTAACGAGTACAATACTGCACTTGATACAAATGAAGCGGTTATTTGGGGGGTTGGCCCACGAAGATACAAATCGACATATCCAAAATTTTATCGAGATTTGCCAGCCTTTCAACATATAAAACATAACTCAAGAATCAATTCAACTTTGGGTATTCCTATATTCTCTTATGAGGGAGGAAAGCGCATGGCTTGAAGAGCTCTTAGAGGGATCTATTATGGCTTGAAATGGGTTAGCTGAAGCATTCTTAGTCAGATTTTTTCCACCCTCACGTATGATGCAATTGCAAGATGAGATCACATATTTTTGGCAATTGTTGGATGAGCCATTGCAAGAAGTGTGGTTAAGATTCAAGAAGAAAGTGCTTCTATGCCTTAACCATGGCTTACCGGACGGGGTTCTTCTCTAAAGTTTTTATCAAGAAATCAATTTTATGAACAAGTCGGTGGCCAGTTGCAGGTGGAACACTCATGGATCAAAATTATGGTCTTGCCTCAGCTCTTTTGGATAGAATGACAAAGACTAATAGAGCATGGCACACAAAAGAGGCTGAAGTTTTTTCGAGTGTTGTTTCCTCTATCATAAGCAATGATATGAGAAAGAAAGAGGAAGAGAGAGACGAAGTCATGGCTAAGATGATGACCCAAATTGAGTTGTTGGCCAAGCACATGATGGGTACTGGAATGAAAAGCGTGAAAGTTGTTGGAGCTTATGGCTCTAAGAGCCATGATGAGGTTGGTGCTTACACATCACGGGATAAGGAAGTTTGTAATCTATCGGCATGTCTCACCCCGCGTACGAAGGTTCAAATTAAGGAAATTAGCAATTGCGGGGTGAGAATCAAGGTTGGAGAGATCATGACCAAGATCGTGAAAGAGAAGGTGATCGATATAATCACTGAAGCAATAACCCATATGTGCCTCAACACAAGGAAAAAGCTTCTCCATACCAACCAGGTGTGAGTGATCTCGTAAGCCCCAAATTTGAAGATATTTTGTCACAAGTGCTAAAAAGGGTTGAATTTACAGATAACGGGGTGAAAGACATAAAGAGTGAAGGTCTACTCTTCATCAAATGGTGAGTTCTCACTTGGCATCGATAAAACATTTAGAGGATCAAATGAATCATCTCTCATCCCAAATGAACCCTCGTTTAAAATGTACCCTGCCTAATAATACTCTTGCAAATCTGAAAAATGATAGCCATGTGATGGAGATTGTTACTAGAAGTAGAAGGATGCTTGATGGAGTGATAAAACCAACCAAATAAGTCATGACTGAGTAGAGTCATGACGTAAGCCCAGATATTGGGGTAAAGCCCGGTGCACCCAATATAGTTGTTAATGATGATAGCCCGAATGTGAATAAGTACAAGATCGAATTACCTTCTCAAGTTCCAATTGAGATAGAGAAGGAAGCCCCTAGTTATCTAAGGTCACTTTCTAAAGGTCCTCCATAATATCCTCAGAGGTTAATCAAAAAGAAGAAGACAATCAATTTATGAAATTTGTGGACATATTCAGCAAACTATCTATCAATATTTCTTTGGTTGACGCTCTCATGCAAATGCCGGATTATGCTAAATTCATGAAGAAATTGTTGAAAAAGAAAAGAGTGATTGATATGAGGGTAGTTGAAGTGTCCCATAGTTGTAGTGTTATCATGATGAGCAATATAGCCCCCAAGCGAGAGGATCCAGGATCCTTTACAATCCCTTGTACCATTGGTGTATTTTTGTTAAGAAAAGCCTTGTACGACCTCGGGGCAAGCATCAATTTGATGTCCCTCATGATCTTTAAAAATTTAGGTTTAGGTACTCATAAATCCACACCAATGAGGTTGCTAATGGCTGACCATTTGATAAAGAGCCCAGTGGGAATATTGTTTGATGTGTTAGTGATAGTGGACCAGTTCATCTTGTCGGTTGATTTTCTGATGTTAGATTATGATGTTAATATCGAGGTTCCTATTATCCTAGGGCACTTATTCTTAGCTACGGGAACAACCCTAGTCGATGTTGAGTTAGGAGAACTCAAATTTTTAGTGGGGAGTAAGGAGGTCGCATTCAACGTTTGACAACCGATGAAACACCCAGATGAGTATAAGGTGGTATCCGTAATTTCTACTATGGATGAGCTGGTTAGAAGTCCATGGGGAAATGAAATTGGAGATAAACCATCAGAAGATCAGCTTGTGGTGTTCAATGATGGTAAACAGAAGGATATCCGGGGATTGATCATGCATAAGCCACCTTATTTTGTAGACATGCACATGGACACTAAAGACACTTTTCAATTGTCCATAACTATGATGTTATCATCTTGGGAATGAGAGGAGGTGATGAAAATCTTTAAGAAGTACTTCTGGTGTTTCGGTTGTATTTGTGCCAATCATATTAGCATGAACCCAAGCAATGATTGATTCTTTAGGTACTATCATTATGTCACAACATAAAATCATGTGCTTCTAGTGTTTACAATCAAGTGTTTTTAGTTTATTTACTTTACCTTTTGTTGTTTTTGGTTTGTTTTTAGGAATGCATGGAGATTGAAAAATGACTAAGTGGAAGAAAATTTTCAGAGGGCATGTGAGATGCAACTACATTTCACAGGTGGCATTTTGCAGCCGTAGATTGTGCCGCCTGCTATTAGCAGTGCACTAAAGGAGAAGTGAAAAATCTGAAGGCTTCGAGAGGTAGGGAAAAACACCCATGCAGACATACGCCTCGCACATGCTTTCGCATGGCAAACAAAAAAATTGGCACCAAAATATCTGAAAATCATCACCTGCAAAGGGACATGCAAAATTCAAGTGGTCATGTGTGAATTGCATGATATGGCGCAATCACAGGTAAGTTTTAATTTTTGTTTGATCTACCCATTGACTAACCCAACAAAGAATTTTGACTTGCGCCTCTTCTTCTTCTTTTCTCCTTAAAACCAACTTCTCCACTCTTTTTTCCTCCATTACTCCCTCTAAACACCTTCCAACTCTCACAACACTCCCTCTATCCCCGAAATGCTTCTCCACCATCTCCTCTTTCTTCTCCACAACTCTCCCACCGGAACAGCGCCGCTGTCGGACCCTTTTTTTTTTATGAGGAAATTCTGGGTCACCATTATAGGCTCAAAGCTCTAATTTTTCCACTCTTATCTACCTTTTCCTCACTTGTGGTAAGTTTCCCAATGTTAAGTCATTATTTTTAAGTATTTTCGGAACCTTATTAGTGAAGCATGCTACTTAGATTCTACCATATTATGTTTGTTTTTGAGATTTGATTTTTCAACCAAAATTTTGAGGTTTTATTATTGATATTCGGTGTGCAAACTAGGTGAATCTTGTTCTTAGAGTTATACATGTTGATTGTCATAATTATTAGCCTAAAAATTGTTAATTTAGGATGAAGTTTGAGTAAGCCACTTGTGATGATGTATGATTTGTCTCAATGATAGATTGGGTGACGTTGTTCTTATGGTCAAATCGTCATCATTGTGAGTTTTTGTTTAGTATGGTTGTGTTCGGATGAAATCATCTTCCATTGTGTCCTTTTGTTGTTTAAATTGCTTATAAATGATTCAGTGAGCGCTTTGGTTTAGTGATGTAAATTTTTGTTGCGTTTTAATATGCCTTGAATTCTTATCGTGATGCTTGATATTCCCGATGATAAATGGAGTAACGTCCATCTCAAGGGAAGTTATTGAGTATACGTCTGCTATTGTTTGGGTCTTTTATGATTGTGAAGTATTTTGGTGAAGTCGGAGTATCCGGATAACTTGAAAATTGGTCAACTAGTGCTTACCATTCTTTAGTCCTGTTAAATATATGTTTATAGCCTAGTTCACACTTGCATTCTCTAGGTGTTGCCCTGCGAATCGCATGTGCAACGCAAGTGAAAAAAATAATTGTAAAAATTCTTGTTGTTTTAACTTGTGTTCCGCATGCAACTCGCAGGTCTCAACCTGTGACATGCAGGAGGCGATACATGTGGAGACACTAGTTGCCAGGCTACTGCCAGTAAGGGGTGAAGCACATGCGAGACACAAGTTGTCTCATTCGAATAGCATGTGCCTTCGCCAATTCCAGTGTTTTACCCAGGTCTACTGTTAGCATGTCGAAGTCATATGCGATGTGCAAGTCAACACTTGAGATTCGCATATGACTTGGACATGCCAATAGTTCACCTACCGCCCTTTTTCTTCTATTAGGCATTCACTTTCTTCTTATTTTATTAACTTTTTATAGTATTTTCTTCTTTTAATATTGAAAACCACAACTAGATTTTCATTTGTTTTTGTCGTGCTCATATTGGTTCTTCCACATCATGTCTTCTGTAAGGGGAAACTCTGGCAGGAATACAAAATGACCCCCAGCTCCTCCCACCTCTACAAGAAAATCCAAAGGGAAGAAGAAAACTCCCACTGCTACCCAGTAGCTCCTCCAGGAATAGACAATAAATGGGATAGAATCCACTTCATGGTGGAAGGCATGAAGCTTCTTTATGAAAAATACACCGGTTAGAGGTAATTCACCCCAGAGTGCAGCTTTAACCTTACCAGAGTTGGAGAATACCTGCCGAACTTCCACCATCAACTTATTGTGTGATAGTGGTCTCCATTTTTGGAGGTGCCGGGAGGGTAGTACCCCGAAGTCGTTCTAGAGTTTTATGCATCTTACCAAGCCAAGCAAGATGCAATGAAATACACATGAAATATCGATGACTTCCCTTTCTTAGATTCTATGACTGTAGGGGTAAGGAGATTGACATTACTCCCGATGCTATCAACATCATCTACTAGGACACTTAAATTGCCTCGATGATAGAGTATTTAGCTAAGGTCACTCTAAGGGAGAAATTGTTAGACTGGGCTACCCTTATCATTTTCCTAGGTACACCCCTTTGGGCCACTATGGGAGGCGTGATTCCGCATTAGGACCTCTACTTTGAGGCGCGCCTATGGTATGATTTCATCAGCTCCCATTTCTCGCCCTCTAAGAATGATTAGAGGATTACCTATGAAGGGGCCATTCTAGTAGCTTGGATCATGTCAGAGGTGCATGTTAACTTTGGTGAGATCGCAGTAGTGGTGATAAAAAGGAAATGTCTTCAATGCGGTGTTTCATTACCCTATATGGTCCTAATCGGCAAGTAATGTGCAAAAGCTGGGATTCTTTACTTTCCCTTCGACAAATCTACTCTGGCCACTGGAGTGATTGATATTGAGAAGAAGACTGATGTTGATTCCCCTAAAATGAAGAAGAGAAAGTTGTATCTTTTTGCGGGTGTGCAGATTTCATAGACTGATGTTGAGCTAAGTGCCTCTTCATTAGCTAGGTTAGTATCTGGCACTGCTACTTCTCACGAATCCCAGTTGGACTCTTTATCAAAAAGGCTACCGTCTGATTCAGATAGCAGTGAAGACTGCTATGAATGATGTTGTGGACATGTGTCAAAACTTTGAAAGAGGGTCAAGGTTGTGGAGAATGCAGTGCCCGATATCAGAAAGGATGTTGAAAAGGCTAAAAGGAAAACACCCATACTGGATGCGGACTTGAGAGGTCTTGATGATACCATGGCTGCACATTGTTGAACGCCTTGTCTGTTAGATGATCTCTTCACTACTTTAGGTGGTGATGATGGAGAGCATGAAGATGAGGAAGATCTTGAGCTCCAGTAGGCACTTTATTAGTCCTAAGAGACATCACACTCCTGATAGGAAGGAGCATGTCCCAGTTCTTAGGCAGCTGAGCAAAAGGATGATGAGGAGTAGTCTGCACAGGGAGTCGTGCATTTTCCCTCTCTTATTCTGTGCATAAGAATTGAGGGCAATGCTTTGTTTGAAGTGAAAAAGGGTGCATTTATTATTTTTATTTTGATAATTATGGTGGTTGCCCTTGTCGAGCTGAAGATATTACTTTTGCCCTTGTCAGACCTTTATTTCCAAGTCTTAGATAATTTGGCCTTTTTCGGGCATGTTTTTGATGATTGTTTGATATTGCCCTCATCGGGTATTTACCTTCTTAAGCTTATTTTGTGCCCTTCTCGGGATTGATGCTTTTATTTTGAATGAGTTGTCATATCGTTGGGTTAGTCCTACACGCTTCATTGTTTCACTACCATGCCTTACAAACGCGCTTAGTGCCTATGCCAGGCTTTGTTTTTCATTGATCCATGAGAGCAAAACTCAAATTTCTCCTTGTTAATAATAGATTAGTTGAAAAACTTTGAAGGTTTTCTTTATACCACAGTTCTTTCCCAAGTAGCAAATATTTTATTTTGTTTATTTTTGTGTCGAACCGGGTTGGAATTTCGCAATGATAGATTGCGAGGTGACTTTCTTAAGGAAAAATGTCAAGTTTTAGTGTTTAATTGAGTACGTATGTTTCTTGTAACGAGATGGGCTCACCAAAAAATTTCTTGACAAGGAATTTGCAAATTGAAGAAAATAGGGAAAAATGATTTTCTGTCATGACCTGATTCCAACTTATTGAGCCTTTATTCCTGAAATGTTGCCAAGTTTTGATGTGATTTAGAGGTACTTATTGCCTTTATTGTCTTAAAAGAAGGTACTCTTAGTCAATTAAAGGAAGGAAAGGATTTGAATCCAAAAGATCTTAAAATGGAAGCTAAAGTCAAAGATGATTAGAAGGGAAGGATTTACAAAGCATCATGCAGCCGTAAGAGAGCACATGTGATTCGTAGGCGCTAATGCACATGAACAGAAGAACACTGCCTCAAGCAGTTAAAGCATGCAAGCAGCAGATCCTAAGGATAATCACACCTTCCGTCACACACTAGGTCGCAAGTTACAAGTCCAACACTGCCTGGAAGACAGGGCACCTGCGAGCTGCAAGTTGAAAGAGGCAATTGTAGGTTCCCTCGCACCTCATTTTGCACATGCCTCAAAGGGAAAAATTGTCCAAATATGTGTGACATAATTAGGAAGATTCCAAAACTCCTTTTGGGATTTGTACGAAGGATATACAACAATTTTTACTTTCCTAAGGAATATAGTTGATAGAGTACAGTTTTTCTCTTCTTCTTCTCTAGTGAAAAATACCATTGTTAAAATTTTGACTTGGAATTTGAATTTATCTTGCAGAATGAATGGAATTTTGGAAAATTCAATTGGCATATTCTCTTATTCCTTCATTGTGAGTAGCTAAACTCATTTCTAGGGGTGTGTGTATGATGAGTGTTCGAATTTGGGAATGGGTGCTGATTATTTGTGCTTATAATTGATTGTTAAGTATGGGTCTATTAAATTCTTCATGTTTTAATTATAAAATTGATGGTTGCAAACATTGATTTAGCTTACTAATTGTGTTCTTGCTTGAGAAAGGAGTTTTTCAATTGGGTAAGAGTTCAATAGTGAGGATTTGTGATTTCCACCACAAATGAAGGCTAGAAATAGCATGATTTTAGGAAATTCCCATCTAAGAGTCAAATCTATAGATAGTTTGACTCACCTAAGCTAAATTTGGTTGATTGATTGTCCAACTATGGGGATTGAAAGAGACCACAGTAAACATATTTAGTAGGTTTAAAAACTACTAAGTATAGATTAAACCAAAGCTACCCATGCTAATAATTGAAAGTTTGCTTGAATAATCAACCCCTATCCCATTGTATAACCCCATCGAAAGCACACCCCAAGACTTCCTCTCTTAATTGAAACTCTTGTGTTTACGTCGTTAAGTTGTTATAATTCAAATTATGATTTCCCAAACCATTCCCCCTAATTTTACTTTTAATTTATTGAACAAATTGCTTACTCTAGTGAATTGATTTTTGACGTTTAGTGGCAAGTCATCACACCAATCTCCGTGGATTCAACACCGACATCCATTGGATACTTATTATTTTTCTTGGAGATCATTACTATATCCTTTGGGAGAGTTCTTTTGAACATCATGAAGACGTACCAATAAGACTCATATAGTAACCCAGAAGAGAAGCAAAGTAAGAATATATATGTAAGAATATGCAGACCTCATAGCAATCAATACAAAAGTTGGTTGATGATAATGAAGATTGTACCTGTAATGACAACATCTGGAGCCTCAACCTCTGGCCTACCCGTGAAATCATCTGAGTAAATGTGTTTGCCACCTCTAACAACATGGGGACCACCCCTACTAGCCTATGCACCACCTCAAGATGGTGGCACTGGAGCCCTAAGGGTTCATACCCGCTGACTCTGTCATCTGACCTAACCTAACCTAGGGCAACCCGTAGCAAAGTGGTGGCCTATGAGAAGACCTATTGAACTAGACTGAACACTACGGCCTGAGTACCCAGAATGCAAACCTCAAAAAGGTCTGACCTAAATCCTCGTTGCACTGCCCAACATGACCTGAAGTACTGCCATCTGAACTCTGTGTTGTTGCCTTAACCATCCTGCTAGACTAAGGGTAATGATGTTGATCTCTACAAGAAAATCCCCTATTTCAAGACTGAGAACCACTGAAACTTCTCTGATGGTAATGCCTCTTATTGCTTCCTCCATAGGCCTCGAGTCATAACCCCTCCACGGTCCATACATGATTAACAACCTAAAGGAAAGCAGTCCCAACTCTCACTAGGTTCTTTATCGCTAATTGGAGTGGTGAAATTAACCATCTAAGAAATCTCCACACTCTCTCATACTCTGTAGGCATAGTCATAGTAGCTTACCTAGTCAACTCATGAAACCTCGACTCATACTCTTAAACATACTTAGAACCCTGCTAAAGATATGCGGTCTCACCCCTGATTGGAGAACCACTTGAAGTACCGGGAACTACCCCTACCTGTGACCCACCCTCTGGGAGGCTTGGAGTCCTAACCATGGTGCCTTGCAGAACTGACATTGCCACAAATACTATGGAGGCAGCGCTAGCCCTAAGTCCTCTGGCTGAAGCGGTATACCCTCATTCTCTAACTATGGCACTGGTGAAAGTGTTGTAGCAACAAATGCAGAGCCTCGTCCTCACCCAATGTCGAACTCATCTTATTCATCTGATAAGGAATAGAACAAAGGAAATTTAGAAGTTTATAGAGTCAATAACACAGGATAAGGAATAAAAAAGATGGAATTTTCCTAAGAATGCATTATAGCCTCCCGCAGATAGGGTAAAAATGTCATTGTACCACTCCACGAGACTCTACTAGATACTTGATCTTGTACTGGTAATATTGGTAAATCGAAAGCTCTGATACCACACTGTCACAAACCGAAATTAGGCCATGATGGCGCCTACTATCACCTCCCAATAGGCATGACAAAACCCCAAGCAACGATTAACATTAAAGCCTAACACGGGAAATATGGAAGTAAAAAGAAAAGATAAACAGGCCACAAGTATAGAAATATACATAACAGGTACAAAAATATACAACACAGTCCCTAAGGAAACATGGAAATGTGATATATATAGATACCAACTCCGAACATTGTGTAACTGGTATAACAGCCTATAAAATATGGGAATAAGGCCATACAATGGTACAACTGTCTATCAAAATATAAAATAGAGACAACATGCACTACAACATTTTAGGCTCTTAGCCACCCTTGTAAAGTGTGGCCTAAACTAGCAAAAAGTGTGGCCTTTGACAAAGACTATGCTTTTTGACTTTAGGCAACACTTTTTCGGGGGTGGCCTAAAGAGGCATAACCCTTGACTTTAGGCCACACTTTTCAAGTGTTGCTATAATAGCTATACATAAAAAGTATGGTCGATGAGGTACAAAGGCCACGCTTTGTAGCATCTCATTAGCAATTTTATTTGATAACAAAACACTTTCAAGTGTGGCATTTGCTTTATAGTTGGCCACACTTTAAAAGTGTGCTCTTTGCTTTGTTGTTAGCCACACTTTAAAAGCATGGCCTTTGCTTTGTTATTGGCCACACTTTAAAAGCTTAGCCTTTTATACTTCCTCTATGACAACATTTATAAAGTGTAACCCTTTCTTATGTACATGCCATAATTTACAATTAATAAGCCACATAATTGACGTCCCTATAGCCGCATTTTGGTTCGCATATTTTCACTAATCACATCACACACACATATATATATATATATATAAATGATCTCAAGCACCAAATTAGCTAATAAATAATTCAAATGTATAGATTTGCAATAAACTTTGAAAAAGAACATATCTTGTACTACACATACTTGGAAAGTAATATTTTAAGGATACATATACTAGCAATGAATTTGTCACGACCCGATTTCTCGGTCATGATGGCACCTACAACCCCCCAGTAGGCGAACCAATCCCCGTAGCCCAGGACAGTTAGTAATGGGCTACTATCTAACACATAAGCGGGAGAGTAGTTTAATAAGCAAAAGTAAGGGAACAAGAAGAACATTTTACTTGTTATTACCATAACATTCAATTTACTTGTACATACAGTTCAATCTAGAAGAACATTTGCACTAGGTGTCAATTGATCCCACTAGTTTGAGTGTTTCCGCCATTTCTGATGGAGATGTTGACTTTTCAATTCAAGTTTTAACCAACAAAAGATTCATTAGAGTTGACCATTCAAAACAAGGAACATACAAGGACTATATCATCTCCAACATAAGGATTTCACACAAACTGTTCTTCTCCAGGTCAGAGTCAAGAGCGAATACACAGTCAAATGCAATTTAAAGATAATGAGACTGAGAGATGGCAAATTATTTCCCTTAGTGAATGAAAGTAAACCCAAATCAACCATTACTTTTCAGAATCAACCCCAAAAACTTGCCTCTACCAAAAAAGTATGCACAATGCAGCTAAAAGATTAGAAATGGATTTAATAGCTTTTTCACTTAAAATCAAGCACACAACAATAGAACAAACAATAAGTTGGAAACAAAATAAATTTTGTTTTCAGAACAAGCAGTTAAATCACCACATCGATTTAAGATTAGAGAGTTACCTACCAATTGATGACTGACGTAACACTCTTTCATGGGTGAGAAACCGGTTGTTAGTCTTATTCTAACAGTGGTATTATCTTTGTTAGAAGTTCAACCTGTTGAACAAGATTAATGGCCGGTAACTTAGTCTATGGAGAGATTTACAATTAGATGAAGTTCATAGCGACATAGGTACCTTGGTACATCGTTCTGCCCAAAAAACTGTCAATGAGCTGAAGAAGTCTTCTATGGAACTGATTCAAGCAATTGACTGTTGTCCCTGCTTCTTTGTTATCCCTTTTTTAATCCTCATCCAGTGTGTACCTACCAAACATAAGACTTCCTAATTTGAGTTTTTCTACCCATTTATTTATTTTCAAGCTAACAATGTCTTTGTAAGTAGTAACTATGATATACAAGTTCATCTTCATTCGCTTTGTGCAAAGGTGGTGCATTTTGCACCATGGGATGTGCGCGTCGCATGGCGACCGCACTCCTTAGATGAATCTTCAGTCATCCTTGCAGATTCATGCGGAGGAGATGCAGACCACACCTCATCTTGTGCGTGTCGCACAGCCACCGCACCTCTCGGCAGATTCTCTAGCTTTTCTCAACTCTTCACACTTTGCTCCTTTTTGGCACTTTTTGGTTCCATATCCTTGTTTCTCTTCTTCAATCAAAAGTACATGCATAGACATCAATAAAGGCCATAAGAACCTCTAAATCGATTTAAAACATAGCAATAATTCATGGATATAGGCTCAATAAGTTGGTAGATTACCGAATTATCACCTTCACCAAGGAAAGACAACAAGGGAGACTTGGGAATGACAATTCAATTCACAAGACTTGCACCCGCTTGACACATAGGTAGTCTTGGCTAAAGGTATGTCTAACCGTCTTTCGACCAATCGAGCATATATCTCGTGTGTTCTCTCGAACCACTACATGTAAGCAATAACCAACCAATTTAACTTGGGTGAGTTGGGTTATCTCTAACCCCAATTCTTAGATGGGAGTTTTCGGCAACCAAACTATCTCTAGCCTTGGTCTAGAGTGGAAACCCCCAAATCCCCACCATTGAATCTTCCCGAATTAGGGAAATTCTCTCTCAAGCAAAAACCCAAATTAGAAAGTTAAGTCAATGTTTGCAACTATTGACTATAAACTCAAGCATGGAGGATTCAATAGACCCAAATAATCAAACAAGAGCAAAATATATATATGAATTCAATACCCAAACAAGTATTATCTCTAATACAAACCCAAATCTCAAGTCAACAATTACACCAACAAAATAGCAATTAAAAACAAGAGTTGAAGAATGGAGACTAAGGATTTTACAATAAAGAGAATCCAAATCTTCACTCTTATGGTGTTGGTTGATGAACTTGCTCTCCAAGCTTGCCAAAAGATGTGAGAGTAGCCAAAGATTATTTTCCAATCAGCTGGGGAGGCTTTTATGTGGATTGGGGTTTCAAAAATATATGAAATTTCCAAGACTGCCCAGCTGCCGCTGTTGTCTTTCTTCGCCTATGCGGAAGGTATGCCGCGTACGCGAAGTGTCTTTGGCTAGTTTACCTTCGTGTATGTGGTCAATGCATCACGATCGTGCAGCTTTGCTTCAGTTAACCTTCGTATGGAACATCGCGTTCGCGTACATGGTCAATGCATTGCGTTCGTGGATCATTGCTTCAGTTGACCTTTGCGTACGCGTATGGGACACCGCGTTCACATAGGCATGTGTTGCTGCCAATCACTTACTTCTCTGAATAGCTCATTTTTGACTTGTTTTCATCAGAATTCTTCCCGAACACTTCTAAAACACATAGACCTGTAAAATAGAGGTAATCGTGTCAATTGTGCTATTTATCCACTTATTATTAACAAAAACATAAGTTTAAAGGCTAAATAAGTAGGTAGAATACCAACTTATCAAACCCCCAAACTTGAACTATTGCTTGTCCTCAAGTAAGTCAAAGATTATAACTCAAGAGTCATATGACACAAGTGCAAATGACAATACCACAAGCCAAGGGAAACTCATTTCAAACACAAAGCATGACTTTGTTTGGTAATAACAATTAGTCAATCGCATGATACTTACTCTAAACATTCCCGTCTATTCAAAACACACTTCAATTATGCCATGGCAAAATAATAACAAGCAAGTGACAATAACTAATCCTCAAGATGTGACTCAAACCACTAGCTTACCAAAACATGCTTATTTGATTCATTTTTCAGAGTTTATCAATGTCACCAACTATTCTAATTCGCATGCCCTCACAAGAACTAAAGTCCCAAAAACATATTGTGTACACAAAACAATCACAAGAGACAAATACAAACACTCACACTCACAAGGAAGTTCAAGTGCATACACGTCGAACCATAGGCTTGCCCTTCATGTAAATAGCCACTAATGTACTGTAGCCAAGCTCGGAATCACAAAGGACTTGCGGGGTACGATGTTAGCTAGTGTTAAGGTGGGGATCTCATTTGGTTCAAGTTACTACACCTCCCTAATGCTCTTTGTTCTCATTTCAAACACCGCTCACATTTTCAATTTCAACTTCACATTATTTCTCCCTCACACAACCCAAGATTCTCCTTTTTAACGCATACACATTCAACTCCTTATATCACCTTCACTTGGTAGCACCTATTTTTGCTTTTTTAATTTTGCTCATTGGATTGAACTTTTGGTGCAATTTCCAATTCTTATTTAAGGTGCTACTTGCACATTGAAGCGCCTTTCCTTTCTTCTCTTCATTTAAATACATGCACCCCCAAACTTAGGCATTTGCCTATGTTGTCTTTCACTCCCCTCCCCCAAACTTAGGCTTTTTAGCCTACATTTAAATTTCAAGCAAATAGGGAGGACGGGTGCCAAGATAGAGGCTCCAAAAAGGTCGAAGTGTTAACAAGGTGCCAAAGAACGGTCACAGGCTCAAAGAGGCTCACTAGGGTTAATGTCATGGGAAGTCATTTGGGTGAAGTGACTATTAAAAATGGACTAAGGTCATTTTCCAAGCTTGGTTACACCTAGAATTTTGCCTTGAATCACATTCGGGGCAAGTTCTAGATGACACGCATGCCCGAGAATTATTCAACTAAAACTCACCACACATGACATGCAAATTATTCAAGAAGGATCAATTTTTGACTTCCTAAATGAGAACTAAGAGGAGCCATTCTATATTATCACCGCTAATGAGCTAAGAGTCACAAAAAGATAAAAGTTGTTACAAACACCATTCTTCGCCATGCATTTTTCATAAAATTTTTGGAAGAGTATGCCTATTTCATTTAGCATGCAAGACTACTTCATTAGTATCAAACAAGTAAATTTGCAACCAAAACCTCAAAAGATGATGATTTTCCCTTAAAAATGACGTCACTCAGTCTATCATTGGGCCAATTCATCTATCTAAATCGATATGGCTACACAAGTTGGATCAACACAAATACCACATTTTCCGGGCACATGCGATTTGCACAAGTCAAAGTGTCTGTCACACGTGCAATGCAGAGGACAGTGAGTGGGCTTGTGCGAAGCTCGTACGATTCACACATCGACATGTGCGGCACAAATATCCCCCTGCTCAGACAAGTTCCATCTAGCCTAACGGGTACTCAGACTTCCCCTGGCCCACAACAACCAGCATCTCAACTACCAAATAACAAAAGAAGCTAAAAAGTAAAGAAAACTAAAAATCTAAACCATCAACTTCTTCCACACAACATCAAAACCCGACGAGGGTGCAAAATAACAAAGTACACTCGACAAGGGCATAACAGTATATAAACAAACAAAACTAGCCCGGCAAGGGCATAATAGTATTCAAAATGATAAAACAAGCTCGACGAGGGCAGAATAATATCCATAATTAAAGCAAGATAAGCTAGCAAGATAGAGTGCGGATCAACACGCCACCCCCTAATATAGGGCAGTGCCCTCACTGCATCAAAGTAAGGAATAAGTTTGAGGGGGCTCCCTAAGGTGTATCAATCTGAACTAGAGGAAGAGGGAAACTCAAGTCGCTCCTCATCCTCATTATCATCATCCTCCGGTGTACCCGATCCACAAAAAGACTTTAATATACCCATCATTTTGTTCAAGAATTTCTCTTCTTCTTTTCATGCTCGCCGAACTTCTTTTATTGCTTTTCAACCTTTCCCTGCCTACGGCTCATGTGCTCCAAGTGGATGTTCATTGCACTCAAGTACTTATTAATCAATTTCTACTCATTCGCCACCTTGGCAAGAGATGGGGGACTCAGAACCTTCTAGTGTGTCTACTCCAGCTGAGCCAGTAGAGAATCCAGCCAACAACTTCTAAACATGTGCATCCACTCCCTGAATCTGACTAGACAGGTGATGCATGAGATAGGGCCCGAACTGTAGATCTCCCATAGACTGAGATTATCTAGATGCACCTCCCGAAAGGCCAGTGGGTTCAGTTAAAAACTCTAGAAACTTTCTGAAGGATGGAAAAGCTACGTCAATCTTTCTCTTTTTCTGCTTTGCTTCTGGGGCCCTCTTCAACAATGGGTGGATCAGAGTTGCTGGCTTCTTTTTAATGTCAGTCAGATTCGGCAACAGCCCAGCTTCATAGTACAACTGAGTCACCAATGAAGGGAAGAAAAGGCTTTTAGACCTTCCACTAGCTACCTCAGCCATTTGAGCCACAATATGGAGCCCAACATTCACATCGATGCCATCAATGAGGGCTGCCACTATCAATGCTTAGTCAGGGGTCACATCGGTATCATAAAAGAATGGTATGATTCTCGCACAGATAATCAAAAGCCAAGTCTTGGCTTCTGCAGTGAACTCATGTGAATCAACCTTTTTTTGCGAAGTCAACCAATTCGGAGTAACCCCATCATGCAACTTGTCTACCAATCACTGGTGTCCTTCAGCTTTAGAATTTGCAATGTAAACCTCATTGTCAGCATCTGAAAGGTTGTATAGTGCATTGATGATCTCGGGGTTGAAACTCACTTGGACACCCGAATGGTAGTGACTAGTGCTCCACTGAAATTAGTGATCGAAGAATTAGCATAGAACTCAGTGACCACTGTGTGGTTAGCCATGATGGGTGGAGGAGCAAAGCATATCCACCCCTGCTCCACCAACCTCTTGTAGAAATCTGGCATTTTCTGTTCAAATTTGTCCATATTGATTCCTTTCTCCCTAACAAAAGGCTTGGACAATAGCTCATCATACCGGCGCTCACATGATGCCGATATGAACCTATCTTGATCGTAGTTCTCCTCCAATTCCATATCTGGAGCATTTTTAACTTCATTGTCACTATCTTTGGAGGCCATCTTTTTTATCAAAGTACCTACAAAACACACCATTATGTTAAAAGTTCTTAGGGACACTTAAAATAATGTATTATGAAACACTTAGGCCAAAGAAATAGCTGAAAGAAATTTTGAGGTAGGCTATGCGGAGCTACTATTTTGACACTGTCAGGCATCCCTTCTTCGCGTTTGCGGCCAGGTGGCTGCATTCGCGAAGAAGGATATTTATTTTTCAAAAAAATTCTCCTTTGTGAATGTGGCCAGGTGACCGCGAATGCGAAGGCCATCGAGTTTGCCCAGATCAGTGCCTCTTTGAGGCATTTTCTCAAACACTTGGCAGGCATAATTTGTTTAAGCGACTTTATGCTTATTGTGCTATTGTCAATCACTACATTGTTGCACTCTTGCACACACTTTACCCACATCAATCAATTTCTCCCAACAATTTAACAATTAAACACAATTAGAAGTTGATTTAAAGCAAGAGGGGATCAACCAAGAATGACATTACCCATTTTCTACACATCAAGTTGAGGAAGAAAGGAACCCATTTCAAGATACAAGAAGGGCGGAGTTCATACCTGGTGAATTGCAAGTTGTGAAGCTTGGAAGAATTTGATGGAGTTTTTGTGTGCCAAAGGAGGAAAGAGTTCTTTGTTTTGAGAAGGGAAAGTATCATGCCATCTGAATTTTGAACATTTTTTTAAACTTTACCTAAACTGCTTGGAGGCTTCACGTTCGCGGGCGGCTTGGCGCGTACGCAAAGGCTTGACATTTAGTTGGCCATCGCATTCGCGACCGGTCCTTCGCATTCACGAAAAAGGAGTGTTGGGGCAAATTTTTCAATTTTTCTTCAACTTACTACCCATGATGTGTGATGCCTGGTGCGATGGGAACTTTGTGAGGTGCAAAGCGCACCACGTTCATATATTCCAGCATTTTTTACCAGTTCACAATTTACTTGTGCGATGGTATGTGCGATGGGCACTCTTCCAAGTGCAAAAAGCATGGTTTTTAGAGGTATTTTTGGTGCTTCTGAACACTTGGTTCCTCTTTTCATTCCTTTGGAACCTAAAACACAGCAAAAAGAAACAAAAAGTGACATAAAGCATAAAAAATAATGGGTTTCCTCCCATCAAGCGCATAATTTAACGTCGCGATATGACGCAAGCTACCTCACCATCTAGATCTCCACTTGGAAGACTTGAACCTTTGACCCAAATTTGAATCGAGTTTCTGGTGATAATCCTGGGGTGAAGGTTTAAACATAAGAAGGGCATTCTCTTGATTTCGCATTTCACACTTTTTGGCCTTCAAGTGAGGAAGGACACTTTGCCATCTTTCCACGACAAACTCAAAACCAAATAAACCTTCATCCACCCTCCTTCCAAGATCTTCCAAAAGCTTGATTACTTCGACTCACGTCCATTCAATCAAACTTAAGGTCAAACAAAGGTTGAAGTGGGATTTGGGCATCTCCACCTTCAAGCTCGCCTCATTCATAACATCCTCACTTAGAGATGGTATGACATCATGACCCACAAATGGGGTAGTTGGTTGCAATACCACCTTTAATTCATGATCCTCCCTTGTGTTTTCCTCTTTTTTAGCCCTTGCGTCCACAAAGCATTGCTTTATGGATTGCACACTCTACTTTTGGGTTTCTAGCGAGGCCAAGAGGGTTTGGAGCTTGACACATATGCCTTCTTCGCTTGTGAAGTCATGGTCCATGTTGAGGTCACAAGCACCACTAGCAATATTGTTAGCACAAGAAGGAGGAGAGCGACGATCATCATTGGGGCATTCGCTCCAATGTCCATCACGACCACCACACAAATAGCAATTGCGCCCATCATAAGAGCGAGAAGGGGAATACCTTCCAATCGTAGGTCCAATTCTACACCTTCGTCCAAGGTGGGGTCCTTCATAATAAATACAATAGTCGAGAATATAAATTGGGACGCAACTATCAACATTTCTAGCATTCAAATAAGCCATGATGCCATCAAAAAACTAAAACTAGACAAAATGAAAACAACTATTCACAAAATTTGAACTAGAGTAAGTAAACTCAAATTCTAAACTAACTCAATACGCCAAATTATTCCCTAGCAACGGTGCCATTTTTGATAACGCTCAAATCGTGCTCCCTAAGTTTGATGTTACGGTGATCGTCAGAGCAAAACAAAATTTATAATTCCTAATGAGTGTCGGGGTCGTACCCAAGGGAACAATGTAGTCTCAATCAAGAGAATAGAGAATCCAAGCAACTTATTGAAGTTCAATTAACACAAAGGGGAAAAGATATCTAAAAAGGGGGGTTTTAGCCTACAACTAAAGATAAAAGAAAATCAAATAAAAGATAGGTTGATCAATGGCTTTCACCTTGCCTTCACCAAGCAAGGACAACAAGGGAGACTTGAGAATGGGAATTCAATTCACAAGACTTGCACTCGCTTGACACGTAGGTAGTCTTGGCTAAAGGTATCCCTAAACATCTTTTGACCAATAGAGCATATATCTTGTGTGTTCTCTCGAACCACCACAATTAAGAAATAACCAACAAATTTAAATTGGGTGAGTTGGGTTATCTCTAACCCTAACTCTTAGATGGGAGTTTTTGACAACCAAACTATCTCTAGCCTTGGTCTAGAGTGGAAACACCCAAATCCCCACTATTGAATCTTCCCCAATTAGGGAAATTTTCTCTCAAGCCAATACCCAAAATAGAAAGCTAAGTCAATGTTTGCAACCATTGACTATAAATTTGCCACGACCCAATTTCTCAGTCATGATGGCACCTACAACCCCCGGTAGGTGAACCAATCCCCGTAGCCCAGAATAGTTAGCAATGGGCTACTATCTAACAAATAAGGGAACAAGACGAAGAAAACAGATAAAAGGAATATAAATATATACATATGCGGAAACTAAACTAAACCCCAAGACCTGGTATCATAGTACAGAGCCAAACTACATACATGGAGTGCAAATAAACCAAAACTATATATACAGATGTCTCTGAATGGTAATAGAGTACATGAAGCAAAAGATAAACTAAAGCTAAGCTTCGATCGCCAAGAGCTCACCCTCAGCCTGAAGTAGTCCCCAACAGATCTCCAAGCACGAATCACAACGATCTAACGGCGATGGCCCATGCTAGGATCTGCACCCAAAGATGCAGGGGGTAGGGGTGAGCACCAAATGCGAAGCATAAGGTACCCAGTAGGTATCATAGGCCGACTGGGCACATATAAGATAAAAGCATAGTAACAGACAGAATATAAGCAAGTAGTCACAGAAATCAACGAAAGGTACACAGGAACTAGCCATGAGGGAAATCAACAGAAGCACATGTGAGGCTAGTAAGCAGAATATACACACCATAGGCACAGGTGAAAGTAAGAAACAACGCACCTGGGGTCCTTGCAACAATAGTGTATACAAAATAAGTTTACGAAATGGACGGTATACCGGTAACCTCAAGTGTAAGAAGAAGGGAGAAAGAGTAATGATAGGCATGCTCAGGGACATGAATCACACTCAACTAATCATATTAATCTCAAATCCAGAAACTAACAGTCTAGCAGTAACCAATTTCATACTTAACCATAACAGGGAACAATTATGCAAGTAAATAGCAAATTCTACCTACAGTCCCCCGGCCGCCCATACAACCGAGGAACACAAACAAGTGAAAACAAACCCTCCGACATCCCATACTACCGGAGCGTACAATCAGCAAACAACAAACAAGGGTGAAGCCTCAAACAATGAATGATATGATGCATGAAGATCTCAAGTGAAATGGTATCTCTGTATGTACCTCCTCCGGCGCCGATCTGGCCCAGCCGGTAGGTTCCATGGAAGGACACTGCCCGTATACCTCTACTCCAATGTATACCCCTCCTCCGGCACACGCAGCCCGTAGCCCCTGGCCCGGATGGCAAGGTCCATGGAGGTCCCAGACCCCATACTAAAACTCAGTATCAGAACATGTCGTCCGGAAGCAAGTCCGGTCAAGATAGAGACCCAGTCTCGAATATGCATGCCCAGACCCTGTCCAGGAATAAAGTAGTAGGAAAATATCTCAAAAACCCCTCCAAGGGTGCCCGGGCATAACCGGGTCTAAACAGTAGAAAGTCATCTCAGGTGCTCGGTCTGACCGAGGCTAAAAATCATCTCAAGTAGCAAGAAAACTCAACTAGCACCCCGGCCCTGCCGAGTCTAGCGTTAATTGTAAAACTGGTGATTTAAATCATAATTTTACTTTGTTTTACCCAAGAATATTCACAAGTTAAATCAAACCATTTCCAAATTATTTCCATAAAAAATGGGCCTCCCGGGCCATGCAAGGTTTAAAAAATAGTGTCCGTAGGCCCGAAGCCCAAACCATAGTAAAACATGTATAAAACCCTTTTATATGCATGAAAATGGTATGATCAAACACAATAGCTGCCCAGCAGCTCACAATCAACCTATCGACCCTGCACAGGCCCACAACTACTCAGCAAGCATAACCAGCCTAGAAGGATAATTCTATGCCCGAGACTCGCGGACATTCCCAAAATCCCACCTTCTATGTTCCAGAGTCAACAAGGCCTCATAGGACCACAAGGGTAAATAAAATATATCGGCAAATACTACAACCAACGGAGAAACAAAAGAAGACGGACATGAATAAAGCGGTCGAGGTCTGTGGTACCAACCTAATAAACCAACCCAAGGATGCCCATTAATACTATTTTATTCTATATATGCGGAGTCTAGGGAAATAAACCGTAACCTACCTGTCATCCAATGACAAGCTACTAGAACGATGATGTCAACGCTCGAACCGCTCCGAGAAACTCCGAAATGAAATCAAACTCGAAATTAGGCTTGAATAACTTGACGTGGATAATTGATTTTCTTTTGGTGATCGAATATTGCATCAAAAATATATTTTTCCACCAAAAGGGAAATTTTTCATGACAATCTATGTAGAAGACGTAGTAATTTCCTTTCTTCAATCACATTTGGCACTAATCCAACACAAATTATTTTAATTTTGAAAATTTCTCATCACCCCCTTACATGGAAATTATACATATATAGGAAAGAGGTGGCTTATCCAACTCTTAAAATTCATTAAAGAAATAGAATTAATTAATTGAAAAATTGATAAAGTGCCACCAAATAACATACCTTGGTTGTTGTCCACTCCCTCCACTTCCACGTGGAGTGGAGGTGAAACACCAAAAATATTTGTGTTCCGGTATATACATACTCGGGTATGGCATAAGTTCGTGGAAAAATAAATATAGCTTTTTTGAATATACCATAATTAATAGAAAATCATTTCAAATAAAACCTACTATATTATAATAATAAATTTCAACATCACTAAATTTACTATCTCCGTTAAAATATTACGGTGTATAAAAACCTTATAAAGTAAATACATATACAACTATCTCGTAACAAATATTTTTCATAAACCTTAAAAATATATTGAAAAGGTAATAATAATATAATTTTTACCAAATTCAACTTTTAAATAAAATATTTTCAGATACACGCGCGATGCTAATAAAATTCTCAAATCGAGACTCGCAAATCACCAACGCACGATTTTGATACTCAAGAACTCTCTTGGAGTTCTCCCTTATGTTTTCTCACTGTTTCGGAACTGAAATGGCGTTTTAAAATGTGAAGTTGAGGCTTAAATCGAGTTTAACCCGACCCGGTTCGCGACCCGGTACGTAACCCATTTTCTGCCAGACAGTCCGCGGTAAAACAGTCATAACTTTTTACTCCGAGATCAGTTAGACGTGAGGTTTTATGCGTTGGAAACTAGACTCGTAGACCTTCGATTTGGGTATTTCGGGGACTTCTAACTCTTTATATTATTGAGAGAAAGCCCTGAGACAATTTTACCCAAAGTTCAGAAAATTTATTAAAGAACTTACGATAACTTTTGCCGATTTTGCTGACTTCAAAACTTATGATGCGACAAACAAATGGGCCCGACACCGAAATACCGGTACTGACGAGCCTTAAGTGGCTTGGGTCCGCTACAACAAGCTCTAACGGTTCAAGGAAAACGTAACGTGGAAATAACCGGAAGGGTCATTACATCATCCACTACTAAAAAGGACTTTCGTCCTCGAAAGTCAAGGTCAAGGGGGTACCTGAAGGCTAAAATAGCTGCGGATACTGATCCCGCATATCTCTCTCAGTCTCCCAGGTTAGCCTCCTCGACTGACGGTGCCTCCACTGAACCTTAACAACCGGGATCTCTCGAGACCTCAATCTCCTGACATCCCTGGCCAAAATAGTTGCCGGCTTCAACAAAGGCTAAACCCTCATCCAACTGAACTGAATCCCACTGCAACACATGAGACTCATCTGGGACATACCGACGCAAAATCGAAACATGAAATACAGGATGTATAGCTGAAAACATCGGAGGTAAGGCTAACTGATAGGCAACGCTACCAACCTTCTGCAGAATCTCAAACGGCCCAATGTACCTGGGGCTAAGCTTGCCCCGCCTACCAAATCTCATCACGCCCTTCATGGGCGATACACAGAGAAACACCAAGTCACCGACACTAAACTCCAAGGCACGAAGCCTACGATCAGCATAA
Organism: Jaltomata sinuosa; assembly: GCA_003996215.1. Taxonomy (NCBI): domain Eukaryota; kingdom Viridiplantae; phylum Streptophyta; class Magnoliopsida; order Solanales; family Solanaceae; genus Jaltomata; species Jaltomata sinuosa. Next base: position 271,674 of record QJPP01007013.1, on the reverse strand, counting down.
CTCTTCTGCCTGCTCTGAGCTGCCCGAAGTCTGTGCTGAATCACTCGGACTCGGTCTAAGGAATCTCGAAGCAAATCTGTGCTCTGTGGCCCAGCACTAAAACCATCAAACCAACCTACCAATGATCTGCAACGCCTGCCATACAAAGCCTCAAAAGGTGCCATGCCAATACTCGAATGGAAGCTGTTATTATAAGCAAACTCTGCCAAGGGAACAAACTGATCCCAAGAACCTCCAAAGTCAAGAACACAGGCTCGAAGCATGTCCTCCAAAATCTGAATGGTCCTCTCGGACTGGCCATCAGTCTGAGGGTGGAAAGCGGTACTAAGATGGACCTCTGTACCCAAATCTCGCTGAATAGCCCTCCAGAACTGAGATGTGAACTGAGTGCCGCGATCTGAAATGATAGAAGCTGGGACCCCGTGCAACCAAACAATCTCACGAAGGTAGATCTGAGCTAACCTATCTGCGCCATAAGAAGTCTGAACCGGCAAGAAATGTGCTGACTTAGTCAGCCGATCAACAATCACCCATATGGAATCAACCCCATGAGAAGTACGAGGCAAACCAACAACGAAGTCCATAGTAATCCCTTCCCACTTCCATTCAGGAATGGGAAGTCACTGCATCAAACCACCAGGTCTCATGTGCTCGAACTTAACCTGCTCACAGTTCAAGCACCGAGATATGAACTCTTCTATATCCAGCTTCATACCACTCCACCAGTAGAGCTGCCTAAAGTCACTATACATCTTTGTTGTGCCAGAGTGAATGGAGTATTTAGTACAATGTGCCTCGTGAAGTATCAACTGAATCAAATCACTAATCCTCGGAACACAAAGGCGACTATCAAACCTCAGAACCCCATCTGAATCTAGAGTAGCCCGACTAGTCTCACCCTGAACAACCCGATCACGAAGGTCACACAACTGTTGATCCTCAAACTGACGGCTCTGAATCTGATCAACCAAAGTAGAACGAACCTCAATACTGGCAAGAACTCTGCTAGGATTCGACAGGTCAAGCCTAACCAAACGGTTAGCCAAGGACTGGATGTCCAAGGCCAATGGTCGCTCTTAAACCGAAAGAGAAGCTAGGCTACCCATACTCACTGCCTTCCGGCTCAAGGCATCCGCTACCACGTTTGCCTTGGCCGGATGATACAGAATAGTGAAGTCATAGTCCTTCAGTAACTCAACCCATCTCCTCTGTCTCGTGTTCAACTCTCGCTGACTCGTGATATACTGAAGACTACGGTGATCGGTGAAGATCTCACAGTGAACTCCATATAGGTAATGCCTCCAGATCTTGAGCGCGAAAACTACCGCCGCCAACTCTAAGTCATGTGTGGGGTAGTTGCGCTCGTTAACCTTCAGCTGCCTCGACGCATATGCTATTACTCGACCCTGTTGCATCAACATACAACCAAGACCAACCCCAGAAGCATCACAATACACGGAGAAGCTCTGACCCTCAACCAGCAAAGTCAACACTGGAGCTGAAGTCAATAAGGCCTTAAGCCTCTGGAAGCTATCCTCACACTGATCCGACCACTGAAATGGGACATCCTTCCTAGTCAGCATAGTCAAGGGTGCTGCTATGGAAGAAAATCCCTCAACAAACCGTCTGTAGTAACCCGCTAACCCAATAAATCTGCGAACCTCAGTAACAGTAATAGGTCTAGGCGACTCACAAACCGCTGAAATCTTTCCCGGATCAACCCTAATCCCATCCTTAGACACCACGTGCCCTAGGAATGCAACTGACTCAAGCCACAACTCACACTTTGAGAACTTGGCATAAAGCCGATGATCTCTCAAAGTCTGGAGTATAACCCTCAAGTACTGCTCATGCTCATCTCTACTACGCGAGTATATCAAGATGTCGTCTATAAAAACTATCACAAATGAGTCCAAATACGGGCCAAGAACCATGTGCATCAACTTCATAAAGGCTGCGGGGGCATTAGTCAACCCAAAAGACATCACCAGGAACTCATAATGGCCATAACGTGTCCTGAATGCTGTCTTAGGGATGTCCTCTGCCCTAATCCTCAACTGATGGTTAGCCAGACTCCAATCAATCTTCGAAAACACGACTGAACCCTGAAGCTGGTCAAACAAATCATCAATCCTCGGCATCGGATACCTATTCTTCACTGTCACCCTATTCAGCTGCCGATAACCAATACACATGCGCATCGACCCATCCTTCTTCTTCACGAAGAGAACAGGAGCACCCCAAGGTGACACACTGGGTCTAATAAACCCCTTAGCTAACAGATCCTTGAGCTGCTCCTTAAGCTCCCTCAACTCAGCAGGAGCCATACGGTAAGGAGGAATAGAAATGGGCCAGATCCTGGAGCTGCTCCTTAAGCTCCCTCAACTCAGCAGAAGCCATACGGTAAGGAGAAATTAGAAATAGGCTAGTGCCCGGCTCTAGCTCAATTAGCGAAATCAATATCCCTCTCAGGTGGAAGGCCTGGCAGGTCGGTAGGAAACACATCGAGGAAGTCTCTAACCACAGGAACAGACTCAGGAGAAGTAGGGTCAGCACTAACATCTCGGACATATGCTAGATAAGCTAAACACCTACGGGAAATCAACTTCCTAGCTCGAAGACAAGAGATGATCCCAGATGGTGCATGGCTAACAGAACCCTGCCACACAACCGGGGATACACCGGGCACAGCTATGGTAATGGTCTTGTCATAACAATCCAAAACCACACGGTGAGGGGATAACCAGTCCATGCCCAGTATCACATCAAAATCTAGCATATCAAGAATCATCAACTCACCCCAAGTCTCTGAATCACCAATAGATAGCATACAAGATCTCACAATCCGATCCACTACTAAAGAATCTCCTACTGGGGTCGAAACAGAAACAGGAACAGATAATGGCTCACTAGCCACCCCCAAACAAGGCACAAAGTAGGCAGATACATATGAACAAGTGGATCCAGGATCCAATAAATCCATAGCAGACTGATGGCACACAGAAATCGTACCTGTAATCACAGCATCTGAGGCCTCTACCTCTGGTCTCCTAGGGACCGCGTAAAACTGACGACGACCTCCACCTGCCCGACCGCCATCCCTACCACCTGCTCTGCCACGCAGAACACTACCTCTATTCTGACGACCACCCCCTCTAGCCGGGGGATGAACTACCCGTAAAGGCTCGGCCAACTGAATTGTACCCTGCTGAGGGCAATCTCTAGCAAAATGACCAATCGCACCACAAGTAAAACAAGCCCCTGACGGCCTACTTAGTCGAGATGAACCAGCAGATCCCGTATGACCACCACGACCTGATGCCGCAGAAACTGTACCCCTCGAAGACTGGCTGCCATAGCCCTGATGGCTGCTCTGACCCTGCTCGAACTGGGTACTACCGAAAGTCTGAATGGAAGCCTGAACCGGTCGGCTGGACTTACCCTGGTACTGCTGTGGCTGATAACTCCGGCTCCACTGGCCAGGACCTCTACCACCATATCTGGAACCACTATAGACACCCTGATGTCGAGGCCTCTTATCTCTGGACCCCTGATCATGTCGTTGTAAGTCCTCCACAGTGCGGGCATAGTCTACAATAGTCTGGAATGACCGACCACTGGCAATCAATATCTCAGCTGGCTGCCTGATCTCTGGCCTCAAACCTCATACAAATCTGCGAATCCTATCTGCCTCGGTAGGAATGATCTTAGCTCCGAACGGTGCTAGCTGATGAAAGCAGGTCTCATACTACGATATAGTCGTAGACCCCTGCACAAGGTGAGTAAACTGCTCCCTGCGACGCTCCCGATCACTCTGGGGTAGGAACTTGGCCATAAAGTCCTCATAAAACTCAGACCAGGTCAAAGGAGGTGACGACGGTGGTCTACAAGCAACCTGGGCCCTCCACCATAACTTCGTTGGGCCCTCCAACTGATAGGTAGTATAACCAACCTCGTGAGTCTCCAACAAACCCAAATGATGCAACATCTCCTCAAAGGTAGTAATAAATTCATGTGGGTCCTGTCCAGAAGTACCGACAAGCCTCGGAGGTGCTAACCTCAAAAACCTACCCAACGCCTTCTGCTCTGACTCTGTCATAACTGGGCGAGGAGCAAGAGGCTGTGCAACAGATGGAACCGGAATGACCTCCGCACGGGGAGCCATAGTAGCAGGCTGCGCTCCTGAGCTCTGTGCACCCAGGGCTGCCTCCTGAGCGAATGTCTGCGCTACCTCAGAAGGCCGCTCTCCAATCACACCCAAAAGCTGTATTAGTAATCCCCGAATATCTGGAGACTGAGCTGCGGCTGGAGCTGGCACTGGAGCTGGTGCTGGAGCTGGTGCTCGAGCTGGTGCTGGAGCAGGAGGCTCATCTCCGCGTGATGCCGATGATCTCGTACGAACCATCTGCGGAAGAATGAAGTAGAACAAATGAGATTTCCATAAACTTCAAGGGTTCCACGCACGACACAGAAGCAATGAAAGAGTCAAATTTCCTAAAATGTCACTGTAGCCTCCCAAAGATTGAGTATGGACGTCTCCGCCCCGACCCGCAGGACTCTACTAGACATTGGCTCCTATACCGATGACACCGGTGAACCTAACACTCTGATACCAAGTTGCCACGACCTAATTTCTCGGTCATGATGGCACCTACAACCCCCGGTAGGTGAACCAATCCCCGTAGCCTAGAATAGTTAGCAATGGGCTACTATCTAACAAATAAGGGAACAAGACGAAGAGAACAAATAAAAGGAATATAAATATATACATATGCGGAAACTAAACCAAACCCCAAGACCTGGTATCATAGTATAGAGCCAAACTACATACATGGAGTGCAAATAAACCAAAACTATATATACAGATGTCTCTGAATGGTAATAGAGTACATGAAGCAAATGATAAACTAAAGCTAAGCTCCGATCGCCAAGAGCTCACCCTCAGCCTGAAGTAGTCCCCAACAAATCTCCAAACACGAATCACAGCGATCTAACGGCGATGGCCCACGCTAGGATCTGCACCCAAAGATGCAGGGGGTAGGGGTGAGCACCAAATGCGAAGCATAAGGTACCCAGTAGGTATCATAGGCCGACTGGGCACATATAAAATAAAAGCGCAGTAATAGACAGAATAGAAGCAAGCAGTCACAGAAATCAACGAAAGGTACACAGGAACTAGCCCAGAGGGAAATCAACAGAAGCACATGTGAGGCTAGTAAGCAGAATATACACACCATAGGCACAGGTGAAAGTAAGAAACAACGCACCTGGGGTCCTTGCAACAACAGTGTATACAAAATAATTTTACGAAATAGACGGTATACCGGTAACCTCAAGTGTAAGAAGAAGAGAGAAAGAGTAATGATAGGCATGCTCAGGGACATGAATCACACTCAACTAATCATATCAATCTCAAATCCAAAAACTAACAGTCTAGCAGTAACTAATTTCATACTTAACCGTAACAGGGAACAATTCTGCAAGTAAATAGCAAATTCTACCTACAGTCCCCCGGCCGCCCATACAACCGAGGAACACAAACAAGTGAAAATAAACCCTCCGGCATCCCATACTACCGGAGCGTACAATTAGAAAACAACAAACAAGGGTGGAGCCTCAAACAATGAATGATATGATGCATGAAGATCTCAAGTGAAATGGTATCTCTGTATGTACCTCCTCCGGCGCCGATCCGTCCCAGCAGGTAGGTTCCATGGAAGGACACTGCCCGTATACCTCTACTCCACCGTATACCCCTCCTCCGGCACACGCAGCCCATAGCCCCTGGCCCGGATGGCAAGGTCCATAGAGGTCCCAGACCCCATACTAAAACTCATTATCAGAACATGTCGTCCGGAAGCAAGTCCGGTCAAGATAGAGACCCAGTCTCGAATATGCATGCCCAGACCCTGTCCAGGAATAAAGTAGTAGGAAAATATCCTCAAAAACCCCTCCAAGGGTTGCCCGGGCAAACCGGGTCTAAACAGTAGAAAGTTCATCTCAGGTGCTCGGTCCGACCGAGGCTAAAAATCATCTCAGGTAACAAGAAAACTCAACTAGCACTCCGGCCCTGCCGAGTCTAGCGTTAATCGTAAAACTGATGATTTAAAACATAATTTACTTTCTTCTACCAAGAATACTCACAAGTCAAATCAAACCATTTCCAAATTATTTCCATTAAAAACGGGCCCCCGGGGCCATGCAAGGTTTAGAAAATAGTGCAAGTAGGCCCGAAGCCAAAACCATAGTAAAACATGGATAAAACCTCTTTATATGCATGGAAATGGTATGATCACACACAATAGATGCCCAGCAGCTCACAATCAACCTATCGACCCTGCACAGGCCCACAGCTACTCAGCAAGCATAACCAGCCTAGAAGGATAATTCTATGCCCGGGACTCGCGAACATTCCCAAATCCCACCTTCTATGTTCCAGAGTCAACAAGGCCTCACAGGACCACAAGGGTAAATAAAATATATCGGCAAATACTACAAGCAACGGAGGAACAAAAGTAGGCGGACATGAATAAAGCGGTCAAGGTCTGTGGTTCCAACCTAATAAACCAACCCAAGGATGCCCATTAATACAATTTTATTCTATATATGCGGAGTCTAGAGAAAATAAATCGTAACCTACCTGTCGTCCGATGACAAGCTGCTAGAACAACGATGTCCACGCTCGAACCGCTCCGAGAAACTCTGAAATGAAATCAAACTCGAAATTAAGCTTGAATAACTTGACGTGGATAATTGATTTTCTTTTGGTGATCGAATATTGCATCAAAAATATATTTTTCCACCAAAACGGAAATTTTTCATGACAATCTATGTAGAAGACGTAGTAATTTCCTTTCTTCAATCACATTTGGCACTAATCCAACACAGATTATTTTAATTTTGTAAAGTTCTCACCACCCCCTTACATGGAAATTATACATATATAGGAAAGAGGTGGCTTATCCAACTCTTAAAATTCATTAAAGAAATAGAATTAATTAATTGAAAAATTGATAAAGTGCCACCAAGTAACATACCTTGGTTGCTGTCCACTCCCTCCACTTCCACGTGGAGTGGAGGTGAAACACCAAAAATATTTGTTTTCCGGTATATACATACTCGGGTATTGCATAAGTTCGTGGAAAAATAAATATAGCTTTTTTGAATATACCATAATTAATAGAAAATCATTTCAAATAAAACCTACTATATTATAATAATAAATTTCAACATCACTAAATTTACTATCTCCGTTAAAATATTACGGTGTATAAAAACCTTATAAAGTAAATACATATACAACTATCTCGTAACAAATATTTTTCATAAACCTTAAAAATATTTTGAAAAGGTAATAATAATATAATTTTTACCAAATTCAACTTTTAAATAAAATATTTTCAAATACACGCGCGATGCTAATAAATTCTCAAACCTAGACTTCCAAATCACCAACGCACGATTTTGATACTCAAGAACTCCCTTGGAATTCTCCCTTATGTTTTCTCACTGTTTCGAAACTGAAATTGCATTTTAAAACGTGAAGTTGAGGCTTAAATCGAGTTTAACCCGACCCGGTTCGCGACCCGGTTCGTAACCCGTTTTCTGCCAGACAGTCCGCGGTAAAACAATCATAACTTTTTACTCCGAGATCAGTTGGACGTGAGGTTTTGTGCATTGGAAACTAGACTCGTAGACCTTCGATTTGGTATTTTCGGGGACTTCTAACTCTTTATATATTGAAGAGAAAAGCCCTGAGATATTTTACCCAAAGTTCAGAAAATGTATTAAAGAACTTACGATAACTTTTGCCGATTTGCTTGACTTCAAAACTTATAATGCGACCAAACAAATGGGCCCGACACTGAAATACCGGTACTGACAAGCCTTAAGTGGCTTGGGTCCGCTACAACAAGCTCTAACGGTTCAAGGAAAACGTATACGTGGAAATAACCGAAAGGGTCATTACAAAATTCAAGCATAGAGGGTTCAATAGACCCAAATAATCAAACAAGAGAAAAATCTATATATGAATTCAATACCCAAACAAGTATTATCTCTAATACAAACCCAAATCTCAAGTCAACAATTACACCAACAAAATAGCAATTAAAAACAAGAGTTGAAGAATGGAGACTAAGGATTTTACAATAAAGAGAATCTAAATCTTCACTCTTATGGTGTTGGTTGATGAACTTGCTCTCCAAGCTTGCCAAAAGATGTGAGAGTAGCCAAAGATTATTTTCCAATCAGTTGGGGAGGCTTTTATGTGGATTGGGGTTTCAAAAATATATGAAATTTCCAAGACTGCCCAGCTGCCTCTGTTGTCTTTCTTCGCCTATGCGGAAGGTCTGCCGCGTACGCGAAGTGTCTTTGTCTAGTTTACCTTCGTGTACGTGGTCAATGCATCACGATCGTGCAACTTTGCTTCAGTTAACCTTCACGTATGTGTGTGGGACATCGTGTTCATATAGGTATGTGTTGCTGCCAGTCACTTGTTTCTCCGAATAGCTCATTTTTGACTTGTTTTCATCCGAATTCTTCCTGAACACTTCTAAAACACAGAGACCTGTAAAATAGAAGTAATCTGTGTCAATTGCACTATTTATCTACTTATTATTAACAAAAGCAAAAGTTTAAAGGCTAAATAAGTAAGTAGAATACAAACTTATTAGGGGCCACTGCAGGCAAGCTCTAACAATACAAAGAAAGCGTAAATGCAAAAATGACAGGAAGGGTCATTACATCAAGTCATACAAGTAATCAACTAACAATTATGTACAAAGAACAACCAATATACTTATCAATTCAAAACACATACAAGAGAATAAATTAAGTCTAACTCCACATAAATCATAAACTACCTCAATCGAAGATTCTGAATCAAAAAATCTCAATCACAGGAGCCTTTCCTTTCCTCAACGCCTTAGAACGTTAAATGTCTAAAAACAATAATTACAAGAGTAATTTATCATCTACTCATCAATTTCAATCTTTAGGAACTTAAACCCACTATTTCTACCCTTATTCGAGGTCTATAATATTACCCAAGTGTCAATTTACCATAATCTAGTTCCACAATCCACATTATCATAATTCATAGGGCTTCTACTCTAATTTCCCCCTTTTGAGCAGTTTTTATGCTAAAGGTCCCATTTTTATGGAACTTGAGGTTCTCAATCTCCACAATTCATGTTTAGGAAAACCAATTTTATTCTAGAAAGTGTTTATCTACACCCTAGAAGTATTCTAGATGATTATTACATTTACCCATAGGCTTTCCCATAATTTTCATAAACCTGATATTCTAAGCTATAATTCCATCATCACAATTTCTCTATTGATTCTATTATATTAATGGATTACTAGGCGAAGAGATTGATGAAATAACTTACCTCAACAAGAAAATTCATCCTAGTCTTATAAAGTTTGCCTCTGTAGAGTTCTAGAATGAAGTTTTAGAGTTTATGATGTGAAACTCAGAATAAGTGACTTAAATAGGCATTCTGCCTTTCGTTACTCGCTGCAGTGGATGGTTTCTTACTGCGGAAGAACCGCTACAGTGAAATTGGACTTGCTATGGAAAGCCCTAGTTAATTTCCTAGTTCCACTATGATGGCACTATGACTACTACGGTAGTCTCACAACAGCAGAAGGATTCCCTCTACAGTGGTGCGTGAACTAGTAGCTTAGAAAATCTGCGCAATTTCTCCATTTCACAATACAACTTTCACACTTAAGACATCACAAAATAGTCCCAATGCAGCAACCACTAAAACCATATGTTACGAATTCACTATTGTCTCAGAATTTCCTACGGAGGTCTAGATTACTAGGTCACCTCCTAATGGAACACGACACCTGAAAACACAACACCATGAATCAAAATTCACCATAATTACACACAATACCAATTTTTAGCTTTAAACCATCCTACCTTGAGATTTTATTATCTTAACTCACTAGAAGAACTCTAACAGGGTACTTATGACCTTAACACTCTATAACGACTGGGAGGGTCATTACATCAGATACCAATCAAACAATCATTCATTCACAAATAGACAAAAACGAAAAACAAGAGAGGAATTACCTGACTCAATGAAAAGCTGAGGAAACTTGCGATGCATATTTAGTCTCCTAAGTGGCCTCTTCAATAGGATGGTTCTTCAACTAGACCTTTATAAACACAATTTCCTTTAATCTCAACTTGCGAATCTCTGCATCTAAGATAGCCCTAGGTTCTTCTTCATATGATGGATTTTTATCAAATAGGAACAAATCCCAGCAAATGGTATAATTCTTATTATCATGATAATTCTTTAACATGGACATATGAAACACTGGTAAACTCCCGACAAACCTGGAGGCAAAGCCAATTCATAGGCTACCTCTCACACACGCTTAAGAATTTTGAATGGCCTAATGAACCTGAGGTTGAGCTTACCTCACTTACCAAACCTTATCACACCTTTCATGGGTGAAACTTTAAGCAACACTTGCTTTCCTACCATAAATTCCATATCCCTGACCTTCCGGTTTGCATACTCTATTTTACTTACTCTAGGCTGTTAAGAGCCTCTTCTGAATAAACTTCATCTTCTTTAATGAATCCCTCAGAAGATCATTACGCCAAGGCCTTACCTCGAAAGCATCAAACCAATCAACGGGAGATCTATATCTCCTACCATACAATGCATCAAATAAAGCCATATAAATACACGAGTGATAACTATTATTGTATGCAAACTCAGCCAATAGCAAGAACTGGTTCCAATAACCACCAAAGTTTATTACACAAGTGCGAAACATATCTTACAAGACCTAAATTTTCTGCTCGGACTGCCCATCGGTTTGAGAGTGAAACATTATACTAAGGTCCAACCTAGTACCCAACTCAGTCTGTAATGTTCTCCTTAAGTTAGAAGTAAATTGTGTATCTCTATCAGAAATGATGAATATCGGAACTCTATTCAATCGAACAATCTCATGGATGTAAAGCTTGGCTAACTTCTCTGTGTTATAAGTCACCTGAACTGGGATGAAGTATGCAAAATTAGTCAACCTATCAATAATCACCCATATCAAATCAAACTTTCCTGAGCTCTTTAGAAGACCAACCACAAAGTCCATTACAATCCTCTCCCACTTCCATTCAGGAATGGGAATTTGCTGAAGTGTCACTTTAGGCCTCTGGTGCTCATTCTTCACCTGTTGACAATTAGGACATTAGATAATGAAATCAACAATGTCATGCTTCATCCAACCCCACTAACAATGTTGTCTCAAATCATAATATATTTTTATGGCTCTCGGATATATAGAGTATGTCAAACTATGAGCCTCTGTAAGGATATTCTTAATCAAATCATAAACACAGGGAACACACATGCATCCTTTAATCCTTAACATGACCTCATCATCAATCACGACCACCTTGGCCTCTCCTTATAGGATCTTATAATGAATCTTACTCAACTTAACATCCTCAAACTGTCTGTCCTTAATTTGCTCCAGAAATAAAGATCTTGGCTTAATGGAATCCAAAATTCCACCTGACACAGTCATATTAAGCCTCATAGTACTGTAAGCCAGAGTCTAAACCTCTCTAGCCAACAGATGCCATGTAGCCTACAAATAAGACAGGTTGCCCGTACTCCTCCACTTTTAACTCAAAGTATCAACTACTACATTCACCTTACTCGGATGGTATGAGATAGTAATATCATAGTACTTGAGCAATTCCATCTATTGACGCTGCCTCAAGTTCATATCCCTTTGGGTAACACCTGTTATAGGTTGCGGTGGTAAGTAAACACCTCCTAATGGATACCATAAAGGTAGTGCCTCTAAATTTTAAGAGCAAACACCACCATTGACAACTCTAAGTCATGCGCATAATAGTTCTTCTCATACACCTTCAGCTGCCTAGAAGCATATGTAATGACCTTTTTATCCTGTGTCAAAACAACACCCAAACCAGAACGTGAAGCATCACAATAGACAACAAAATCCTTACCTTTCACAAGCAAAGCAAGGATGGGAGTTATAATTAATAAAGTCTTGAGATTTTAAAAGCTCTCCTCACACTCATTAGACCAATGAAATTGTACATCTTTCTGAGTCAAACAAGTTGGTTGGGAAGCAATAGAAGTGAACCCCTTTACAAACCGGCTGTAGTAGCTGGGCCCTCCAGCTACTAAGTAGTGTACCTAACTCCGTGAGTCTCCAATAAGCCCAAATGGTGTAACATCTCCTCACAAGTAGTAATGTAGTCATGCGGATCCTGACCAGATGTACTAGTGAACCTCGTAGGTGCCAATCTCAGAAACCTACTCAACGCCTTTTGCTCCGTCTCTATCATAGCTGGGCGAGGAGCAAGAGGTTGTGCAACAGATGGAATTGGAATAACCTCGGCACGGGGAGCCACAGTAGCAAGATACTCTCCTAAACTCTGTGCACCCAGGGATGCCCCCTGATCATATGTCTGTGCTACCTCAGAAGGTCGCTCTCCAATCATACCAAAAGCTGTAGAAGTAAACCCCGAACACCTGAAGACTGAGTTGGGGCTGAAGATGGCACAGAAGTTGGTGCTGGAGCTGGTGGTACCTGGGCTGCCCCTGGTCCACATGCTGCTGCTCAGGAATAAACTCGGGCTCAACCTGGACCCTAAGAGATCTAGCAGGTGTTGATGCTCGGGCACTTGCTTGACCCCTGCTCTATGACCTCCCCGGCCCCTAGCTGGTGTCGGGAGTGTTGGAGTCAAAGGCTCTCCCCCTCCTGACGTTGACAATCTCGTATGAACCATCTGTAGGAGAATGAATTAGAACAAGTGAGATTTCAAGAAGCCTTCAAGGACACTATGCACGAGATAGAAGCAACAAAAGGTCCATGTGTCCTAAGATGCCATTGTAGCCTCCCAAATATTGAGTACAGACATCTCTGCCCCAATCCGCAGGACTCTACTAGACATTGGCTCCTATACCAATGACACCGGTGAACCTGGCCTCTGATACCAAGTTTTCACGACCCAATTTCTCGATCATGATGGCTCCTACAACCCCCCAGTAGATGAACCAATCCCCGTAGCCCAGAACAATTAGTAATAGGATACTATCTAACCAAGCAAGTGGAAGAAAACATAGTATAAGCGGAAGCAAGAGATATACAATAAAAAAGGGACAACAAGAGTATATGTAGAAGCTAAAACCATCTCAAAACCTGGTATCATCGTATAAGAGCTGAACTACATGAACAGAGTACAAAAGGATCCAAAATAATATACACAAATGTCTCCGAGTAGTAAGAGAGTACATAATACAAAAGATAAACTAAAAGCTAAGCTCTGGTCGCCAAGAGGTCACCCTCAGTCTGGACGGTCCAAAATCTCCACGCATGAGTCTCCACGAGCTATTGGTGATGGCCCATACTAGGATTTGCGCCAGAAGATGCAGAGTGTAGTATTAGCACAAATTTCTATGCAACGAGTATCCAGTAGGTATCATAGGCCGACTGGGCACATATACATTATAAGAGGAGTAATTTAGCAGAATAGAAGAAAGTAGTCACAGAAAGCAATGAATAAGCACACAGAAGCTAGCACATAAGAATACAAGAAGAAAACAACAAACTTGGCTAGCTACTAGAATATATATCACATAGACACAGGTGAAAAGAAGGAATAACGCACTTGGGATCCTCGCAATAACAATAAATATAGAAAATTTTAGAAATAGGCGGTATACCAGTAACTTTAAGTGAAAGAAGAGAAGGATAGAAGCAATTAATCTAATCATGCTTGAAACCAAATTCTACTACTAAAACATGCCATAATCCAAGTAGAACATGAAGTGAACCCGAATACAACCATAATCACTGCCAGAGATGCAATAGGGTAAGAATATGTCTACCTAAAGTCCCAATGAGAGCCCATACACTCGAGGAACACAAATAAGTGAATACAAACCCTACAGCATCCCATATTAACGGAGCGTACACTAAACAAACTGCAAACAAGGGTGGAATCTCACATAAATAAATGATATGATGCAATAGTTAAAACCAGGTGGAACAGTAACCCTGTATGTACCTCCTCCAGCGCCTATGGACCCTGAAGGTAGGATCCATAGAAGGACACGACCCGTATACCTCAACTACACTGTATAACCCTCCTCGAAAACACTCAGCACGTAGCCCCTGGTCCGGATAGTCAAGGTTCATGGAGGTCATCGACCACACATACTACTCTCGTTACCTTAAAGTAACAGTCCAGGGTGAATCCAGATCCAAAGTAGTAACCCAATCTTGAAATGCATGCTCAGAACCTATCTGTGTCTAAATCGATGAAATAAGTCTCAAAAGCCCCTATAGGGGTGCTTGGACATAACCAGGTCTGAACCAATAGTAAATCACGTCTAATGTTCGGCCTAACTGAGTCTAGTACCACCTCTAATCAATAGTAAAATAGGTCTAGCACTCTGGCCCAGCCGGGTCTAGTAGTAGTCTGAAAACAATAATAAAATCAACATATTAACTTTCTTATCCCAAGAAGATCCATGAAAATAATTTCCAAAACCCTTAAAAACCATTCTTACCAAAAATGGGCCCTCGAGGCCATGCAAGGTTTAGAAAACCACCAATCGTAGGGCCGAAGCAAAAATCATAGTAAAACATGTGAAAAATCCCTTGATATGTATGAAATTGACATGCTCAATCACAAATTGTAGGCCCACGGCTCACAATCAACCTATTGGCCCTGCACAGGCTCCAGTCACTCTACAGTACAAATAACCAGCCTAAGATCACAAAATTGATGTCAGGGACTCATGGATATTCCCAAATAACTCACCATCTATGGTCTTGAGTCAATACAAGGTCATACAGGACCACAAGGGTGATAATATCATCTACAACAAATACTACAATCATCGGAGAAAGCAAACTGAGTCGAACAAGAATAAGCGGAAAAGGTCTGTGGTACCAAGCTAATAAACCCAACCCAAGGATGATAATTAGTACAATTATATCGTATATATGTGAATTCTAGAAGAGTTTAACCGTAACCTATCTGTCATCCGATGATAAGGTGCTGGAACGATGATGTCCAAGCTCGAACCAATCCGAGAAGCTCTAAACAGAAATCAAACTATCAAGAAAATAAACTATATGTTAAAACGATACTAATGATACCCATATTGCTATAACTATAGCTGAGTCAAAATTTGGGTCACCGACGGGCCCGTAGGCCTCCAACCCGAAGCCAGAAATGAACGAGCGTATAATGATCACCATACTCTTGTGAGTGCATGCTCAGAATATTAAAGGAAATTGACCAAGAATTTGGCTTAGAACAGCCTACTAATAATAAGAACAATCTAGGAATCAAAGAGGCAAATTTAACGGAATAAACAAGGGACTCACCGATTTGGCGATACGGAAATGACCACGGGACCCATAAATTCACCCAGATCCCAAAAATCAAAGATATGCAGAGAATTATGGAGCTTGAACTTATAGAAGTGGAAGTTTTTGGTTTTTGGGTGAAGAAAACAAAGGAAAAAGCTTATATACTGCCTAGGGATCCGTCTTTTCGATCGCAAAGGGATTCCATACGGTTGTGATGACCACACTGGCTAGACTATGACGATCGTGAGGACTAGCCACGCGGTTGCAAAGAACAAGAAGGGAGGGGCTTCATCATGGTTGCGACAAGGAATGTCATGATCGCGTAGAGCAAGGAACCATAGACAATATCGCAGTCGCGAAGGGCACTTTGCAATCGCAAAGAACAAAGGTACGAGGTCCATAGGACCTTCATCATAGTCGCGTGGAAGGTCCTCGCAATCTCGATTAAGGCTTGAGGATTGTACCTTCAACTGCCAGTAGCAGAAACCAAGAGGGAAAAACTCTTTGAGTGGGCCCACAGGGATCATCCGGGACCCTGCGCATGCAAATGAACTATGCTAATGTACCAGAAATAGCATTCCAAACTCAATGGAACTGGAAAAAAACCCAATGGAGCTCGGTTTCATGGAAAGTGAGACCAACACACAAAAACCAACCTTAAGCTAAAATAGAACTCAACAGTCAAAAATGAGTTTGGAAGCCTCGGTACCTAAACCAAAGGTCCCTCTAGCCCAAAGTCGACATTCTAAAACTAACAACGCTGACAAAATTTCCATTCGAGGGTGTCTTTTCCGAATGTTGACCAAAGTCAAACTTTCAAGTTCAACTATCTAGAAAACACAAAAACTAAAACAAAACAAGATTGAAAGCTCCCAAACCCCGACCAAGGGTCTATTTAGACCAAAATTCATGCTCCAGAGCTAACAAAACTGTCAAAATTCGATTACGATGTGTTTACCAAGATTGTTGACCGAAGTCAATGAACTCCTAAGTTAAAGCTCTAAGAAAGGGAAATGACCATAACGACCAAACAAATGGCCAGGGCACCAAACCACAGTCCCAGCAAGCCATAAATGACTTGGGGCTCATAACGCTCAAATCGTGCTCCCCAAGTTGGAGGTCATGGCGATTGTTAGAGCAAAATAAAATTTATAATTCCCAATGAGTGTCGGGGTCGTACCCTAGGGAAAAATGTAGTCGCGATCGAGCTAATAGAGAATCCAAGAAACTTATTGAAGTTCAATTAACAAAAAAGGGAAAAGATATCTAAAAAGGGGGGTTTTAGCCTACAACTAAAGATAAAAGAAAATCAAATAAAAGATAGGTTGATCAATGGCTTTCACCTTGCCTTCTAATAAACGCTCAAATTTTGCTCTCCAATTAGGAGGTCACGGCGATCACGTAGTCAAAACAAAATTTATAATCCCAACGAATGTCAGGGTCATACCCAATGGACCTGATTTAGCTCATTAGAGATTGTGCAAAACGATTTCAAAGTGAGATTAGTTGTTCAACAAAACCAAACAATAAAATGACGGAATTGGGAAAGTTGTCACTACTAACTCAATTCAAATAAAACTATAAAATTGAGATGGGTGTACCAATAAGAACTAGATGACTAAGGGTGCATTTCCAATGGGGCATTTGCTATAGGATAGGGTAGTCACTAATTCACTTAAATTCGCACCTATTGACACGAGTAGCATTGGTCATAAGTGTGGAATGCTATCTCTCAATCAACAACCACATATCCGATGATTTCGGTTAGAACATCATTCGGTGTACTAAATAACCAACCAACATCTTCTTGGAGAGGTCGTCCTATCTTTAGCTCAGACACTTAAATGGGAGATTCCGCGATTGGAGCTATGTCTAGCATCTAATCTAAGTTGATTCCCAAGTACCCACTAGCAATTTCACATCCACCACTACAAAATTCTCTCTCGAGCAATTATATAGCCAAGTAAGGTAAATTCATGTTTGCAACCACAAATTATTAGATTAAAACATGGTGAAATTACTTGACCCATATCAGATAAGAAATTATAAAAGCGAATTAGCAACACCCATAATCCTTTGCTAAGTACCTATCATCAATACACCCCTAGACAAGAGAAATTAGACACTCATAGAAGGGGGAGAAGATATACCAGCTGGGTAAATCAAATTCCCATCCATTGTAGTTGATTCTCAAGTTCTAGAGTCAAATTAGGCACACAATTTGTTAACCAAAAGATTGGATTGAAAACCTTCTCTCAATGGAGATGGAGAAAAGTGTTTACAAGACAAAAATATCTCCAAGTTCTCAACTGAAATTCTCTGCTCAAAATTGCATTTACAAAACAAGCCTAAAATTGCCTTTTATATATTCCCAAATCGTCATATAAATTTAGGACAAAATTTCCCTCTGGGTGGTGTGCGATGTAGCATGCGGTTCGCACGTCGCAGTGTGTGCGTCACACACCTGCTTCAGGTTGACCAGTTACTTCAGTCGCTTACGTAGGCTTTGTGCGAAGGTGGTGCATTTTACACCACAGGATGTGCGCGTTGCATGGCGACCGCACTCCTTAGCAGAATCTTCAGTCATCTTTGCAGCTTCATGCGGAGAAGATGCAGACCACACCTCAGCTTGTGCGTGTCGCACAGCCACCGCACCTCTCGGTACATTCTCCAACTTTTCTCAACTCTTCACACTTAGCTCCTTTTTGGCTCTTTTTGGGTCCATATCCTTGTTTCTCCTCTTCTATCCAAAGTACCTGCATAGACATCAATAAAGGCCATAAGAACCTCTAAATCGATTCAAAATGTAGCAATAATTCATGGATATAGGCTTAATAAGTTGGTAGATTACCGACTTATCAAACCCTCAAACTTGAACTATTGCTTGTCCTCAAGCAAGATACTCACATGGCAAGGAATGAATTATGATAAGGCTCAATTAAGGCACAAAAACTATTCTAGACTAAAAATTTAAGAAAAATAAACAAATAAACGACTCAAATAAAAGACTCAACTACTATGCATATCTCAATTTGGACCCCCACATGGTCAAGGCAATTGCTCATTTCAAAACTTTTTTCAAAAAGGACATCATATCTCTTTTAAAACTCAAGGGAATTTGCCATTCAAAATAAGATATTTTAGATTCTCAAGTCATTGGCATGGACCGTCAAGGTTTGCCTCAAGATTTGCCACACAACTTGTCTCATTCATTCCCCTCAATTGAAATAGAGACTATATGCTTCAATTTGAGTGTATGATGCCACTCACCACAAGCGAGAATCCCACTCACAATTACTCAACTCTTAACCACGGGATTATAAGAGAACCAAGAAGATTCTCACTCTCTCAAGGAAGTTCAAGTGCATGCGCATCAAACCATAGGCTTGCCCTTCATGTATATCTCCACTAATGTAGGGTAGCCAAGCTCGAAATCACCAAGAACTTATGGGTTACGATGTTGTCTAGGGCTAAGGTGAGGATATCATTTGGTTCAAGTGACTACACCTCCCTAATGCTCTTTGTTTTCATTTCAAACACCGCTTACATTTTTCAATTTTTAACTTCACCTTATTTCTCCCTCACACAACCCAAGATTTCTCCTTTTTTACCGCATGATCATTCACACCTTATATCACCTTCACTTGGTAGCACCTATTTTTGCTTTCCAATTTGCTCATTGGATTGATCTTTTGGAGCAATTTTCAATTCTTGAATCAAGGTGCTACCTTGCACTTGAAGTGTATTTCTTTTCTTCTCCTTATTTGATCACATGCACCCCCCCCCCCAAACTTAGGCATTTGCCTATGTTATCTTTTGTTTTCCCCCCAAACTTAGGCTTTTAGCCTAAATTTCATTTTCCAAGCAATTAGGGAGGATGGTTGCCAAGATAAAGGTTCCAAAAAGGTCAAGGTGTTACAAAGGTGTCAAAGAATGGTCACAAGCTCAAAGGGGTTCACTAGGATTTGATGTCATTGGGAGGTCATTTGAGTGAAGTGGCTGTCAAAAAGAGCCTAAGGTCATTTCCCAAGCTTGGTTACACCTAGAATTTTGCCTTGATCATATTCGGGGCAAGTACTAGATGACACTTATGCACAAGAATCAAGGTAAAGCCTCACCGCACAAGACTTCATCCATTAGTCCCACAATCAATTGGGGCAAATGACTTTTGACAAGCTATTCTGAGTTCATTACACACTTGTTTGTGAGTCAATCAAGCCAAAGCGAGAGTGTGCAAGTCATGACAAGAGAACGCTTTTCCTTAAAAAATCATTTCCTTTCTTCCTTTCCTTTTTAACAAAACAATTTGCCAAGAAAATGTTTCGGTGGGCCCATTTTGAGACAAGCATTTACGTACTCAATTCTAAACTAAACTTGGCATTTTCCCTTAAAAAAGTCGCCTCTCAATCTATCATACGGAAACACCAACCCGGTTCGACACACAAAAGCAAAAGAAGAGAAAAAAGAAAATAATCAAAACTTTTGCTCCATGGGAAAGAACCATAGTATTAAGAAAACCCTCGGAGTTTATTTCTATTCTACTATCAACAAGGCGTTCCACAATTTTTTGCGCTCATGAATCAATTAAGAACAAACCTTGGCGCAGGCATTTAGCGCGCGCATTTACAAGGCATGGGTAGTGGAATAATGGGGCATGTAAGACCAACCCAGCACACCATCAGTAAAATTCAAGCCCAACCAAGGCACAATTAAGCTCAAAGTAAAAAGTAAGTCAAAACATAGGCTAAAGAAAGAAAAATAGTAGCATCACTATCAATTATCCAAAATGTGCCCTACAAGGGCCAAATAAAACTAAGCATTATAGTCAACTAGGCCCGACAAGGGAAATAAATTGTCTCAAGCCCACTCATGAGCACCAAAAAGCAAGTAAATAAAGCCAAGAAAGCCACCCCCTCCCATGAAAGAAGCATTGTCCTCAATGCTCATAGTGCAATGGGAAAAGGGTGGAACTCCGTGTAGGATCTAGTCCTCATCATCTTCACCATCAGAAGCCATTTCTTCTTCAACATTCTTCCCACTTGGGCCAGCACCACCCCTTCGAGAGTTTGCCAAAATTGTGGAGTCACGAAGCACTCTCTGAAACATGGGGTCCTCATCATCCTCTGCTTCCCCCTCCTCATTACCAGGAAGCTCCTCGGATTCATGAAGAAAACAAGTCATCCAATGGGTCGGGAATCCTCTTGGGTGGAGGCAATGTCATCAAGTCTTTGTGCACCACCGATACCTCTCCTTTATCTTTGTCAATATCTCTCCGGAGTATGGTGATTGCACCTTCCATAACATCAACTCTTTTACACAGAGTGTTTAAGTTATCCACTACCCCCTTTATAGCACTCTTGATTACTTTGTTTATCATCCCAGGTGGCTTAGTGACTAGATTAGTGAGTTGCTTCTCATGGCTATGAGTTCTGTCGACCATGTCCTGAAGGCTATTTTTGGTCACCGAAGAGGTTGGTGTATCTGTGCATACCTCAACGGTAGCCCGGGAGGGAGATGGAATATTTTCTCTATCATCAAGGTTACCACCTGCAGCTGCCATTGATGCCTCAGTCCTTTGTCTCTTAAGTCGGGGTACATCCTTGTCAGTTTTCTTATCAAGATACATCACCTCCACAGCATGGGTGACGTTGTCACAACTGAGGCATGGAATCTATTCCTTGGCACACAACTTGCTGATCAACACTGGGAAAGGGAATGCATCCTTGCCTCTGCGGGATTTTCTCCAAATAACCATGGCTGTAATTTCTCCAAAATTCACATGTTCACTTGTCATTATGGAAGCAACCAAAATGGCACCTTCTTGAGTTATTTTCTGATCATTTTGAGAGGGGATGAACCTATTATAGACTAGATCATACCACAGTCGGGATTCAAAGTGCAATATTTTTCTTGGGATATCACCCTCCACAAAGGACCAAGTAGGTACATCTCGAGAAATAATTGGGGTTGTTTCTTGATATGGCTTTGGATCGGCCATCAATTTAGCCGTGAGGGATGGTGTATGGTCGATTGGTTGGCCCCAATAAATAGTATTGATAGCAGCGGGGGTGATGCTTACCTTCTTGCCTCTGACTATGACTGAATTCAGGTTGGGGAATTTCTCCGCTATCCCTTTGTATACTTTGGAGTCTTAGGTAGCCTGATATGCCACGAAGAATTACTGCACTACTTCCTCATATACCCCCCGGGTACATCTTAAAAGGGGTGCCACTCTCATTCAGCCATCTGTCGGTGCATATTTGGTAGTTCATCTCCGACCTCCCCTAAGTTAAAACTTTGCTCCTCATTGAATCCTCTATCTTTGTCCCATTTGTAGAGAGCTTTCATGCCCTCTATTCTGAAGCAGATCCTTGCTTCATCTGCGCTGATAATTTCCTTGCTTGGTTTCTCGGGTCTCTCTTGCTAGAAGACATTGTCTGCATTCAAAGATTGTGAGCCAAAACAAAACAAAATTTACGAAGGGTGGAATGCAATGGTTTAGAAAAATAATATAGGTAACTGTTGTCTTGTGCGGACCACGTGCGAAATGCACTAGGAAGACTGCGTGTCGTACAAGCCAATAGAACCTGCAGGAAATTTTTCTATTAATGTGCGAAGCTGGTGCGATCCACACCATCAGACGTGCATGTCGCATCAAGCTTCGCCCCTCAAGTCAGTGTTCTGCACTTTCTTTTAAACTTGGTGTGGCGCCTTGTGTGACCCGCACGTCAAGATCTATGCATCATATACAAAATGCACAAAGGCACAATTGGAATTTTTGGTTCCTTGTGTTCTTGTGAGTTACGGATATGATTCATAGAGCAAGATATGCTTCAGCACTTAGCACCACACACAACCAATTCATAATAACAAAGGGGGCAAAGGGGTTTCACGACCATAACTTCCGGGTACTCAGACTTCCCTGGAGTTTCCATTATCACATAACCAACAAGAAAGGACTCAACGACTTCCCTTAAGATGGACGTTACCCCGTCTATCATCGGGAACATCAAACCCTCCTTGCAATATTGGGCACCAATAGCCTATCAACAATTAACCTCCTCCCCTCATAAGATCATACAACACAACTAGCTTTTCAATAAGAATCACGGGCATACAATCAGCATCATTCAACCTCAATTATCAATTATCAATCAAATCCTTGTGACTACCGATGACTTGCCCTTAAAAATGATGTCACTCGATCTATCATCGAGCCAAATCAAGCACTATTCACAAGTGGGTTACTTAGAATTTACCTCATCATAGATATTAAGGCTAAACATACTATCAATCAACATGCATAGTCAAGAGTTCCAAGCTACCAAGTTGACATTAAGAGATTTCATCATTATAACTCAAAATTGGGGACCCAAAATTTTCGGATCTCACCCATTATCAACATGGCTAGTATACTAAGCATGCTTCACAATATGAATTCCCAACAACCATAAAAACAACTATTTAACATTGGGAAACTTACCACAAGTAAAGATTATGGAGGGAAGAATGGAAATTAAAGCTTTTTGAATTCCAACAATGGTGACCCACAAGACCTCTCAGAGAATGATGGCAGCAATGTGGAGAAGTGGTGGAGAAGTTGGGGTGAGAAGAGAAGAAGGATTTGTGGGAGTTTGAGGGGTTTGGAGAGAATTTTGGTGGAGGATTATGAGAGTTGTGGAGAAAGATGGTGGAAAAAGAAGAGAGAGATATGATTTTAAAAGAAAAAGAAGAAGAAGAGTCAGCCAGGTTGTCTCCGGGTCGGGTCAATCAATGGGTTAGGTCAATTAAAAATTCAATTTTACCTCTTGTGCGCCGCGACAAGTGATTCACACTAGGCAAGGTGCGGACCGCATGGCGTATCGCACATGCCCATTTTTCTCCCCTGGGTTTGCCCAGGCATCTGTTTCCCTGTGCAATGGAGGT
Organism: Jaltomata sinuosa; assembly: GCA_003996215.1. Taxonomy (NCBI): domain Eukaryota; kingdom Viridiplantae; phylum Streptophyta; class Magnoliopsida; order Solanales; family Solanaceae; genus Jaltomata; species Jaltomata sinuosa. Next base: position 248,343 of record QJPP01007013.1, on the reverse strand, counting down.
GCGATACACACTTGGGCTTGTTCGGCCCGCACAGCCCAGCACATGTTACCTCCAATTTTTACTTTTCCTCCAGATCTTCTATTTTGGTGTGCGGTTGGCTGTGCGACATGCATAATTGCTCATGCAGTCCGCACAGTCCTCCGCACAATAGGTTTCAGCAATACTTAATGATCAATTTCATTTTCCACTTCATGAATCCCCTAAAAACACAAAAATAACAAAAAGTGAGGAAAGTGAAAGAAAAGATACTTGGGTTGCCTACGAAGAAAGCGCTTCATTTTACATCGCGGCTCGATGATGGTACCTCAATCTTCAATTTTCGTCAGAAGGCATGCTAATCAGGTTAGCGTGGTCCCATTCCAACAAGGGAAATTGCTCCATTGGCACCTTAGAGATGCCATGAAGCTGTTCATCTTGCAATGAATCAACTGCGGGAGCCTTGCACACTTCACACCCTCCAAGGGTATCATCCCTTTTTTTCTCAAATTCTATCACAGATATGACTCTCAAATCGTCTGGAGGCTTAGTCGGTTGGGAAACATTGAAGGTAACTACCTCATACCCCACTAGAAATTTGAGTTCTCCGATTTCGACATCAACAAGGACCCGCCTGATGTCTAATAATGGTCATCCCAAAATAATGGGCACCTCTACATCTACCTCACAGTCCAAGATGACAAAATCTACATGAAGAATTAGTTTGTCCACTTTTACCAAAACATCAAACAAGATTCCCACAGGGCGCTTAATCGACTTATCAGCCATTAGTAGCTGCATAGAAGTGGGCTTGGGAGTGTCTAATCCTAACTTTTGAAAAATCACAAGGGGCATCAAGTTGATGCTTGCCCCAAGTCGCACAAGGCCCTTCGAAACACAAATAAACCAATCGTACATGGTATAGTGAACGCATCCAGATCATCTCTCTTCATGGCCACATTGCTAGTCATCACCGCACTACAACTATGTGAAATCTCAACCATTCCCACTTCAACCACCTTTTTCTTTTTAAGTAACTCTTTCATGAACTTGGAGTATCCTGGTATCTCTATTAGAGCTTCGACCAAAGGAATGTTTATTGACAGCTAGCTGAACATGTCAACAAATTTGTTAATTTTTTGCTCTTCCTTCTTCTTATTTAGCCGATGAGGATACAGAGAGGGTCCTTTATGTGTTGTGGTTGGAATTCTATGTACAAGAGGAGAGTCCACCTTGTCATCAATGACTTCTTGGGGAGAGGTCTTGATCTCTTCCTTATCTTTATCAATCCCAACATTTCTCAGCGCACTCGATGCTTCAGGCTCTTTCCTTACCTCCGGGGTGTCAACTACATTCTCATGCTCCACCTCATCATCTCTTAGTTTCTTGACTATTTCAACTGCCAACTCTTTTGGTTATGCGATTGGTTCCATAATGGGTTCCCTTATCTCACCGGTTGTTCGACCACTCCTAGTAACAATGGCCATGATGTGCTCGTCGGGTTTAGGATTTGTAGTGGTGTCACTAAGAAGTGGCGTCCTTACCCTTGGGGTCATTCTTATTTCCAGGGTGTCTACTACACTCTCCCCTTTTTACTAATCACATGCTTTGCCAAGAGGTCGATTTGGGCCATCATTTTGGCCATTGTTTCATCTTAAATTCTGCCTCTCTTTCTAATTTCATCAGCCAAGATAGAGGGACTTACTCCTGAGGTAGGTACATCTGTCTCCTAGGTATACCAAGTTTGATGACTTTTCGTTATCCGTTCTAAGAAAGCCAAGGCAATAGGGTATGTCATGTCCATGAAAATGCCACCCCCGAGGCTATTAGCCATTATTTTGTTCATAGAATTCAATGACCGGTAGAAGCTTTAAAGAAGAATATTGTCTGATAGCTCATGGTTCGGGCATAAAATAAGCTTCTTCTTGAAGCGCAACCAAGCCTCATGTAAGCGCTCATCCAAAAGTTGCTTAAAGTTGGTGATCTCATCTCTTAACTTCATCATTCAAGATAGAGAAAAGAATCTCGAGTTAAATGCCTCAACAAACTCAGCCCAAGATGTGATGGATCCATCCAGCAATTCTTCCAACCATGTCGTGGCTTCCCCCGTCAAAGATAAAGTGAATAGGCATAATCGAATGGACTCTTGGGAGATATTGTCGATCATGTATGGTTGGAAAATCTCCACAAAGTTCTGAATATGCCGGTTGGCGTCCTCATGGGTAGCTTCACTAAATAGCCTCTTCATTTGAATCAAATGGAGCATGGTGCTTGTCATATGGAAGACAACATTTTCCATCGTGGGGGGTAGGCGGATTGCACCTACACCTCCGTGCATCATAAGCTCAGCAGCGTTGCCGTTGTCAAAGCCGCTAATGACCTCATTGTCCTCGGCTTCTTCCTTAGCTGACCTGCTCAATCAACACTCAAAAACAACAAAAAGTAAAAGAAAACAAGCACACTCAAGTTAACTTCACAACAACAATAACAAACTTGCTAATACTCAAGTCCCCGGCAACGGTGCCATTTTTGATAAACGCTCAAATCGTGGCTCTCCAATTAGGAGGTCACGGTGATTGCGTAGTCAAAAAAAATTATAAACCCAACGGATGTCGGGGTCATACCCAAGGGACCTGATTTAGCTCATTAGAGATTGTGCAAAGCGATATCAAAGTGAGAGTAGTTGTTCAACAAAACCAAACAATAAAATGGAGGAATTGGGAAAGTTGTCACTACTAACTCAATTCAAATAAAAACTATAAAATTGAGATGGGTGTACCAATAAGAACTAGATGACTAGGGGTGCATTTCCGATGAGGCATTCTCAATAGGATAGGGTAGTCACTAATTCACTTAAATTCTCACCTATTGACACGGGTAGCATTGGTCATAAGTGTGGAATGCTATCTCCCGATCAACACCCACATATCCGATGATTTCAGTTAGAACATCATTCGGTGTGCTAGATAACCAACCAACATTTGCTTGGGGAGGTCGTCCTATCTCTAGCTCGGACCCTTAAATGGGAGATTCCGCAATTGGAGCTATATCTATCCTCCAATCTAAGTGGATTCCCAAGTACCCACTAGCAATTTCACATCCACAACTACAAAATTCTCTCTCGAGCAATTATATAGCCAAGTAAGGTAAATTCATGTTTGTAACTACAAATTATTAGATTAAAACATGGTGAAATTACGAGACCCATATCAGATAAGCAATTATAAAAGTTAATTAGCAACACACATACCCTTTGCTAAGCACTCATCATCAATACACCCTTAAACAAGAGAAATTAGCCACTCATAGAAGGGGGAGAAGATATACCAGCTGGGTAAATTAAATTCCCATCCATTGTAGTTGATTCTCAAGTTTTAGAATCAAATTTGGCACACAATTTGTTAACCAAAAGATTGGATTGAAAACCCTCTCTCAGTGGAGATGGAGAAAAGTGTTTACAAGCCAAAAATATCTCTAAGTTCTCTACTGAAATTCTCTGCTCAAAATTGTATATACAAAATAAGCCTAAAATTTCCTTTTATATGTTTCCAAATCGTCACATAAATTTAGGATAAAATTGCCCTCTGGGTGGTGTGCGACGCGACGTACGGTTCGCACATCGCAATGTGAGCATCGCACACTTGCTTCAGGTTGACCAGTGACTTTAGCCGCTTAAGTTGGCTTTGTGCAAAGGTGGTGCGTTTTGCACCACGGGTTGTGCGTGTCGCATGGCGACTGCACCCCTTAGCAGATTCTTCAGTCATCTTTGCAGCTTCATGTAGAGGAGATGCAGACCGCACCTCGGCTTGTGCATGTCGCACAACCACCGCACCTCTCGGCAGATTCTCTAGCATTTCTCAACTCTTCACACTTTGCTCCTTTTTGGCACTTTTTGGGTCCATATCCTTGTTTCTCTTCTTCTATCCAAAGTACATTCATAGACATCAATAAAGGCCATAAGAACCTCTAAATCGATTTAAAACATAGCAATAATTCATGGATATAGGCTCAATAAGTTGGTAGATTACCGACTTATCACCTTCACCAAGGAAGGACAACAAGGGAGACGTGGGAATGACAATTCAATTCACAAGACTTGCACCCTCTTGACACGTAGGTAGTCTTGGCTAAAGGTATGCCTAACCGTCTTTCGACCAATCGAGCATATATCTCATGTGTTCTCTCGAACCACCACAAGTAAGCAATAACCAACTAATTTAACTTGGGTGAGTTGGGTTATCTCTAACCCCAACTCTTAGATGGGAGTTTCCGGTAACCAAACTATCTCTAGCCTTGGTCTAGAGTGGAAACCCCCAAATCCCCACCATTGAATCTTCCCGAATTAGGGAAATTCTCTCTCAACCAAAAACCCAAATTAGAAAGCTAAGTCAATGTTTGCAACCATTGACTATAAACTCAAGCATGGAGGATTCAATAGACCCAAATAATCAAACAAGAGCAAAATCTATATATGAATTCAATACCCAAACAAGTATTATCTCTAATACAAACCCAAATCTCAAGTCAACAATTACACCAATAAAATAGCAATTAAGAACAAGAGTTGAAGAATGGAAAGTAAGGATTTTACAATAAAGAGCATCCAAATCTTCACTCCTAAGGTGTTGGTTGATAAACTTGCTCTCCAAGCTTGCCAAAATTTGTGAGAATAGCCAAAGATGATTTTCGAATTGGCTGGGGAAGATTTTCTTTGGATTGGGGTTTCCAAAATATGTGAAATTCCAAGACTGCCCAGCTGCATCCGCTGTCCTTCTTCGCCTACGTGGAAGGTCTGTCGCATATGCAAAGTGTCTTTGTTTGGTTGACCTTCGTGTACACGGTCAATGCATCGCATTCGTGGAGTTTGCTTCAGTTGACCTTCGCGTATGCATGTGGGACACCGCGTTCACATAGGCATGTGCTGCTTCCAATCACTTACTTCTCCGAATAGCTCTTTCTTGACTTGTTTTCATCAGAATTCTTCCCGAACACTTCTAAAACACAGAGACCTGTAAAATAGAAGTAATCGTGTCAATTGCGCTATTTATCCACTTATTATTAACAAAAGCATAAGTTTAAAGGCTAAATAAGTAGGTGGAATACCAACTTATCAAACCTCCTAACTTGAACTATTGCTTGTCCTCAAGTAACTCAAAGATTATAACTCAAGAGTCATATGACACAAGTGCAAATGACGATACCACAAGCCAAGGGAAACCCATTTCAAACACCAAGCATGACTGTGGTTGGTAATAACAATTAGTCAATCACATGATACTTACTCTAAACATTCCCGTCAAATCAAAACACACTTCAATTATGCCATGGCAAAATAAGAACAAGCAAGTGACAATAACTAATCCTCAAGATGTGACTCAAACCACTAGCTTACCAAAACATGCTTATTTGATTCATTTTTCAGAGTTTATCAATGTCACCAACTATTCTATTTCGCATGCCCTCACAAGAACTAAAGTCCCAAAAACATATTGTGTACACAAAACAATCACAAGGGACAAATACAAACACTCACACTCATAAGGAAGTTCAAGTGCACACACGTCGAACCATAGGCTTACCCTTCATGTAAATTGCCACTAATGTACAGTAGCCAAGCTCGGAATAACAAAGGACTTGCGGGTTACGATGTTAGCTAGTGTTAAGGTGAGGATATCATTTGGTTCAAGTTACTACACCTCCCTAATGCTCTTTGTTCTCATTTCAAACACCGCTCACATTTTCAATTTCAACTTCACCTTATTTCTCCCTCACACAACCCAAGATTCTCCTTTTTAACTCATAAACATTCAACTCCTTATATCACCTTCACTTGGTAGCACCTATTTTTGCTTTTAATTTTGCTCATTGGATTGAACTTTTGGTGCAATTTCCAATTCTTATTTAAGGTTCTACCTTGCACATTGAAGCGCCTTTCCTTTCTTCTCTTCATTTGAACACATGCACCCCCAAACTTAGGCATTTGCCTATGTTGTCTTTCACTCCCCTCCCCCAAACTTAGGCTTTTTAGCCTACATTTCAATTTCAAGCAAATAGGGAGGACGGGTGCCAAGATAGAGGCTCCAAATAGGTCAGAGTGTTAACAAGGTACCAAAGAATGGTCACAAGCTCAAAGAGGCTCACTAGGGTTGATGTCATGGGATGTCATTTGGGTGAAGTGGCTATTAAAAAGGGCCTAAGGTCATTTTCCAAGCTTGGTTACACCTAGAATTTTGCCTTGAATCACATTCGGGGCAAGTTCTAGACAACACACATGCCTGAGAATTATTCAACTAAAACTCACCACACATGACATGCAAATTATTCAAGAAGGATCAATTTTTGACTTCCTAAACGAGAACCAAGAGGAGCCATTCTATATTATCACCGCTAATGAGCTAAGAGTCACAAAAAGATAAAAGTTGTTAAAAACACCATTCTTCGCCATGCATTTTTCACAAAATATTTGGAAGGGTATGCCTATTTCATTTAGCATGTAAGACTACTTCATTAGTATCAAACAAGTCAATTTGCAACCAAAACCTCAAAAGATGATGATTTTTCCTTAAGAATGACGTCACTCAGTTTATCATTGGGCCAATTCATCTATCTAAATCGGTATGGCTACAGAAGTTGGATCAACACAAATATCACATTTTCCGAGCACATGTGATTTGCACAAGTCAAAGTGTGTGTCACATGTGCAATGCACAGGACAGTAAGTGGGCTTGTGCAAAGCTCGTTCGATTCACATATCGACATGTGCGGTACATATATCCCCCTGCTCAGACAAGTTCCATCTAGCCTAACGGGTACTCAGACTTCCCCTGTCCCACAACAACCAGCATCTCAACTACCAAATAACAAAAGAAGCTAAAAAGTAAAGAAAACTAAAAAGATAAACCATCAACTTCTTCCACACCACATCAAAACCCGACGAGGGTGCAAAATCCACAAAGTATACTCGACAAGGGCATAACAGTATATAAACAAACAAAACTAGCCTGGCAAGGGAATAATAGTATTCAAAACGATAAAACAAGCTCGGCAAGGGCACAATAATATCAATAAGTAAAGAAATATAAACTAGCAAGATAGAGTGCGGATCAACACGCCACCCCCAAGTAATATAGGGCAGTGCCCTCACTGCATCAAAGTAAGGAATAAGTTTGAGAGGGCTCCCTGAGGTGTATCAATTTGAACTAGAGGAAGAGGGAAACTCAAGTCTCTCCTCATCCTCATCATCATCATCCTCTGGTGTACTCGATCCACAAAAAGACTTTAATCTATCCATCATTTTGTTCAAGAATTGTTCTTCTTCTTTTCATGCTCGCTGAACTTCTTTTATTGTTTTTCAACCTTTCCCTGCCTACGGCTCATGTGCTCCAAGTGGATGTTCATTGCACTCAAGTACATATTAATCAATTTCTACTCATTCACCACATTGGCAGGAGATGGGGGACTCAGAACCTTCTAGTGTGTCAGCTCCAGCTGAGCCAGTAGAGAATCCAGCCAACAACTTCTAAACATGTGCATCCACTCCCTGAATCTGACTAGACAGGTGATGCATGAGATAGGGCCCGAACTGTAGAGCTCCCACAGACTGAGATGATCTAGATGCACCTCCCGAAACGCCAGTGGGTTCAGTCAAAAACTCTGGAAACTTTCTGAAGGATGGAAAAGCTACGTCAATCTTTCTCTTTTTCTGCTTTGCTTCTGGGGCCCTCTTCAATAATGGGTGGATCAGAGTTGTTGGCTTCTTTTTAATGTTAGTCAGATTCAGCAACACCCCAGCTTCATAGCACAACTGAGTCACCAATGAAGGGAAGAAAAGGCTTTTAGACCTTCCACTAGCTACCTCAGCCATTTGAGCCACAATATGGAGCCCAACATTCACATCGATGCCATCAATGAGGGCTGCCACTATCAATGCTTAGTCAGGGTTCACATCGGTGTCATGAAAGAACGGTATGATTCTTGCACAGATAATCAAAAGCCAAGTCTTGGCTTCTGCAGTGAACTCATGTGAATCAACCCTTTTTTGCAAAGTCAACCAATTCGGAGTCACCCCATCATGCAACTTGTCTACCAATCCCTGGTGTCCTTCAGCTTTGGAATTTGCAATTTAAACCTCATTGTCAGCATCTGAAAGGTTGTGTAGTGCATTAATGATCTCGGGGTTGAAACTCACTTGGACACCTGAACGGTAGTGACTAGTGCTCCATTGAAATTAGTGATCGAAGAATTAGCATAGAACTCAGTGACCACTGTGTGGTTAGCCATGATGGGTGGAGGAGCAAAGCATATCCACCCCTGCTCCACCAACCTCTTGTAGAAATCTGGCATTTTCTGTTCAAATTTGTCCATATTGATTCCTTTCTCCCTAACAAAGGGCTTGGACAATAGCTCATCATACTGGCGCTCACATGATGCCGATAGGAACCTATCTTGATCATAGTTCTCCTCCAATTCCATATCTGGAGCATTTTTAACTTCATTTTCACTACCTTTGGAGGCCATCTTTTTTATCAAAGTACCTACAAAACACACCATTATGTTAAAAGTTCTTAGAGACACTTAAAACAATGTATTATGAAGCACTTAGGCCAAAGAAATAGCTGAAAGAAATTTTGAGGTGTGTTGTGCGGAGCTACTGTTTTGACATTTCTAGGCATCCCTTCTTCGCGTTTGCGTCCAGGTGGCTACATTCGCAAAGAAGGATATTTATTTTTCAAAAAAATTCTCCTTTGCGAACGTGGCCAGGTGACCGCAAATGCGAAGGCCATCGAATTTGCCCAGATCAGTGCCTCTTTGAGGCATTTTCTCAAACACTTAGCAGGCATAATTTGTTTAAGCGACTTTATGCTTATTGTGCTATTAGCAATCACTACATTGTTGCACTCTTGCACACACTTTACCCACCTCAATCAATTTTTCCCAACAATTTAACAATTAAACACAATTAGAAGTTGATTTAAAGCAAGAGGAGATCAACCAATAATGCCATTACCCATTTTCTACACATCAAGTTGAGGAAGAAAGGAACCCATTTCAAGATACAAGAAGGGCGGAGTTCATACATGGTGAATTGAAAGTTGTGAAGCTTGGAAGAATTAGATGGAATTTTTGTGTGCCAAAGGAGGAAAGAGTTCTTTGTTTTGAGAAGGGAAAGTATCATGCCATCTTAATTTTGAACATTTTTTTAAACTTTACCTGAACTGCCTGGAAGCTTCACGTTCGCGGGCGGCTTGGCGCGTTCGCAAAGGCTTGACATTTAGTTGTCCATCGCATTCGCGACCGGTCCTTCGCATTCGCGAAAAAGGAGTGTTGGGGCAAATTTTTCAATTTTTCTTCAACTTACTACCCATGATGTGTGATGCCTGGTGCGATGGGAACTTTGTGAGGTGCGAAGCGCACCACGTTCATATATGCCAGCATTTTTTATCAGTTCACTATTTGCTTGTGCGATGGCATGTGCGATGGGCACTCTTCCAGGTGCAAAAAACATGGTTTTCATAAGTGTTTTTGGTGCTTCTGAACACTTGGTTCCTCTTCTCATTCCTTTGGGAACCTAAAACACAGCAAAAAGAAACAAAAAGTGACATAAAGTATAAAACATAATGGGTTCCCTCCCATCAAGCACATAATTTAACGTTGCGATATGACGCAAGCTACCTCACCATCTAGATCTCCACTTGGAAGACTTGAACCTTTGACCCAAATTTGAATCGAGTTTCTGGTGACAATCCTGGGGTGAAGGTTTAAACATAAGAAGGGAATTCTCTTAATTTTGCATTTCACAATTTTTGGCCTTCAAGTGAGGAAGGACACTTTGCCATCTTTCCACGACAAACTCAAAACCAAATAAACCTTCATCCACCCTCTTTCCAAGATCTTCCAAACGCTTGATTACTTCGACTCTCGTCCATTTAATCAAACTTAAGGTCAAACAAAGGTTGAAGTGGGATTTGGGCGTCTCCACCTTCAAGCTCGCCTCATTCATAACATCCTCACTTAGAGATGCTATGACATCATGACTCACAAATGGGGTAGTTGGTTGCAATACCACCTTTAATTCATGATCCTCCCTTGTGTTTTCCTCTTCTTTAGCCCTTGCGTCCACAAAGCATTGCTTTATGGATTGCACACTCTCCTTTTGGGTTTCTAGCGAGGCCAAGAGGGTTTGGAGCTTGACACATATGCCTTCTTCGCTTGTGAAGTCATGGTCCCTGTTGAGGTCACAAGCACCACTAGAAATATTGTTAGCACAAGAAAGAGGAGAGGGACGATCATCATTGGGGCATTCGCTCCAATGTCTATCACGACCACCACACAAATAGCAATTGCGCCCATCATAAGAGCGAGAAGGGGAATACCTTCCAATCCTAGGTCCAATTCTACACCTTTGTCCAAGGTGGGGTCCTCCATAATAAATACAATAGTCGAGAATATAAATTGGGACGCAACTATCAACATTTCTAGCATTCAAATAAGCCATGATGCCATCAAAAAACTAAAACTAGACAAAATGAAAACAACTATTCACAAAATTTGAACTAGAGTAAGTAAACTCAAATTCTAAACTAACTCAATACGCCAAATTATTCCCTAGCAACGGCGCCATTTTTGATAACGCTCAAATCGTGCTCCCTAAGTTTGAGGTCACGGTGATCGTCAGAGCAAAACAAAATTTATAATTCCTAACGAGTGTCGGGGTCGTACCCAAGGGAACAATGTAGTCGCGATCAAGCTAATAGAGAATCCAAGCAACTTATTGAAGTTCAATTAACAAAAAGGGGAAAAGATATCTAAAAAGGAGGGTTTTAGCCTACAACTAAAGATAAAAGAGAATCAAATAAAAGATAGGTTGATCAATGGCTTTCACCTTGCCTTCACCAAGCAAGGACAACAAGGGAGACTTGAGAATGGGAATTCAATTCACAAGACTTGCACTCACATGACACGTAGGTAGTTTTGGCTAAAGGTATGCCTAAACATATTTCGACCAATAGAGCATATATCTTGTGTGTTCTCTCGAACCACCACAATTAAGAAATAACCAACCAATTTAAATTGGGTGAGTTCGGTTATCTCTAACCCCAACTCTTAGATGGGAGTTTTCGGCAACCAAACTATCTCTAGCCTTGGTCTAGAGTGGAAACACCCAAATCCCCACTATTGAATCTTCCCGAATTAGGGAAATTTTCTCTCAAGCCAATACCCAAAATAGAAAGCTAAGTCAATGTTTGCAACCATTGACTATAAATTCAAGCATGGAGGATTCAATAGACCCAAATAATCAAACAAGAGCAAAATCTATATATGAATTAAATACCCAAACAAGTATTATCTCTAATACAAACCCAAATCTCAAGTCAACAATTACACCAACAAAATAGCAATTAAAAACAAGAGTTGAAGAATGGAGACTAAGGATTTTACAATAAAGAGAATCCAAATCTTCACTCTTATGGTGTTGGTTTATGAACTTGCTCTCCAAGCTTGCCAAAAGATGTGAGAATAGCCAAAGATGATATTCCAATCAGCTGGGGAGGCTTTTATGTGGATTGGGGTTTCCAAAATATATGAAATTCCAAGACTGCCCAGCTGCCTCTGTTGTCTTTCTTCGCCTATGTGGAAGTTCTGCCGCGTACGCAAAGTGTCTTTGTCTAGTTGACCTTCGTGTACGTGGTCAATGCATCACGATCGCGGAGCTTTGCTTCAGTTAACCTTCACGTACGTGTGTGGGACATCGTGTTCATATAGGTATGTGTTGCTGCCAGTCACTTGTTTCTCCGAATAGCTCCTTTTTGACTTGTTTTCATCCGAATTCTTCCTGAACACTTCTAAAACACAGAGACCTGTAAAATAGAAGTAATCTGTGTCAATTGCACTATTTATCCACTTATTATTAACAAAAGCATAAGTTTAAAGGCTAAATAAGTAAGTAGAATACCAACTTATCAGGGGCCACTGCAGGAAAGCTCAAACAGTACAAAGAAAGCCTAAATGCAAAAATGACACGAAGGGTCATTACATCAAGTCATACAAGTAATCAACTAACAATTATGTACAAAGAACAACAAATATACTTATCAATTCAAAACACATACAAGAGACTAAATTAAGTCTAACTCCACATAAATCATAAACTACCTCAATCGAAGATTCTGAATCAAAAAATCTCAATCACAAGAGCCTTTCCTTTCCTCAACGCCTTAGAACGTTAAATGTCTAAAAACAATAATTACAAGAGTAATTTATCATCTACTCATCAATTTCAATCTTTAGGAACTTAAATCCACTATTTCTACCCTTATTCGAGGTCTATAATATTACCCAAGTGTCAATTTACCATAATCTAGTTCCACAATCCACATTATCATAATTCATATGGCTTCTACTCTAATTTCCCCCTTTTGAGCAGCTTTTATGCTAAAGGTCCCATTTTTATGGAACTTAAGGTTCTCAATCTCCACAATTCATGTTTAGGAACACCAATTTTATTCTAGAAAGTGTTTATCTACACCCTAGAAGTATTCTAGATGATTATTACATTTACCCATAGGCTTTCCCATAATTTTCATAAACCCAATATTCTAAGCTATAGTTCCATCATCACAATTTCTCTAGTGATTCTATGATATTAATGGATTACTAGGCGAAGAGATTGATGAAATAACTTACCTCAACAAGAAAATTCATCCTAGGCTTAGAAAGTTTGCCTCTATAGAGTTCTCGAATGAAGTTTTAGAGTTTATGATGTGAAACTCAGAATAAGTGACCTAAATAGGCATTCTGCCTTTCGTTACTCACTGCAGTGGATGGTTTCTTACTGCGGAAGAACCGCTAAAGTGAAATTGGACTTGCTATGGCAAGCCCTAGTGAATTGCCTAGTTCCACTATGATGGCACTATGACTAGTACGGTAGTCTCACAACAGCAGAAGGATTCCCTCTACAGTGGTGCGTGAACTAGTAGCTCAGAAAATCTGCGCAATTTCTCCATTTAACAATACAACTTTCACACTTAAGACATCACAAAATAGTCCCAATGCAGCAACCACTAAAACCATATGTTACGAATTCACTATTGTCTCAGAATTTCCTACGGAGGTCTAGATTACTAGGTCACCTCCTAATGGAACACGACACCTGAAAACACAACACCATGAATCAAAATTCACCACAATTACACACAACACCACTTTTTAGCTTTAAACAATCCTACCTTGAGATTTTATTATCTTAACTCACTAGAAGAACTCTAACAGAGTACTTATGACCTCAACACTCTATAAAGACTGGGAGGGTCATTACATCAGATACCAATCAAACAATCATTCATTCACAAATAGTCAAAAAGGAAAAACAAGAGAGGAATTACCTGACTCAATGAAAAGCTGAGGAAACTTGCGATGCATATTTAGTCTCCTAAGTGGCCTTTTCAATAGGATGGTTCTTCAAATAAACCTTTATAGACACAATTTCCTTTAATCTCAACTTGCGAATCTCTGCATCTAAGATAGCCATAGGTTCCTCTTCATACGACAGATTTTTATCAAATAAGACCAAATCCCAGCAGATGGTATAATTCCTATTATCATGATATTTCTTTAACATGGACATATGAAACACTGGTAAACTCCGGACAAACCTGGAGGCAAAGCCAATTCATAGGTTACCTCTCACACATGCTTAAGAATTTTGAATGGCCTAATGAACCTGAGGTTGATCTTACCTCACTTACCAAACCTTATCACACCTTTCATGGGTGAAACTTTAAGCAACACTTGCTTTCCTACCATAAATTACATATCCCTGACCTTCCGGTTTGCATACTCTATTTTACTTACTCTGGGCTGTTAAGAGCCTCTTCTGAATGAACTTCATCTTCTTTAATGAATCCCTCAGAACATCAATACGCCAAGGCCTTACCTCAAAAGCATCAAACCAATCAACGGGAGATCTATATCTTCTACCATACAATGCCTTAAATAGAGCCATATAAATACACGAGTGATAACTATTATTGTATGCAAACTCAGCCAATAGCAAGAACTGGTTCCAATAACCACCAAAGTTTATTACACAAGTGCGAAACATATCTTACAAGACCTAAAGTTTCTGCTCGGACTGCCCATCGGTTTCAGAGTGAAACATTGTACTAAGGTTCAACCTAGTACCCAACTCAGTCTGTAATGTTCTCCTTAAGTTAGAAGTAAATTGTGTATCTCTATCAGAAATGATGAAGATCGGAACTCTATTCAATCGAACAATCTCATGGATGTAAAGCTTGGCTAACTTCTCTGTGTTATAAGTCACCTAGACTGGGATGAAGTATGCAAAATTAGTCAACCTATCAATAATCACCCATATCAAATCAAACTTTCCTGAGCTCTTTAGAAGACCAACCACAAAGTCCATTACAATCCTCTCCCACTTCCATTCAGGAATGGGAATTTGCTGAAGTGTCACTATAGGCCTCTGGTGCTCATTCTTCACCTGCTGACAATTAGGAAATTAGATAATGAAATCAACAATGTCATGCTTCATCCAACCCCACTAATAATGTTGTCTCAAATCATGATATATTTTTATGGCTCTCGAATATATAGAGTACGTCAAACTATGAGCCTCTGTAAGGATATTCTTAATCAAATCATAAATACAGGGAACACACACGCATCCTTTAATCCTTAACATGACCTCATCATCAATCACGACCACCTTGGCCTCTCCTTATAGGATCTTATGATGAATCTTACTCAACTTAACATCCTCAAACTGTTTGTCCTTAATTTGCTCCAGAAATAAAGATCTTGCCTTAATGGAATCCAAAATTCCACCTGACACAGTCATATTAAGCCTCATAGTACTGTAAGCCAGAGTGTGAACCTCTCTAGCCAACAGATGCCATGTAGCCTCCAAATAAGACAGGTTGCCCGTACTCCTCCACTTTTAACTCAAAGTATCAACTACTACATTCACCTTACTCGGATGGTATGAGATGGTAATATCATAGTCCTTGAGAAATTCCATCTATTGACGCTGCCTCAAGTTCAGATCCCTTTGGGTAACACCTGTTATAGGTTGCGGTGGTCAGTAAACACCTCCTAATGGATACCATAAAGGTAGTGCCTCTATATTTTAAGAGCAAACACCACCATTGACAACTCTAAGTCATGCGCAGAATAGTTCTTCTCATACACCTTCAGCTGCCTAGAAGCATATGTAATGACCTTCTTATCCTGTGTCAAAACAACACCCAAACCAGAATGTGAAGCATCACAATAGACAACAAAGTCCTTACCTGTCACAAGCAAAGCAAGGATGGGAGTTGTAATTAATAAAGTCTTGAGATTTAAAATCTCTCCTCACACTCATTAGACCAATGAAATGGTACATCTTTCTGAGTCAAACAAGTTGGCTGGGAAGCAATAGAAGTGAACCCCTTTACAAACCGGTTGTAGTAGCTAGCCAACCCTATAAAATAGTGATTCTCAGTCACTGAAGTGAGCCTATCCTAACTCTTAACTACCTCTACTTTCTGTGAATCAACGATAATTCCCTTCTTTGAAACCCCATGCCCTAAGAAGGACACATAAGATAGCCTAAAGTCACACTTAGAAAATGTAGCATACAACTACTTCTCTTTCAACAACCCCAACACAACTCTCAAATGGTCCTCATGATCTTCCTTACTCTTAGAATATACCAAAAGTCATTAATAAACACAACTATAAAAGAATCCAAATACGGATTAAAGATTATATTCATCAAACTCATAAAGGCAGCTAGGGCATTAGTAAGCCCAAAAGACAACATCAAAAATTCATAATGCACATGCCTAGTCCAAAAAGTAATCTTAGGTATATCCTCAGTACAAATCTTAAACTGATGATACCCAGACCTCAAGTCAATCTTAGAGAAGACTGACGCACCCTAAATCTGATCAAACAAGTCATCTATGCAGGGAAGAGGGTATTTATCCCAAATACTAACCTTCTTCAGCTGACGGTAGTCAATACACATATGCATACTTCCATCTTTCTATTTCACAATCAACATAGGAGCACCCCATGGAGAGGCACTCAAAGAAATAAACCCCTTACTAAGCATGTCTTGCAATTAAACTTTTAACTCTCTCAACTCAACAGGTGCCATTTTATATAAAGGACTAGAATAGTACAAGTCTCAGGGTTTAAATCAATGTAGAATTCAATATCATGATCTGGTGGCATGCAAGGTAAATTCGTGGGGAACACTTTCAAAACCTCACAGACTATAGGAACTGACCCTGTGGATGGGACTTCTGCATCAGTGTCCCAAAGATGAACCAAAAATGTCAAGCACCCCCATTCTATAAGTTTCTTAGAATGGATAAAGTATATAATATTCTTAGAAACAGGGCTACAGTCACCCTTCTACTCAACTCTAGACATATTGGGCATCACTATAGTCATAGTCTTAGCATTACAATATAAAATAGCATGATCAGGCGACAACTAACTCATCCACAGAATGATATCAAAATCCACCATGTCAAGAATCACTAAGTCTGCCAAGGTCTTGTACCCCATGAATGTAATAAGACAGGAATGGTAGACTTTATCTACAATTATTGAATCACCAACATGGGTAGAAACATGTATAAGTACACCAAGTAAATCACATACCATGTCTAGACCCACAGTAGAATATGTAGACACATAAGAAAAGGTCTATCATGGATCAAATAAGGTTGTAGCCATCCGGTGACATACTAAAATAGTACTTGTGATTACTGCATCAGATGCCTCTGCCTTGGGTCTATTTGGGAAAGCATAGAAATAAGTCTGACCACCTGTCTGTGCACCGCCCTTACTGGGGTGAGTACCACCTCTGCCAGCATGTCCACTACCTTCGTTAAGCTAGGTTTCATCTCTACCTGCCGTATGGTCACCATACCTCCCCTACCCGCTGGAGCTAGAGCTCAGGGAGCCTGCTGTTGAGCTAACTGACAAGTCTATCTAAATTTGGGACACTACCTCTGAATGTACCCAATCTTCTCACACTCATAGTATGCCTTATCAAAAGTGAATGCCCAAGAAGTAATGTAACCAGTGCGATCTAAAGAAGGTCAGTTGGACACTGGTGGACCCCTAGCTGATACCTGCATGGCTGATTTAATGAGGAGTCTAGAATACCCCTGAGAAACTGGGCCCTTAGGGAAAGAGCCATTGTGGCTACCACCATTTAGGCCTTCTTTTCAGCAGACTTAGCATAACCATCCTGTTTTACCCCTTCCACATTCTTGACATACTCAACCACATCCTAAAAAGTCTTCCCAGAAGACACGATCTGCAGAGCTGAAAGCTAAAGTTCAATATTTAACCCTTTGATAAATCGATTGATCCTCTCATCTATGTGCAACAACTACAATGAATACCTAGAGAGTGAGTGGAATCAAGTATCATAGTCTACAACTGAAGAACTACCCTCCTCAATATTAGTAAACTCATCTTGCCTCTTATCTCGCTAAGTATGAGGGATGTACTTCTTTAGGAAGATGGAATAGAACTGTGTCTAAGTCAATGGAAGTGACCCAGCTGGACAACACTCCACATAAGCTCTCAACCATAACTTCGGATCCCCATGCATTAGAAAAGTGACAAACTCCACCCCATATCTCTCTAGTGCCCGTATCTTATGGAGCCTCTCAGGATAATTAATAATAAACTCGTGAGGATCCTCAGTCTTGGTACCATAGAAAATTGGAGGTTCAATTTTTGTGAACCTCTAAAATAAATCATGCTTCTCCCTAGTCATCGCCTAGCCACCTGCCTAGATAATATTCCTATCTTAGAAGCCTCATCCATCTGTGGAGCCATAGCAGTTGCATACTAAACCCCCAGATTTTGTCCCATCGGAACTGCAGGTGCTACCCCATTCCCCTCTAAATTTCTCAATAGAGTCAATACTTGTTATAGCGCATCTGTAGAAGCCAGAGCAGGTGCAGCACACTATGGAACTAATATTGCTTCCTTCTTTTGCTAACCTGGTGAAATGTTCTAGTGGTGGAGGGGACTTTGAAATATCACGGACCAATCCAGTAGTTGGAGCTCTACCCTTGGTAGATGCTGCTCCACATCCCCTAGCCCTACAACTACCTCTCGTGCATGTTCTACCACGAGCCACAGATCCTATGGCCGACTCAAGTGCTGCTCCTCTCGCCTCTATAGTGCATGTACTCATAATCTATGAGAGAAAATAATGAATAGGTCAGATACCAATTTGAAAAAAGTAATAACATGAAAGAAAGAAAGAATTGAGTTTTCCTAGTGCCTTGTAGCCTCTTAAAGAAAAGTACAAATATCTTCGTATCATTTGCAAAACTCTACTAGACATGTCCTAGTACGATGAGATTGATGAACTAAAATCTCTGATACCAACTTTATCATGATCCAAATGGCTGTGAGAGGCACCCACACTAACTCTCCAGTGAGCGAACCAAGCATTACAATCTTACCCAAGCCTTAACCAATAAAACCAAGCAAAATAAAACAACTTACAAGGCATACTAGTCAAGATCTCTAAAACGTAATAAAATAATATGCAGAAAACCTAACTAATACATCCCTGATATGCCTAAATTACATCTCTAAAAAGAAGTATAAAGCGGTCATTATTCAAATATAGAACGTAACCAAGGTTAGGGTCGATCCCACCATAAATATGGTTGGACCTAGGTCAAATGTGGTTATTTGCGCTCTTAACTGTATCATTTCTAGAAAGGGGGGAGATGTGTAACAAGTAATCTTTAAAAGTAGAAATCAAAAAAGTAACAGAGTATCAATTCAAATTATTGTTAATTAGTGAGATAAGTTACTAGGACTGTGTTCCCTATGAATTCATAACGCAGTAAGGCAGTGTACTAGTAGTCTATTCTGGTGCTCAGCATGCAAGATTGGTAAGTTAAGTTCAACTAAATGGTTGGTCACCTAGATAGAAGAATATCACCACGCAACTTGGTCCGTCTGCGGGTGTTTGCCTTACTAACTCTTACCTTTGATCACAGATTAGCTATTCCTAGATAAGGTCAAGCTATTAGATGAGGGTTGATAGCCTCAAATCTTTGGTGTATAATCTCTTTTCCCATTCGTTACCCCTTTGGTCCAGCAAGTAAGAATAAGGCGAGTTCTAACATTTGCAACCGTTAAAAAGCAATTGAAGCAAAGGGAAAAACAATACATGCATGAACACCATTCAAGATTTACCAAGTACTTTGCCTACTTTGTTAATCCTTCATGGTTCCCACAACCTTAATTATGGATTTAGCTACTCATGATCATACAAAAACAACTAGAATTACATGAGGAATTCATAGTTATAAACTTACAAGATGAATAAAGGAATCCAAAAACTTGAATTAATCAAGAACACTTTAATAATCAGAGATCAAGATGTGTTTTCTCTCAAAAACCATGAACAAATAAGAGCTGATGTTTCTAATACTTTAGTAGTCAATAATAGAGCATAAAACATAAAAAAAACTAGGAAAAGTATTTTTAGACATTACAAATCCTATCCTAATTAAACTAGGAGAACCGAACTCGGCAGCTTCCACGGACGCCATCCACAGTCTGTGGATCCGTATACTAGTCATGGAAGTGGCTCGTGAATATCAGGCATTTTGGCTTCTTTTAGGTTCAAGTCCATGAGGTCATTCCACAGCTCGTGGAATGCCTCCATAAAAGTCAGGCTATTTTGCTCCTCCTCTGGTATAGTTCCACAAGCAGGATCCATGGCTCGTGTATGACTCCATGGCTCATGGATTCCTATCATGGAACTCAGGCACTCTTGCACCCTTGTAGCATCAGATCCACGAGCATGTTCCATGGCTTGTGGATCAGTTCACGATTCGTGGAAGGTACATATGGAAATCAGTGTTTGCCCATTTTTGCCTCTTTTTCCTATACTTAGCTTTTAAACTCTATTTTCCTACACAATACTCAAAAACATATCAAATCTACAAAAAATTGCTAAGGAACATACTCTAATCCCAAGTTTTAAGCATCAAAAGTGTCGTAAAACCATGGTACATCAACACCCTCAACTTAAAACTATTACTTATCCTCAAGCGATAAAATAAAAAACCATCCTAGAATGATGATTAAGCAAAAGAAAATAAGAAACTACAGCTGTCACATGGTTCAAACAGGTCATCTCATAAATTTATTATCCCTTTCCTATTCAATATAAAACAAGTGCACATGTACCATTTATCAAGAAAACAAAAGAAGATCAATGGATGACATCATGATATCAATAGACAAGCTAGCATACACAGATGACACTTACCCTAACAATCACCAAACAATGTTACTCTAGTGCCCTTACCGCAAAGAAGTCCCGATCACACAGTACTCATTCAAAACTAGGACTGGAACAAACACACTCACTCTCACAAAGATGTTCAAGCAATGCATGCACAATATCATTCACTTGCCCTTATTTATATGCCTCAATTTTTGAACAGTTGAACTAGGATTACTATAGGACTTTATTCGGCTTGTAATATAGGCTCGAGGATAGGTAAGGTATATTTGGGAATAGTGACAATTCCCTCCTTGACACCATGCTATCTTTGATCCACTTTCTAGACCAAATTCTTTCCTCCCTTATTCTCCCTTTACAACTTTCAACTTATGAGGGGTGTGGCAATTTTTGTTCTAAATCAACTTTCTCTTTTTCTTTTTCTTTTCTTTCTTTCTTTTCTTATTCTTTCTTTTCTTTTATTTTTCTTTTCTTTCTTTTCTTTTCTTATTCTTTTTTTATTTTATTTTTCTTTCTTTCTCTCTTTTAGCACATGCCACACCCGTTATTTCCCTTTTTATCACTAGCCTTCTCTTTTCATACCCTATTTTTTTTATTATTTACCTCTACAGTAGCCACCCTCAACTTAGGTTATTTGCTTGAGTTGAGGTGCAAAATGTCCAAGGAGGGACCGGGGTCAAACTAAAGGTTCTATGAAAAATCAGGGAAGGTGAATAGGCTAATCAATAAAAAGATTAATTTTGGCTCAAAATCAGGGATCGAGGGATATCAACTTTATTTGGATGTCATTTAGGCTAAGTGGACTAAATTCAAAAATAATCTATGATCATTTTCTAACCAACTATCATATAGTCTAGGCAAGACTAACCGAGCAAGTTCTTGATTGACATCCAAAGCAAGAATGATACAAATATAGCTCAAACACACATGGCACAGAGTCATATACAAATGTAGCTCAGACACACATGGCACATAGTCATACTATCAATTGCTAACTATCAGGTTCATGCCCTAGCTTAAGACATTTATCACATCCATATACATAATTTCATGCACAGATCCATAATGGTCAATATATCAAAAACGGCTAACATGTCACATAAAATTTAGAGGGGTCTGCATTTTTCATTCAAAATCACTTTCATAATCAATTTGCAAGCCATAGATTATGCTAAGTTCCTATTTTTATTTCACAGACACATAAAAACTCTAAAACATGATGGTTCAATAGAAATAAAGGTCCTTAGGAAAAGTACATAGTAAGAAAACCCCAAGGATGCGGATACTCAAAGGCACCCTCTTGGGTTACCTTCCAAGTAGCTGATTTAAAATCGTGTCATGATGCAAGTATCTTGGCTACTCAGACTTTGCCAAGATACTCATCAAAACATATGCAGACTAGTATAGCTACCCCCACCCCACTAAAAAGAAATGTGCATTTTCCCAAATACACTTAAAAGAATAAATACTAAGGAGGCAACAACATACCTGTGGCACCTAAGTGCTGGTATCCGGTGTAGTAGATGAGGCCAGTGGTGTGGCACCCGCAGTGGTAATAATAACATCGGCGATAGTCATCACGCTCAATGGATCTATAGTGGTAGGGCCCTCATGAGGTACCCTACTAATGGTAGTATCAACTGAAAGCACAAACTAAATAGGATTTGCACCACCATTAACTGGTGCCGAACTGGTGGACTCTCTCTTAGCTCATTATTGGGCCGTCTCCTCAAGTTATCTCTGGTTATCCAATGACCGCCATGAGGTAACCACTATATCTTGCCTC
Organism: Jaltomata sinuosa; assembly: GCA_003996215.1. Lineage (NCBI taxonomy): Eukaryota > Viridiplantae > Streptophyta > Magnoliopsida > Solanales > Solanaceae > Jaltomata > Jaltomata sinuosa. Next base: position 226,267 of record QJPP01007013.1, on the reverse strand, counting down.
TCTCTCTTAGGGTCATTGCCAGCCTCAAATGGATCCTCATTTTGCACCCTCTTCCCACTAGAACTTAGAGTCTCCTTATTAGTAAAAAGATCAACAAGCATAGGAGGTGCCTCCGACATAATCATGGGAATGGAAGGCATAACAAGGGCGTGGTTGGTGGCTAGCGATCCAATATCTATTCTGAGTTTTGCCACCTCCGCCTGTAAACCTCCCAAGTTGCAGCTTTGTATGTCTCTCAACCAATTATTCACTCGGTGCTCAAATCCATTCATCTTCCTATTTATATCGTAGGCGGCCCTATCTATCATAGTCTGAACCTTTGTTGCAACTCTCTCCTCAGCGACTGTAATAGTAGATCATAACCAGGGCTTTAACTATTGTACCAAATCAGACACTTGTTTCTCTGTCTGTGTCTGGCGTTGGACCAACTCTTATAAGAACTCAACAGTAACAATGACTATACCAGAGGAAGCTGTGCACATGGGCTAAGTAAGTATAGCATTTGGTGGTCTGGAAGTCGAAGGTGTAGAAGCTGAGACTTGGCATCCTCTACTAATGTACTAGCCCCAGGAACTGGAACCTCTGTACTCTGCTATGTGCTCCACTCTATGACACCGATGTCAACCTGATCTCCCAATGTCACATGCCTCACAAATATCATAGCTCTAGATAAAGTGGAGGGTTGAGCTTGTATCTGTGCGATTGGATTAGTATCATCTTTGATCATCCCCACGTGATGTGTTTGAGTCACCTCAATTAGGTGGTCAACACCTAACATAAACGAGATTAGTGACTCCACACACAGGCAGCAAATCAAGCAAGGGAAGGAAATGCTAGTACTGGGTTTGAATTCTCTCTCATGAATCTCCTTAGTGATATACCACAGGATGTTTATATCATAACCAACCCTAATGTTGTCCACTAGCACTTCACAATCTGTTGTAAGTGTATTCTCCACCTGAGTTGAACAAAGATGAGTCTATACTAAGCCCACTAAAACTTGCCAGCAAAACTAAAGGTGCCTTTCTAATCTCACCTCCAGTAACCCAATCAGCATCCTCTCCATGATCAATAATATACCCTGCAACCCATATCAATAAGTCAGCTTTCTTGACTGGATCTTTTATCTTATTTTTATCATTCACCATCCTTATATGGTGATCAAACTCTGTTGTATCAACCAGTAACTCATACTCTGGCACAAATAATAAAACACTAAATCATGTGCTCAGATATGTCAACGAGTACACCTCGTACTACTAGGATAGCAAGTGAAGGCTGGTCCTTTCACCTCTATCTCAGTGGTGTGATCTATTGTATCAAGGTTCAATAGAAAGCATAGAACTACCATACTATCTCAGGGCTATAGTTGCCTGATGGCTCAGGCATCCACCTAAACTAGTATCGAGTGAATATAGCATGTATATCCAGGATAGAAGCCAAGCCCTCAGTCTGAAACCATAGCTTCTTGAAGATACTCCTTTTAGGCATCCCTTTATCAGATAGCTCAGCACCCCTCTCACATACTCTAGGTGCACACTATCTTTTATTATCCTGAGCTTGAGCTCTCTGAATTTTGTCTTTGTTAACTCTCGTCTGATTTCTCAAATTCTGGTGAGGATGCGCTAGAGGGGCTCTGTGCCCTCGTATCAGACTTAGTAGTATCAGAATCTAATCCATTCACTATACCATTAGCCAGTGAACTCTCTCCATTTGACCTATTGCTTTTATCCATTTTTGAAGACCCCTCTCCCTCTTTAGACTAGGGAGAATTAGTCTCTGCCTAAGTCACAACTTGAAGAGCAATTTGTAGTACTGTTTGATCGGTGTCCTAGTTCCTTACTCCTCACCTCATGTTTTGGGGCTCAACAGTCAGATCATACTCAATTTCATAAACCTCCCTCACTCTTTTTCAGATTTAGTGGGTTGATTCTCAAGCTGACATCAGAATTTCAGAGCCCCAGCTCTCACGTCAGATAGTGTAGTTGTGCCACCTTTCTTTAGTGTTGCTTTCAAAGGCATGGTACTTGTGGTGGAGAGTATTAGTACACCCAACATTGATAAAGAAACCCCAAAATATTTCAGAATTTTAAGGACTGGGAGTCCATGAGTGGGATCCACGGCCATAGAGACCCCTCGTGGATCAATAGAAAGACATATGGGTCTGCAGGTCTGAAATCCACAGAGGCCATCCATGGCTCATGGTTTGATCCACAGCTCATGGATGACCCTCGTGATTCTCAGCCAAAAATCTATGCTTCACGTCTGATTTCTATGGGTGTTATCCACAGTCTGTGGAGTGAACCACGGTCCATGGATTGCTCCCGTAATCACTATTTTAGCAGTCGACACCAAGTTTAACATTTTACACATTATTTTATCGAATTCATATCAGAACACACTAACCTACGCAATAATTTCAAGTATCTACCCATACAAGCCATCATCCCATGGGTTTCACACATCAATTTCAAAAAAGGACAACCCTAGGTCTGGTTTTTCATCCAAAATTTAACAAAGCTAGGATTTTTAGTCCTACCTTAGTCTAAGTTTAGGTGATTACGAGCAAATACTTGTACTTTCAACAAGAGTAACACCGACCGTTGACTTGATTTGCTCTGTTCTTGTTTGTTCGCAACTTTGGGTGTGGGATTTTTGGTGTTTAGCTAATTGGGGAATTTGAGAGTGATTAGGAGTAATGGGGAGTAATTGATGGAGGAAGTTTACTCAGTGTAGAAGATTAATTGAATGTGAGAGGTGGAGGGAACCGTTTAGCTTTCAAAATAAGAAGTGATCGTGTCTTTAAGGGTTAGAAAAAGGAAAGGCATCACGAGTCAGGTCGGGTCAACATTTTAAAAAGAAACTTTTACATGAGTTCCACGAGCTTGATTCACGGGTCATGGGATAAACCACAATCCATGGATTAGGCTTGTGGTTCGATTTCTCTGATTTCCATGAGACTGGTCTATTAATCATGGAAGGCTCCATGATCTGTTGACTTGGCTGGTGGACCATTATCCAGGCAGATGCATTTTACCCTAAGTTCCACTAGTGGGATCCATGACTCATAGATGGATCCACAGTCTGTGAACCTTGCTCGTGGCCCTCACCAACCCTTTTTCTATATACATATTTTCCAGTGCCTTCCTCTTTTTTGTCCCTACACACTTTAGAAAATGTTAGCTTGGTTTATCTCCCAAGCAGCGCCTGATTTAACATCACGTCACGATGCAGGTCATTTGACTACTCCGACTTCATCAAGTTACCCCCATGGGTTGCCTCACATTCAGTGCCTAATTTAACATGGTGTCATGACTAAGGTTCTTTGGTTACTCAAACGTCACCAAGGGCCCAGATTTTCACAACCTTAATCTCCTCTGAAGTCCCCAAGTATGCTTTCACACACTGACCATTCACCTTGAACCTTTTACCTTCATGGTTTTCAAGCTCAATCACACCATATGGGAACACTTGTACTACATAAAATGGTCCCATCCACTTAGACTTCAGCTTGCCAAGAAACAAGAGAAGTCTTGAGTTAAATAGTATAACCAAATCACCGAGCACAATGTCTCTCATTAAAATCTTTTGGTCATGGTACATCTTTATCTTCTCCTTGTACAAGGTTGAACTCTCACAAGCTTTGAGACGGAATTCATCCATCTCATTTAACTCACCAAGTCGTTGATAGGATACATCACTCTAATATAAATTTAGCTTCTTGAGCGCCCACATAGCTTTGTGCTCAAGCTTCACTGGCAGATGTTATGACTTACCAAACACAAGTTGATAAGGAGACATACCTATAGGGGTCTTGAAAGCAGTCATGTACGCCCATAAAGCATCATCAAGTTTCCTAGACCAATCTGTTCTAATTGCATTCACAGTCTTCGCAAGGATTGTCTTTATTTCACAATTGAAAACCTCAACTTGCCCACTAGTATGCGAATACATTATGGTTCACTCCATATTTCTCAAGTAGGTTTCAAAACAACCGATTACAAAAGTGAGAGTCTCCATCACTAATGATTTCCCTTGGTATACCAAATCTGGAAAAGATATTTTGCTTCAAGAATGATGTGACACTCTTGTATTCATTATTGGAAGCGCAACCGCCTCCACCCACTTGGAAACATAGTCAATAGCTACAAGTATGTACTTTATCCCATTCGAGCTCATAAACAAGCCCATAAGGTCAATGCCCCAAACATCAAATAGTTCAACCAGTTGCATGGTCAGTGTGCACCATCACCTTCTTGCCAAGAAAATAAGATCTGAACTTCTCAAATAAAAAAACCACAGCAAGAAGCTCTTGCTCCATCAAAGTGTAATATTTTTTAGCAGTATTGAGTATTTTGCTAACATAGTATATGTGACAGAGAATCTTCTCATGTATTTGGCCTAGGACTGCTCTTAGCATCACTCCACTAGCATCACACATCACCTCAAATAGTTGGGACCAGTTAGGTGTAACAATAATAGGAGCAGAGATCAACTTTTCCTTGAGGCATTCAAATGCCTTCAGATATGCATCATCAAATACGAACTTCACATCCTTCTCCAACAATTTGCACAATGAGTGTGCAATTTTAGAGAAATCCTTAATGAACCTATGATGAAAACCAGCATGCCCCAAAAAAGCTTCAAACACCTTTCACAGAAATCAGAGGAGGTAATTTTCCAATCACCTCAATCTTTGCTTTATCAACCTCAATTCCTTTCTTGGAGATCTAGTGGCCAAGCACTATACCTTGTTTAACCATGAAGTAACACGTCTCTCAATTAAGCACCAAATTGCACTCTTCGCATCTTTTTAACAGATAACTTAAATAGGCTAAGTAGTCATCAAAGGGATAATCTACCATATAAAAGTTATCCATGAATACCTCAATAGTGTCCTCCACCATGTCTAAGAAGATCGATATCATATAATGCTGAAAGGTCATTAGCTCATTACATAACCTGAATGGCATCCTCTTAAATGCGAACATCCCATATGAATAAGTAAAAGTGGTATTTTATTGGTCTTGGGGAGCAATCGAGATCTGATTATATCCTAAATAAATATTAAGAAAATAATGCCATCCTCTACCAGCAAGATGGTCTAACATATGATCCATGAATAGCATCAGAAAATGATCTTTTTCAGTCCATGCATTCAGCTTTCTGTAGTCCATACATACATGATAGCCAGTGACTGGCCTCATTAGGATAAGCTCATTCTTAGCATTCAAAACCATAGTGGTTCTACCCTTCTTCAACACACATTAAACTGGGCTCAACCACTCGCTTTCTATAATAGAGTAAACCACACCTGCATCCAACCACTTGATAATTTCGTTCTTGACTACCTCTTACATAGGTGGATACAGCCTATGTTGATGCTCAATACTAGGAATACAATCGGTCTCAAGCTAGATTTTATGAGTGCATATACCAGGTGGATTACTAATTCTATCATTAATGGACCAACTAATAGCTTTCTTGAACTTTTTCAACTTAGAAACTAGAGTCTCTACTTGCCTTTCAATTAACTCAATAGCAATAATGACCGGCAAGGTATTGTTGGCTCCTAATAAAACATATCACATGTGAGATGGGAGAGTTTTGAGCACCAAGACTGGAGGCTCCTCAATACAAGGTTTGGCCATTGGGGTTGCACGATTCTTCATGTCCAAATCTAGCTTTTTTGGAGCATATGTGTAAGACCCCATATTGGTGAATGCATCAACCATATCATCATACTCATCAATATCCTCTCCATCAAAATTCATGATCATAACTGCAAGTGCTTCAACACCAAATTTCTCCTCAACAGGTAATAACGGTTGCTTCTCATTAACTATATCTATTATAGAGACTACGCGCATGTCATCATGGTGCTTTATTGACTGGAAAATATTGAATGTTACTACTTTATCATTCAGTTTGAACTTCATCTGTCCAATTTCCAAGTCAACTAAAGCACACTCGGTGGCAAAGAATGGTAATCCAAAGATAATGGAAACCTCAAAGTCCACCTCACAGTTAAGAATCACAAAGTCTGCCAAAAAGAAAAATGACTCAACATTCACAAGCACAACATAGAGAATACCCACAGGCCTCTTCACCGTGCGATTTTCCATAAGAAGCCACATCGATGTCAGTTTGGGGGCTCCCAAGACTAACTGTCTAAAAATTAATAGTGGCATGAGATTGATACTTGCACCCAAATCACACAAGGCCTTTGCAAAGTGGAAGGCTACTGTGGTGCAAGGAATAGTAAACTCTCCAGGATCCTCCTTTTTCTACACAAGAGAATGGGAGGATATTGCACTACAATGGTGCAAATTATCAGTAAGCTCAAAGCTCACGATTCTCTTCTTTGTCACCAGATCCTTCATAAACTTAGCATAACCAGGCAACTACCCCAGTGCTTTGACCAAAGATATATTCACTAAAAGTTGCTTCAACATGGAGATGAACTTGTGATACTTTCCTTCTTCAGCCTTCTTGACCAATCTCTGTGGCAAAAGTGGAAGAGGTCGGGGCATAGGATTTAGGAACTGAGGAACCTCCTTCTTTTTCCCTTTTCTAGCTACAAACGTCTTCTTAATTAAATTCTCATCACCAACTTGTTCTTAAAATTCAACCATAATTTCAACATTAATCTTCTCAGGCTCGGCCAGGTCATCAACAACTATGTATTTCCCTATAATGACCCTTTCAGTCATTCCTGCACTTATGCTTTTCTTGTACTGTTAGAGCTTGCTTGTAGCAGCTCCTGGTCTTTTATGGCTTGCTGGGACCTGTGGTTTAGTTCCCTGGCTGTTCATTTTGTCGTTATGGTTATTTTCCTATTTTAGAGCCTTAACTTAGAATATCATTGATTTTGGTCAATATTCTTGGTAAACGCACTCAAGATCAAATTCTGATAGTTCCATTAGCTCTGAAGCATGGGTTTTGGTCTAGATGGACCCTTGGTCGGGGTCTAGGAGCATTCGGTTTGGTTGTGTGTGGATTTTAGTGTTTTCTAGTCAGTTAAACTTAAAAGTTTGACTTTGGTCAACATTCGGAAAAGACAGCCTCAAATGGAAATTTTGACAGCGATGTTAGCTCTGGAATGCCAACTTTAGTCTACAGGGACCTTTTTTTTTAGTCCTGAGGCTTCTGGACTCATTTTATACCTTGGTGTTCCATTTTGGAAAGATTAGCCTAAAGTTGGTTTTTGGGCGCGGAGCTCACTTTTTGTTAAATCGACCTCCGTTGGGATTTTTGTTGATTCTGTTGAGTCTACAATGTCATTTTTAGTCAAATAGCTTAGCTCAGTTATGTCTGTGGGATCCCAGACTCATTCTTAGAGGTCCGCACAATCAAAATCTGCCAAAGGTTGGCATAGCATATTGTTGTTGCTGGTATGGGAGCCAGGGCGTCGCCTGGGCCGCACCTGCTGATAAGTTGATAATATACCAACTTATTGAGCCTAAATCCATGAATTATTTCTATGTTTTGAATAGATTGAGAAGTTCTTATAGCTTTTATTGATGTCCATGAAGGTACTTTTGATTAGTGATTAAAAACAAGGAAATGGACCTAAAAAGAGCTCAAAAGGAGTGAAGTGTGGAAGGATTGGAAAAGATGGAGATTCTTGCCTGAGATACGGTGCCCGTGTGATACGCACAAGTCGTGGTGCAGAATGCACCTCTACCGCATGGATATGCAAAATTCACTGAGGAATCTGCTAAGGGGTGTGATCGTTGTGCGACACGCACAACCTAAGGTGCGAACCGCACCTCCTTCACATGAAGCCTCCAAAATGAGCTGAAGTCACTGGTCTAACTGAAGACAGTGTGCGATGCGCACATCATGACGTGCGAACCGCACATCGCAATGCACACCACCTGAAGGGCAATTTTGTCCTAAATTTTTGTGACATTTTGGGAAAGTATAAAAGGCCAATTTAGGCACAATTATAAATAATATTCTTCAGTCATAAATATTCTGAAGAGCTTTTTACCTTTGAGAAAAAGTTTCCTCTCCAAAGAGAAGAGGGTTTGAATCCATTCTCTTGGTTATTTGTGTACTCAAATTGAGCTTAGAACTTGAAATTCAGCTTAAATGAAGAGGATTTTGACTTACCCATTTGGTATATCTCTTTCCTTTGCTATGAGTGGCTAATTTTATTTGTCTAGGGATGTGTTGATAATGGGTTCTTGACAAATGGGTGTGGGTGTTGTTTATTCTTGCTTATAATTGCTTATTTGACATGGGTCTAGTAGTTTCACCAAGTTTTAATCCTAAAATTGGTGGTTGCAAACATTAATTTTCATTACTTGACTATGTTGTTGCTTGAAAGAGAATTTCATGGTTTTGGATGTGAGATTACTAGTGGGAACTTGGGACTCCATTTAGATTTGAGGCTAGAAATAGCTCTTATCGACAGAGTTACCTATTTAAGGGTCTAAGCTAGAGATAGTGTGACCTCCCCAAGCTAGATATTGGTTTCTTGTTGATTTAACCGATGATGCTCTAACTGGGATTATCAGATATATGGTTGTTGATCGAGAGATAAGCAACCATACCCATGACCAATGCTACTTATGTCAATAAGAGAGAATAAGTGTGAATAGATAAACACCCTATCCTGCATTAAAGCCCCATTGGATACGCATCCCTAGTCGTCTACTCAACTTGGTACACCCGCTTTGTTTATTTTCTTTAAATTTGAATTGTGATTGTAGTGACGGAATCCCAATTCCCCCAACCTTTTACTAGTGTGTTTTAAACAATTACTCTCGTATTGAATTCATTTCGATACAGTCTTCATATAGCTATCATCAAGTCTCTGTGGGTACGAACTCTACACTTGTTGGGTACTTATAAATGTGTTTTGCTTGACGATCGTCATGCCTCCATCTTTGGGGAGTACGATTTGAGCATTTATCAAAAATGGCGCCATTGTCGGGGACTTGAATTGATAGATATTTTTGATTGTTGATTTGAAGTCACTTTGAGAGTGCTTGTTTCTTTTAATTTTGTTCATTATTTGTGTTGTGATTAAGTAGGCTAGACTATGAACGAGGCCGATGACAATGAGAAAGTTGACGGCTTCATGGAGGCCGATGAGGTTGAGCTGATGAGGTTGAGCCTATGATACAAGGGGGTGTTGATGCAATTCGCCTGCCCCCCACAGTGGGAAATGTTGTCTTTCATGTGACTAGCACCATGCTCCACTTAATCCAAATGAAGGGCCTATTTGGTGGAGCAGCATATGAAAATGCCAACTGGCATATTCAGAATTTTGTGGAGATTTGCCAACCGTTCATTTTTCAGCATATCTCCCAAGAGTCAATCTGATTATGCATATTCCTTTTTTCATTGATGGGGGAAGCCACAACGTGGTTGGAAGAGTTGTCGGATGACTCTATCACATCTTGGGCCGAGTTGGTTGAGGCATATACATCGAGATTCTTTCCTCCATCTCGAATGATAAAGCTAAGAGATGAGATTACCAACTTTAGGTAACTCCCGGATGAGCCTCTACATGAAGTTTGGTTAAGGTTCAAAAAGAAGCTTCTTTTGTGTCCGAACCATGAGTTGTCGAGCAACGTATTGCTACAAAGCTTCTATCGGACATTGAACTCTCTAAATAAGTTGGTGGCTGACAACCTTGGAGGTGGCACCTTCATGGACTTAGAATTTCCCATTGCCTCGACTTTGTTAGAGCGAATGACCAAAACCAACCAAGCTTGGCATATGAGAGAAGAGGAAGTGCCAACTTCAGGAACACCCTCATCTATCTTGACCAGTGAAATGAGAAAAAGAGAAGAGGAGCGGGATGAATCAATGGCCAAGATGATGACACAAATTGACTTGATGGCCAAGCATGTAATGGGAATAGGTGGTGCGAAAGTGGTGAATATTGTGAGTACACCAAAAATCAAAGCGAGTAATGATGAGCTGATGATAGTTGTCGATGGTAAACTGTGCTTTGTGTCGATGGGTTTTCATCCCGGGTATTATCTCCCAAGGTAGGAGAACCAAGGTTGGATAAGAGACAAATAAAGGGATAGAAATTGGAGGGATAGAGACAAAGATGGTGATCGTTTCAATAACCGGAGCTCAAATCCCTATATACCTCTGAACAAGGCAGACTCTCTCTACCAAATAGGCATAAGTAACCCCGATCATTCTAAGCTAGAGGAGATGTTGTCCTTGGTTCTCAAGAAGGTTTATATGATAAACAATAGAGTGAGTGATCTAAAGAGTGAAGTTTCAACACTTCACCAAATCGGGAGCTCCCACTCAGCCTCGATCAAGCATTTTGAGGCCCAAATGAACCACCTCTCAAGCCAAATAAACCTGAGGATGAAGGGGACACTGCTAGTGATACCATCACCAATCCAAAGAATGAGTGATTTGAGGTAGCTTCGTCGAGCCGCGATGTTAAATCAAGCGCTGCTTGAGAAGCAACCCAAGTTTCTTTACTTTGTTTTTGGTTATCTGTTGTTGTGTTTGGTGTGTTTGTAGCGAATGCATAGAGTAGAAACATGGACAAGTGAAAACATGGGATGTGTGGAGGACTATGCGGACCGCACAAGCAATTGTGTGTGTCGCACAGCTTATCGCATGCCAAAAATAGAGTGCTTGGAAGGAAATTGAAAAATTGGAGGTGACGTGCGATGGGCCGTGCGGTCCGCATGCTCCCAGTTGTGCATCGCACCTCCGTTGCATGGCAGACCAGAAGCCTAGGCAAACCCAGGGAAAAAAAAGGGAAATGTACGAAAAGCCATGCGGTCCACGCCAAGGCTGGTGGGAATCGCATGTCGCAGCGCACAAGAGGTAAATTTGAATTTTAATTAACCTAACCCTTTGACCGACCCAACTCGGAGATTACCTGGCCAACTTTTCTTTTTCTTTTTCTTCTTAAAACTGCCTCCTTCTTCATCTTCCACCATCTTTTCTCCATACTTCACAATTTCTTTCCCAAAATTCTCTCTAAATCCCTCAAACTCCCCCAAAATCTTTCCTTTCCCTCATCTAACCATCTCCACCACTCCACCACCATTGTCGCCATCATCTCTCCAGGCGAGTTGATTGGGTTACCATTGTTGCACTATAAAAAAAGCTTCAATTTTCACTTCTCTCCGCCTAATCTTCACTTGTGGTATGTTTCCCAACATTAAATACTGGTTTTTATGAAAGTTGGGAACTCATATTGTGAAGCATGCTTAGTAGAATTGCCATGTTGATTTTGGGTGAGATCCAAAATTTTGGGGTCCCAAATTTTGAGTTGCATTGATAATTTTGCTTATTGTCAACTTGGTAGAACCTGAATTTTGTTAATGCATGTTGATTGGTAGTGAATTTTGTCCTTGAAATCTGTGTTTGGGGTGACGTCTGATTGACGAATGGTTTGGCTCGATGATAGATTGGGTGACTTTGTTCTTAAGGGAAAACCATCATTAGTCATGAGAACTGGTTGAAAATTGGTTATTGAGGCTGAATTTTACTGATTGTATACCCATGATTCTTGTTGAAAATTATATTTGGGGTGTATAATCTCGTGCGGGGAGGGGTTAATTATTGCTAAAATTTGTTGGTGCCTATTAATGCAAGTAAGGGCTTGATGTCCCAATGATAGACGGGGTAACGTCTATCTTAAGGGAAGTCGTTAAGTTCTTTGCTTGGTTGTTGTTGTTGTTAATGGAAATCCAGAGAAGTCTGAGTACCCGGATGTTTATGGTCATGAAATATCTTGCCCCCTTCTTTAACTTTTTTGGGTTTGTTGCGTGTGCCAAGTGCCTAAGTACATCTTTCTCTATAGATCACATGCGTAATTCACAAGAACACAAGGAACCAAAAATTTCAATTGTGCCTTTGTGCATTTCGCAGGCGATGCATAGATCTTGATGTGCTGGTCGTACAAGGCATCATACCATATTCAAAAAGATAGCCAGCTCACTTCTTCGAGGGGTGAAGCGTGGTGCGACGCACACTTTGGCTAGTGCGGACTGCACTATTTTCGCACCTTGATAGAAAAATCCATGTAGGATTCTAATATCTTGTGCTATAGAACATGCGATGCGCACTCCTTTTGGTGTGTTTTGCATGTGGTCCGCACAAGCCTTCAGTCACCTACTTTATTTTTCTGGTCCATTGCATTCCAACCTTTTTAGTTTGTTAACTTCTTTTTAGATTTTTGTTTTATTTTGGCTCACAATCTCTGTATGCAGAACATGTCTCCTAATAGGGGTAACGCCGAGAGGAGTTCACGATGGCCAATGGCTCCCTCCTCCTCCAACCCTATCTCAAAAGGGAAAAATAAAGTCTCATTTTCCTGTAATCAAGTCTTAGAGGAGGAGAGGGTTCGATTCAGAATGAAGGGAATGAAAATGATTTATGATCGTGATATTGGTAGGTCCTTCAACGTAGAGAAAAGCTTTAACCTGGATGCACTGGGGGATAACCTACCCAACATCCCCACCCAGTTCGCCAACCGATAGTGGAAACCATTTCAGGAGGTTCCCAAAAAATACTACAAGGAGTTAGTTCGGGAGTTTTTTGCCTCATACCAGGCCATACAAGATGCTAAGGGCTACAAAAGGGGTTGTGAAACATTCCCCACATTGGACTCGGTCTTTGTTTGGGGTAAGGAAATCAGAATCACCCCAGCTGCAATTAATGCTATCTATTGGAGCACTCCCATTAAACCAGCCCCTGAGCTCATGGCTAAGCTACTTCTTAAGCGTAAACCTCTCAAATGGGCAGCTCCTATAATTGATCCTGATGATACTCTCAGGGATACTTTAGGGGGTGATACCCCACATTGGACTTTGTACATCGAGGCATGCCTATGGTATGACTTTATCCGCTCCCGCTTCATGCCTTCTCAGAATGACCAAAAGGTCACGCATGATGGGGCCATTCTAATAGCTACAATTATGGTGGGGATCATATTAATGTTTGTAAGGCCATCATCTTGGTGATAAAAAGAAAGGCTCGTAGGGGTGGTGATGCATTCCCTTTTCCAGTGCTAATCAGTAAACTTTGTGCACAAGCTGGCGTTCCTTACTTTGACTGTGATGCCTCTACTCCAGCCATTGGTGTGCTATATATCAATAGGAAAACTGACCAGGATGCTCCTCATTTCAAAAGGCGTGGGGAAGAGGTTTTGGTGGAAGATGAGGATGATAACTCTGATGTTGACTTACATGCCTCCTCTCATTCTCATCCGGCTTCAGAAACACACACACCTACTGCCAGCGCATCCAGAGAGGAAGTTTCTAAAGGTGAGCTCCAAGATATGGTTGACAAAACATACAACCATGAAAGGCAATTCAGGGATTTGTCAAATGACCTACCAGGATTGATTGAGAGAGCAGTGAAAAATGCCATCAAAGGAGTCGTGGAGAAGGTGTCCACTCTTTGCAAAAGGGTGGATGTTTTTGAAAATTCTATCAAGACACTCCGGAGAGACCTCAATAAAGCAAAAGGTAAAGACCCAGTGGAGGAGGCAGATTTGAATACCTTACCTCAACCTTGCACCATTCCTAGCCCACTAGACAACTTATTGGCGCCCATGTCTGATAATGAGGAAGAGTCACCAGTGATGAGGGAGCAGCTGACAATGATGATGATGAGGCATAATCCTCTAGGGAGTTCACCCTTCTTTCCCTTGCACTACTAGCATTGAGGGCAATGCTTCTTTTATGGGGAGGAGGTGGCTTTGCTTGCTTTTTGTTGGGTGCCTGTGATTGGGCTTGAGATATTATTTTTATTGCCCTTGTTGGGCCTTGTTGAGATTTTAGTTCTGCTAAATTTGAATTGGCCCTTGTCGGGCATATTTGGATGATTGTGATGTTTATTGCCTTTGTTGGGCCTTTAGGTTTTGTTGGTTTAATTTTGAGCTTATTTGCGCCCTCGCTAGGCTTGATTTTTATGGTGATGATTGTGTTATCGGGTTGGTCTTACATGCCCCATTTTCTTACTACCCGTGCTTTACAAATATGCTAAAGGCCTACGCCGAGGCTTGTTCTTAATGAATCACGAGCATGCAATCTGGATATCACCTTGTTAATAGTATTTTAGCAATAAACTATGGAGGGATTTCTTAATACCACGGTTCTTTCTCAAGTAGCAAAAGTTTTGATTATTTTCTTTCTCTTTTCTTTTGTTTTTGTGTCGAACGGGGTTGGTGTTTTCCTATGATAGATTGAGAGGCGACTTTCTTAAGGGAAAATTCCAAGTTTTAGTTTTAAATTGAGTCCGTAGTTGCTTGTCTCAAAATGAACCCCTCGAAAAGTTTTTCTTGGCAAATGGGTTTTGACAATAAAAGGAAGAAGGGAAATGAATTTTTTTTTGAAGAAAAGCATTATCTTGTCATAACTTGCACACTCTCGCTTTGGCTTGATAGACTTACAAATGAGTGTGTAACAAACTCAAAATAGCTTGTCAAAAATCATTTGTCCCAATTGATTTTGAGACTAATGAAAGAAGTCTTGTGGCATGATGCATTGCGTGGTGAGGCTTTACCTTGATTCTCATGCGTGTGTGTCATCTAGAACTTGCCCAGAATGTGATTCAAGGAAAAATTCTAGGTGTGACCGAGCTTAGAAGATGGCCTTAGGCCCTTTTTAATAGTCACTTCACCTAAATGACTTCCCATAAATTCTTTCACCTTGTTAACACCTTGACCTTTCTAAATCTCTATCGTGGCACCCGTCCTCCCTAATTGCTTGAAAGTGAAATATAGGCTAAAGCCTAAATTTAGGGGGGAAATGAAAAGACAACATAGGCAAATGCCTAAGTTTGGGGGTGTATGTGATCAAATGAAGAGAAGAAAAGGAATGCACTTCAAATGCAAGGTAGCACCTTAGGTTTGAATTGAAATTGCTCCAAAAATCAATCCAATGAGCGAAAATGGAAAGCAAAAATAGGTGCTACCAAATGAAGGCAATACAAGGAGTCGAATGATCATGATTGAAAAAGAGAAGCTTGGGTTGTGTGAGGGAGAAATAAGGTGAAGTTGAAATTTGAAAATGTAAGCGGTGATCAAAATGAGAACAAAGAGCATTAGGGAGGTGTAGACACTTGAACCAAATGAAATCCCCATCTTAGCCCTAGCCAACATCGTAACTCGCAAATCCTTGGTGATTCCAAGATTGGCCACCCTACATTAGTGGCGATTTACATGAAGGGCAAGCCTATGGTTCGACGCGTATGCACTTGAACTTTCTTGAGACAATTAGAGTCTTTTTGGTTCTCCTATAATCCCGTTGTTTTGAAAATTGATTGATTATGAGGGGGATTATCTCTTGTGGTGAGTGGCATCATGCACTCGAATTGAAACAGGAAGTCTCTATTTTAATTGAGGGAAATGAATGAGACAAGTTGTATGGTGAATCTCGAGGCAAACCTTGATGGTCCAAGCCAATGACTTGAGAAGCTTAAATGTCTTGTTTTCAATGACAAAATTCCCTTGGTTTTGAATGAGAAATGAAGTCCTTTTGGAAAAAATTAATTGCCTTGAGTTTGTGGTGATTCAAATTGAGATGAGCATCGTAATTGAGTCTTTTGTTTGAGTCTTTTGTTTATTCTTTTTCTGAATTGTTAGTATAGATTAGTCTTTTGTGCCTTGATTGAATCTAGAGCATAATTCATTCCTTGCCTTGTGAGTATCTTGCTTGAGGACAAGCAATAGTTCAAGTTTGGGGGTTTGATAAGTCGGTAATCTACCAACTTATTGAGCCAAAATCCATGAATTATTGCTATGTTTTGAATAAATTTAGAGGTTCTTATGGCCTTTATTGATGTCTATATAGGTACTTTTGATTAGTGATGAAAAATAAGGAAATAGAAGCAAAAAGAGCTCAAAAGGAGTGAAGTGTGGAAGGATCAGAAAAAATGGAGATTCTGGCCTGAGATGTGGTGCCTGTGCGACACGCACAAGCCGTGGTGCGGAATGCACCTATACTGCATGGATATGCAAAATTCACTGAGGAATCTGCTAAGGGGTGCAGTTATTATGCACCGCGCACAACCCAAGGTGCAAATCGCACCTCCTTCACACGAAGCCTCCAAAATGAGATGAAGTCACTAGTCTAATTAAAGACAGTTTCCTATGCGCACATCATGACATGTGAATCGCACGTCGGGTTGCACACTACCCGAAGGGCATTTTTGTCCTAAATTTTAGTAACGTTTTGGGAAAGTTTAAAAGGCCAATTTAGGCATAATTGTAAATAACATTCTTCAGTCCAAAACATTTTAAAGAGATTTTTACCTTTGAGAACAAGTTTTCCTCTCCAAAGAGAAGAGGGTTTGAATCCCTTCTCTTGGTTAACCATTTGTATACTCAAATTGAGCATAGAACTTGAAATTCAGCTTGAATGAAGAGGATTTTGACTTACCCATTTGGTATATCTTTTTCCTTTGCTATGAATGGCTAATTTCATTTGTCTAAGGATGTGTTGATAATGGGTGCTTGAGAAATGGGTGTAGGTGTTGTTTATTCTTGCTTATAATTGCTTATTTGACATGAGTCTAGTAGTTTCACCAAGTTTTAATCCTAAAATTAGTGGTTGCAAACATTAATTTTCATTACTTGACTATTTTGTTGCTTCAATGAGAATTTCATAGTTTTGGATGTGAGATTACTACTGGGAACTTGGGAGTCCATTCAAATTTTAGGCTAGAAATAGCTCTTATCGACGGAGTTACCCATTTAAGGGTCTAAGTTAGAGATTGTGTGACCTCCCCAAGCTAGATATGGGTTGCTTGTTGATTTAATCGATGATGCTCTAACTGGGATTGTCGGATATATGGTTGTTGATCGAGAGATAAACAACCATACCCATGACCAATGCTACTTATGTCAATAAACGAGAATAAGTGTGAATAGATAAGCACCGTATCCCACATTAAAGACCCATTGGATACATATCCCTAGTCGCCTACTCAACTTGGTACACCCGCTTTGTTTACCCGCTTTGTTTATTTGCTTTAAATTTCAGTTGTGATTGTAGTGACAGAATCCCAATTTCCCCAACCTTTTACTTGTGTGTTTTAAACAATTACTCTCCTATTGAAGTCATTTCGATACAATCTTCATATAGCTAGCATTACGTCTCTGTGGGTATGACCTAGACACATGTTGGGTAATTATAAATGTGTTTTGCTTGACGATCATCATGCCTCCATCTTTGGGGAGTACGATTTGAGCGCTTCTCACCCGCACACGCGCGACTGCGCATGGGTGCTGCTCCTGCGCATCGGCCAGGCCTTAGCCTCTAGTTCCCCTGCGCATTCCAGCTCACTAGGGCACCAAGGCGCCAGTGTTCCTGTGGCGTATGGCCGCGCCTGCGCTTATATGGCCGCCAGGGCGCCTGAGCGGGCCAGCTTATAAGTTGTTTCTCCTTCAAAATTCCAAGTAACTTCTCGAATTTCAAAAATGTATTTCTCCTCTATTTTTTCTCCAAATGTCACCATTTTAGCACCTGATCATCACCATAGCTTGAAGGACTAATTATTTCCAGTCTGTGCTCGTTCTAAGCCTCTTGAATCGGTAAGTTTCTTGTTAAAATTTTGTTAAACTTCCATAAATTCCCTCTTTGTTTTCCCTTGGTTTTTGGACTGTTTTAGCCACCAATCTTGGTCAGTTTCCACTGAATTTTGGGGCATTAACTCCCAGGAACATGGAAAACATTGTGGTGTTTTTTATTTCTGGCTTTGGGTGGCGGGGCCCATGGGCCCGCTAGTGACCCAAATTTTGACTCGGCTATAATTATAGTAATATGGGTATCGATAGTCATATTTTAATGCATAGTTTATGTTTATGATAGTTTGACTTTGTTTCGGAGCTTCTCGGAGTGGTTCAGGCTTGGACGTCGTCGGTCTAGCAGCTTGTCATCGGACGATAGGTAGCTTACGATTTAACTCTTTTAGACTTTGCATATATAGGACATAATTGGACTAATTAGCATCCTTGGGTTGGGTTAATTATCTTGGTACCCCAGACCTTGCCCGTTCTTTCATGTTCGCATTATTTTACTCATTTTGTTATAGAATTCATTGTAGTTGCTTGTATCACCCTTGTGGTCTTGTGTGGCCTTGAATTTGACTCTGGACCATAGATGGTGGGTTATTGGGAATGTTCGTGAGTCCTGGACATTGATATTGCGATCTTAGGCTGGTTATCTATGTTGTAGAGTGATTGGAGCATGTGTAGGGCCGATAGGTTGATTGTGAGCCATTGGGCTACTGTTTGTGATTGAGTATGCCATTATCATGCATATAAAGAGGTTTTTCGCATGTTTTACTATGGTTTTAGCTTTGGGCCTACTATTGATTGTTTTCTAAACCTTGCATGACCCCGAGGGCCCATTTTTGGTAAAAGTGGTTATAAAGGGTTTTGGAAATGATTTTCATGGATCTTCTTGGGGTAAGAAAGTTAATAGGTTGATTTTATCACTATTTTCAGACTATTGCTAGACTCAGTAGGGCCAGAGTGCTAGACATGTGTTACTGTTGATTGGAGATGATACTAGACTCGATTAGGTCGAGCATCAGATTTGTTTTACTACTATTTTAGACACGATTATGTCCGGGCACCCTTGTATGGGCCTTTGAGACTTATTTCACCAATTCAGACCCGAATAGACCCCGGGCATGCATTTTTGAGATTTGATTACTAGTTTGGATTCGGATTCACTCCAGATTGTTACATTGAGGTTACGAGAGTTAGTATGTGGTCGAGGACGTCTATAGACCTTGTCGATCCAAACTAGGGGCTACGTGCTGAGTATGCCAGAGGAGGGGTATACGGTGTAGTTGAGGTATACGAGACATGTCCTTCTATGGATCCTACCTGTTGGGCCCATAGGCATCGGAGGGAGTACATACGGGGCTCATATTCCACCTGGTTTTCACTATTGCATCATATCATCTATTTATGTGAGATTCCATCTTTGTTTGTTATATGCTGAGTGTACACTCCGGTAGTATGGGATGCCGGAGGGTTTGCCTTTATTTTTTTGTGTTCCTTGGGTGTGTGGATGCCCGTGGGGACTGTAGGTAGACTTATTATTACTCTATCGAGGTATTGGTCCTTATTGTGATTACATATGGTGATAGAATAGTGAGGGATGTATTATATACATTTGATTCACTTGGTAAACTATAATTGGGCTCCTAGTTACTTCTTTCCTGACTTGAGAGTAGTATTATTAGCATGGTTTGGTTATTAATCTTGTTTTTTAGCATGCTATCATTATTCCTCTTTCCTTCTTCCCATTTTACTTGAGGTTACCGGTATACCGCCTATTTCTAAAACTTTCTATATATATTATTATTGCAAGGATCCCAGGTGCATTACTTCTTTATTTCACCTGTGTCTGTGATATATATATTCTAGTATCTAGCCAAGTATGTGGTTTTCTTCTTCTATCCTTCTGTGCTAGCTTTCATGTGCTTATTCATTATTTTTTGTGACTGTTTGCTTCTCTTCTACTATATTATTACTTTTATATCTTATATGCGCCCAGTCAGCCTATGATACCTACTAGGTACCCGTTACTTAGCAATTAGTGCTCATACTACACTCTGTATCTTCCTGGTGCAGATCCTAGTGTGGGCCATCACTGTTGATCCATTGGAGACTCGTACGGGCTGAATTTTTGGACCATTCGAGATTGAGGGTGAGCTTTTGGCAATCGGAGCTTAGCTTTTAGTTCATCTTTTGTATCATGTACTCTTTTACTATTCAAAGACACACACACACATATATATATATATATATATATTGTTTTGAATCCTTTTCTACTCAGTTGATGTAGTTCTGGCTCTTATACTATGATACCAGGTCTTGGGTTGGTTTTAGCTTCTATATATATCCTTGTTATGCCTTTTCTTTATCTTATATCCCTTGTTTCTGCTTATATTATGTTTTCTTCTGCTTGTTTGTTAGATAGTAGCCCATTACTAAATGTTCCAAGCCACGGGGATTGGTTCACCTACTCAGGGGTTGTAGGTGCCATCATGACCAAGAAATCAGGTCATGATAGCTTAGTATCAGAGCCTAGGTTCATTGGTGTCATCGGTATAGGAACCAATGTCTAGTAGAGTCCTGCAGATCAGGGCAAAGATGTCTATACTCAATCTTCGGGAGGCTACAGTGGCATCTTAGGTAATATGACCTTTTCTTGCTTCTATCTCGTGTATCGTATCCTTGAAGGTTTCTTGAAATCTAACTTGTTCTAGTTCATTCTCCCACAGATGGTTCGTATGAGATCGTCGACATGAGGTGGGGGTGAGCCTTCTACTCCTGTACCCCCAACTCCAGCTAGGGTTCGGGGAGGTCGCAAAGGTAGAGCTAGGGGACGTGCCCGAGCAGCGGCACTAGTTAGAGCTCCTAGGGTCGAGGTTGATCCCGGGTATGAGCCTGAGTTTGTTCCAGAGTAGCAGTATGTGGACTCGGGGACAGCCAAGGTACTACTAGTGCCAGCACCAGTTTCTGTGCCAGCTTCATCCCCAGCTCAGTCATCAGGTATTTAGGGTTTACTTCTACAGTTATTGGGTATGATCGGGGATCAGCCTACTGAGGTAGCACAGACATCTGCTCAGGGGGCAACCCTGGGTGCACAGAGTTCAGGATCGCAGCCTGCCACTGCGACTCCCCATGCTGAGGTTCTTTTGGTTCCATCTATTGCACATCCTCTTGCTCCTCACCTAGCTATGACAAAGACGAAGCAGAAGGCATTGGGTAGATTTCTGAGATTGGCACCTCTGAGGTTTGCTGGTACTTCAGGTCAGGATCCACATGATTTTATTACTACTTATGAGGAGATGCTACACCATTTGGATTTATTAGAGACTCACGGTGTTGGGTATACTACTTATCAGTTGGAGGGCCCAGCTAAGTTGTGGTGGAGGGGGCAGGTTGCTTGCAGACCATCTTCATCTCCTTTGTTATCTTGGTCAGAGTTCTATGAGGCCTTTATGGCCAAGTTCTTGCCAGAGAGCGACAGAGAGCATCGTAGGGAGCAGTTCACTAGACATATGTAGGGTTTTATGACCATAACGGAGTATGACACTCGCTTCCACCAGCTTGCTCCATTGGGGCCATGATCATGCCTACTGAGCCCGATAGAGTCCATAAGTTTATTTTGGGATTACAAACAGAGTTTAGAGAGCTAGTTAAGATATTAGTTGCAGTAGTCGATCATTTTCAGGATTATGCAGACTATGTCCATATCGTGGAGGATTTGCACCTTTATAATTCAGGGCAGAAGATAAAAGGCCTCGATATCAAGGTAGCTACAGTGATTCCCATTACAGTGGTAGAGGTTCAAGCCAGTGGGGCTGAGGTTATCAGCCACAGCAGCACTAGGGTCAGTCTAGTCGATCGGTTCAGGCTTCGCTTCAGGCTTCTAGCAGTTCTCAGCTTGAGCAGAGTTAGAGTATCCAGCATGGTCACCATGGTCAGTCTTCGTGGGGTTCATCTTTTGAGGCATCGGGCTATGGTGGCCACACAGGTTCAGCTGGTCCATCTTGATAGGGTGGTCCATCAGGGCCTTGCTATGAGTGCGGTGTTAGCATTTATTATGTTACAGAGTGCCCCCAGTAGGGTACATCTTGCTATGAGTGTGAGGTTAGTGGTCATTATGCTAGATATTTCCCCCAGTGAGGTACAATTTCGTCGGCTCAACCCATTCATGCAGTTCAGCTACCAGTTAGAGAAGGTGGTGGTCAGGCTAAGGGTGGTGCCCCATGAGGCAGGATATGTGGTAGGGATGGTGGTCGGTCAGGTTATGGTCGTCGTCAGTTTTATGCAATCCCTGGGAGATTAGAGGTAGAGGCCTCGGATGCTGTGATCACAGGTATGATTTTTGTATGCCGTTAACTAGCTTATGCTTTATTTGATCCTAGATCCACTTGCTCATATGTTTCTGCCTACTATTTGCCTTGTTTGGGGTTATCTAGTGAGCCATTATTTGTGCTTATATTTGTTTCGATCCAAGTAGGAGATTATGTAGTAGTGGATCAGATTGTGAGGTCTTGTATGAATTATGTTTGTGATTTAGAGACTTAGGGAGATTTGATGATCCTTGATATGTTAGACTTTGATGTGATTCTGGGCATGGACTAGTTATCCCCTAACCGTGTAGTTTTGGATTGTTATGCCAAGACTATTACATTAGCCGTACCTAGCGTATCCCCAGTTATGTGGTAGGGTTCTGTTAGTTGCGCACCATCTAGGATCATCTCTTGTCTTCGAGCTAGGAAGTTGATTTCTCGTGTGTGTTTGGCTTATCTAGAATATTTTTGAGATGCTAGCGCCGACCCTTCTTCCCCTGAGTCAGTCCCTTTGGTTAGAGATTTCCTAGATGTGTTGCCTACCGACCAGTCAAGCCTTTCACTTGAGAGAGATATCGACTTTGCTATTGAGTTAGAGCTGGGCACCAGGCCCATTTTAATTTCTCCTTATTGTATGGCTCCAGCTTATTTAAGAGAGCTTAAGGAGCAGCTCCAAGACTTATTAGTTAAGGGTTTCATTAGGCCTAGTGTATCACCTTAGGGTGCTCCTATTTTGTCTATGAAGAAGAAGGATGGGTCGATGCGGATATGTATTGATTATCGGTAGTTGAATAGGGTCATTATGAGGAATGGGTATCCGATGTCGTGCATAGATTATTTGTTTGATTAGCTTCGGGGTTCAGCCGTGTTTTTGAAGATAGATTTGAGGTCAGGCTACTACCAGTTGAGGATTAAGGAGGAGGATATCCCTAAGACATCATTTAAGACACATTATGGCCACTATGAGTTCCTAGTGATGTCTTTTGGGTTGACAAATGCCCCCACCACATTCATAGACCTGATGCACAGTGTGCTTAGACCATACTTGGACTCGTAATCTCCCAGTATCAATATTTCGGCTTCTCAAGCTGGTACAGGTACAGAAGTGGCTACAACGGAGCATCTTACTCCTGAGATGGATCTTGATATACTCACAGAGTAGAGAGTATCATGAGCAGAACTTGAGGATTATACTCCAAATTTTGAGAGATCATCGGCTTTATGCCAAGTTCTCAAAGTGTGAGTTTCGTCTTGAGTCAGTTGCATTCCTAGGACACGTGGTGTCTAAGGATGCGATTAGAATGGACCCGGGGATGATTTTAGCTATCCATGATTGGCCATGACCTACTACTCCTATCGTGGTTTGCAACCTTATTAGGTTAGTAGGGTACTACAGATGGTTCATCGAGGGGTTTTCTTCTATAGCAGCACTATTGACTAGGCTGACTAGGAAGGATGTCCTATTTCAGTGGTCGAATCAGTGCGAGGATAGCTTTTAGAGGCATAAGGCCTTGTTGACCTCAACCCCTGTGTTGACTTTGCCAGTTGAGGGTTAGATTTTCTCGGTATATTGTGATGCTTTCGGGGTTGGTCTTGGTTGTGTGTTTATACAGCAGGGTCATGTGATAGCATATGCGTCGAGGAAGCTAAAGGTTCACGAGTGCAACTACCCCACTCATGACTTGGAGTTAGCAGCGATAGTTCTTGCACTCAAGATTTAAAGGCACTACTTATATGGGGTTCACTGTGAGATATTCACCGATCACCATAGTCTTAGTACAACACGAGTCAGCGCGAGTTGAACTCGAGGCAAAGGAGATGCATCGAGCTACTGAAGGACTATGACTTTACCATTCTGTATCATCCAGGCAAGACAAATGTGGTGGCAGAAGCCTTGAGCTAGAAGGTAGTGAATATGGGTAGCCTAGATTTACTTCAGTTTTGGAGCGATTGTTGGCCTTGGACATCCAATCCTTGGCTAACCATTTGGTTAGGCTTGACTTGTCGGATCCCAGTAGAGTTCTCCCTAGTATCGAGGTTCATTCTACCTTGGTTGATCAGATTCAGAGCCATCAGTTTAAGGATCACCGGTTGTGTGACCTTCATGATCAGCTTGTTTGGGGTGAGGCCAGCCGGGCTACTTTTGGTTCTGATGGTATTTTGAGATTCGATGATCGTCTTTGTGTTCCGAGAGTTGAGGATTTGATTCAGGTGATTCTTTGGGAGGCATATTGTTCTAGATATTCCATCCATCCTGGCACATCCAAGATGTATAGAGATTTGAAATAACTTTACTGGTGGAGTGGGATAAAGCAGGATATGGCAGAGTTTGTATCTCGGTGCTTAAATTGTCAGCAGGTGAAATTCGAGCACATGAGACCTGGTGGTTTGATGCAGTGACTTCCCATTCCTTAGTGGAAGTGGGAAGGGATTACTATGGACTTCATTTTTGGATTGCCACGTACTTCTAGGGGTTTTGATTCTGTTTGGGTGATTTATGACCGATTGACTAAGTCAGTGCACTTCTTACTGGTTCAGACTACTTACAATGCAGAGAGGTTAGCTCATATTTACCTTCATGAGGTTGTTCAGTTGCATGGGTCCCAGCTTCTGTCATTTCAGACCGCGACACTCAGTTCACATCTTAGTTCTGGAGGGCAGTTCAGTGAGATTTGGGTACAGAGTTTCAGCTTAGTACCGCATTCTGCCCTTAGACAGATGGCCAGTCCGAGAGGACTATTCAGGTCCTAGAGGACATGCTTTGGGCCTGTGTTCTTTACTTTGGAGGTTCTTGGGATTAGTTTGTGCCTTTAGCCAAGTTTGCTTATAATAATAGTTTTCATTCGAGCATTGGCATGGCACCTTTTGAGGCTTTGTATGGTAGGCGTTGCAAATTGCTGATTGGTTGGGTTGATGGGTTGGAGTTTAGGCCCCAGAGTACCGACTTGCTTTGTGAATCCTTAGACCGAGTCAGAGTGATTCAGGACAGACTTTGGGCAGCTCAAAGTAGGCAAAAGAGCTACGCTGATCGTAGACTTCCTACCTTGGAGTTCAGTGTTGGTGACTTTATGTTTCTCCATGTGTTGCCCATGAAGGACGTGATGAGATTTGTTAGGCGGGGCAAGCTTAGCCCCAGGTACATTGGGCCATTTAAGATTCTTTGGAGGGTTGGTAGTGTTGCCTATCAGTTAGCGTTGCCTCTGATATTTCCTGCTATGCACTCGGTTTTCTATGTATCGATGTTGCGATGGTATATTCCAGATGAGTCTCATGTGTTGCAGTGGTACACAGTTCAGTTGGATGAGAGTTTGGCTTTCGTTGAGGAGCCAGTAGCTATTTTGGCCAGAGATGTTAAGAGGTTGAGATCTAGAGAGATTTCGGTTGTGAAAGTTCAGTAGAGTCACCGTCTGATTGAGGGGCTACCTAGGAGACTGAAAGAGAGACGCAGGCTCAGTATCTGCAGTTGTTTGAGCCTTCAAGTACCTCCTTGGTCTTCACTTTCAAGGAAAAAAGTCTTTTTTAGTAGTGGATGATGTAATGACCCTTTTGGGCATTCCCACATTTACGCTTTTCTTGTACTGTTAGAGCTTTCCTGTAGCGGCCCCAGATCATTTATGGCTTGCTAAGACCGGTGGTTCGGTGCCCTGGCCGTTCATTTGGTCGTTAGTTGTTTTCCTATTTTAGAGCCTTAATTTAGGATATCATTGACTTCGGTCAACATTCTTGGTAAACGCGCTCAGAATCGAATTTCGATAGTTCCGTTAGCTCCGGAGTGCGTATTTCGACAGTGTGTGTAGGCTAGTAGGTAGGAGTGTGTTTGCTTTTTTCTTTTATTATTGATCCGATTAGTAATCGTAGTGTTACGCTTATAGTATCTTGTTCTTGGATTCCTCGTGGTAGTATTTGTGGCAGTGCCCTGTTTCTGTCTGTTGTTTGTTACTACATATTACTCCTATCGTCTCTTGTAGTTTTGTCTTGTATTTGTATCCTGTATCTTTGTTACGTCCTTTTTAGCCTATTTTTAGACTGTTTTGTCTTGAGCCGGGGGTCTATCGGAAACAGCCTCTCTACCTCACCTCTGAGGTAGTGGTATAGACTGCGTACACTCTACCCTCCCCAGACCCCACGCTGTGGGAATACACTGGGTATGTTGTTGTTGTTGTATAGATCCTTGGTCGGGGTCTGGGAGCTTAAGGTTTGTTTTTGTGTGGGTTTTTGTGTTTTCTAGCCAGTTGAACTTAAGTTTGACTTTGGTCAACATTCGGAGAAGACGGTGATAAGTCGGTAATCTACCAACTTATTGAGCCTTTTCTCATGAATTATTGCTATGTTTTGATGAGATTTAGAGGTTCGTATGGCCTTTATTGATGTCTATGCAGGTACTTGTGATCAAAGATAGAAAATAAGGAAATAGATTCAAAAAGAGCCAAAAAGGAGTGAAGTGTGAAGTGAGCAAACAAGACGAAGATTCTGCTGAGAGATGCGGCGCTCGTGCAAAACGCACTTGCCTTGGTACGGAATGCACCTTACACTGCATAGAGCTCGAAGATTACTTCAGGATCTGCTAAGGGGTGTGGTCGCTATGTGACGCACACAATTCCTTGTGCGAACCGCACCCTACTTCGCATGAAGCTTCCTAATTGTCCTGAGTCACTGGATCACTAAAGAGGGTGTGCAACACGCACATGCTGACGTGTGAACCACACATCGTGCCGCACACCACCCGAAGGGCAATTTTGTTCAAATTTATGTGATGTTTTGGGAATATTTAAAAACCCATTTTAGGCACAATTGAAGACAATTTTGTTAGTTCTCATAGTTTTGAACAATTCTTAGCTTTGTGAACAAGTTTTCCCTTCTAAGAATAAGAAGAGGGTTTCTCCTAATTCCTTCTATCCAACTCTTAGAATCACCATTTGTGTACAAATTGAGCTTGGATATTGAGAAATTTAGCTTGAATGGAAGGGAAATTGTATCACCCATTTGGTATATATCTTTCCTTAAGCATGAGTAGCTAAACCTCCTATCTAGGGATGTGTTGATGATGGGTACTTGATAAGTGGGTGTGGGTGTTGCTAATTCTTGTTTATAAATGCTTATTTGATGTGGGTCTAGTGATTTCACTATATTTTAACTCTAAAATTGGTGGTTGCAAACATTGATTTTCCTTACTTGTGATACGATCATGGTTAGCTTGGAGCATATTAGGAGGGACTTCTACATATGGATGATAGCTTGGAGTCCAAAGGAAGTTATGGAGCAACAAATACACAAGGCCATGAGTGATCAACATGTCATTTGAGCAATCAAGAAGGGCTCTTGTGGGTTATTTCCAAAATAGTCACTTTTGGACTATTTTTTTAATAGCCTATTTGTGTAAAGACAATAACTATAAATAGTTGCATTAGCCATTTTCATACTTAGATTATTGATGATTGAATTGTCTTGAATAGACTTGATATTTATTTACTTTCGCTTAGGGTAGTGATTGGGTTAAATTCCAATTGTTAGCTTAGATCGAGTGATTAGGGTGAATTTCCGAATTGCTTGTGTTATCTACTTTGCTTGATCGATCATCGAGTTATCATCTTGTGGATTCAATTTGGTTTCTCGGGCATTGGATTGAGTTCTCTTCTCTCTTGGTTGATTGTGGATTCAATTAGCCCTTCTTTCTTCTATTCTCATCCCTTTTTCTAATCTATCCCTCTATCTTCAATTTGTGTTGTTTATTTTTGTGTTTTCGATATCGATTGAGATCGTTATCATCTTGGTATCAGATCTTAGGTTTTAAGAGTTGTTCCATCAATTTTTAAGTCCTAGGTTCATAAATTTGAAAATTAAAAAAAAACAGTCCAAAAAAATCTGAAAATTCATTTTGATTCATGTTTTGTTTGAGTTTCCAACACTAGATTCGTGTTTCTCTAGTATTTAGGAGTCTAGATCTGAAATTTGGATTGATTTGGAGGTGTTTCAAAATTTCACCATTGTTGAACTTGAAAAAACTTGAAGAAGGTGAAATGAGTTTGTTATTTGGGGTAAAATTGGAGCTTGAAAAGCATTGGAGTTTGTTCTTTATAGCAAGGAGAGCTTAAATATCGAATTTCCTCGAATTTGGAGCTAAAATAAAGTAGTTATGAAGATTTGAAATTTACTTGTTAATGGTGTTCTTCATAGCTTGAAGATGGAGAAAATGAGTTTATTTTTGGCTTGAAATTGAAGGCTAAAAATTATTGGGGTTTGTTCATGGTGTTGAAAGGAGCTCATATTTAAAATTTGATAAAGATTGGAGTTAAATTAAGGGAGTTGTGAATTTTTGAAATTCATCCATGTTCATAGTGTTCTTCATGAAATTCATATATTATTGAGGAAGAATCTTCAAAAAGGTGGTGTTTAATCCAAAAGGAGAGAAAGAAGAAAGAGTAAAGGTGTTTGTGGGGCCAAAAAAGTACAAAAAATATCTGAAAAATTGAAAAAAAAAAGGATTTTCCAGCTCAATTCAGCGCCCAAACAGAAGCTGCCAGCTGTCCAGACCCCATGTGCAGCCTCGCCCCGTCAACGGCTCACCTGCGAGCCGATATGACCGTCGGCTTCCGCGTCAGCCACACGGCTTCCGCGTCCAGCCGCGGCTCAGCTCCTCTTGCGTCGGCTTCCGTGTCTAGCCAGCAGCTCCATGCCCTTGCGTCGGCTCCAGTGCTCCAGCCATCAGCTCCAGCGCCCAGCCATCAGCTCCAGCGCCCAGCCATCAGCTCCAGGCCTCCCAGCGACGGCTCCTAGCCTATTTCGCCCAGCCAGCTCCATTTTTGGAGCAATTTTCAAGTTCATCTCCACTATTTGAAGCTTTTCTTCATGGATTTCAACCAAATTTCTTTCCAAATGATTTTTTTTAGTCAAAATCTTGGTAAATTAGTTTCCTTTTCATTAAATCTACCTTCTTTTAGGTTCATAGCTTGATTTTAATTGGTAGATTACCCTACTAAATATTATCAAGTTCTTTCAGTTCATTTTTTTTCTTGTGCGTTTCTTTGAGTATTTTTCTCATTTTATTTCGTAGTTAATTTCTTGATTCAAGTCCTTTTAATTTTATTTGAGCCGTCCTTCCTTCAAGAGTCACAAGGATCCATTCCTCCACAAAGATAGATAACCTTGAATTGATTGAGCAAAACTAGTAACACTATAAATTTGGGAAAGAAGCCATAGAAGGTGAGTTGAGAGTTCACATAAAGAGTGGCGTGAGGATTTTATTACTAACTTATTTTCTAGTTTTGTAGGTACAAAACGTGCTATAAGGAAGTATGTCCTCTATAGCTTCGGATCTTTATGATGATGAAATGGGAGACTATGTTTGTAGCAATGGAGGCTATGAGTATGATGATGATGGGGATTGTGGAGGCTATGATAATAGCCATGATTTTGAGCCATATGGTGATGAGAACTACTACTTCGGAGATGGATGTGAAATGAATGGGGCTTATGGCTCTTATGATGAACATGAAGGAGTAGAAGTATCTTATGATGAAGATGGTGGGGTAGAAGAACCTTGTGATTATTCTTATGATGATGATGGAGAATATGAGGAATCTCACCCTACCTACTATGAGGATGAAGATGACTTGAGGTATAGTTCTTCCTCCCATATACTTTATGAGTCTTGTGATGAGAACACCCATGGAGCTAGAGAATATTCGTATGCCTTTTCTTGTGGTACTTATCCTAGTCAAAGTGGTGTGAGTGGGTATGTGGTACAAGTGAAAGTCATCTAATGACCAAGAGAAAATGTGCATTCCCTACTTGTAGAACTACTATGTCTCATGCTTCTTATCCTAATTTTAATGTGTCTTGTTCTCAATATGGAAATGGTGTTGGAGGTAGGATGGAATGATCAAAGGGACATGAAAGTAGAGTGAAATCAAATGAGCCCCTTCCAGTGAGGGATCTTGAATCTTTAAGAATTAAAGAATTAGGAGATGCCATACAAAGAGGAGTTGACAAGATCATTCGATGGGTTGCCAATCTTAATACCGAGGAGTTACAAAAGATGATGAAGAAAATGATTCCTCATGAAGATGAACCAAAGGAGTTTCCATTAGAAGCAAAGTAAGCTACTCCTTGTGAGGATGGCATTAAGGGGTTAATCATGAAAGTGAAGGCATCTACTCCTTGTGCACCAAAGTGGAAGCTTGAAGTGAAGGGATCATCTAACCCTTCACAAGGGATACTTGGCACTTGTCCGAACTCTAATAAAATTGAGAGACAAAAGATTGAGAGGAGTAAGGGTGTGATAAGTGACAACTCTAGAGTGGAAAAAGGAGAGGTTGTATGGAGTGATGTGAGAGGGTTGTTACAATCTTATCATAACTCATGTAACTTTTCTTGTTTCTCTAGTTGTCTTGATACTTGTGCAGGTATTCTTGGAAGCAAGCCTAGCAAAGAACCTCAAAATATGGAGAATCAAGAGGTGTTAAAAGGCTTCCCAAAGGAGCATTTGTGCTTCAATGTTGGAAACCAAGGTGAAGACAATCATTCATATGAGCTACGAGGTAACAAAGCTAAACCTTACACTTTATTGAAAGTAAAGGATCATTATGTGGCTAGTAGCCAATTGAGTGTAAGTGATAGCCTGTATATGTGTGAGCTTAAAGAGCCTTTACCTTGTGATGATCTTGATGACACCTTGTTGCATGATGATGATGCCATTGTTGTGAGTGCCCAAACACTAGTTGATTCTATAGATGACTTGATTGATTCTTCTAGTAAGATTAATTTGAGTCCATCTAGTGTTAGCACTTGTGACTTGAGTGAAAATATATTGTCATGTAATAGGGTAGTTAAATGCTAGTTGTCTATAATGATGGTAATCATGTGTGTGATTCTTTTGAGCTTGATATGCTATCAACTAGTGTTTATTGTGGTATTGACCAACTTGCTTGTAATGATGACCTACTAATTGAGGAGTTGTGTGATGTGATAAATGAACCTCAATTTAGTAATGGTAATGATATAGTTGGTCATGTAGTTAGTCATGTAGGATCTTTACTTAGAGGTGATGATTCCTTGAGTGTTGATTCCATTTCTTATTCTTGTTATGAGGATCTTGAGATAGAGTGTGAACTTAGGGATAATCCTTTATTCAATGATGGCATGACTAATATGAATTATAAAGATAGTGGTGTGTCTTATAATGTGGTAAGTGTATCCACTCTTGAAGGCTACTAATTATTTGAAAATCCACTATGGTATAATGACACACTTTCCAAAGACAAAACTTTCTTCTTGGAAGATGATAGTACGTCTATTGGAGGGGTTAGTGGTCAAAAGGAAAGGGGTGTATGTTCTCTAATGACCCCTTCATTCTTGTGTGATACCATTCTTGATCAAAGTCTTAATGCTTGTGGATCAAAGGGTGATTCTATATGTGGGCACACCTTGAATGAAGTTCATTTAAGTAACACCTTTCTCTACTACCTCTTTGCATATGATGATGTCCATGTTTGTATGGGATTTATTTTATATAGAGGTAGGAGTTTCTTGGGTTGGTCCATTTGCCTTTGTGACCAAACTATGTGGGCCTTTTATATCTTGGACCCTGGTAAACCCTCATGGGTGTTTGAACCAATACTGACACCACTTTTGGTATGGTCTTATGGGGGAATAGGGAAGCAATTGTGTATTAGGACCTTTGAGGTTTCTTTATTCCATGATATTTCTCATAGTTGGATCCTTTGTATGTTCTACAGCGCATTGATCTTATTTGACACAAATGATAGTTGGTTGTATTTCAAATGTGTGCCTCCTTGGCAAGTTGGTATAGTTTATAACCCATGTGCTAACCCTCATGCTATGAGGATATGTTTTTTGTTTGTCCTTCTTGTGTTTTTACGAGGTTCGAATTCGATGACGAATCCTTTTGAAGAAGGGGAGGATGATATGATTATGGTTAGCTTGGAGCATATTAAAAGGGGCTTCTACATATGGATGATAGCTTGGAGTCCAAAGAAAGTTATGGAGCAACAAATACACAAGGCCATGGGTGATCAAGATGTCATTTGGGCAATCAAGAAGGGCCCTTGTGGGTTATTTCCAAAATAGTCACTTTTGGACTATTTTTGTAATAGGCTATTTGTGTAAAGGCAATAACTATAAATAGTTGCCTTAGCCATTTTCATACTTAGATTATTGATGATTGAATTGTCTTGAATAGACTTGATATTTAGTTACTTTCACTTAGGGTAGTGATTGGGTTAAATTCCAATTGTTAGCTTAGATCGAGTGATTAGGGTGAATTCCCAAATTGCTTGTGTTATCGACTTTTCTTGATCGATCATCAAGTTATCATCTTGTGGATTCAATTTGGTTCCTCGGGCATTGGATTGAGTTCTCTTCTCCCTTGGTTGATTGTGGATTCAATTAGCCCTTATTTCTTCTATTCTCATCCCTTTTTCTAATCTATCCCTCTATCTTTAATTTGTGTTGTTTGTTTTTGTGTTTTCGATATCGATTTTGATCATTTTCGATTGAGATAGTTATCAACTTGGTTGTGTTCTTGCTTGACAAAGAGGCTCATAACTTCGGATATGAAATTTCTAGTAGGAACTTGAGCTTCCATCTAGATTGAGGCTAGAAATAGCTCAAATCGATGGAATCACCCATTTAAAGGTCTAAGCTAGAAATAGTGTGACCTCCCTAAGCATTAGCATGGTTGTTTATTACTTAATCAATAGTGCTTGACTTAAGACTGTTGAATATATGGTTGTTGATCGAGAGATGAATAACCATACCTAAAATCAAAGTTACCCATGTCGATTGGCATGAATAAGCAATCACCCTATCTCATATTATAGTCCCATTTGACACACATCCCTAGTCTTCCTTTCTATTATCTACACTCATTTTTACTTTATTTGCTTTATTGAATTGCGAAGTTGTGACAGATTTCCAATTCCCCCCTTTTTACATTACTCACTCTCGTTGTGAAGTCTATTTTACAATCACCTAGGGTAAGCTCTAAATTCCCTATGGGATCAACCCTGACACTTGTTGGGAACTATAAATATGGTTTGCTCTAACGATCGTCGATACCTCTTATTAGGAGAGTACGCTTGAGCATTATCACATGGCCTCGAATGGAATTTTTGACAGTGTTGTTAGCTCTGGAATGTCGACTTTGGGCTAGGGTGACCTTTGATTTGGGTCTTGAGGCTTCCAGACTCGTTTTAGGCCATGGTGTTCTATTTTGGAAAGATTGGCCTAAAGTTGGTTTTTGGGCATGGGGCCCACTTATTTTTAAATCGACCTCCGTTGGGATTTTCATCAATTTTGTTGAGTCCAGAATGCTATTTTTAGTCAAATAGCTCATCTCGTTTGTGACCGTAGGATCCCAGACTCATTCCCGAAGGTCCGTTCGATCAAAATCTGCCAAAGGTTGGCATAGCATGTTGTTGTTGCGGGTATGGGCGCCAGGGCATCTCCAGGGCCGTGCATGCGCGCGCGCTTGCGCCTGGGCGACGCTCCTGCGTGTCGGCCAAGCCTTGGCCTCCAGTGCCCCTGTGCACGCCAGCTCACCAGGGCGCCAGTGGCATATGGCCGCGCCTGCGCGTGCGTGCCTACACGTGCGCGCCAGTGCCTGCATGGTCGCCGAGGCGCCTGAGCAGGCTAGCTTATAAGTTGTTTCTCCTTCAAAATTCCAGCTTACTTCTCCAACTTCCAAAATGCATTTCTTCTCCATTTTTACTCCAAATATCACCATTTTAGCACCTGATCATCCCCATAGCTTGGAGGACTAATTATTTACGGTCCATGCTCGTTCAAAGCCTCTTGAATCGGTAAGTTTCTTGTTAAAATTCTGTTAAACTTCCATAAATTCCCTCCTTGTTTTCCCTTGGTTTTTGGATTGTTTTAGCCTTAATTCTTGGTCCGTTTCCACTGAATTTGGGGGCATGAACTCCTAGGAACATGTGGAACATTGTGCTATATTTTATTTTTGGCCTCCAGTTGCGGGACCCACGGGCCTGCCGGTAACCCAAATTTTGAACTAACTATAATTATTGCAATATGGTTAATGTTAATCTTGTTTTAATGCATAGTTTATGTTTATGATAGTTTGACTTTGTTTCGGAGCTTCTCGGAGCGGTTCGAGCTTGGACGTCATCGTTTCATCAGCTTATCGTCGGACGACAGGTAGTTTATGGTTTAACTCTTTTAGACTTCACATATATAGGATATAATTATACTAATTAACATCCTTAGGTTGGGTTTATTGGCTTGGTACCCCAGACCTTGCCCGTTCTTTCATGTCTGTATTATTTCACTCGTTT
Source organism: Jaltomata sinuosa (assembly GCA_003996215.1). Lineage (NCBI taxonomy): Eukaryota > Viridiplantae > Streptophyta > Magnoliopsida > Solanales > Solanaceae > Jaltomata > Jaltomata sinuosa. Next base: position 192,122 of record QJPP01007013.1, on the reverse strand, counting down.
GGTTGTAGAATTCATTATAGTTGCTTATATCACCCTTCTGGTCCTGTGTGGCCTTGAATTTGACTCTGGACCATAGATGGTGGGTTATTAGAAATGTCCGTGAGTCCTCGACATCGATATTGCGATCTTAGGCTGGTTATCTGTGTTGTAGAGTTATTGGAGCCTGTGCAGCGCTGATATGTTAATTTTGAGCCGTTGGGCTACTGTTTTTTCTTGAGCATGCCATTATCATGCATATAAAGAGGTTTTTTGCATGTTTTACTATGGTTTTGGCTTCGGGCCTACTATTGATGGTTTTCTAAGCCTTGCATGGCCTCGAGGACCCATTTTTGGTAAAAGTGGTTATAAAAGGTTTTGGAAATGATTTTCATGGATCTTCTTGGGGTAAGAAAGTTAATAGGTTGATTTTATCACTGTTTTCAGACTATTACTAGACTCGGCGGGGCCAGAGTTCTAGACATATATTACTATTGATTGGAGATGATATAGAAATCGGTTAGGCCGAGCATCAGACTTGTTTTACTACTGTTTTAGAGCCGGTTATGTCTGGGCACCCTTGTATGGCCTTTTCAGACTCATTTAACCGATTTAGACCTAGATAAACCCCAGGCATATATTTTTGAGATTTGATTACTAGTTTGGATCCAGATTCACTCCGGACTGTTACATTGAGGTTACGAGAGTTAGTATATGGTCGAGGACCTCCATGGACCTTGCTCATCCGCACCTGGGGCTACGTGCTGAGTGTGCTTTAGGAGGGGTATACGGTGTAGTTGAGATATACGGGTCGTGTCCTTTCATGTATCCTACCTGTTGGGGCCATAGGCACCGGAAGGGGTACATACGAGGTTATTATTCCACTTGGTTTTCACTATTGCATCATATCATCCATTTGTGTGAGACTCCACCCTTGTTTATTGTATGATGAGTGTACGCTCTGGTATTATGGGATGCTGGAGGGTTTGTTTTCACTTGTTTGTGTTCCTTGAGTGTATGGGCGCCCGTGGGGACTGTAGGTAGACTTATTATTACTCTATCGAGATATTGGTCCTTATTGTGATTACATATGGTGATGGGATATTGAGGGCTGTATTATATACATTTGGTTCATTTGGTAAACTATAATTGGGCTCCCGGTTGCTTCTTTCCTGATTTGAGAGTATTATTATTAGCATGGTTTGGTTATTAATCTTGTTTTCGAGCATGTTATTGTTATTCCTCTTTCCTCCTTCCCTTTTTACTTGAGTTTACTGGTATACTGCCTATTTTTAATTTTTTTTATATATAATGTTATTACGAGGATCCCAGGTGCGTTACTTCTTTCTTTCACATGTTTCTGTGATATATATATTCTAGTAGCTAGCCAAGCATGTTGTTTTCTTCTTGTATCCTTCTGTGCTAGCTTTCGTGTACTTATTTGTTATTTTTTGTGACTACTTGCTTCTCTTCTGCTATATTATTGCCTTTATATCTTATATGCTCCCAGTCAGCCTATGATACCTACTGGGTACCCATTTGTTAGGAATTGGTGCCCATATTACATTCTGCATCTTCCTGGTGTAGATCCTAGTGTGAGACATCATCGTTGATCCGTTAGAGACTCGTACGGGCTGACTTTTTGTACCATTCGAGACTGAGGGTAAGCTCTTGGCGACTGAAGCTTAGCTTATAGTTTTATCTTTTGTATCATGTACTCTTTTACTATTCGGAGACATATGTATATATTATTTTGGATCCTTTTGTACTCTATTGATGTAGTTCTGGCTTTTATGCTATGATACCAGGTTTTGGGTTGGGTTTAGCTTCTATATATATCCCTGTTATTGCTTTTCTTTATTTTATATCCCTTGCTTCCCCTTATATTATGTTTTCTTCCACTTTCTTATTAGATAGTAGCCCATTACTAACCATTCTAGGCTACGGAGATTAGTTTGCCTACTGGGGGGTTGTAGGTTCTATCATGACCGAGAAATTGGTTCATGACATTCTCATCATTTTCACATTCTGGACTGTGCTACTAGGATGTGTACCCTTCTGGCGCTGATTTAGGGTTGTAGACATTTGATCTAGCTGCTCTCAATCTGCTTGATAGCTGTGGCATATGACTCAACCTTTTGATTCATGCCTGCGATGTCAGCATGAATTTTCTTCAAGCTTTTATCAGTTATTTCCACCTTTTCCAGCACTTTAGCCAACATGTATTCCATTCTTGAAAAGTTGGACCCCTCTTCACGGTTAACAGAAGGAACGTATAAACCACTCTTATCATTATTATATATGTTCCTCTTGTTCCAGTTTCCATCTCTATCTCTGCCTCTGCTCCTATCTCTATACCCAGATCGATTGTAATTGTTGTCTTTGTTATAGTTCTGACCTTGATTCACTTGACCTTGCCAAGTGTCTTGATTAGACCCTTGGTCGTTGGCCCAGAAACTCGCCACCTGATCATTTAGATAATTCGCCTATTTGTCAGATTCAGAATCATGCCTAGGTGCTTTCCCTTGTGAACCAACTACATTAACCTTTTCATATCTGGTACCCATGACATTCTTTGGAATGAGGCCGATGTTCATCTTCATCTATGCTATCTCTTGACCATAATCCTCATATAGCTTATGCTGGTCTGCAGACTTTCCAATAGCATAAGTTCTAGTTGGAACTTCAGATTCTCTCAAGTGCCAAGCCATGTTCGTCTTAGTGACTTTGTCAAGCATCTCAACTGCCGCTAAATAAGTGTTATCCATATGACGGATATGTAAAGTAAACTACCGAGAAATCCATACAACGGATATGTAAAGTAACCACCCCAACACCCCAACACCCCAAGGCTGACTAACTAAGCTAAGGCAAGCAACAATATATCTATATGTATATAACTACCACTAAAGGCACTACACCGGCTACACTAAGACCTACAGGTACAAGCAAAGGTAATACTAAGGATCCCAATCCCCGATTCTAAGCTAAAACCTAAATTGACTACTAGAATCCAATCCTTTAAAATCCCTATTCAATCTATAAATTCCCACTAATAGTAAGCACAAACCATATAATCATCTTATATGAGCTAAGTCTAGAAGTAAGTAAGACGTAGCCTACTTCAAAGACAATCACGCACGCTCACACCCTCTAGACCAGAGCTTTTACTTTATGGGAAGCCTCCGACTACTATCATGCTAGCATAATGATAATCTATTCTTTAAAACATGAAAAATGACACCCATATTGCAATTTAACGATTCAGGTAAAAAAACTGAGTGAAAAATCACCCATGGGGCCTATATGCAAATTTTAAAAACAAAACCAAGATAAACATCCCTCGTGGGACCAGGATCACTTGCTCAATTTATTAAGTAAAACCAGCTTTAAACTCGAGATCAAATCAGCCCCCAAATCCCAAGAATAATTCAAGAATTTAACTAAGAGATTTGAGAGAATTTAAAGGTTGGAAACTTAAATTCGAAGACGGGAATCAACCACGAATGAGAAAATAATCACCCAACCAGCCTAAAGTGATCCCACACTATAATTTGGAGCTTAGATCTTAATGGAAATGGAGGAATTTGAGTTTGAGAGTTTGAAAATAAAAGAAAGAAGCTATATATACTGCCAGGGGTCCTTTATTTTGATCACAAAGGACCCCACACAGTCACGATGACCATGATAGGTAGGCAAATGTACTTTAAGATTTGCAATTAGTATGTGGTCACTGACCTCCATAGACCCTGACGTTCCTGAATTAAGAGCTACGAGCCGAGGTTGCCATAAGAAGGGGTGTACGGTGGAGTTGAGGTACTCGGGAGAATTCCTTCCATGGATCCTTCCTCTATTAGGCCTTTTAGGTACCAGAGGGGGTAACATACGGGTTACTATTATACTGGTTTTGTCACATTATCATCATCATGCATCTTGTATTCGGATTCTACCCTTGTTTGCTATTTTCCCAGTGTACGCTCTGGTAGTATGGTATTCCAGAGGGTTTGTTGTCACTTGATTGTGTTCCTCAGTTGTATGAGCGGCCATTAGGACTGTATGTAGATATTATTGCTTATCTCATATTATAGAGCTTGTTATGGCCTTCAGTACTTGGTGATTTAGCGGGTTCTAGCCCGTTGAGGCTCCGATTGTTGGATATTTTGATCATTGATGGATTAGTGGGTCCCTTATTTATTTGTGGCACTGTTTATGTGGCCTTCTGGGAAGTTGTGAGCTAGGGAGTTCTACCCTCTTTTGTGGTTCTGAGTAGTGATTTTCGGTGCTTTGTGGAGTAGTTTATTCCATCCTAGGTTTGAAATTGGGAGGTGGTTATGTGTTTCTCTTATCTTGAAAGGTGTTTTAAGCATGATTCTGTTCGTTTATTGCTTCTAGCTTGAAAATGTTGGCTTGCTTTCCTTCTTTCCCTTTTTACTTGAGGTTACCGATATACCTCCATGTTTCTAAACTCTCTCTTTATATATATTGTTGTTGCAAGGATTCCAAGTGCATTCTTCTTTCTTTCACCCGTGTTTCTGTGTTATGTATATCTTCTGTGCTAGCATTGTATGCTTGTAATTCTTGGTTGACTTCTCTCCGTGCTAGTTTCCTTGTGCTTTCTCTATTGCTTCAGTGACTACTTATTTTCTATCTGCTATATTACTGTTTTTATATCTTCTATGAGCTCAGTCGGCCGATGATACCTATTGGGTACCCGTTGCTTAGTAATTAGTGCTCATACTACACTTATGCATCTTTTTGGTGCAGATATTAGTGTGAGCTTTTGTCGTTGATCGCGTGGAGACTTGTGCAGCTTTTGGATATTTGAGATTAGGGTGAGCGCCTGTTGACTGGGGCTTGACCATATCTCATATTTTGGCACTATTACTCTTTGTATATTCGGAGACAGTTGTACTTATTATTTTCTTACTACTAGCACTTGTATTCTATTTAGAAGCTCATGTACTATCGATACCAAGTCTTGGGGTTGGTGTAGCTTCCTTATATATATATATATATATATATATATATATATATATATATATATATTAAGGTTGTTGCTTCCGCGTTGTTCTATCTTCATATTCTTCTTATTTTTTCTTATTGTGCGTATTGGTTAGGTAGTAGCCCATTACTAACTCTTCCGGGCTAGGGGAATTTTTTTGCCTACTGGGGGGTTGTAGGTGCCATTATGACAAGAGAAATCGGGTCATGACAAAAGCCTATCATATATAATACTCCCTTCGTCCCAATTTATATGACCTAGTTTGACTTGACACAAACTTTAAGAGAGAAAGAAAGACTTTTGAAACTTATGGTCTAAAATAAGTCTTAGATGTTTGGGTGGCTATAAATTATTTTATTAAGGGTAAAATAGGGATTTTAAAGATAAATTATTACTAAATAAAGAAATGTGTCATTCTTTTTGGGACAGACTAAAAAGGAAAGTGAGTCATATAAAAAGGTACAGAGAGAGTAATAATTATTCAACATATCTAAATTTACTATCTCTGTTAAAATATTAACAAATTATAAAACTCTTATAAAATAAATACATACACTAATATATCATAATTAAAGATTTTTTATAAATATTTAAGACATTTTAAGAAGGCAATAGAATTATATCTTTTTATCAAATTCTAATTTAAATAAGATATTTCAAATACGTGCGGTATTAACAAAATCTTCAAATTTAGGTTCGTACGCCTTCCATATAAGACCAAGGAAAACGTTAAACACCTGAGGTGTTACAAGATTAAGGAAAAGCTTCAGGATTTTTTTAGTAATGGGTTCATTAGGCCTAGTTTGTCTCTGTGGGGTGCTTCCATATGTTTGTGAATAAGAAGGGGGATCCTTTTGTATATGTATTGACTATAGGCAATTGAATAAGGTGAATACTGAGGACAAGTATCTGATGTCACATTTCAATGACTTGCTTGACCAATTGCAAGGTGCAACAGTGTTTTCTAATATAGAGTTGAGGAATCACGGCGGCAAATATTCCAAAGACTACCTTTAGGACTTATCTCATTATCCATGAGTTCTTACTCATGTATTTTGGTTTGAACAATGCCCCAATAGTATTTATAAAGTTGTTCAACCATGTGTTCAAGGCATACTTTGGATTCGGTTGTCATAGCATTCATCGGTGACATCTTAGACTACTCGGGGAGTAGGGAGGAGTGTGAACAACATTGAGAGTTGGACTTCAGACTTTATGGTTTAAAAGATTATTTGAAATGAATTGTGAAGGGGTCTCTTTCAATTGCGGTGATATTGACTTGATTGACTCAGAAGAATATTCCTTTCTAGTGGCCCAACAAGTGTGACACGAGCTTTCTAAAGCTTAAGGCCTTGTTGACTTTGGCTCTGATTCTAACTCTTCCAATTTAGGGATAGTATCGTATATGACATGATTTTAGAATTGGTGGATTATATGTTGATGCTGCATGGTGGATGCTTTAGTCTAGAAGGCGATGAGTATGGGAGAGTTTGGTTTTTCTAGTGGCAAAGGAGCGAACATCAGCTTTGGACACCCAGTCCTTAGCCAACAGGTTGGTTAGTCTTGGTGGTAGGCTTACAAGGTACATTTAAGAGATTTGATACTTTTGGGGTCATTGTGGGTAGGTTGATCAAGTATGCTCACTTTCTGCCGATTTAATCTTTATACATGATAAGTCGGTAATCTACCAACTTATTTAGCCTATATCCATGAACTATTGCTATGTTTTGAATATATTTAGATGTTCTTACGGCCTTTATTGATGTCTATGCAAGTACTTTTGATAAATGATGAGAAACAAGGAAATGGACCCAAAAAGAGCTTAAAAAGAGTGAAGTGTGAAGTGTTTGGAAAAGCTGGAGATTCTGACCTGAAAAGCGGTGGTCGTGCGACACGCACAAACTGAGGTGTGAACCGCACCTCCTACGCATGAAGCTACAAAAGCCACTGAAGAATCTGTTAAGTGGTGCGGTCACTGTGCAACGTGCACATTCCAAAGAATCACACTCCCTTTGCATAAAGCTCCTAAAGTTAGTTGATGTCACTGGTCCAACAGAAGAGGGTGTGCGACGCGCACATCACAACATGCGAACTGCACGTTGCGCCGCACACCACCCGAAGAGGAAATTTTGTCCTAAATTTTAGTGACATTTTGAGAAACTATAAAAGGCCAATTTAGGCATAATCGTAAAGAGATACTTCATTCCTGAATATTTTAGAAAGCTTTTTGCATTGAGAACAAGTTTTCTTCTCCAAAGAGAAGAGGGTTTTAATCCATTCTCTTGTTTAACCATTTGTGTACTCAAATTGAGCTTAGAACTTGAGATTCAACTCCAATAAAGAGGATTTTGACTTACCCATTTGGTATATCTCTCTCCTTTGCTATGAGTGGCTAATTGCTCTTTTCTAGGGTGTGTTGAAGATGGGTGTTTGACAAATGGGTATGGGTATTGTTAATTCATCTTTATAATTGTTTATTTGACATGGGTCTAGTAGTTTCACCAAGTTTTGATCCTAAAATTCATGGTTGCAAATATTAGTTTTCATTACTTGACTATGTGATTGCTTGAAAGAGGATTTCATGGTTTTGGATGTGAAATTACTAGTGGGAACTTGGGACTCCATCCAGATTTGAGGCTAGAAATAACTCTTATCAAAGGAATCACCCACTTAAAGGGTCTAAGCTAGAGATAGTGTGACCTCCCCAAGCTTAGATTGATTATTTGTCGATAAAACCGATGATGCTCTAACCGAGATCATCGGATATTTGGTTGTTGATCAATAGATAGCAATCCATACCCATGACCAATGCTACTCATGTCAATAAGAGAGAATAAGTGTGAATTTATAATCACCCTATCACATGATTAAATCCCCATCAGATACACATCCCTAGTCGCCTACTCAATATGGTACACCCGCTACACCGCTTTCGTTTATTTTCTTTAATTTGAATTGTGATTGTAGTGACAACATCCCAATTCCCCCGACCTTTTACTTTTCTCATTTTAAGCATTTACTCTCATTTTGAACTCATTTCATACAATCTTCATTTAGCTAGATTCAATTCCATTGGGTATGACCGCGACACCCCTTGGGAATTATAAATTTTGGTTTGTTGCACGATCACCGTGACCTCCAACTTTGGGGAGAACGATTTGAGCGTTCATCAAAACTGGCGCTGTTGTCGGGGACTTGAGTTTATAGCTATTTTTGATTGTTGATTTGAAGTCACTTTGAGAGTGCTTGTTTCTTTTACTTTTGTTTGTTGTTTGTGTTGTGATTAAGCAGACTAGCCTATGAACGAGGCCAACAACAACGAGAGCATTGACGGCTTCATGAAGGCCGATGAGGCTGAGCCTATGATGCAAGGGGGTGTGGGTGCAATCCGCCTACCCTCCATGGTAGGAAATGTTGTCTTTCATGTCACTAGCACCATGCTCCACTTAATCCAAATGAAAGGCCTATTTGGTGGAGCAACACATGAAGTTGCCAACGGGCATATTCGGAATTTTGTGGAGATTTTCCAATCGTTCATTTTTCAACATATCTCCCAAGAGTCCATCCGATTACACCTATTCCTTTTTCCTTGACGGGGGAAGCCACATCGTGGTTGGAAGAGTTGTCGGGTGACTCTATCATATCTTGGGCTGAGTTGGTTGAGGCATTTACTTCGAGATTCTTTCCTCTATCTCGAATTATAAAGCTAAGAGATGAGATTACCAACTGTAGGCAACTCTTAAATGAGCCTCTACATGAAGTTTGGTTAAGGTTCAAAATGAAGCTTCTCTTGTGTCCGAACCATGATATGTCGAACAACGTATTGTTACAAAGCTTCTATCGATCATTGAACTCTCTAAATAAGTTGGTGGTTGACAACCTTGGAGGTGGCACCTTTATGGACTTAGAATTTCCCATTGCCTCAACTTTGTTAGAGCGAATGACACAAGAGAAGCTGATGTGCAAACTTCAGGAGGACCTTCATCTATCTTGGTTAATGAAATGAGGAAGAAGGATGAGGAACGTGATGAGACAATGGCCAAAATAATGACACAAATTGATTCGATGGCCAAGCATATAATGGGAGCTGGTGGTTCTAAGATAGTGAATGTAATCAGTACGCTGAAATTCAAAGCGAGTGATGATGAGTTAATGACAGTGGTTGATAGCAAATTATGCTTTATGTTGGCGGGTTCTCATCCCGGGTATTATCGCTCGAGGGAGAAGAACCAAGGTTGGATTTGAGATAATGAAAGAGAAGGAAATTGGCGGGATAGAGACAAGGATGGTGATCATTTCAATTATCGGAGTTTGAATCCTTATATCCCTCCGAACAAGGTGGACTCTTTCTACCAACCGAGCATAAGCAACCCATGTCATTCCAAGTTGGAGGACATGTTGTCCTTGGTTCTCAAATACGGGAGTGAGCGAGCTAAAGAGTGGAGTCTCAACACTTCATCAAACTGTGAGCTCCCACTCTGCCTCGATCAAGCATCTTGAGGCCCAAATGAACCACCTCTCAAGCAAAATGAACCCGAGGATGAAAGGGACGTTGCCTAGCTACACCATCACCAACCTAAGGAATGATTGATTGAGGTAGTATCATCATGCCGCAAATTTAAATCAAGTGTCGCTTGGGAGGCAACCCAAGTTTCTTTATTTGTTTTTAGTTATCTTTTGTTGTTTTTGGTGTGTTTGTAGAAAATGCATGGATGGAAAAATGAACAAGGGAAAGCAGGGCAAAAATGGGCTGTGCGGCAGACTATGCGGACCGCACAAGAATTGTGCATGTCGCACAACACACCATATGCCAAATTAGAGTGCCTGAAGGAAATTTGAAAAATTAGAGGCGACGTGCGCTGGGCCGTGCGTACTGCATGAGCCCAAGTGCGCGTTGCACCTCCATCGGATGGAGAAACAGACACCTGGGCAAACCAGGGGAGTGCAAAATTCCATGCGGTCCGCACCAAGGTTGGTGTGAATCATATGTCGCGGTGCACGGAAGGTAAATTTGAATTTTAATGGACCTAACTTGTTGACCGACCCAACCCGGAGATGATCGGGCTAAAATTTTCTTCTTTTTTTCTTTTTAAAACCGCCTCTCTTCTCCTTCTTCCACTATCTTTTCTTTCAAACACTCAAAATTCTCTCCCCAGACCTTCCACAAACCTCTCTACTTTTCCAAAAATCTTCTTCTCTTCTATCCCAACCATCTCCACAGCTACACCACCACTGCCACCGTCATTCTTCGATGAGGTCTGTTTGGGTCCCCATTGTTGAAAGTCCAAAAAGCTTTAATTTTCACTCCTCCCTTCATAATATTCACTAGTGGTAAGTTCCCCAACGTTAAATACTTATTTTTATGGAGGTTGGGAACTTATATTGTGAAACATGTTTAATAGAATTACCATGTTGGTTTTGGGTGAGATCCAAAAATTTGGGTCCCCAATTTTGAGTTGTATTGATGATATTGCTTTGTTTCAACTTGGTAGAACCTAAATCTTGTTAATGCATGTTGATTGGTAGTAATTTTTAGCCTTGAAATATGTGCTTGGGGTAAAGTCTGAGTAACCCACTCGTGACTAATGAATGATTTGGCCCGATGATAGATTGGGTGACGTCGTTCTTAAGGGCAAATCATCGTTTGTCATGAGGTTTTGATTGAAAATTGACTCTTGAGGCTGAATTTTGCTGATTGTATGCCCATGATTCATTGTTTGAAGATTATATTTGGGGTGTATGATCTTGTGGGGGGAGGGGGTTAATTGATGCTAAAATTACTGGTACTTATTGTTGCAAGAGAGGGCTTGATGTTCCCAATGATAGATGGGGTAACGTCCATCTTAAGAGAAGTCGTTGAGTTCCTTTCTTGCTTATTGTAGTGTTAATGGAAACCCGGGGAAGTCTAAGTACCCGAAAGTTATGGTCATGATATCCTTTGTCCCCCTTTGTTTATTGTTGATTGGTTTATTGTGTGGTGCCAAGTGACTAAGCACACCTTGCTCTATGAATCATATACGTAACTCACAAGAACACAAGGAACCTAAAATTCCATTTGTGCCTTTGTGCACTTTGCATACGATCCATAGATCTTGACGTGTGGGTCGCACAAGGAATCACACCATGTTGAGAAGAGAGGGCCAGTCACTGCTTCGAGGGGCGACGTCTGGTGAGACACACACTTTGAATGGTGAGAATTGCATCAACGTCGCATCTCGATGGAAAATCCCTGTAGGTTTTTGTTTGCTTGTGCGATAGCATATGCGACGTGCACTCTCTCTGGTGCATTTCACATGTGGTCCGCACAAGCCATCAGTCACCTACTTTATCTTTCTATTTCATTGCATTCCACCCTTTGTAGTTGCCAACTTCTTCTTAGGTTTTATTTCTATTTTTCACTCATAATCTATGGATGCAGAACATGTCTTCTAGCAGGAGGAACACGGGAAGCCAACCAAGGTAATTGTATGCTTCTGAATAAGCAAGGCTCCGATTTGGTGTGGAAGGCATGAAGGCCATCTACATCTAGGACAAGGGTAGAACATTTAACGAAGAGCAGAGCTTTAACTTAGGGGAAGTTGGGGCTGAGGTTTCTAACATGCACCATTAATTTGCTGAACATGATTGGTACCCTTTTCAAGATGTCCCCGAGGGATACTATGAGGAAGTCGTGCGGGAGTTCTTTACGGCCTATCAAGCCACGCAAGATTCAAAAGGGTATAGAGGACCGGCAGAAAAATTTCCCAACCTAAACTCAGTTGTAGTCAGGGGAAAGAAAGTGTGCATTACCCCGCTGCCATCAATTCCATCTATTGGGAAAACCCAATCGAACATGCATTGGGTCTCATGGCTATGCTACAAGTAGAAGTGAAACCATATCGTGAAACTGTTGCTATCCTTGCTCTTTCCACTCCTATGTGGGCCACTGTGGGAGGTGACATCCTGAGAAGAACTCTGCACTTTAAAGCCCATCTGTGGTATGATATTGTTAGAATCCAATTCCTATCCTCTCAAAATGATCAAAAGATAACACAAGAGGGGGCCATCCTAGTTGTTGCCACTATGACAGGGGAACATGTGAATTTTAGTAAAATAGTAGCCATGGTAATTTAGAGGAAAGCACGTAGAGGTAATGACGCATTCCCTTTTCTGGTGCTGATCAGCAAGTTATTTGCAAAGGCCGACATCCCATACTTTAGCTGCAACAAAGTCACACATGCAGTTGGGGTGATTGATCTGGACAAGAAAATAGATAGGGATGCCCCCAGGTTCAAGAGCCAAAGGACTGATAGTGATCAGCTTGATGTTGGAGTAGATGCTACATCAGGGGCACTGACACATACCCCCACATCATTGCACCAAGATATCCTTTGACAAAAAGTGTCTTACAGGACATGGTTAACAAAACATATAATCATGAAAGGCAGTTGAATGATTTGGCTACCAAGCTGCCTGGTATAATACAAAGAGTGATCAAGAATGCGATGAAAGGGGTGGTGGACAGTGTCTCCAAACTCTGCACAAGAATGGATGTTGTTGAAGGTGTGATGTCGGAACTTCAGAAGAATGTGGCCAAAGACAAGGGAAAGCAGTCCATTGAGGAGGCGGATTTGACCACCTTACCTCAGCCCCTCCAAACTCGAGGACCCGTGGATGACTTATTTGCAGCCTATGCAGATGATGATGATGTGCAACCTAGAAATAAGGATCAAGAGCTAGATGATGATCAGAATCCTGAATGTCAGAGGGTTCTCTGAGACTCTATATTTACTACGCACTCCTAAAAGGGTGGTGCTGGCTTGAGTGGAAGATTCTCAGATGAGAAGACATCTGCAAATGATGATGATGATGAGGCCTATTCCTCCAGGGAGTTCCACCTTCTTTCCCTTGAACTATTAGCATTGAGGGCAGTGCTCTTTTATGCGGAGGGGGAGGATTTACTTACTATTTGTTGGATGCCTGTGATTGGGCTTGAGATATTATTTTTATTGTGCCGAGCCTTGATGACATTCTGCTAGATTTTATTTGTCCCTTGTCGGGCGCATTTTGGATGATTGTGATGCTATTGCCCTCGCCGGGCTTGATTTTTATTGACTGAGATTGTGTTGCCGGGTTGGTCTTACATGCCCCATCGTTTCACTACCCGTGCTTTGCAAATGCGCTAAAGGCCTATGCCGAGGCTTGTTTTAAAATGAATCATGAGCGCGTAAGTTGGATATTGCGTTGATAATAGTAGTTTAGAAATAAACTTCGAGGGTTTTCTTAATACCGTGGTTCTTTCCCAAAAAGCAAAAGTTTTTGATTATTTTCTTTTTCTTTTCTTTTGTTTTTGTGTCGAATCGGGTTGGTGTTTCCCTATGATAGATTGAGAGGTGACTTTCTTAAGGGAAAATGCCAATTTTTTGTTTTAGAATTGAGTCCGTAGTTGCTTGTCTCGAAATGGGCTTAGTTTTAGAATTGAGTTTGTAGTTGCTTGTCTCGAAATGGGCCCACCAAAAAATATCTCTTGGCAAATTGTTTTGAAAATAAAGAGAAGAAGAGAAATGAATTTTTGAGGAAAAACATTCTCTTGTCATGACTTGCACACTCTCGCTTTGGCTTGATTGACTCACAAACGAGTGTGTGCTGAACTCAAAATAGCTTGTCGAAAATCATTTGTCCCAATTGATTTTGGGACTACTGAAAGAAGTCTTGTGGTATGATGCCTTGTGTGGCGAGGCTTTACCTTGATTATTGTTCATAAGTGTCGTCTAGAACTTGCCCCAAACATGATTCAAGGCAAAATTCTAGGTGTGACCGAGCTTGGAAGATGACCTTAGGCCCTTTTTGATAACCACTTTGCCCTAATGACTTCAACCCTAGTGAAACCCTTTGAGATTGTGACCGTTATTTGGCACCTCGTTAACACCCTTGACCTTTTTGGAACCTCTATCTTGGCACCCATCCTCCCTAATTGCTTGAAAATGAAATGTAGGCTAAAAGCCTAAGTTTGGGAGGGGGGGGGGGAATGAAGGATAACATAGATATGATCAAATGTGGAGAAGAAAAGAAGTGCACTCAAAGTGAAAGGTAGCACCTTAGGTTTGAATTGAAAATTTTGTCCAAAAGTTCAATACAATGAGCAAAATGAAAAGAAAAAATAGGTGATACCAAACAAAGGCAATACAAGGAGTTTGAATAATCATGAGTAAAAAGGAGAAATCTTGGGTTGTGTGAGGGAGAAATAAGGTGAAGTTGAAATTTGGAAATGTGAGCGGTTTTCGAAATGAGAACAGAGAGCATTAGGGAGGTGTAACCACTTGAACCAAATGAAATCCTCACCTTAGCCCTAGCCAACATCGTAACCCACAAGTCCTTTGTGATTCCGAGCTTGGCTGCCCTACATTAGTGGCGATATACATGAAGGGCAAGCCTATGGTTTGACGCATGTGCACTTAAACTTCCTTGAGAGAGTGAGAGTTTTTTTTGGTTCTCCTATAATCCCGATTGTTTGTGAATTAAATGATTGTGAGTGGGATTCTCTCTTGTGGTGAGTGGCATCATGCACTCGAATTGAAACATGAGGTCTCTCTTTCAATTGAGGGGAATAAATGAGACAAGTTGTATGGCAAATCTCGAGGCAAACCTTGATGGTCCATGCCAATGACCTAAGAAGCTTAAATGTCTTGTTTTGAATGACAAAATTCCCTTGATTTTGAATGAGAAATGAAGTCCTTTTGGAAAAAGTTTTGAAATGGCTAAAAGCCTTGAGTTTGTGGTGGTTCAAATTGAGATGAGCATAGTAGTTGAGTCTTTTACTTGAGTCTTTTGTTTATTTTTTTAGTATAGATTAGTATTTTGTGCCATAATTAAGTCTAGATCATAATTCGTTCCTTGCCTTGTGAGTATCTTGCTTGAGGACAAGCAATCGTTCAAGTTTAGAGGTTTGATAAGTCGGTAATCTACCAACTTATTGAGCCTATATCCATGAATTATTGCTATGTTTTGAATAGATTTAGAGGTTCTTATGGCCTTTATTGATTTCTATGCAGGTACTTTTGATAAATGATGAGAAACAAGGAAATAGACCCAAAAAGAGCTCAAAAGAAGTGAAGTGTGAAGCGTTCAAAAAAGTTGGAGATTTTGACCTGAAATGCAGTGGCCGTGCGACACGCACAAGCCGAGGTGCGAACCGCACCTCCTCCATGCGAAGCTGCAAAAGCCACTGAAGAATCTGTTAAGGGGTGCAGTGCTGTGCGACACGCACATTCCAAGGTGTGAACCACACTCCCTTCACATGAAGCTCCCAAAGTTAGATAAAGTCACTGGTCCAACTGAAGAGGGTGTGCGATGCGCACATCATGACATGCGAACTGCACGTCGCACCGCACACCACTCGAAGGGGTAATTTTGTCCTAAATTTTAGTGACATTTTAGGAAACTATAAAAGTCCAATTTAGGCACAATTGTAAGGAGATACTTCAGTCCTGAGTATTTTAGAAAGATTTTTGCATTGAGAACAAGTTTTCCTCTTCAAAGAGAAGAGGGTTTGAATCCATTCTCTTGGTTAACCATTTGTATACTCAAATTGAGCTTAGAACTTGATATTCAGCTCCAATAAAGAGGATTTTGACTTACCCATTTGGTATATCTCTCTCCTTTTCTATGAGTAGCTTATTTTTCCTTTCTAGGGGTGTATTGATGATGGGTGCTTGACAAATGGGTGTGGGTATTGTTAATTTATCTTTATAATTGCTTATTTCACATGCGTTTAGTAGTTTCACCAAGTTTTAATCCTAAAATTGGGGGTTGCAAATATTAATTTTCATTACTTGACTATGAAATTGCTTGAAAGAGGATTTCATGATTTCGAATGTGAAATTACTAGTGGAAACTTGGGACTCCAACTAGTTTTGAGGCTAGAAATAGCTCTTACCGAAGGCATCACCCACTTAAGGGTCTAATCTTTAGATAGTGTGACCTCCCCAAGTTTAGATTGGTTATTTGTCGATCAAACCGATGATGCTCTAACCAAGATCATTGGATATTTGGTTGTTGATCGAAAGATAGCAAACCATACCCATGACCAATGATACTCATGTCAATAAGCGAGAATAAGTGTGAATTGATAATCACCCTATCCCATGATTAAAGCCCCATCGGATACATATCCTTAGTCGCCTACTCAATTTGGTACACCCGCTAAAATGCTTTCGTTTATTTGCTTTAATTTGAATTTTAATTGTAGTGACAACATCCCAATTCCCCCAACCTTTTACTTTTCTCGTTTTAAGTATTTACTCTCATTTTGAACTCGTTTCGCACAATCTTCATTTCACTAGCTCCAAGTCCCTTGGGTACGACCCCGACACCCATTGGAATTATAAATTTTGTTTTGTTGCACGATCTCCATGACCTCCAACTTTGGGGAGCATGATTTGAGCGTTCATCAGTATAGTTCAGAGAGGTTGGTTTAGATCTACATTCAGGAAGATGTATGTTTGTGTTGGGTGCTTGTTTCTATCACTCTCGATTGTAACACTTAGGTTATGTCATATTTTTGGAGATTGTTTCAGAGGAAGTTGAGTACCCAGGTTGAGCTCAGCACAACATTCCATCCGCAGACTGACTCAGTTGAGATGACTATTTGGGTTCTAGAGAATACGCTTTGAGCAGGTGTGATGGATCTTTGGAGGTTAGTCAAACTATTTCTTTGATTTGTGGAGTTTGTATTTATGATAACTACAATTTGAGCATTCAGATGACACAATTCGAAGTGTTGTATGATATGAGTTACAAGTTTCTGGTGGGTTAGTTTGGGCTTTCGGGGAGGAGCCTATTCCTATTCTGGGCTGACATGTTAGAAATTTGCAATCTATGGAGTTTCCATCAATCAAAGTTATATGGAGGCATCGTCCAATAGAGAAGGATCCCTAGGAAGCAAAGCTCAATATGCAGACCAGATACCCTCATCATTTTGAGTCTTGGAGCACTTTCTGTTCCTCAACTTTCGAGGATGAAAGCTCTTTTAGTAGTGGATGTTATAATTACCCTTGTGGTCATTTTCTCTATTTCATGCATTTTTACTATTTTGACCCTTCACATAACTTCTACATTGCTTATATGACTTTCTAGGATAGATGGCATGCTTATCGAGGTGTTTGATCAAGTTTTAGAAGAGTTTCCCTATTTTAGAACTCTTAAAGTTGAGATGTTTGACTTTGGTCAACATTCAGAGTTAACGAGCTCGAATGAGAATCCTATCACTACTGTTAGCTCTAAAGTGTAGATTTTTGGATAGTGGAACCTTTGGTTTGGGTTTGGAGGCTTTAGGACTCGTTTTGGGTACTTGGGTGAATTCATTTGTTTTAAGTTAAAGTGTTTACTTTGGTCAATATTTTGTCAAGAAGACCTCTATTGTCATTTTGTCCATTTCATTGAGTCTGGAATGTTGTTTCCAGTTAGGTAGCATATTTAGTTTGTGTTCGTGGGACTCTGAATGCATCTTGAGGATTCGTTCAGAGACCTTGTTATTTGTTGGAGGTTACTGATGCATCTAGTGCTGGTGTAGCTGCTCTTGTGGAGCTTGGCTCGCATAAGTGGAGTCGCACCTGCAAAAACCAGCCGCTCTTGTGGAGCCTAATGATGTCAAGGGATTCAATTCCTATGGAGGCGCTCTTACGGAGTTAGATCCACTCCTGTGGAGAAGCAATATGCTCCAAGCTCTACTCATGCATCAGTTTTCCACTGCTACGAGCTCGCTCCTGCAAGCTCGTGGTCGCTCCTGTAGTATTGGAGGTTACTATTTACCTTTGCTCTTACAAACTTTTCTCCTCTTCGGTGATGTAGCACCTATGATGAAAGTTGTGTTATAATGACAATCACTGAGTATTTTAAAGCCTTCTTCCTTATTTATTTCTAACTGTTCAAAATATTTCCTCCATTGGAGTAAGCTTGGTTAAGAGGGATTTTCTCTAATTCTTGATGATTTCATGTGACTTTGAGGTAATTCTCTTCCCCCCTCAATCTATTACGCGTCTATGCCTTAAATCCGTGCTTCATTCTTGAAATGTGTCTTAATTGCATGATTTTCTCCATCTTTTAGAGTGATCTTTTTGGACCATTTGAGGTTTGAATTCACTCCCATTTCCACCCAAATTTGGGGCATGCAATCCTTTCCACGGAAGAAACATAATTGCATAATTTGTTTTTTATTTTGTTAGCGAGCCCCGAGGCTCAAAATTTTACCTTATTTTTGGCCCAAAATTCTTTATATTGTTAGGGGAATGTCTAGGTTGTGTTAGGTTTATACTGATCTCTATACATGTGCTATTTTTGGAGACTTTAGACTAGTATTTCCTTCCCGAGCCTTAGTTTAGTCGCCTTAATCCATTTAATTTTAGACTATATGATTAGGGATAAATTAGGTATCCTTAGGTTAGGTTAGTAGTAGCATATGGTAGAGTAGTCTTATTTTATGAGTTCCTGTTATTATCGCATTATTTCTATATTTCCTTATGATGTAACTATGGGACTAAGGCCATGCACTTGGACTGATGGACTCCAAGTTAGTGATATCTTGATATGGAGGGTGGTTTTACCCTGTTTAGTGTGTACTTATACCTATACCTATATATATGTTCACTGGGATGACGCACATACACTCATACATGCATACACATGGATGGTGGTATGATATAGAGTAGATATACAATTTTTTTAATTTTTTTAAAAAAGGGAGGATCGTGCCCCACTTATTACTGGTTTTCTTCTTTAAAAAGGAAATAGGACAACTTTACTATGGATTTCGGATTTTTAGAAGGATTGTATTATTTTTACAACTGATTTCTAACTTAGGAAAGAACTGTGCAAATTTTTTATTTTAAAGGAGAAACTGTACGACTTCTATACTCGTTTCGAAGGGAATTCTTGGACCTTTTTCTTAGTTTACCTTTCTCCAAATGTTGATGTTCCTACGGGAAGACTGTGAGAAAATTCAAGAAGCCTATGGGCAGCCTGCGAGATGATATAAGGAGCCCACAGATGCCCACAAGACAATTCAGGGTTTTTACTTTTCGGTATACATTGATGATCCTATAGGAAACTCGCGAGATGATTCGAGGATTTACTTTTCTGTATGGCCACATACTGTATTGCATCATCTCATACTGCATGGTGTTCTCTATGTTTTCCTTATATTGCTTTTATTATGAGTACTATTTTTCCCTTTAACCTTTGTATTATGAGACTTCTAGATCACTTGTACTATTTTGAGATTTTAGGTTAGTTTTCAGCGTGTTATCCCTTATCATGTTATTTATGTTGTATATGTCATTGTCCTAAGCTTTCTCGACCTATGATGCCTACTGAGTACCCCATGTTTTGGTACTTATACTCCACTTTTACATCTTTTTCTGATGTAATATCTTATATGAGTAATCCCCACTAATCCTCTGCTCATTCATGATTTACTGCTGATTAAGATTGTGGTGAGCTCTCGGCATTCAGAGATCTACTTCATTCCTTCTTTGAGTTACTGTCTCTATTATGTATTTTGATAGTTAGTTGGACCATTGTATATCCTTATTCCCATACTTTAGAGGCTCTTGTACGGGTTACACCTGGTCCAAGATTGGTATTTGTAAATATCATCTTTCCATGTTTGTTTAGGGCCCATAATGTATATTTTTGTACTTGTTATGTATATATCTATACTTATAGCCTGTTTATCTTATTATTTTGCTTCCACATTTCCTATGTTAAACTTTAATGTTAATCGTTGCTTAGGGTTTTGGCCTGCTTACTGGAGGTGATAGTAGGTGCCAACATGACCCAATTTTGCATCCTGACAAGAGGTTTCATAATCTTGGTTTGGTTGAGTCTCATAGTTTTTATTGCACTACCTTCCAGATGGTAGGGGCAGCAAAACAATGGTGGAGATTTATCTAGATTATAGACCAACAGGTTCACCTCCCATGATATTGATGCAGTTCTCCAAGGCCTTCCTTGAGAAGTATGTGCCTTATAGTTTAAGGGATAGCTTAAGAGATGAGTTTGATGACTTAGAGCAAGGTACTATGAAAGTTACCATGTATGAGACTAGGTTTCATGCCCTATCTAGGAATACCTTGATGAGTATTCCATTAGAGGAGGAATGGATTGAGAAGTTTGAGAAGGAATTGACTACTTTACTTTATTTGGTTAGAGCGCAGTTAGTGACTATCGGGGGTACCTTTAAACATATAGTGGATAATACTAGAAGTATTAAGGGTATACATCATGATGCCTATGGAGGTAGTGGATAAAAAGGTCGTAGTCACGGTGGTTTAAGTGGTTCATAATCCCGAGGCATAGGCTTCTTAGGTAAGGGTCATCATAATCAACCTATTAGGCTTGTGAAGGCAACATTATAAATTTTGGATGGTGGTTATTCTGTGTATAGCAGACAGGGTAACCAGGGTTTGGGACA
Source organism: Jaltomata sinuosa (assembly GCA_003996215.1). Taxonomy (NCBI): domain Eukaryota; kingdom Viridiplantae; phylum Streptophyta; class Magnoliopsida; order Solanales; family Solanaceae; genus Jaltomata; species Jaltomata sinuosa. The sequence continues at coordinate 171,696 of QJPP01007013.1, read as the reverse complement.
GGTGTCTAGAGGTTCTCATTCTGGGTTTTCATGCCACGACGGGCACTCTAGTTCATCCAGGTGGCATAATATTTATTTCTTAGAAAAGAATGTTAATGTTGTTGTCAGTTGGGTCATATTCCAAGGGATTTCCTCAAGTATGGGAAGGGCCATCCACAACAGGGTTATTAGATGCAAACTTATTCGGCACTGGCACCACTGACTAGGGGAGGTGCGTATAGAGGTAAAGATAGTTCTTAAGGTTCTAGTAGTGGAGCCCAGATGGCTCGTGGAGGTGATTGTAGAGTTACTCACTTGGGGGAAGGCGTGGTCAATGTTATGCTTTTCCATGTAGACCCAAGATAGAGGCCTATGATGTAGTTATTATAGGTATCATCCTTGTTTCCCATCGGTATGCTTCAATATTTTTTTATCCTGGTTCTACTTTATCCAGTGTGTCGGCATATTTTACATCGAGTCTTGAATTGATGTTTGAGTCTCTTTTTGTGCCTATTCATGTTGCTACTTTTGTAGGCAATTATTAGTAGTGGATCGGTGTACCAATCCTACATTGTTACTCTTTTGGGGTATGATACATGGGCAGATTTGATTATTCTAAATATGGTAGATTTTGATGATATTTTGGGTATGGATTGGCTTTTTCCCTATCATGCTATTATGGATTATAGCACCAAGATAGTCACTTTAGTCATGTAAAGTGTACTGAGGCTGAAGTGAAAGGGTACCCAGGGTTTGTATCGTAAGAGGGTTATTTTCTTTCTGCAAGATCAAAAAATGGTTGAGAAAGGGTGTCTTTCTTATTTGGCGTACGTACATGATACTAGTGATGAAACACCTCCATTGGAGTCAGTAAGGGTGGTTAGGGAGTTTATGGATGTGTTCTTTATGAATTTGTCGGGCGTTCCTTCAAATAGAGATATTGATTTTGGTATTGACTTGGAGCCCAACACTAAGCCCCTTTTCATTTCTCCTTATAGGATAGCTCTAGTGGAGTTTAAGGAATTAAAGTACAAATTGCAATATTTATTAAGTAAGGGACTCATTAAACCTAGTGTTTGACCTTGGGGGTGCTCCGATGTTGTTTTTGAAGAAGAAAGATGGGCATATGCACATGTGTATTGACTATCAATAGTTGAATAAGGTGACCATCAAGAATAAATATCCTCTTTCACGCATTAATAATTTTTTTGATCAGCTCTATGATGGTTCAATGTTTTTGAAGAATGACTTGAGGTTGGGGTACCATCAATTGAGGATTAGGTCTTTGGATATTCCTAAGACAGCTTTCAAGACCCGAGATGGCCATTTTGAGTTTTTGGTGATGTCATTTGGGTTGACCAATACCTTAGTAGCATTTATGGAGTTGATGAATGGAGTGTTTCTGCCCTATCTTGACTCTTTCATAATTGTGTTCATTGATGATATCTTGGTGTAATCCAAGAGTGAGGTAGATGATGTGAAGCATCTGAGAATTGTTCTCTAGAAGTTGATTAATGAGAAATTGAATGCTAAGTTCTTGATGTGTGAGTTTTTTCTTAGTTCCGTTGCATTCTTGGGACATCTTGTGTCCAAGGATGGCGTTATTATCGATCCGTCCAAGGTTGAGGTGGTTCAATATTGGTACATGCCTATTTCAACTACAAAGATTTAGAGTTTAATTGGGTTGGCTGGATATTATAGACAGTTCCTGCAAGGCTTCTCTTCTATTGTAGCTGCTTTGACCAAACTGATTCAGAAGAATGTTGTTTTTCAGTTGCCCAATGAATATGAGAGGCTATTTCAAAATCTTAAGGTTTTGTTGACCTCAGAACCTATCTTAAACTTACCTGTGGAAGGTGAAGGTTTTATTGTACATTGTAATGCTTCAGGGGTTGGCCTTGGTGGTGTTTTTATGCAAAAAGGAAAGGTGATAGCCTATGCTTTGAGGCAGTTGAAGACCCATTATAATAATTACCCCACTCATGATTTAGAGTTGGTAGTAGTACTGTTTGTTTTGAAGTTGTGGCGACATCACTTGTATGAAGTTTATTGTGAGGTGTTCACCGATCATTACAACCTTCACTATATTTTAAGCTAGAAGGATTTTAATTTGAGACAACATAGGTGGTTGGAGTTATTGAAGGACTATGACATGACTATTCTCTATCACTACGGCAACACTAATATAGTGGCGGATGTCTTGAGTAGAAAGGCGGTGAGTATGGGTAGTCTTTCTATGTTGGTGGCTGAGGAGCGACCTTTGGTTATGAATATTCAGTATTTGGCTAATAACTTTGTGAGACTTGATATTTTTGAGCCCAATAGGGTTCTTGCATCTGTTGAGGCACGGTCCTTATTGTGGGAGCAGATTAAGAATAGACAGTGTTAGGATGGGAAGTTGTGTATCATTTGGGATAAAGTTTCGAGTGGTGAAGCTAAAGAAGCTATTCTTTATCCATATGTTGTTTTATGGATCGAGGGTCAGATTTGTGTTCCTAGAGTTGGTGACTAGACTATTGATCATAGAAGAGGCCCATAGTTCGAGGTATTCTATTCACCAGGAGCAGCCAAGATGTACTATGACCTGAAGCAACATTATTGTTGGTGCAGGATGAAAAGGGTCGTTGTGGAGTTTATGTCTAGGTGTTTGAATTGGCAACAAGTGAAGTATATGGACCAGAAGCCAGGTGGTTTGAATCAGAGGATGCCTATACCCGAGTGGAAGTGGGAGCATATCACTATGGACTTCGTGGTTGGTTTGCCTCAGACTTTGGGGATGTTTTACTCCATTTGGGTGATTATGGATGGATTTACCAAATCAGCCCATTTCATTTTAGTAAAGGTAAACTACAATGCAGATAAATTGGCTAAGATGTACACTTGAGAGATAGTTCGGTTGCATGATGTGCCTATTTCTATTATTTTAGATAGATATACTCAGTTTATATCACACTTTTGGAGTTCTATACAGCGAGTGTTGGGCACTTAATTGGAGATGAGTATGGTTTTTCACCCACATACAAATGGCTAGTCAGAGCAGATTATTCAGGTTATGGAGGATATTTTTTGAGCTTGCGTGATCTATTTTGGTGGTTATTGGAATGAATTCTTGCCCTTTATTTAGTTTACCTACAACAATAGTTACCATTCCAGCATTCAGATGACACCATTTGAGGCTTTGTATGGGAGAAAATGTAGGTCTTCAGTTGGTTTGTTTGATTCCTTTGAGGTTAGGACTTGGGGTACCAATTTTTGGAGAGATTCAATGGATAAAATGAAGTTGATACAATATTGGTTTGATAGCCCAGAGTAGGCAAAAAAATTATGCATACCAAAGGGTTCATGACTTAGAGTTTATGGTTGGTGAGCGGTTTTTGTTGAAAGCATCACCCATGAAGGTTGTGATGAGATTTGTGAAGAAAGACAAGCTAGCCCGAGGTCTATTGGTCCTTTTGAGATTCTTAGGTGCATTAGGGAGGTGGCCTATGAGTTAGCTTTGCCTCCAAGTTTTTCAGTTGTGTACCCAGTGTTCTATATCTCGATGTTGAAGAAGTATCATTCTGATGGTTCTCATGTGATTCGGTGGATTTGGACAAGAATCTGACTTTTCAAGAATAGCCCATAGGCATTTTGGATAGACAAACTAGGAAGTTGGGATCTAAGGAGATAACATCAATGAAGGTTTAGTAGAAGCATTTTCCGATTGTGGAGGATACGTGGGATACACAGTCGTACATGCAGAGTAGATATCCCAAGCATTTTGACAGTTCATGTACCTTTCTTATCCCTATGTTTGAGGAATAACATGTGTTTTAGTGGTTGATGATATAACAATCCTCTTAGTGACTTTTGACTTTTGATGTATTTTGACCATTTTACCCCTCTCTGTAGTTGTGTCATAGTATTTAAGGTCTGCGAGAGTGGGTGACACTACTCCCAATGTGGTTGGTTGAGTATTAGGAGAGTTTTACATTTTTGGAAGGTTTTATAGTTGGTATGTTTGACTTTGATCAACATTTGGGTATTTAGAGGTTGTATGAGAATTCCGTCAGTTCCTTTAGCTTCAAAATAAAAAATTTAGGTTAGTGGCCCCTTTGGTTTGGGTTCCAAGGTGTTTATATAGTTTTTGAGTAGTTGGTTAAAATGATAGAAATTTATGGCCCAGAGTTGACTTTGGTCAAAATCCGATTTTAACAACCTATGTTCGATGTTCTGACATTTCTATTGAGTTTGGAACGTCAATTTTGGCTTAGTAGCATAGTTGGTTTGTGTTCATGGGTTTTCAGGTGGATTCTAAGGGTCGATTCTGGGTTCTTGAGAAGTGTTTTCATAGATGGTATTGCTGGTCTTGTCGCACCTGCAGCGCAAGGTCCTTACTAGAGATGCCACACTAGCAATTAGGGCGTCGCACTTGCGAGATTGGGGGATCTAGGATAGTTCTACTCTTGTGGAGATTTGTCCATAGTCGCGGTACCGCACCTGCGATCTTTTGTCACTTTTGTGGCACCATAACTGAGATGTCTTTTCGCAATGGCAAAGTCCACTCGTTTATGTGGCTTCTGTAGAGGGGAATCTTTTGCGCCTACGACCTAGCCTCCACAAGGGGCGGAGATCATTGTACCTTAACAATGACTTTCTTTCCTCTTTCTTTCTATTTTTCATATCTCAATTTATGGAGCTTTGGGACTCAATATTGGTAGATTCAAAAGGGAATTTTTGATATTTTTTCATTGGGTAAGTTTGTTATACTATTTTTACACATTCTCCAATGATTATTTCATGAATTCACCTTTAAATCTTGATTTTTCAACTTGAAAATTTAGAGCTTTTCTAGTAAAGTTAAAGAATGATAAATTGATGATTTGAAACTCGATTTTAACTCCATTTTGATTAAACTTCAGATTTGAACTCCTTAAGTTATGGGTTAATTAATTTCCTAACAAAGTTCTAGTTTTTCTCTCGTGGGATCAGGGTTGAATATTTGGACCCGAAACAGAACCATAGCCTTATTTGTATTGATGGACTCGTTTTTACATGTATAATTTGTTCTTGATAGATTGGGAGCATTCTGAACCTAATTGGAAGAGAAAAGCCAGTTTCTGGCCGTATGCGGCTTGCAATTCGGCTCCAAGGCAGGTTATGGCCTAACTTTCTTTAGACTGTGCTTGGGTGGGTACTTATTATGTAAAACATGCTATGGGTTGGGAGATATTGTGAATATCTAGTGATAATTGTGATGGATTATTTTGGTGATGCCTGAATTGGGGAGTTATACTCTTAAAGTGATTTGAAGAGTCAATTCTGATTGATATTGAGGCTTGTAGCCATGTTTATAAGTTGTGCATTGTACTGTGGTTTCACATATATCCCATTGTATCTCGCTTAATCTTATAATTTTATCATGCATACTCATCTATTTCATGGATCATTGGATTGTACCATTGGAAATACTGATATCTGAGAGGAAGTGAATTATATTTTACTTATTAAGTCCAATGCAAGATTTCAGATTTAGTTTATGATATTTATTAATTCGTTCGAGGAAATTTTTTGGGTGGGGTATATGGACCTAACCAGTCCTCCATATGTTCCATCTCTCAGCAAACACTAAGGAGGGGGTGTATACTGGTAGGCATTGGCCATTGTATTTCATTACATATCATTGGATTACATCATTCTTTGATTATTGCAGTGTTTTTAAAGTGATATTCTGTGAGTATTGATATTGAACTACTGGGACTTTTCTGCGTGGAAGGTTAATTAGTATTCTTTACTCATTATAGTTTTTCTACTTGAGGTCGGTTGGTCAATGATGCCTACTGAGTCTAGTGGTTGTACTCGCCTCTACTTTTCTGCATTCTTCTGATATAGATCACAGTATGAGTGGACAATGCATACCTTGATTCGTGTGATATTTTATTGATTTGAAGTCACTGTGAGCTCCTTCCATCGGGGACTTTCCCGACTTTATTTATCTTTTATTTCTGTCTTCTTTACTTTCTCAAACAACTTTGTATTTTTTTTGACATCATGTATTAGAGTTGTCTTGTAGTTGTGACAACTGAGTCTTTGGAATTGAGTGGCATTGTTTCGTACTTACATGAGGTCGACTTAAGTTATTATTATTGTTATTCATTGATAGTTATCATATTATACTTTTGTTCTTACTTTGAAAAATCTGAGTTGTTGAGTCAGGCTTACCTATACTAGAGGGGTTGGGGTAGGTTCCATAACAACCCTGGGGATTTTGGATCATGACATCTTATTGTTTGTTAGGAAATTGCAAATTTGATATACACGTGCACCACATGTACCAAAGGACTAGTGTATATATATATGTGTGTGTGTGTGTCAAGTTAATAATAGTTAAATTTTATGAATTATCAAAATTAACACAACACATTTTTGTAAGAACATCATACACTGGTTGTTTGACAAAAGATTACAAATATTTATAAACATAACATGATATTATTTAAATAAAAATAATAATCTATCAATTGTAAGTGAAAAATGAACAAAATGCAGTGTGAAATAACAAGTCAACAACAACCACAACAACATACCTAGTAAAATCCTACAAGTGAGGTCTGAGGAGGGTAGAGTTTACGCAGAGCTTACCACTACCTCGTGGATGTAGAGAGGCTGTTTCTGAAAGACTCTCAACTCAAGTGCAGAAAAACCAAGTACAAAGAATAAGGGAACAATGAATAAAACATTTGAACTAGCAAGGGAAGCAGTGCAATGCCTATAACAAAAGGAGCAGGAATAATAATAAAATAGTGTAATAATTGAAACACAATAAACAATGATAAACATTAAAAATAAGAACTACAATAATATGGCTCATACAATGACAAATACCAACAAACCTAAGCCCTGGAAAACAAGACAACACTCCACTACCTACTAACCTTCTACCCTAATACGCATCCTCCACACCTTCCTATCTAAGGTCATGTCCTCGATAACCTGAAGTTGTACCATATCCTGTCTAATTACATCGCCTTAATACTTGTTTGTCCTACCTCTACCTCTCCTTGTACCTTCTATATTTAACCTATCACACCTCATTACTGGGGCGTCTATAGATCTCCTCTTCAAATGTGAAAACTTTCTCAGTCTTGCTTTATTCATCTTATCCACCATGGAGGCCACTCGCACCTTATCCTAAATATCCTTATTTCTAATCTTATCACTTCCAGTATGGACACACATCTACCTCAGCATTCTCATCTCCATAATATGCATTTTCTAGACATGGGAGTTTTTGATTTGCCAGTACTCTGCCCCATAAAACAATGTTGATCTAACAACAACTCTATAAAACTTATCTTTGAGTTTTGACGGTATGTTTTTATCACGGAAGACTCTGGAGGCTAGCCTCTAATTTATCCATGTTGCACCAATATGATGTGTGATATCATCATTGATATCTGATAACGCTCAAAGTACCACTCCAATTAAGAAGCGTAAGCGATCGTTGTCAAATATAGAACCCAACAAAGGTTGGGGTCGATCCCACAGAGAATATGGTGAAAGTTAAGTCTTTAGTGAATTAGTTGACTAATGGTCAATAGTTTCCGGTAAATAAAGGGGGGGTTTTGTGTGAACAATGTGTAAACAAAACAAACAATAATGTAGGAGTAATAATCAATATGAGAGTGGACTAGGGAAGTGTTCACCATGGCGTTATAACAATGTCGATTCTAAGCTTAACCGGGTTCTTTCTATATGCGTATCATGATGTGATTGAATTAATGGTATCGTCTAAACGTTTCTCAACCAAATAGACGAATTTACTTTTCAATTCTCTCGAACTTGAAAAGGTGTGCTTTTAGATTTCAATCCTAAACATCAAGTGGATTAATCTAGTTACAGCATTAATCATAAGACGAGAGTTAGTAGTCTCGAATCCTCGTCATTAATCAAGTATTCCCGGTTTTAATCTCTTTACTCAAGCAAATTTAAACCTAGGCATGTTCTAATGTTTGCAACCACTAGAAAATGTTAAATAATGAATGATTAACAACATGACCACATATATATTAAAACAGTCGCTACCCGGAATCTATATCGCTACTTTAGCCATGGCTCCCACAACCCTAGTTGTGGGAGGTTTAGTTAATCATGCTTGTAGAAGAATAGAAGAAAGTCATATTCATAATAAAGAAAAGAGATCCTTACAATATGGTGAAAACAATCTTCAATTATTCCAAGAACAAGAAAACAAAGATCCCAAGAACAAATCAAGAACAAGATTCAAGGAGGAGAAAAACGTGTGTAGCGTGTTTCCTCTCTCAAAAATTGCTCAAAAACTCCTAAAACTATTGGGTAATGTATTGGTAAGTGCCTTCATAAAATAAACCTAACATAGGGTATTTATAGGAGTCCAGGAAGTAAACCCAAAAATGCTCGGATTCCGTGTCGCCGACTGTCTCAACTTGACGGCTTGGGGTGATGGACCGTCACCACCTTGACGGACCGTCACGGCGGCCGTCACCCCTAGGCAGTGTTGCAGCTCAATCTTGACGGTCACTGTGACGGACCGTCACATGGGTGACGGCCCGTCATGGTGGCCGTCACTCTTAGGCAGTGGCACGCTTTTGATCGTAGTTCCTTCCTTTTCTACGTTTGTCTCCATTTCCTACAAATATAACATAAACACATCAAAAAAGACGACGGTTGCTTGAAAACGTACGATTGTTCTTAGTTAAAAGGAGTCGAAAGTGCCGTAAAATGGCGGCACATCAACACCCTCAACTTAGACGTTCGCTTGTCCTCAAGCAACATAACATAAAAGATAAAACAACACGATGACTCAACTAAGAAAACAAACTCGTGTCTCTAGCAACTCATGGTCATTCAACATCTTATTCAGTTTTAATTCACGCTCCCTCGTATCACACAAATGTATGAAACACTAACTTGCATGGATCCAAACATGTCATTCCGATATGATAGAACATTCTACATACACACCCGCAGCTATCCTAACAATCAATAGACAATACAGACATCTTGGTGCCCTCACCACAAAGAAATCCCACACACAACATTTGGGACTAGGTAAGCGCTCACACTCACAAACGATTTCGAACAATGCACATGCGATACCATAGGCTTGCCCTTACTATTCTATTTCAGTTCTTCAGAAAGCCGCTCAGGATCACTACAGGACTTGTTTTGGCTTGTAATGAGGCTTCAGGTGCAGGTAGGATACATTTAGGGGTTAGTGACTAAGCCCTCCTTGGAACCACCGACGTCTTATTACCACATACTTTGCTTTGTCCATCCTTATTCACCTTTTTATTTCCTTCTCTCTAGCTACAGGTGCGGCCTCTTTATTTTGACAATTCTTTTTATTACTTTTTCGATCTTTTTCATCTCTTTTTTTTTCTTTTCTTAGGCACACACCCAAATTTTCATTCTATTCACAACCAATCTTCTCCATCCTCTTTTTCTTATCATTCACCTCTATAGTAGCCACCCTCACTTTAGGCTGATTGCCTGAGTTGAGGTGCACAATGTCCACGGAAGGACCAGGGCCAAAACAGGGTTTACCTCTATAGTAGCCACCCTCAACTTAGGCTGATTGCCTGAGTTGAGGTGCACGATGTCCAAGGAAGGACCAGGGCCAAAACAGGGATTCAAAGTTAAACAGGAACGGTGACGGGATACTGAAAGAACATGGTCAATTATGGCTTAAACAGGGATCAAAGGGATTATTCACATTTGGACGGTCTTATAGGCTAAGTGGACTGCACACAAAAAGGGCATGTGATCCTTTCCTAAGCAACCAACTTCAAACTTTAACAAAATAGACCGGGCAAGTTCTAGATGCATGCACAAAGTAAGAATTTATAACAATACGCTCACACACACTTGGCACCAAGAAACCATACCACTACCAACTATCAAGACAACAACTCGGCTTAACATACTTATTCCAATCATAACCACACAATGACATCCAAGGATCCAGACAGTCAATCGTTTCAACCATAGGTAGAAAATCAGAAAATTTTCAGAGGGGGCTCCTTTTAGTCAAAAAAAACGCCATGATGCTTGCTATAGACACTAGAAAACAACTAAAAATTTAAACGACAACCTAAACATGCCGGTACTACTAGATAGCACACCGGAGGGAAAAGAACTCGGTAACAAAAACCCTCGGTGGTGACTCACAGGTTTCCCAACACCCTCAACTTAGACTCATGCATTGTCCCCAATGCATCCATATGAAAGCTAAAAACTGTGAGAGAAAGGAATACCTGTGAAGTCGATATGACTCAGATTCTGGAATGATGTTGGAGACCGCCAGGGTCACCAAAACAGGAGAACTCGATAGAGTGTGTGCACGCGACACACTTCTGTTGCATTCCAGCTTCTTCTTTCATCGGCTCCGCAGCTAGTCGTGACAACTTTTTCGCTCTTTCTTTGCAGATTCTCTTGCGGTGTTTTCGTTTCCTTGATCTATTTTCACCGCTTTCCTTTTTCTGCTTCACCTCTTGCGATCGCGACCTTACTCTCATTACAGGACGGGTTTCAACACAGCCCTTCTCCTCAAGATGCGCGACTGCCGGGGCTTCCTCAATAACATTGACGACCGCGACCACCCTCATGTCACTTGGTTGCTTCATCAATTTAGACACATCGAACTTGACAGCTTCATTGTTTAGCCTGAAGGTCAGTTCATTTCTTTCCATGTCAACCAATACTCTTGCCGTGGCTAGCAATGGTCGTCCCAAGATTATGGGAACTTCAAAATCCACTCCGCAATCCAAGATCACAAAGTCAGCGGGGAAAATAAGCTTACCGATCTTTACTAGCACATCAGACAATATTCCCATGGGTCGCTTCACCGAACGGTCAGCCATCAAGACTCTCATGGACATTGGTTTAGGAGCTCCCAACCCCAATTGTTTATAGACTGCTAGCGGCATCAAGTTGATGCTAGCACCAAGATCACACAAGGCTCTTCCGAAGCCGAGTTTCCCTATAGTACAGGGAACAGTAAACGCACCTGGATCTTTCTTTTTGTCTACTAACGACCTTGAGGAAATAGCACTGAAGTGGTAGAGGTTGTCTTACGGTTCAACACTTACAGACCTTTTCTTTGTAATCAAGTCCTTCATGAACTTGGCATAACCAGGCATTTGATCAAGCTCTTCCACCAATGGGATGTTTATTGATATTTGCTTGAGCATGATCAGGAAATTCAGGAACTTACCATCTTCCGCTTTCTTCTTCAGGCGTTGTGGGAAAGGAGGTGGTGGTCGAGGCATCATAGTTGGAAGCTTTTCAGCTTCCTTGCTTTTCTCCACGGGCTCTAGAGTAGCTTCCTCGACTTCCTTGTCATCCACGATCTCACATTCTTGAGTCTGAATTACCGGATGTGATTCCGGTAATATTTTTCCGCTTCTTGTGGTGATCGCCATACAACTCGCGTCATTCCTTGGGTTTTGAATCGTGTCACTCAGCAAGGTACCTGTCTTCCTTGGGTTAAGAGATGCCGAGATTAAGCCCACTTGCTGCTCCAATTGCTTAATCGAAGTGGAATGCGACTCCACTATTTGACTCATGGCCGATAACTCGGTCCTTATCTCCTTCACCCCAGAGTCAGTCGATTCTACCTTTAGCAGCATCTTTGCCATCATGTTCTCTAGCTTGGAAGTCCCTGCCTCGTTGCTAGCTTTGTCCCGATTACCAGGTGGTACATACAACCCACCTCTATCGGTGTTATTCCTCCAGTTTTCTTGATCGCGATTGTAGCCAGCTTTCTCATAGTAGTTGTCCTTCTGATAGGTCCGACCTTGGTTTCCTTGGCCATTGGCCTGGAAACCCCCCAAGTAATTCGCCTCCTCAGTTTCCAACTCTGCTGCTCTACCTTGAGAACCCACAACTTTTACCTTCTCCATACCTGCTGAGAACAAGTGCTTGGTCAGTAGGTCCAACTGCGTTTTCAGATGCGCCATGTCTTGGTCGCGCTCCTCGTCTTTTCTGCGCTGCTCAGCTGACATACCAACTGCATAAGTTCTAGCTGCTACCTCTGAATCCCGTGTATGCCAGGCCCTGTTGGTTTTGGTGAGCCTGTCCAAAATAGCTGTGGCATCGGCAAAAGTGCGACCCATAAATGCTCCACCTGCTGCGTTGTCCAACGTTGGCTTGGTAGCCAAATTCAGTGCCCTGTAGAATGTTTGCATCAAAAATTCATCGTTCAACTGATGGTTAGGGCATTGTGATATCTTCTTTTTAAATCGCAACCAGGTCTCGTGCAATGCTTCATGAGGTTGCTGTCTGAAATTGCTAATCTCATCCCTCAACTGTATCATCCTAGAGGGAGGAAAAAACCTTTCTAGGAAAGCTCCTCTTAACTCTCCCCAAGTTGTGATAGAGTCGGGGGTCAGCTCTGTCAACCACAATGTTGCCTCATCAGACAGAGACAACGGAAACAACCTGAGCCTGATCGCTGTCTGACTCACTCCAGGCAACTCAAACGACTTGCAGATGCCCATGAAATTCATCAGGTGCTGGATTGGTTCATCCCCAGCGGCACCTCGGAACACTCTTCTCAAGTTCAACAACTGGATCATCGTGCTAGTGATGTTGAACTTGGCTCCAGGCGCTAGCGGCGGAAGAGCAATGGCGCCCGTAGAGCCAACTCCATCCAAGTCGATATCCTCATCATTCAGCATAACATTGTCCTGCAGACCACCAACATTCAGATTGTGTTGGGCCTGCAGTTCTGCAGCGAGCCTTGCTGTCTCTTGTTGTGCGGCCATATTCTGCCTTAACGTTCTAGCAAGCTCAGGGTCGTAAGGTAATGTTGATTCACCCGAGCGCCAGGTACTTGGCATGCACAACTCTGTACCCTGTCAAAAACAAAAACAACAAATAAACGTAAAAGCAGGAAAGTATGACTAAGAGTCAAATAAACACACCGGACTTAATAAACAATCGTATTCCCCGGCAATGGTGCCAAAATTTGATAACGCTCAAAGTACCACTCCAATTAAGAAGCGTAAGCGATCGTTGTCAAATATAGAACCCAACAAAGGTTGGGGTCGATCCCACAGAGAATATGGTGAAAGTTAAGTCTTTAGTGAATTAGATGACTAATGGTCAATAGTTTCCGGTAAATAAAGGGGGGGGGGGGTTTGTGTGAACAATGTGTAAACAAAACGAACAATAATGTAGGAGTAATAATCAATATGAGAGCGGACTAGGGAAGTGTTCACCATGGCGTTGTAACAATGTCGATTCTAAGCTTAACCGGGTTCTTTCTATATGCGTATCATGATGTGATTGAATTAATGGTATCGTCTAAACGTTTCTCAACCAAATAGACGAATTTACTTTTCAATTCTCTCGAACTTGAAAAGGTGTGCTTTTAGATTTCAATCCTAAACATCAAGTGGATTAATCTAGTTACAGCATTAATCATAAGACGAGAGTTAGTAGTCTCGAATCCTCGTCATTAATCAAGTATTCCCGGTTTTAATCTCTTTACTCAAGCAAATTTAAACCTAGGCATGTTCTAATGTTTGGAACCACTAGAAAACGTTAAATAATGAATGATTAACAACGTGACCACATATATATTGAACCCGTCGCTACCCGGAATCTATATCGCTACTTTAGCCATGGCTCCCACAACCCTAGTTGTGGGAGGTTTAGTTAATCATGCTTGTAGAAGAATAGAAGAAAGTTATATTCATAATAAAGAAAAGAGATCCTTACAACATGGTGAAAACAATCTTCAATTATTCCAAGAACAAGAAAACAAAGATCCCAAGAACAAATCAAGAACAAGATTCAAGGAGGAGGAGAACGTGTGTAGCGTGTTTCCTCTCTTAAAAATCGCTCAAAAACTCCTAAAACTATTGGGTAATGTATTGGTAAGTGCCTTCATAAAATAAACCTAACATAGGGTATTTATAGGAGTCCAGGAAGTAAACCCAAAAACGCTCGAATTCCGTGTCGCCGACTGTCTCAACTTGATGGCTTGGGGTGACGGACCGTCACCACCTTGACGGACCGTCACGGCGGCCGTCACCCCTAGGCAGTGTTGCAGCTCAATCTTGACGGTCACTGTGACGGACCGTCACATGGGTGACGGCCCGTCATGGTGGCCGTCACTCTTAGGCAGTGGCGCGCTTTTGATCGTAGTTCCTTCCTTTTCTACATTTGTCTCCATTTCCTACAAATATAACATAAACACATCAAAAACGACGACGGTTGCTTGAAAATGTACGATTGTTCTTAGTTAAAAGGAGTCGAAAGTGCCGTAAAATGGCGGCACATCAATATCCCCACTTTGCTGGATTATAGACCCAAGATACTTGAACCTATATCTCTTGGTGATAGTATGTGTGTCGAGGCTTTCTTCTACACCTACCTCATGCATCTCATCACTGAATTTGTACTCCAAATACTTTTTGTCTTTGTCCTGCTCAACCTGAACCCTTTATACTCCAATGTTTGTCTCCATACCTCCAACTTAGCATTAACTCCACTGTGATAAGTTGGTAATCTACAAACTTATTGAGCCTCAATTCATGAATTATTGCCATGTTTTGATGAGAATTAGAGGTTCTTATTGCCTTTATTTACATAATTGCAAGTACTCTTTGTCCAATGAAGAAAGCAAAGGAATTGAACCCAAAGAGCTTAAAATGAATTTAAAGTATAAAGGTGATCAAAAAAAGGGAAGAATATGTTAAGAGATGTGAATGACATGTGAGCCGCAAAGAGACACTTGCATTTCGCAGGTGGCGACCCAGACTTTGACCCGCGTCTCTTTCTCTTCTTTCTCCCATTAAATCATCACCTTCTTCCACTTTTCTCCCACAACTCTCACACAAACCTCCATTACTCAATGCCAAAACTCCCTAAATATGCCACACTTTCCCCAAAATCTACTTCTCTCTCACTACTACTTCTTCACCGCCACTAATCCGTCGATGCACCTCCCTTTTTTCAACGAAAAAGTTGGGTCTCCTTTGTTAGGAACCAAAATCTCCAAGTTTTTGATTTTTAATCCCTCATCTTCACTTGTGGTAAGTTCCCCAATATTAAATCCTTGTTTTTATGTATATTGGAGATGTTAATTGTGAAGCATGCTAGTTTAATCTACCATATTGATTTTTGTTGAGATATGATTTTTGGGAGAGTAATTTTAGGGCATATTATCGATAATTTTTTAGCCCTTAATTTTGTGTTTTTTGGTGAAGTCTAAGTATCCCACTTTTGATGATGCATGGTTTGGCCCAATGATAGATTGGACGACGACATTCTTAAGGGAAAATCATCATCTTTGCAAATTTTTGGTTGAATTGTATTATGTGGGCTGAAATTGTAAACACCACTGTGCCCTTGCGTTATTTTAATTGATTATAATTTTTTGGTGAGCACTTTGGTTGAGGGGAGTGAACTTGTGTTGCGTTGAATATGCTTGATTGATTTTCATGAATGCTTGATATTCCCGATAATATATAGGGTAACATCCTTCTTAAGAGAATTCTTTAAGAAAATCGTTTGTAATGTTTAGGTCTCAATACTGTTTGAAGTTTTTCGGGAAAGTCTGAGTATCCGGATAACTTGGTAATGGTCAACTAGTGCTGGTGATGCTTTAGGACTTGTTAAATTTATGTTCATACCCTTGTTTGCACGTGTATTCCACAAGTATTTCTTTGCAAATCACATATGCAACAAACATGAAAATGATGAATTAAAAAATTCCTACTATTTTCATATGCATTTCGCATGTGACACACAAATTTTCACCTGCAAAATGCATAAGGCATTGCATGTCTGTGCCAAAATGTGCTAGTGTACTGCCTTCAAGGGAGAAGGCATATGCGACCTGCAAACTGGATGAGGAATTTTGCATATGACTTTGCACCTTTCATCTTCTTTTACCCATGTTTCTGCCAGCATGGGATGTGAAGCAAAAAAACCACACTTGTGGCTCCCATATGACTCGTACATGCCAGCATTTACCTGGTGTATTTTTCTTCTCCTATGCATTTGATTTCTTTTTAGTTCATTAATTTCTTTTAGCATTTTCTTCTTTCATTATTCCAAAAATACAAAAAAAAAATTGATATTTCTTTTTAGTACTCATAATCTCCTTATGTAGAAAATATCTTCTAGTCGGAGTAATTCAGGTCGCAGTAGAAGAAGGCCCCCAACTCCTGCCCTAGCACCTCTTCATATGCATGTTACTGAGGAGGAGAGGATTTGCTTTGGGGTAGAGGGCTTAAAAGCCCTCTACCTTAGGGACAAGGCATGGACCTTCACCCTGAGTACAGCTTTAACCTTGCAACATTTGGGGCTGATTAGCCTGACATCCGCCACCGATTCATTATTCCCCAATGGTTCTTATTCCTAGATATGGCAGGAAGTTATCATGCCGAGGTGGTCCATGAATTTTATGCCTCCTACTAGGCCCAGCAGGAATCCATGAATTATAGGGGAAGTGTTGATGATTTCCCTTGCTTGGACTAAGTGATAGTCTGGGGTAAAAACATTCACATTACACCATCTATTATCAATGCCATTTACTGGGCAGACCCGATTGAGCCTGCGCCAAAATATTAGGCTAAGGCCCTTCAAAAATATAAACCACTTGGCTGGGATGCTTCTATCATTGCTCCTGGGACTCCTATTTGGGCAACTTAGGGGCATAATTCTGCGCCAAAGTCTTCATTTTCAGGTGCGCCTATGGTATGACTTCGCCCGCTCTCATTTATTTCCTTCTAAAAATGATCAGAAGGTTACACAGGAGGGCACCATTTTAGTAGCCTCCATCATGTTAGGGGCCCATGTGAATTTTGGTGAGGTTGCGATAGTGGTAATCAAGAGGAAGCTCGTTGACTTGGTGACTCATTCCTTTTCCCTGTTCATATCAATAAGTTATGTGCTAAGGCTGGGATCCAATATTTTCCCTTTGATGCATCTACCCATGCCGCTAGTGTGATTGACCTTCAGAAGAAGATAGATGTTGATGCTCATTGGATGAAGAAACGCAAGATGTAGAGTTTTGCTAATGTGCAGATTGTGGACACTGATATTGAGCCCACTGCTTTCTCTCCTACTAGGTCAGTCTTATGTTCACCTAATCCTATAGTATTGGTAAATCCGACAACTGCTACCCCTCCTGGACCTTCCCCCTCGTCCTCAGCCTCAACTGGCTTTCACAAGCTAGTCAACATGACCTACTACCATGACAATCAGTTGACTGCTCTGGCCGAGAAGCTACCAGGCATGATTTAGAGGGATGTAAAGAATGTTATGAATGATGTGATGGATAACATGTACAAATTGTACAAAAGGGTGGATGTTGTTGAGCATGTTGTGGCTGATATCCGGAGAGATATCGAAAAAGCTAAGGGGAAGGCTCTAATGGCGGCTGCAGGTTTTAGTGCTTTTGAGAATGCCATGGCTACGCCTTGCCCAACTCTTGGCCTAGTGGATACCTTGTTTGCTACTATGGGTGGAGAGTATGAGGAGCTTGGTGTTACACAGGATTCAGTATTCCAGCAGGTGCTCTTTGAGTCACATCACACCGCACACTCTCGCTAGGGAGGAGAAAGCATCAGTTCAGAGTTGATGGACTAGGAGGAGGAGGAGGATTAGCTAGTACAGGGAGTCTTTGCATTTTTCCCTTACTTACTTTGAGCTTAAGCATTGAGGGCAATGCATTATTTTAAGTAGGGAAGGTAGTGCATTGATTTTTTATAATATTGTTGGTTGCCCTTGTTGGGCTTTGAGATATTCTTTTTACTCCCCTTTTCAGGCCTTTTTATTTTTCTTGTTAGACAATTTGGCCCTTGTCCTTGTCGGGCCTTTTATTTTTTTGTTAGACAATTTGGCCCTTATCAGGCATAGTTTGAATAATTATGGTATTGCCCTCGCCGGGCCTTTTATTTGTCTTAAATTCTTAAATTGTGCCCTTTCTAGGATTATCTTATTGATAAGCTATAGCTTATCGCTAATCGCTTATACCTGACCGTCCTGATAGTGAGCTCCTTTCAAAGTTGCAAACACAATCCCTAGCGTAAGTCAACCTTGATGCTGCGATCACATAATGTGGAAATAGTTGGTCAAGTGGCTTTTTGCTCCTCTTCTTTTAGTCGAGTTTCTTCTCCTTAATAGTGCTAGCTCCCTCACAATTATTTCACTATCGGTGCCTTGCAAACGCGCTTAGTGTGTATGCCAAAGCTTATTTTCCATTGACCCACGAGTGCTTATCTCATTTTTGCCTTGTTAATAGTAGGTTAGACGAATAAACTCCAAGGGTTTTCTTCATAGCACGGTTCTTTCTCAAGGAGCAATTTTTTTTCTTCTGTTTACTTTTAGTGTAGAACCGGGTTGGTGTTTTCCTATGATAGATTGAGAGGCGACTTTCTTAAGGGAAAATTCCAAGTTTTAGTGATAAATTGAGTCTGTGTTTTGCTTTTCTCAAAAAAAGCCCACCAAAAGTTTTCTTGGCAAGAAATTTGCAAATTGAAGAAAAGAGGGAAAATGATTTTTGTTAAAAACATTCTCTTTTCATGACTTGTACATTCACCATTTGGCTTGATCGATTCACAAACGAGTGTGTAGAAGAACTCGGAATAGCTTGTCAAAAGTCATTTGTCCCAATTGATTGTAAGACTAATTATAAAATTCTTATGTTGTGATGCCTTGTGTGGTAAGGTTATACTTCATTTTTGTATATATGTGTTGTCTCGAACTTGCACCGAATGTGATTCAAGGCGAAATCCTAGATGTCACCGAGCTTGGAAGATGACCTTAGGACCTTTTTGAATAGCCACTTCACCCAAATCGACTTCCCTTGACATCAACCCTAGTAAGCCACTTTGATCTTGTGACCTTTCTTTGGAACCTTAATAGACTCCTTAACCCTTTTTGGACCCTCTATTCTTGCACCCATCCTCCCTAATGACTAGAAAGTGAAATGTAGGTTAAAAGCCTAAGTTTGGGGGGAAATTGAAATGTTAACATAGATAAAAGCCTAAGTTTAGGGGTGTATGTACAAAATATGGAGAAGTAAAGGGATGCACTTCAATATAGGGTGGCACCTCATGCTCAAAATGAACTTGCTCTAAAATGTTCAACGAAGTGAGAAAAATGAAAAGGAAATGGAGAAATTGGTGCTACCGAATAAATGAAGCTAAAGGTTGTTGAATAAATAATTTGAAAGGGAAGCTTGGGTTGTGAGAGGGATAAATAAGGTAAAGTTAAAAGTTCAAAAATGTGAGCAGTTCTTTGAATGTTCACAAAGATTGTTAGGGAGGTTTAGTCACTTGAGCCAAATATAATCCTCACCATAACCCTAGCCAACATTGTAGCCCGCAAGTCCTTAGTGATTCAGAGCTTGGTAACTCTACATTAGTGGCCAACTACATGAAGGGAAAGCCTATAATTCAATGCATGTGCACTCAAACTTCTTTGAGAGAGTGAGAGTCTCTTTTGGTTCACTTATAATCCATTTTTATTATGAATTGCATGATTGTGAGTGAGATTCTCTCTTGTGGTGAGTGGCATCACACACTTGAAACAAAGAATAAAGTCTCTATTTCAATGAAGAGGAACGAATGAGACAAGATGTGTGGCAAATCTCGAGGCAAACCTTGAAATTCCATGCCAATGAGTTGAGAAGCTTAATAATCTTGTTTTGAATAAGAAATGAAACCCTTTTTGAAATAAGCACTTTCCTTGACAGTATGGTGATACCAATTGTGATGAGCATTGTAGTTGAGTCTTTTATTGTTATTTTCTTAGGTTTTACAGTTAAGATAATCTTGTGTACAACCCTTGTGTTTCGAGAACCTATTTCATTCCTTACCTTGTGAGTATCTTGCTTGAGGACAAACAATAGTTCATGTTTGGAGGTTTGATAAGTTCATAATCTACTAACTTATTGAGCCTTTATTCATGAATTATTGCCATATTTTGATGGTAATTAGAGGCTCTTATTACCTTTATTGACATAATTGCAGGTACTCTTTGTCAAATGAAGAAAGTAAAGGAATGTAACCCAAAGAGATTAAAATAAAGTTAAAGTATGAAGGTGATTAAAAAAGGGAAAAATATGTAAAGAGATGGGAATGACATGTGAGCCGCAAAGAGGCACATGCTATTTGCAGGTTCCATCGCACATGGAAGATTAGAATTTACCTGAGCAGTTACAACCATGCGAGCTGCACTTTGCAAGGGGAGATTTCCCTCCCTTTAATTTTGTACCTCACATCGCACAGCTACTGGATGTCACTGCCTGAAGAGAAAGGCACCTGCAATCCGCAAACCTCATGGCGAGATCATAGGTGTCGTCGTACATCAATTGCATAAGCCCCGAAGTGCATTTTTGTCCAATTCGTAATGACATAATTGGAAAGGTTCTAAAACCTTTTTTGGGGTGTATACTGAGAATAATCATCAGTTTTTACTCTTCCCAAGCAAGAACATTGAGAGTACACTTTCTCTTTTCTTATTCCTCATTGAAAAACACCATTTTGTAAGGACTTTGAGCTTGAAATTGGAACTTAGCTTATAATATGAATGAAATTTTGGCAAACCCAATTGGTATATTCTCTTTTCCTTAATATGAGAAGCTAAATCCTATTCTAGGGGTATGTGCATCATAGGTGTTTGAATTTGGGTATGAACATTGATTAATTGTGCTTATAATTGAATATTTACTATGGGTCTGTTGAATTATTCATCGTTTAATTAAAAAATTGATGGTTATAAACATTGATTGAATTAACTAATTTTGTACTTGCTTGAAAGAGGAGTCCATAAATTGGGTAAGAATTCAATAGTGGGGATTTGGAGTTTTCACCATAGATTAAGGCTAGAAATAGCGTAATTGAAGAAATTTCCCATCTAATAATCAAATCTAGTGATAGTTTGATTCACCCAAGTATTAATTAGTTGGCTTAAAGTAAAGCTATGGTGCTTAAACAAAGACCATGGTACATATATTTGGAGAGTCAAAAGACTACTAAATATAGCTCGAACCAAGCTGCCCATATCTTTAATTGAAAGTTTGCATGATTAATCAATTCCCTATCCCGTTGTAGAATCCCATCGGAAGCATACCCCTAGTCCTCCTTTTCTTGAATTCTCTAAATCGTGTTTACGTTGTTCTCTTGTAACTTTCAATTCGATAATTCCCAATATTTTTTCCCCTGTTTTTACTTTAAATTATTTGGACAATTACTCACAACTAGTTAATTGAACTCTGACGTCTAGTGGAAAAAATATTGTCCCATTCTTCGTGGATTAGACCCCAACATCCCATTGGGTTACTTATTATTTTTCTTGACGATTGCTACCACCTCCTTCGGGAGAGTGCTTTTGAGCATCATCATACTGCATATCTCATTATTCAGTACTATGTCATTTGCAAATAACAAATGCCAAGGTACCTCATCTTGAATGTATCGCGTCAATTCATCCATCACCAAGGAAAATAAGAATGGACTAAGAGTTGATCCTTGGTGTAACCCCATCTCCCTTGGGAAGTGGTCTGAGTCTCCTCCTACTATTCTAACCTACATTTTAGATCCTTTGTACATGTCCTTTAAAACCCTAATGTATGCAACAGGTATACCTCCTGCCTCCAGGCATCTCCAAAGGATTTTTCTCGGGAATTTGTTGTAGGTCGTCTTAAGGTAAATGAACACCATATGTACGAAACTCTTCCTTTCCTGGTATTTCTCCACCAGTCTCCCCACAAGATGGATGGCTTCTGCAGTTGATCCCACCAGTGTAAATCCAAACTAATTCTCAAAAATAGACACACCCCTCCTTACACACATCTCCTTACTCTCTCCCTAACATTAATAGTGTGGCATAGCAACTTTATACCCTTGTAATTGTGGAAATTTTTAATATCACCCTTGTTCTTATAAAACATAACCATTGTACTCTACCGTCATTCCTTGAGCATCTTATCCATCATAAAATGAAATTGAACAAGCTAGTTAATCACGCCAGACTTGCTCTATCTGTGCTCTTTCAAAACAAATAAATTAAATTCAAAAATATATATCAGACTAAAATTCCAAAAAAAGTTTAAAAATAATACTCTTTGTAATGACCCTTCCAATCATTATGGGTTGGTTAGGGCCATAGTACCCTACTAGAGCCCACATAGTAAGTTGAGCTAATAAAAACTCAAAGGTGGGGTAGTTTAAAACTGAAACTCTTGTGCATCAAGATGAATTGGGTTTGGTTTGGTTGTGTTGTATTCCGTTAGTAGCTGACCTAGTGATCTAGACCTCTGTAGAGAATTTTGAGACTGTGATTGTTTATAACATGTGTTTATAGTGGTTGCCACATTGGATTTGTTTTTTTATATCTTAAAAATGATATTTGTGTTAAGAAATAGGGCTAATGGACAATTTTCCCTAGCTAGCAGTTAAGGGAACTGCTCTGGTGGTGGGATTCCCGCTGTAGTAAGACCACCATAGCAGTCGAAGTGCTACTATAATAAGGTTTGGCAAATCATCAGGACTCATCATAGTGAGCCCTTGCTTGTCATAGAGAGTCAACTGCATCAGAAAAGTGTCTGCTGCAACAAATGATGCGAGGTAGAATGAACGATTTAAGTCAGTTATTCTGAGTTTCATCTCATAAACTCTAAGAGCGAACCAGAACTCTAGAGAGGCAAGTCTAGGGCTATTTTCTCTCTGAGGTATGTTTATTCCATTAATCTCTTTGTCTAGTAATCCTCTAATATCGTATAATCATTGGAAATTATTGTAATGGTGGAATTGTGGGTTAGAACCCTAGGTTCTATCATTCATCGCCCTGGCATAAATTTAAACTGATTCTCAGAAATAGACACACTCTTCCTTACTCTCATCTCCACAACTCTCTCCCAAACTTTCATAGTGTGACTTAGAAACTTAATACCCCTATAATTATTGCAATTTTAAATATCACCCTTGTTCTTATACAACGGAACCATTGTACTTCACCTTTATTCCTCTAGCATCTTACCGATCTTAAAATGACATTGAACAAGCTAGTTAACCATGCCAGACCTGCTCTATCTGTGCTCTTCAAAAATAGATAAATTAAATTTCAAAATATAATTTAGACTCAAGATTCAAAAAAAAGTTTAACATAATACTCTTTGTAATGACCCTTCTAGTCGTTATAGGTTGGTTAGGGCCGTAGTACCCTGTTAGAGCCCCCATAGTAAGTTGAGCTAATAAAAACTCAAAGGTGGGGTGGTTTAAAACTGAAAACTCTTGCGTAATAGGGATGAATTAGTTTGGTTTGGTCGTGTTGTGTTCCATTAAGGGGTGATCTAGTGATCTAGACCTCGGTAGGAAATTTTGAGACTGCGAGTGAATTTGTAGCATGTGTTTATAGTTGTTGTATTGGGTTTGTTTTGTTATGTCTTAATAATAAAATTTGTGTTGTGAAATAAGGCAGATGGACAGTTTTCCCGAGCTACTGGTTAAAGGCACCAATGGAGCAGTGGGATTCCTTCTGTAGCAAGACCGTCATAGCAGTGTGAGTACCACTTAGAAAGGTCTGGAGAATAATCAAGACTCACCATAGCAAGCCCTAGGTCTCCATAGTGGGTCCACTATTGTGAAGAAATGTCTGCTTCAGCGAATGATGCAAGGTATAATGACTAATTTAAGTCAGTTATTTTGAGTTTTATCTCATAAACTTTAAGAACTCATTACAGAACTCCAAAGAGGCAAGGTTAGGGCTATTTTCTCTCTGAGGTAAGTCTATTCCATCAGTCTCTTTGTCTAGTAATCCTCTAATATCATAGAACCATTGGGTATAATTGTAATGGTGGAATTGTGGGTTGGAACTCTAGGTTCATGAATAGTGTGGGCAACCTATGGGTAGATGTAATAATCATCTAGAATGCTTTTAATGTGTAAATTACTACTTTCTAGCAGGAAATTGTTGATCTTGAATATGAATTGTGGTGATTGGGAACCTTGAGTTCAATAATAATGGGACTTTTAGCATAAAAACTACTTTAATAGGGATGAAAGGAGTAGAAACTCCATGCATTAAGGTAATGTCAATGTCGGGGAGTTAGATTGTGATTAATTGACCCTTGTGTAATGTATTATACCTTGAAGAGGCTAGAATTAAGTGCGTTTGAACTCCTAAAGCTTATATTTATGGAGTAGATTGTAATATCCTATACCTTTAAAGATATGTACGACTAAGGTATTGTTGATGGATTTATTTGGGAATGTGAAAGTGAGAGTGAATTTGAGCCAAAGTCTAAGTATCTAACTATACTAAAGTGGAAAATATAATTTGAGGGAACGAGACTTGAAAAGGACATTGAAGTTGGAAACATGAAAGTTTCCTACTTTCTAGAGCTATGTGCTTCAACTACTAGCATAAATGTTCTATGTGGTTATGCTATTTATTTTTACATCCTTCTTGCTTGAGATACATGAATATAATCCTACAGTTAATTGATGGAATAAAGGAAATATAGCCCAAAGTTTAAAAGTTATAAGGCCCAAAACATAAGAAGTTATCAAGTAGGTGGATCACCTACTTTGACTTCTTTTTAGGCCCAATATGTTTGCTAAATGAAGGAGTGGGCTGGGGAAAGGGTCAAGGACAAAAACCCATATGAAAATAGCCAATATATATCAATATATTCATCTATTTCTCTAGAATTTTTTACAAGATAAACAAGAACCAAATCTCTCTCTCTCTTTTAGCTCTTCTTAGCAGCCCTCTTTTCCCCCTTAGGGTTCTTGAGTTCTTCCTCTTTGTTCTCAAGTTTTAAGGTATGTTTTTGGCTGTACTTTGTCATGGTTTTTATATAGGAAAGCTGGTGGATGGAAGCTTCACACGTTGGTGGAGTTTTGCATCCCTTGTGAGAAAAAAGCTCCTTGGCAGTCCCTTATGGTGTGATATTGTCTTAAAGTATTTTCTTCTTGTTGTAAGGTCCTGTTTTGGAGGAAAATTTTTGGTGTTGAAGAAGTCAAGTTACGACTTGAAAATTATAGAAAAAAAGGTGAAATTCATTCCCTCCATTCCTTATTATATATGAAAATAAAGAGACAATTCTAGATGTAATTGTAGTATGAACTCATGGGACAGTGATTCGAAGCCATGAGTTCAAGTTATTTCGATTTTATTGAACTGTTTTGGAGTTGTATTATATGTATTATTGGTTTTATTGGTTGGAAAACTCATGGTCAGGTTTGATTGAAGAATTGACTATCGCGCGGACATGTTGCCCGTTTGATTGTAGTGGACTATTTTATACTGAAAGGAGGGGTGTAGTTGTTGTAAGCTTAACTGTTGGAATCATATGACTGCAATAGTTCCTAGTTTTCTTTAGCTTAAGCATCGTATTAGGATAGTTTCTTTCGTCGCTTGAGGAAAAGAAATAATTTTAAGTTGAGGGTGTTGATGTGCCATGGATTTATGTCACTTTCGACGCTTAATACTTAGGATTATTGTATGTTCTTTAGCATTTAATTGGTAGATTTAATAGTTTTTGTAAGTGTGCAGGAGAACAGGTTCCATAGCCAAAGTGCTGAAATTTATACTAAAAAGTGATAACTACAAGGATTACGGGAGGTTTGACTGTCATGACCCAATTTTTCGGTCATGATGGCACCTACAACCCCCAGTAGGCAAACCAATTCCCGTAGCCAGCCCCGGGGGCCCGTTTTTGATGAAAATGAATTGGAAATGGTTTGATTTAACTTGTGAATATTCTTGGGTGAAAGAAAGTAAAATTATGATTTAAAACATCAGTTTTATGATTAACGCTAGACTCGGCAGGGCCGGGGTGCTAGTTGGGTTTTCTTGCTACTTGAGATGATTTTTAGCCTCGGTCGGACCGAGCACCTGAGATGACTTTCTACTGTTTAGACTCGGTTATGCCCGGGCATCCTTGGAGGGGTTTTTGAGATATTTTCCTACTACTTTAGTCCTGGACAGGGTCTGGGCATGCATATTAGAGACTGGGACTCTATCTTCAGACCAGACTTGCTTCCGGACGACATGTTTTGATACTGAGTTTTAGTATGGGGTCAGGGACCTCCATGGACCTTGCCATCCGAGCCTGGGGCTGCGGGCTGCGTGTGCCGGAGGAAGGGTATACAGTGGAGTAGAGGTATACGGGCAGTGTCCTTCCATGGAACCTACCTGCAGGGCCGGATCGGCACCGGAGGAGGTACATACAGAGATACCATTTCACTTGAGATCTTCATGCATCATATCATTCATTGTTTGAGGCTCCACCCTTGTTTGTTGTTTGTTGATTGTACGCTCCGGTAGTATGGGATGCCGAAGGGTTTGTTTTCACTTGTTTGTGTTCCTCGGTTGTATGGGCGGCTGGGGGACTGTAGGTAGACTCTTGCTATTTACTTACAGAATTGTTCCCTGTTACGGTTAAGTATGAAATTGGTTACTGCTAAACTGTTAGTTTCTGGATTTGAGATTGATATGATTAGTTGAGTTTGATTCATGTCTCTGAGCATGCCTATCATTACTCTTTCCCTCTTCTTATACTTGAGGTTACCGGTTACCGTCCATTTCGTAAACTTATTATGTATACATTGTTATTACAAGGACCCCAGGTGCGTTATTTCTTACTTTCACCTGTGCCTATGGTGTGTATATTCTGCTTACTGGCCTCACATGTGGTTCTGTTGATTTCCCTCTGGGCTAGTTCCTGTGTACCTTTCATTGATTTCTGTGACTGCTTGCTTCTATTCTGTCTGTTACTACGCTTTTATCTTATATGTTCCCAGTCGGCCTATGATACCTACTGGGTACCTTATGCTTCGCATTTGGTGCTCACCCTACCCCCTGCATCTTTGGGTGCAGATCCTAGCGTGGGCCATCACCGTTAGATCTCTGTGATTCGTGCTTGGAGATCCATTGGGGACTACTTCAGACTGAGGGTGAGCTCTTGGCGATCAGAGCTTAGTTTTAGTTTATCTTTTGCTTTATGTACTCTATTACCATTCAAAGATATCTGTATATATTGTTCTGGATCTTTTTCACTCCATGTATGTAGTTTTGGCTCTATACTATGATACCAGGTCTTGGGGTTTGGTTAGTTTCCGCATATGTATATATATATTCCTGTTATCTATTCTCTTCATCTTGTTCCCTCACTTTTGCTTATTAAACTACTCTCCCGCTTATTTGTTATATAGTAGCCCATTACTAACTGTCCTGGGCTACGAGAATTGGTTCGCCTACTGGGGGGTTGTAGGTGCCATCATGACCGAGAAATTGGGTCGTGACACACTTGCGGGCTAACCCTCAGAGCTGAGCCTTTATGGCATACCATCAGAGATCATAGACTATGAGACTTAACATTTTCATATGAGATTCAGAGATAAAAGAGTTCATATGCTATTCAGTTCATATAAATCCCTCGAGGCTAATATTCAGAGGCTATCATTTATTCATTTGAAAGTACCTAAGTTACTTGATTCCAAAAAAAAATGTATCATTTGATCCTATATTAATAAATAACCAAGAAGTCACTTGAATAATAATTTCAGATTAATTTCATATGATTTACAGTTTCATAGGTTACTTTCTCATAGAGGTATATCTTAGTTGAGCACATTATTGATCCTTTCATTGTGCTATCTTACCTAGAAATGTTATTATGTCTGCCTTACATACCATTACATGTTATGTATGTATTGACACCTCTATGAAATGGGGTGATGCATTCATTTAATTATAGGACCAGGTACATAGAGTTCTAGACCTCCTCAGTAGGCACTATCGTGTATCAGTAGAGCAGCCGGTGAGCTCCATTTTCCCTGGAGCTAGTTTAGATATAGCACTCCCTTTTGTTGTACATATTTGTATAGTATGGGTATGGCAGGGATTTGTCATGATAACTTGATAGTTGAATAGTTTTGTACACTTTTAGAGACTTTGTGGACACTATAGTACGATCATTTTGTATCAGTCGGTCATAGGCTATTATATATGCATGTATAATCCTTATTAGTTCTCTCCAGTTCATGAATCCTTTATATGTTATATTTCATAGATTATCTGCATATTATATATGTATATATGGTACTTGTATGTCCCATCCAGACTTTGGGCATGGCAAACTTTGTATCAGAGCCTAGGTTCAAGTATCCCAGGGAATTGTCTATGAAGTCGTGTCTAGTAGTGCATGTATTATGAATATGTTGCACGCCATATTTATAAGTGGGGGCTGCTTGGACATTTAGGAAATATGACCTTCTTTCATGTTCTAGATTGTGCCATAGAGAAAAGTTATAGGGAATTGATTTTGACTCGTGCGTTAATCTTTATCTATAGAGATTCCTGCAAAAAAAAGACTCAGACTAGTCCACAATTTACCATAGGCCCAGACGAAGGTTGTAGTACACAACCACCTATTGTTAAGGATTAGACAGAGGCCCAGAGTGGTACCATTAGATAAGTTATCACAAATCTACAGCCACAACAAGCAATAGGGCCTACAAGAGCCCCGATGCCTCAAGCTCCTCAGCCTGACCTCTCAAACCAGAATGTTAGGGGAGCCATTCATTTGCAAAAACTAAGATTCAAGAACCTAATTCAAGTTAATAATCTAATTCAAGAACCTAATTCCAAATTCAAGTTCAAGTCCTAATCCTAATTCAAGTTCCAAATTATAGTTCCAAATTCAAGTTCCAAATTCAAGTTCCAAATCCTAATTCAAGAACCTAATCCTAATTTAAGTTCCAAATCCTAATTCAAAATTCAAGTTCCAAGTCCTAATTCCAAATTCAAGTTCAAAATTCAAGTACCTAATTCAAGTTCAAAAAAGAACCTAAAGTTGAAAACTAATAATCTAATTCAAGTACTTAATTCAAGAACCTATATAATTCAAGTTCAAAAAAGAACCTAAACTAAGGTTCACAAGCTAATAGCAAGCATTACCTAAACTAAGGTTCATAAACTAATAGCAAGCCTAAACTAAGGTTCACAAACTAATTATAGCAAGCCTAAACTAAGGTTCACAAACTAATAGAAAGTCTAAATTAAGGTTCACAAACTAATTAGCAAGCCTAAACTAAGGTTCACAAACTAATAGCAAGCCTCAACTAAGGTTCATAAACTAATTAGCAAGCCTAAACTAATTAAAGTTCATAAATTAAGAATATAATCTAAAAAAGAAATTTTTCACTATCAATTTTTTCATATATCAATTTTCAATCTCAATGTCTCAAAATCTTAGTTTAGAATTCAACAACAACAACAACATATACACCATAGTATAAATTCAACAACAAAAACATACCCTAGTGTAGAATACACTATCAATTTTCGAAAATAAAAATATCCAAATTAAACCCTAACCTTCAAATCAACAAAATAACTAACCTCAAAATTGGAGGAGGTTGGAGGGAGGAGGCTGACAGTGGAGGGAGCGGTGGTGGAGTGAGTGGTAGTGGAGGAGCAGTGATGGAGGAGTGGTAGAGGAGCGGTGGAGCAGTGGTGCAGTGGTGGAGGAGAGGAGGAGAGAAAAAGAGAAAGAGAGAAATGAGGGAAAAGAGACCCGACGGGGTCTCTGCATAATTAAAGAAGCGACGGGCAGCGTCGCTTCTGTCGATTGCTTTTTTAAATGAGTTGACCATGTTTTGACCAAAAAGCGATGGGCAAAAGCGATGCAGTCTGTCTCTTTTCTATTTTTTTAATATAAATTAAATTTTAAAGAAAGCGACGAGCAGCGTCGCTTTCTTTACAATTATTTTTTATTTTCTTTAATAATTGTGACACTGTCCGTCGCTTATAAAAAAACATTAATTATTTGTAAATTATTTTGGCATAAAAATCTGCCAAAAAGAGCGATGGACAAAGCAACACTACCCGTTGCTTTTGTAAAAAAATTATTATAAATTAGAAAAATAATAGAAAAGCGACGGATCGCGTCGCTTTATCCGTTTTTTTTCAGGAGCGACGTTTTCCTTCGCTTTCCTATCTGTCTCTTTTTAAGCTATTTTTAGTAGTGACCCCATTGACCGGGGTGCTTCATTCATGCTTGCAGCGATGACTAGACAGACCTTCCAGGTAGCATAGCCGAGCTTTCAGCGGGCTGGTGGACTCTTTTCCTTCCAGGGGTCGCCAGAGTCTCAAAGGTTTGCCTTTTTATTGTTTATAGTTATTGGGTAGGTTGGGGCCCTGTCCCACTAAGTATTGTATTCATAGAGGCTTGCAGACTAGTCAGTTGGTTTACATAGCTATGATGGTGGCCATTTTGGCCTTGTATGTTTATTAGTTGTAGCTTGTTAGCCAATATGGCCTTGTTGTTGTTTTGTTGGCAGTTTAGCGGCTCACTTCCCTTGTTTACATTGTGTATACATGATTTCAATTTTTATATAGAGATCATGGTGGCCTTGACAGCTCGCGTAGCATTTATGCTTTTCTAGATATCATGGTGGCTTTGACGGCCCAAATAGGACTTATGTGCTATAAGCTTATTGCTTCTATGAACTGTTGAGAGTAGTTATTTTCTTTCTAGAGCTATTGACAGGGGCCTCGCCGACCGAGGGCTGATTTTTAAGATGAGATATATTTGTTTGTTTTCTTAGTTATGCGTGGCTGCTATGCACCATTGTCAAATAGTTTAGCAGGGTCAGCTTTGGCCTAAGTTTTGGCATTACGTGCAAGTTGCGTCCCTCGAGTTTGGGGCGTGACAGTGTACTACTCTACTAACATAGGGAACGTTAATTCCAAGTTCAAGTAGGACCTTATGGGTTATAATGTAGGCTACGGGATGAGTAGGAATTATTTGGTTTAAACATTGACTATCCTTCCTAAGCACTTTAATACATCACATTTTTCTTTTTGGCTATATTTTCAATCAACTACTCCTTTTCTCCCACTTTTCACACCCATTGATTTCATAGTTCCCCCATCACTCTTAAGCATGTTTAGAAACTATTGGCAAGGAGTGTTCAATTATTGCTTTTTCACTATTTTTTCTACTCCCTGCTAAATGTATTATTATTTTTCATGCACCCTTACTCTTCTTCTGAAAATTTCTGCCCTAATCTACTCCCTTGTTTCTTACTCCTTTCTAATTTATCATTTTAAAGTGCTATGGAGTCCTTTGAATAGAATTCAAGGCTGATTAGAACAAAGGGATTAGGTTTCAGATGCAACTATCAATGATAGGCTAACATATCAATGGAGCTAACTAGGATCACGTTTAGTGTGGGTAAAAGTAGTATAAAAATAGGCTAATCAAAGAAATGCTTAAATTATTTCCTAGACTCAACATCCCTCATTTCCCTTTGTACACACGCCAACAAGTTCTAGACATCAAGATGCATCACGGAGCATACAATTTCTAACACATATAGCACATGGTTTCAAATGTTAACTACCAAGTCAATGCACATACTAGCCTAAATATAATCATAAATCCTAGAAAGAACAATGCCATACTCATAGACGAACAAGTCAGATTTTTAGTCCAGTGCAAACACTTGGCAAAAATTGGGGGGGTTGATTTTTCACAAGACAAACTTGTAAATGTTTTTAGTTACAACACAGTATTGCCTAAGTCATTCTGATTTTCCTTAAGCTAATCACACAAAACAACCTACACTAAACATGTCAGCTCAACATAAAGTAAATGCCCTCAGGAAAAGAACTCGACTAAGAAAAACCCAAGGATAGATATTCGGGCAGCCCTACCCCCTACCAAAAGAGAATGTATTATCCCCAATGTATCAAAATAAAACAAAAGAAAGACTTACCTTCTGTGACCCTAGGTGCTCTAATTTGGAGATTGCATCTCGATTATGTCTGTAGGTGGAGTCACAATGGGAGACTTCCCTAGAGGGTCATTGTCTCCAGAAATTAGTGCACTCAATAGGGCACCCACATCACCAATCATAGTAGTCTCATTCATGGACGCTCGTTGTCCATGCCTGAGTCTCCTTGCATTCTCTCTTTCTATCTCAAGATGGCTTAGTTAAGCAACATCATCCTTGCTCTGCCGCTTATCCACTCTCCTCAAAGGTGAGTAATCATATGCAAGATAAACAAGCTCATATAGTCTACTCTCAGGAAGGGCAATAGTAGGGTCATTGAAGATAGAGGTAGATCGGGACGGCAATTCTTGGATTTCCTTTTTGGCCTTGGCAAATTCATCTCTTAAAGCCTCCATGTTCGTAGGCTGAGAAGGCCAAACACTTTCATTTATTTGGATTTCTAGTCCATCCACCCTAGCATGTAGTCTTTCTAGTGAGATATGGAATGGTGCAAGTGCAATCTTAATTTCTCTCTATGAAAGGCCTCAAATCTTGCAGTAGAAATTTTACCTACTGCTTCGTATAATCGGCCTTGTAGGCCCCCGCCATAAAACCTTCTCTAGTATAGGCATATGGTATGGAGGGCATGGGAGAATGAGTAGAACTGGTACCTGGGGTTGCTATGGTGGGTGTAGTAGCAGTAGTGGTGGCAAGCAAAAAGTTATAACCATGTGGGTAAATCTATCACCTCACTAGTGGATCAGTGACTCAGCCTGCTCACTAGCCAAATTAGATGGTAGCTCCACTATGTATCCTCTGATGTAGAGGTGGCTCTTCTCACCCTAGTAGACTGATTAGTTTCATCATACATATTACTATTTCTTGGACCCTATTTGCCCCGATCAAGCGATCAAACCCTGTGAATAGTGAGTCATTTGCTTATTGACATAGTTGGGTGATAAAACATGGAAATGGTAGCTTAGTGTTCATCCTTTGGGCTCACTCTCGCATATCTAAAGCAATAATACTCCTGAAGTCTATAGGAAATTTAGAAATCATACTATCCACCAGCATGGCTCTGTCTGCGGTCAAGTAATCATCTCTAATGGTCTA
Organism: Jaltomata sinuosa; assembly: GCA_003996215.1. Classification (NCBI taxonomy): domain Eukaryota; kingdom Viridiplantae; phylum Streptophyta; class Magnoliopsida; order Solanales; family Solanaceae; genus Jaltomata; species Jaltomata sinuosa. The sequence continues at coordinate 138,832 of QJPP01007013.1, read as the reverse complement.
TAATAACTGCATATGTACTATGGCCCACCAAAATTTGGTTTTGAGGCTAAGAGTACCTTTGTGTATCTTTAGTTTTGGGTCCTTAAGCCATGCTGGTTCCTTAAGTGTCAGTACTGATGCTAACCATGCATGTTTTGTCTTTTTGACCAGCAATCTTGTGGTCAAACTCTAGGGTAAAAGTCAGAAGACTATAGTCCAAACCAAAATAGAACTGATTGATAGTCCGAACCAAGATGCATCATACCTAGCCTAGTCTTGGGCCCTTCTTCCTGTACCCCCTCTTCTTTGGAATCGGTAGTCGGTAGGCTCATCCTGCAATCGAGTTTCTATTTCTATGGACTGACTTTGTCCCTGACCAATAGTCTTTTGACTACCTCCTTCTCACCTTGGTTGACTTTTTGGTGCCATACCTGTAGGATGTATGTTAGTACAGACATTATTTACAAATTAAAGAAGAAACAAAGCTAAGAAAAAAAAATTGTATAGTTCTATTGAGGCTAAGGACCGTGAAAAGCTTCCATGGTTCGTAGATTCTGCCGTACTACTTAAATAGAAAAAAAAGATAAATATCAGCTTATAAAGGTTGAAGCTACGGACTGTAAAGAGCTTCCATGATTCATGGGCCCAATCGTACTACTTATTCTGACTAGGATCCCAAATTATTAGTAAGCACGATTCATACTCAAGGTTTACGATCCATGGTGTGAACCATACTAGCTATCCAGAGAACTAATACCCAAATTCTTCCCTTCAAGATCAAGATTATGGTTCATAGATCTTTCCTATGATCCATAAGTCTCATCGTGAGAGGAAAATTTGAGTATGGGTATTCCTGGCCATACTTCATACTTCAAACAACAAATACAACTATCGAAATTGCAAAATTTAGCAACTCTCACACATCACTTGCAACAACAACTTGGCTACTTAGACTTTACCTAGATCATAATTAAACAAATAATTGGGAGTTTTGGCAGGCAAAGTCATAATGACCTCTGACTCATTGGGTTAGACACCCACAACTAACATATACCCGACTACAACAACAATGATCAATAACCACACCCACTCATCATACCCCCAAATCATATTAACTCCCAATCATTGCTAATGCTATTTAGGTTTCAACAAACTAAATATTGCCAACTCCATCAACCCTAGTCTATGAATGAAAATACAATAGCAATCAAGTGTGAGGAAATTCTTGACTACAAATCATATGAAAACTTTACCTCTTTTACTTGCTTTTGAAGAAAATCCTTTGGAGAAAAAGAGGGAAACTAAACTTTGTGCTATGTGCGTATGTGGTGATCAGTGATGTGCTGATGGCGGCCTTTAAAGCAAAGGAGAAGTATGGGTTCATGGGGGAGTTAGAGGAGGAGAGACTTGTGGAGGAATTTTATTTTTATGGGAGATAAAGAGTTTGAATCAAAACTCAATCGGGTATTTAAACCCTTCTCCTGAAATTCTTTTTTTCTATTTTTTTTCAAATGACAGCTACAAGGGCCACTACAAGTCATGTTGTGGCTGTACGAGACATAGTCTGCCTTGTGGCTAGTTCCCTAAGTGAAAAATCCTATGATCTGTTAAGACTTCTGTGATGGAGCTCTATGATTCATTATCTCCACCATCGTACGCAACTAGAATAACTAATTATTTACAAAGTTACTATGGGTGGTTCTACAAATTTTAGAAGGTGTCTATAGTCCATATGGCCACTTATAGTTTTAAAACAGAATATCTACTATATATAAAATTATCGTAGATGGTTCCACAACTTGTAGAAGGTTTCTACAATCCGTAGTACCTCCCATGGTCCTTACCCAGAACCAAATTCATTCCACAATGTTAGCACAGCTTGGTCTATGGTCCATAGGAGCTTAGTATGACTCGTACTGGGACTTGTAGACTAAAGCGGACTTCACATTTTCTGTAATATTTTTACATCTCCATTCTTGTTCCTCCCTGCACATCAAACACCTATCAAACCATTCTAACTAAAAAATAAAAGAAAGAAAGAAAAAAAATCAAAAACTAAAAACTTGGGTTGCTCCCAAGCAGTGCTTGATTTAACATTGTGGCACAATGTGTTACTAGTTACTATTCATCTTCAAGCTCTGGTCCATCTTTGAAATACAGCTACTCCACTAGTCTATCTCCCTGAGAAACACCAAGGTAGCGCTTCACTCTTTGGCCATTTACTTTGAACGTCCGGGAACCATCCTTAATTTTTAGCTTAACTGCTTCGTGAGGGGACATGCTAACGACCTTAAAAGGTCCAGACCACTTCAATTTTAGCATGCTCAGATATAACTTCAGCCAGGAGTTGAACAACAACACTACATCACCCGGTTGAAAGTCCTTGTTAACAATCTTCCTATCATGAACTAGCTTCATCCTCTTTTTGTACAAAATGGAACTTTTATAGGAGTGGAGAGGGAATTCATCTATCTCATTTAACTGTGATAGTTTGAACTTTGCCGCTTTTTTCCAATATAGATTAAGTTTCTTCAACTCCCTTAGCGCTTTGTGCTCTAACTCTACAGGCAGATGGCAAGCTTTTCCAAACACCAAGTGATATGGAGAGGTTCCAATGGGGATTTGTAGGAAGTTAGATACTCCCCCAGAGTATCATCAAGCTTTCCTGACCAGTTAGTCCTGTTGGCATTAATAGTCTTGGTAAGGATGCTCTTTATTTCCCTGTTGGAAACTTTGACCTGACAACTTGTTTAGGGATAATAAGGAGTGGCCACCTTATTCTTAACCCCATACTTCTTTAATAGCCCAGAAAATGCCCTATTGCAAAAGTGTGAACTACCATCACTTATTATGGCACGAGGTGTACCAAAATGGGTGAGAATGTTATTCTTAAGGAATGTGTTGACACTTCTAACTTCATGTTTGGCAGAGAAATGTCCTCAACTCACTTGGAGACATAATCCACAACAATCATGGTGTATTTCATACCATGCAAACTTATGAATGGGCCCATGAAATCAACTCCCCAAACGTCAAACAGCTCCACCTGTAGCATGAAGTTCAACGACATTTCATGCTTCCTATAGATGGTTCCCGGCCACTGGCACTGGTCACAACTCCTTGCCATCAAATTTTCATCATTATACAAGGTTGGACAATAGTAGTTGCACTCCAACACTTTCGCTAAAGTTCTACTTCCAGAAATTGGCTAGTCATGGCATGCCTTCAAAATGGCAAGGACCTTATATTCTGGAACACAAAGTGTGATAATATTGTCAGTGCATATGCAGAATAGATAAGGCTTCTCCCACTAATATTATTGGGCTTCTCTCAGAAACCTCTTTGTCTGGTAGCTCTTGATATCCTCCGGAATAGCATATGCAACCAAAAAGTTAGCAATATCGGCGTATCAAGGAGCTATGTCATGAGACATGTTCAACAACCATTCATCATAAAAGGCATCATCAAGCTCCACTTTTTCTTGGGATTGAGTGTTCTCATCTAACCGAGATAGGTGGCCTGCCACATAATTTTCAATATCTATTTTGTCTTTAACTTCGAAATTGAACTCTTAAAGAAATAATACACATCTAATTAGTTTGGGTTTAGCATCCTTATTTTCTATCAAATACCAGATTACATCATGATTTGTATACACCACCATTTTAGTCCACATAATATATTCTCTGAACTTCTCAAAAGCATAAACAATGGCTAACATTTTATGCTCTGTCATAATGTATACATTTTTCTATGCTCTGTACAATGATTTACTTTTGTCACACCCCAAACTCAGGGAGCGCAACTGCCACCTGATGCCAAAACATAGGCCAAATCCAACCCCATTGAACCATTTAGCAATGGCACATAGCAGCCACACATAATCAAGAAAACAAATAAGTATATCTTAGCTTAAAAATCAACCTCATCCAATAAGGCCCCTGTCGACAGCTCTAGAAAGAAAATAGCTACTCCTAACAGTTCATATAAATCAATAAGCAGGTAGCACATAAGTCCTATATAGGCCATCGAGGACACCATGATATCTAGGAAAGCATAAATGTTATACCAGCCATCAAGGCAACCATGATTTCTATAAAAAATATTAAAAACATGTATATACAATGTAAACTAGACCAATGAGCTGATAAACTGCCAACACAACAACAACAGGGCCCAACTAGCTAACAAGCTACAACTAATAAACATACAAGGCCAAAATGACCACCATCGTAGCTATACAACCCAATAGACTAGTCTGTAAGCCTCTATGAATATAATACTTGGTGGGAAAGGGCTAAACCCTACCCAAAATCTATAAGCAGTAAAAAAGGCTAACCTTTGAGACTCTGGCGACCCCTGAAAGGAAAAGAGTCAACCAACCCGCTAAAATCTCGGCTATGCTACCCGACAGGTCTATATGGTCGTCACTCAGAACCTACAGGAATGAATGTAGCACCCCCAGACAATGAGGTATCAGTACTAAATAATGTACCGAGCATGTAAGGTAAATTGAAAACTGAAACTGAAGTGTAAAGACTGAATAAGAGGACAAGAGAAACACAAAAGTACAACAACTTACCTTCCTGCAATAAGATACCATCTAAAGCATGTAGAAAACAATAACCTGAACTATCCCCCTAAATCCTGGTAGGTACAAATAGCATACAATTTCAATAAGTCCTAAAAAGCACAAACAATCGCTAAATACTCATATTGGCCCCTTTACCTAGACCCCAATGATAATCTGATCTGAACTGTCTAAATGTACATGTGTCATGAATCAATAAAACTCCATTACTTTGTGGTACAATTTAAGTGTTTCCCCATAGGTACAGCCTACCCATCTCGTAGGTATAGTCTACCCAGCCCGTAGGCACAGTCTGCCCCATCTGAAGGCACATTAATGTAATTGTGATGACCCTCCCGGTCATCTTTACATTTATTCATTTACTACACTATTAGAGCCTTCTTGTAGCATACTTATGTCATTTATGGCTTGTTGGGACTGGTAGTTCGGTGCCCTAGTCATTTATTTGGTTGTTTTGGTTATTTGCCTGTTTTAGAGCTTTAAATTTAGGATATCATTGACTTTAGTCAACATTCTTAGCTAACATGCTGAGAATCAAATTCTGACAGTTCTGTTAGCTCCAGAGCAATGAGTTTGGTCCAGTTAGACCTTTAGTTGAGGCCTGAGATTGTTCGGTGTGGGTTTTGTGCTATTTTCTTAGTTTTTAGGCCATTTGTAGTTGAAAGTGTAACTTTGGGTGACTTTCGATGATCGAAGTAACAGATTCGAATTCTGACAATTTCATCAGCTCCAGAATGGTGAGTTTGGGTTAGAAAGGTAGTTGGTTATGTTCTAGAAGTTTTTGGTTTTGTCTGTCTTAGTTTCTGTACTTTAGCCAAGTTAAACTTGGAAGTTTGATTTTGGTCAACATTTGGAGAAGATGTCCTTAGATGGAAATTCTTACAGTGTTGTTAGCTCCGGAATGTAGACTTTGGGCTAGGGGGACCCTTGGTTTGGGTCCCGAGGCTTCTGGGCTCATTTTAGGCATCGGTGTTCTGCTTTGGAAAGTTAGGCCTAAAGTTGGTCTTGGGTGTGGAACCAATTTTTCGTTCTATCGACCTTCGTTGGAATCTTCATCAATTCCATTGAGTCTGGAATGCCTTTTATAGTCAAATAGCTTTGTTCGTTTGTGTTCGCGGGACCTCAAATGCTTTCCTGAGGGCCCATCAGAGAAATTCTTGTGTTGGGCATTGTTGTTGGCAGCTGGTGCTGTCATGGCATCAACTTGGCCTTTGCATTCGCGGTGGCCAGCTACAATCGCATAGGCCAATGTCAGTCGTCCATCTGCACTTGCCTTCGCTTAGGTGACTACCAGGCTACTTTCACAAGCCCGCGTACGCGATGGCCTGGCCGCGTTTGTGCAAGGCAGGCGCCTGGCCTAGCCAGCGCTTGGCCTTCACGTGCGTGCTGGCTACCTGCGTTCGCATGTCTCGCGTAGGCGGCGGCCTACCGCCTTCACGAAGGAGCTTCGGCCAACAGCTATTTAAGCTGGCCATTTTGTATTTCCGACTTTTATCTCTTAAATTTCCCAACTCCAACTCGCCCAAACCCCCCTCTAAACTGCTCAAATCAGTGCACCATTGAAGAAACCCCGTACCCTCGATAATTTCGTGTTCTGTTGGTATTTTGTTAAGTTTCCCCTCTTCTTCTTTGTTGTCTTCTCCAACTACCCAAACCTCCATTGTTGTAAATTCTTGAAGCTTGGTCTTGCTTGTAGATTCTGCCCCTTTTCGTGGATGCATGTTCGTGGGCTAGTTTTATTCACATTCTTGGCTAAATTCTCTTATGTGGTAAGTGATTCTTACCTATTTCCAATTTTCTTTCCCGAAACCTAATTGGGCTCTTGGCTACTAAGGGTTGTTTGAGCTCGAAATTGCCACCCTATTCCTTTGAATTTCTGGGCATGCACTCCCATGATCCTGGGGATCATAATGTGAGTTTTCATTTTTTATTTTTGGTTGCAGGGCCCACGATCCCGCCGGTGACCCGAATTTCGGCCCAGCTATTATTATAGGAATATGGGTATCATTAGAACCGTCTTGATGTGGTTGCCATGATCGTGTTAGCTTGATCCTCATTTGGAGCTTCTTGAGGTAGCTCAGCCTAGGATATCGTTGTTCCTGCAGCTTGTCATCATATGACAGGTAGGTTATGGCTTAACTCTCTAGACTTCGCACATATCGGGTAAATTTATACTAGTTGGCATCCTTGGGTTGGGTTATTAGGTTGGTACCACAGACCTTGGCCACTCCTTCATGATCCATCCCATTTCTTTCCTCCGTTGTGTGTAGAATTCTTATTAATTGACATTATTACCCTTGTGGTCTTGTGAGGCCTTGTTGACTTTGGAACATAGACAGTGGGATCATTGGGAATGTCCGCAAGTCTCAGACATAGAATTATCCTTTTAGGCTGGTTATGATTGCTGAGTAGCTTTGGAGCCTGTGTAGAGCCGATAGGGTGATTGTGAATTGCGGGGCGGCTATTGTGTGTTTGATCATGCCATTTCCATGCATATAGAGGGGTTTTCCCGCGTTTTACTTTGGTTTTGGTTTGGGCCTTTTGGGACTATTTTCTAAACTTTGCATGGCCCGGGGGGCCCATTTTCAACGGAAATGATTTGGAAATAGTTTTGACTTGTCTTGTGGATCTTCTTGGGGTAAGGAAAGTTTTAAAATACATTTTATCAAAAGTTCCACTTTTCTTGGGCTCGATAGGGTCGGGTGCCCTACTTTTATACTACAGCATCCGGGGTGTTGCTGGACTAGGCGAGGCCGAGTGCTAAAGCTTTTAGGCTTACTGTTTTAGACCTGGATACCCTCCAGGCAGCTTTACTTAGGTATTGTCTTAAGGATACGGGGCATCTAGTATGTTGGTCGGGGGCCTCTATGGACCTTGTCATTCTGGACCAGAAGCTGCGAGTTGCGGGTGCAGAAGGGAGGGTATACGGTGTAGCAGTGGTATACAAGTGGGACCTTCTATGGATCCCATGTTCTGGGCCTTATAGGTCACCAAAAGTGGGTGATATATGGTACTTTGATTACCTTTACTTAGCATGGCATCATATCTTTCATTTGCATGAGGTACCACCCTTGTCTGTTGATTGTTGATTGTATGCTCCAGTAGTATAGGATGCCGGAGGTTTTGTTTTCCCTTATTTGCGTTCCTCAATTGTATGGGTGGCCGAGGGATTGTAGGTAGAGTCTTATCATTATTAGTTCTGGCTGGAGTGTGAGATTGGTCTTAGCGGGTCTGTTGGTTTCTGGAATGAGATTGTCGTGATTAGTGTGGTTAGAGCTTGGTTACAGCGGGGCTGTTGGTGTCTGGGATGAGGTTTTTGTGATTAGTGTGGTTATTGTTTACTATTTCCGAGCATTTATACTTTACCCTTCTCTCCCATTCCTTATATTTGAGGTTACCGGTATACCGTCCTTTTCTAGACATATGCATATATACTATTTTTGCGAGGATCCCAAGTGTGTCATTCTTACTTTCACCTGTGTTTGCCATGTTTATATTCTATTTACTATCCTTGCTTGTTGCTTTTTATTGTCTTCCCTCTGGGCTAGTTCCTGTGTACCTTACCATTAATTGTCATGGTTGTTTACTTCTTTTCTGTCTGCTATTGCTCTTTGAATTTATATGTGCCCAGTCGGCCTATGATACCTACTGGGTACCTTATGCTTTGCATTTGGTGCTCACCCTACCCTCTGCATCTTCTGGTGCAGATCCTAGTGCAGTCCATCGCTGTTATAGCACCAGAGACTCATGCGGGGTGCTGTTTTGGGATCATCTAGGCTGAGGGTGAGCTCTTGTCGTTCAAATCTTGACTTTAATTTATCCTTGATGTATTTTGTACTCTTATAGTTTCAGAGATATCATGTATATATTACCTTTGGACCTTTGTACTCCTGATGTAGTTCGGCTCTTATACGCTATGATACCAGGTTTTTGGTTGGTTTAGCTTCCGCTTTGTATTTATATTACTCCGGTTATCTAGTTTATTCATCTTGCTCCCTTGCTTCCGCTTATTTGTTTGTTCTTCCGCTTAAACTATTAGAAGGTAGCTCAATACTAACCATTCCGGGATATGGGAATTGGTTCGCCTACTGGGGGTTATAGGTACCATCATGACCGAGAAATCAGGTCGTGACAGTAATGTAATTGTTGCTACATAGGTACAACCTTCCCATCCCATAGTTACGGTCTTCCCAGCCTAAAGGCACGATAATATAATTTAATTATTGTCTCATAGGTACAGCCTGCCCGTCCTGTAGGTACGGTCTACCTGTCCTAAAAGCATGGTAATAGTAATCAGAATGTAGGCTCCAAAACCATGCAGTGTCAGTGTCTGCTGAGGCCAAAACAAGCTCATAGGCGACAACAAGATGATAAAAACAACACAATTATAGCATGTAATTACAAGTGACCTCAATACAATCATAACATGCTTTTCTTGGGCACTAAGTAAGAAATAGAGTGTTGTTGGTAGTCACTATATCATGTTGTGGTAGCAAACTCAATAGAATAAGGCCATAAGTCAAATATCGAGGTGATACAAGTTATAACAAGCTTAAGCCTTTAGGTCATGCCAGAAAGTGAAAAGGAAACTTTAACATACCTTTTAATCGAAGCCCAAAAGGTGTCACTATGAAGCTTGACCAATCAAGGTAATACAACAATTGCTAGAATCAACAAGGCTACAAGAATGACCCACAGACAATTGATAAAGCTTTAAGGTCGTCACTCTGACTATCCCTCTCTAACTCAACAAATGACATCATAATATCTACCAAACCAATAGCTAATAACCACAACAAGAAGCTACCAATATCTTACAAGAGTGGCGAGCTCCCAAGGAAATATAAAAAGGTGTACTTCACGTGGCTCAATCCGACAACCATCATACGTGAAACCAATAAGAATAACCCCCCAGTCCCTCCAACACCTTAACATCATCAATATACAGCAATAACAACCAAACTCAATAAGACAAAGGGGCTTCCCAGAGCCACGAAATCCAAAATACCACTTTACGGCCCAAAAATCTATTAAATGATACTAGAATATGGAATTGAGAAGGAGGATCATCGGAGGAAGATTACCTCAACAAAAAGCTTTGAAATATAAAGCTACACAATCTTCCTCCTTGAAATAACAACCACGGAGTCAAAATCATCAAGAAATTACTACAAGTCATCAGAAAATACAATTTTTCATAACTAGAAGCTTAGAATCTCGATTCAACAAATAGATAAGTGTATGAGATCCTTAACTTGCCAATATAACTCCATATCTACTTCAAAATACACAATAAACACCTGCTATCTCGCTGCCACAATACCCATGGTGATACGCCATGAAATCGATGGGGCAAACTATACTAAAATGATGAGCTTATGATGTAGAGCAACTTCCATTAAACTTTTGAATTGAAAGCATAAACATCCATGTAGAATATCTAAGGTTTATATATGATTTTATAAGCTTATCTTGTGATATATATGTGTTTAAATGAAGATAAATCACCTTTTATAAAGGTCCACAGACCTAGGGGCTAGGGGGACCTGCCTCGAGGTACCTGCTTGTGCAGTCTTACAAAAATGCAAATATCTCTCTATTTTGAAGTTGTATGAACAAACAATTTAGTGTATTGGAAACTAGACTTGTAGACCTTTAATTTTATGGGTTGGGAGCCTTCTAATACTGTTTATATTGGGAGAAAATCTTCGAGACATTTGACCTAAATTTTTAGAGAATTTCATAATGGAACTTACAATCTCTCCCAGACTTTTATTTTGCAATTTGCTTGACTTTAAAACTTAATATACGATCATTATGCAATTAAAATAACTCATAAAACATCCTCCCTAACATATTAAAACGTTAGTATTATCCCAAAAGCATGAGATAATTTAAATATTTGAACGGATTGGGTTTTACAACTTTCATAGTATACTAGATGCATGATCTTATTGTATCGTTGTCCAAGAACAACCCTAATGGAATACTACTTGCATCACACATGAGCTCAAATGGAAACGACCAGTTAGGCACCATAATAATGGGAGCTTCAGTCATCTTCTTTTCAATTCCTCAAAAGCCTTCAAACAGTTTTCATCAAACTTAAACTTATCTTCCTTTTTAAGAATCTTGCACATGGAGTTGGAGATCTTGACAAGTATTTAATAAACCTCCTATAGAATCTTGCATACCCCAAGAAACTACAAACACTTTTTATTGAAGTAAGGTGGCAGCTTTGAAATAATCTCTATCTTTGCTTGATCCATCTCAAACCCATTTTTAGAGACCTTGTGCCTAAGGACTATACCCTCTCGTACCATGAAATGCCACTTCTACTAATTCAATACCAGGTTCATTTCTTCATATCTTTCTAGGACTTTCCCCAGATGATCAAGGAAATCCTCAAAAGAATCTCTGACAACTGAAAAGTAATCCATAAACACCTCTAAATAATCTTCTACCATCTCATAGAAAATAAACATCATGCAATGATGGAATATGGAAGGAGCATTACAGAGACCAAATAGCATTCGGCTGAATGCAAATGTCCCATATGGATATGTAAATATGGTCTTCTTTTGGTCTTTCAAAGAAATATTAATCTAGTTGTACCCAAAATACCCATCCAAAAAGCACTAATAAGACCTCCCAGCTAATCTGTCAAGCATCTGATCAATAAACGACATTGGGAAATGGTCCTTGCATATGGTCGTATTCAGATTTTGTAATCCATACACACTCATCACTCGGTTACTGTTCTGGTTAGAATCAACTCATTCTTTGCATTGGCAACCACTATCAAGCCTCTCTTTTTTGGTACACACTGTACTGGGCTCACCCACACACTATCTACAATGAGATAAACTATCCACACATCAAGCCACTTGATTATCTCATTTTTTACTACCTCCTGTATAGCTTGATTTAGTATCCTCTAGTGTTTAACACTTGGATTGATATTTTCCTCTCGCTTGATTTTATGCTCACAAATTCCTACAAGAATTCCATGAATATCTATAATTGTCCACCCTATCGCCCTTCTATACAATCGCAGTGCTGGTAGCAATCTTTAAACTGGCATGTCAGAGAGCAAAGAAGAAACAATAATAGGTAAGGTATTGTCAAGTTCCAAGAACTCATATTTGAGATGAATGAAAAGATGCTTCAACTCTAGCTTTGAAGTCTTAATAATGGATGGTTTCACTAGTGGTGTAATCTTGTTCTCCAAATCTATGGAGAGTTTCTTTGGCGTATAACTATAGGAACCCAGTTCTATAAATGCATTAACTGTTTCCATGTTACCCTCCATATCCTCTTTATCAAAATTGACCATGATTGTGGCTAACACCTCACCAAAACTTTCTTCCTCAACCTTCCTGCCTATCGCTTCCTCTACTACATTTTCAACAATATCAATGACAGAGATGTTGTGATATTTGCTTGGTAAACTCATCCTTTGGCTAGCCTAAAATGTAACTTCTCCATTAGTCACTTAAAACTTTATTTCATTTCTCTTTGAGTCTATTAATGCTCTTCATGTAGCCAGGAACGCTCATCCCAAGATTAAAGGAATTTAAACATCAACTATGCAATCCAAGATCACAAAATCAGCCGGCAACATAAACTTTCTGGCTTGCACCAACACATCATCAACAATACCCATGGGTCGCTGCACTGATCTATCTGCCATTTGTAGCCTCATACCGATTTCTCTGGGTAGTTTTAGTTTGTACTATTTATAGATTGTGAGAGACATGAGGTTGATACTCTCACTATTGTCACATAGTTCCCGCATAAACTCTCGCACACCAATAGTACATGGTATGGTGAATGTTCTTTGATCAGCATTATTTTCTACTAGAGTCTGAGAAATTATTGAACTCACCTGATGAGTAAGTTGCACATCCTCATCTTTAGCAGACTGCTTTTTTGTAAGCAACTCCTTCAGATATTTATCAAATCCCTACATCTCATGAAATGCGTCAAGGAATGGAATATTCATCGACAACTGCTTTAGATGATTATAGAAGTTCAAGCATTTGGAGTCCTCGGTCTTCTTCCTCAACCCTTGCGAGAACATTTAAATGAATACACCAATTTCTTTATCGTCCCTTTCTCACTCTCTTTTATAGTCTCAGCAACTTCCTCAATAACTGGCGAACCCTTTAATTTGGTATCACCATCACTCATTGTACGCTCCTCAGATATATTCTCTGCTTCTATTTAATCAAATGGTTCTTCTAAGTTCACATCATCATTTATTGTGGTACTCCCTCTTCGAGTAGTAATATCCATATAGTGCAATGTTTGGCCACCACCGCCTTTTGGGCTAGCAATAGTATCACTGGGAAGTTGTCCCTTCATTTTCAAATTCTATTCTTATGCTAGATCCAATAGTTGTTCCTCTAGATTTTGGATTGAAGTTGTATGGGATCCTACTGCTTCTACCAAAATCTTAGCTGAAGTGTCAGCCTTCTCCTAATTCACAGCAAGCTCTCCATCTTAGGCAACCTTTGATCTTGTTGGTTTCCCTTTGGAGGGATGTAACGATTTGCACTTTTATTGCCAAAATTATCCGTGTTACTCTAATTTCCCTGGTCACTCCTATTATAATTCTGGCTAGCACCCTACTGTTGTGGCCTCTACTAAGTCTGATTGTTGTAAACCTGGCCCTGATAGTTCTGCCCTTGTCTCTGTTGACTTACCTGAGTATTGGTTATGTAGTTCACATCTTTGAACTATGTAGTCTATGCCTCAGTGTAATTAACTTCTTGAGGACTGTAAACCAGTGTCTGTTGCAAAGTATGCTCTCTATTGCATTAACCTTTTTTGTTTCATTCTCTGCCAGCTTCTTTTTTATTAGGCTTATGTTGGTTATAAGTTGTGCAATGGCTTCATCTCAATCATGGTTATCCTTGGTCAGATTGGCCAAGGATAGAGGCATATATCATGCATTAGCTCCGCTCGAATGCCAAGCTTGATTATGAGAAGTCAGCTTCTTTAGTATGTCACTACAACAAAAAATACTTTTAGTGGCATTTAATATGCACTTTAGCGGTAATATATATTACCGCTAAAGCTTTTACCAGCATTTAGTTAATTGCCATTGGATCTAATATCGTTAAAAGTTTTAGCGGCATTTAAAAAGAGTGCCGGTAAAGATACCAACTATTGCTGCTAAAAGGTCACAATTTTAGTGGCATTTATTTAGCGGCAATGACAAATGCCATTAAAATCACCTAGAATTTCTATCTCGCATTGCCATTAATGACACCATATTAGTAGTACAATAGTTCACAAATTGGCAAATGTTAATATTAAAAAATGTTATGCTTCATTAAAATCACAAAAACAACTAATAAAAAGAACCTTTTATATACCAAAAGTAAGTTTTTGTACAACACAAAATAAAAATTGTTCTTGGACATAAGTCCCAAGCTCCAAGCCAAAACTGCAGCATCCCACAATCTCTATCAATAACAAATTTAAGCATTATCCAGGATAGGAATTTATCTCATCAATTCTAGAAGTCAATCTTGGATTTATACACACAACTATCTAGTACAACGCAAAACATTTGGGCAACAGTATAATGCAAAATATTTGGGCAGCAGCAGTCTTCCTATTTACATTAGCAACCATCCATGCTATTTATGTATTCCATCCCATAGCTCCTCCTGAATAGCACTGCCAGAATATGAGATATTCCCATATTGTTTTAAAGTATGGGTACAACAAGAATAAGTGTTCTGCAAACATAACAAGTTTTCTGTAAAGCATAATTTTCCATGTAAACTTTATATGAGTACTATAATTAATTAAATCTTTGTGAACTATACTACCATTTCAAGATCTTTTTTGAGCTTGTGCTAAAAAATGGATGGTCTTTGGTACACTATCAACTTAAGTACTATCAACAAAGTTTAACAACATACTCAGTGTAATCTCATAAGTAGGGTCTGAGGAGGGTAGTGTGTACATAGCTTTATCCCTAACTTATGAAGATAGAGAGGTTATTTTCAATAAACCATCGGCTTAAGTAAAGCATATCAAAATAATCAAGTATGTAAAGAACCGAGTTATCATCCATTTCAATGGAAAAAACTGAATTTGCAAATCATTTCAATGAGTGCTTCGGCTATAAGCACACCCTACTTCATCAGGATTAATACATAAAATCGACAAATACAACAGAGAGGAGGCAAAGCAAGAACCACTATACAATTTGTATATTTGAGATTGCTAGGAATTTGAGTAGTATTAAAAGGTATTGTCATGTCAAATTCAAAAATTATAAACTTATGAAGTAATTATATCTTCAGATAGTATGACATTGTTTCAAATGATGGACTTTGTCAATCAAGGAATGTGGTCTCTATGTTTGTAAGAAGGCATATTTTAATATAAATAGGACACAGCAACAAGTCTGTAGTCTGAACAGCTGAAGCCTAATAATCTTAGATAGAAAAACTACTAACATAAGGATTCTAGTAATACCAACAAAGAGTAATATTACAAACTACGAAATGAAACTGTTTACAATTTTTGCATTTAGATCTTCAACCAAAGATTTCAAGGAAACTTAATCACTTGTTCTTAAATAGAAACAGAGGAAGAATACAACACTTACTGACCGTCAGGTAGCTCATAAGATATCATTGCAATATTTGAATAGGAACTATCATCATACACAAAATTACAGTCAAAATAGTGCTAATTATAGAAAATTAAGGCAAGACTAGTTATACAAATTCAATGGTATAAAATAGTTCAAAACTAGTTAGTAGTTGAACTTGTTTCCAAACTGATTTACTCATCCATCTTTTGTCAAACTATATCTTCTATTCAATCTGATAAATATATTTAGATTTCTAGAAACTAAATAAATTAGTAATGCTCAAAGCATGTGGATATATAAAGCATTTTGTGATTCCTTAGTAATTTGAGCACCTATATCATGTGTTGGAAGAACTATAAATGTCTGTGTTATTTGCCTCGATTACATTACCCAGTCTAGAAATAAAAAAAATTCACTAGAACCTATGATCTGATAAGTTAGTTGGAAGATGAACCACATATTGAGGCAGCAAAGGCATAGAGATGAATAAAACTCGAAAAGCATTTAACTCGAGAAATTGCAAGTAATAAACCACCAAATTGGTAGTACCTTTCCAAATTAGTCAGGTACTTGTCATAGACTGAAAATAGAAGTCGACCGCCTATTGATGACATAAGCACACCGAAAATGCTATCAGTAACTATCGCATTGAAAATTATAGGAACTGCTGAATCAGTATCGGAAAAAGCCTCTAGGCCAACAGTGACATCTTCATCCATATACAATTAAATGGAAATTCAGATAACAACTTATGTCACTGTATAGTCATTCTATAGAATGAAGGAAAACATGGAAAAGTAATTCATACACTGGCAAATGGCTGACTAGAATCTGTCAGAAACTTACATGAAACCATCATATCAAATGTAAGGCGTCAAAACTGTTTGTCGCCTAGGTAACCATTTACTTGTATAGACAAGGCAAGAGCCCTGAAATAACAATATTCCAAGATGTTCCACGCATACTGAGATTTATGCTTTATGGATTTAGAAGCCTCTGCATCAAAATGAATTAGTAAAGCTACCTCCAGATACGAATATACCTGAAAAACAAAAGAGACTACAAACATATATCTAGCTAACTACACCAGCCAAGTAACATAGAAAGAAATGATAAAATAGGATCATAGGGGTGTTTACAATAAGCAACATTATGAAGATAACAAAATTAATGAGATGATTTGATTCTAAAAAAAGAAGATGTAAAAATTACCAAAAAAGATCTCATCAAGGGAACTACTTCAGTGACATTGTTCACTATCTCATAGTAAAGAGTACCAAAAAAGCCCCACGATATAGGATTCAATTCAGTTTCTTCCTGAGGTAAAGCTTTTAGTTCGACCAACATTGGACGAATACTAACTAGAAAGCAATGTATCTCTGCTCGAATTATAATTCAACTCAACTAGACATTCTAAACAGTACAAAGTATTGCATTGCCCTAACACAACATAACTCTCAACTCTACCAGATTCACCAATAAATTGTAATACCCCAGAACTTCCACGCCCAGACTAAGCTCAGAAAACCAGTAGAAAATAAAAATTTCAAAAAAAATCAAGTTTCTAGGAACCACGGTTCAAGACCATGGACCGTAGTTTTGAACCATGGTCTGTCGTCTCAAATCATAGTCCCAAATCCAGTAGACCCACAGTTCTAGTCCCAGGAACCACGAGTCAGACCATGGATCATAGTTTGGAACCAAGGTCCATCCTGTCACTCGTGGTTTCCCTTAATTAGAGGACCACCAGTCTAGGGCTCAAGGACCATGAGTCAGACCACGGGCCGTAGTCCAGGACTATGGATCCGTCATGTTGACTCATGGAACCAAAACCTCAGAGACCCTTAGCCCTTATCCCAGGAATCACGGGTCACATGAAGAACTGTCTTCCCAGAGTACGGTCTGTCCTATGGAGTCATAATTACTGAGACCAGAGAACCCCTAAAACTCCTAGGTAGTACCACGACTTAGTTGACAGTCCATCGTCTAGGAGTACAGCCCATCATTTCGAGTCGTGATCCCTGAGTCGCATTTTTGGTAGTTTTTCCTTAAATTTCCCAGGGGTATTCCAGATTTTTTCTACCTTTTTTAAAGCCTAAGCTACGACATTTTGACTACTCTAAGCCTATTTAATTAGTCAAAACTACCTAAAACCTTCATTCTCCTAAATTCATCAAACTTAGAAAGAAATGAAGAGAAAGAAGCGATAGTTTTCTCCCAAGAACAAGCAGAGGTCTTCATTAAGTTCAACCCTAAAAATTCAAGGATTTCTCTGTATATTTCTTCACCAGGTATATGGGATTTCACTAGTCGGTTCCTTTCACCCATTAGGTCCCTAGATTCCAGTCAGTCTTCAGTTTTCTCCATGAATTTGTTCAAGACCTAGGGTTCCAAGATCTTAGGGATTTACTGAAATTTGGTTCGTACAACCTCTATGGTATTCACTACATGTTTCTTGGAGAATTAGTGTAGTCATATGTATAATGTTCAGAAACTCTAGTTTGTATACTTACAGTACTTTATGAATTGAGCTTACTAGGCAGATTAGTTATATGCTCATGCATCAAAATTCGAATGACATATCCCTCAGTGTATTTATGTTGCATTCTCAGTTGATTTCCAGTATTTTTAGCTATCCATCATTTCAGTATATTTTTTCTTGTATTCAGTTGGGAGTAGACTTAGTACCAAGTGGATGAGGGAATGAAGGTTTAGCTGTCAGTTTAGGCTAAGACCTTTGGTAGCAGTCCCCAAGTCCCAGAACTACGGCGCCACCATAGATTTAGAGGAGTCAGCTATCAGACTAGGATGTACCTCCTTGTCCCTTGTGGACATTAGTAGTAGATCCATGTCAGACTTGTTCGTACCCTTGGAAAGGTATGAACACCCTTCCATCCAGGGTTACAGGTTGGCCCTATAGTTAGCTCAGCGTGGGGTATGTCGGTTAACAGTATCTCCCACAGTTAGATTCATGTGCATTGACCATATATTTAGTATGTATTTATATATTTCAATAATCAGCTCAGCATGTTATATCTTCATGATTTGTACTTGGTTATCGCATTCAATTTAGCTTTAAGTTATGTTCCAATATATCTTTTTCTATGCTCAGTTATTATGTTGTTCAGCTTAGCCTATATCTCGCATGCTCAGTACATTCAAAGTACTGATGCATACTTTTGTGCTATATCATTTTATGATGTATGTTCAGGCGCTCAGTATCCAGACCATGCTTAGTTCGACTTCCAGTCCTTACTCAATGATACAGTGGTGAGTCCTCAGTAGTTCGAGGACGATAGACATTCTTATATCTTCAGTATTTACTTTCAGTCTTAGATTTGTTATAGTTAGCTGGGGGCATGTCCCAGCAACTCTTATTCAGTTAGAAGGCTTTCAGACATAGACTAGTTTCAGCAGTTGTTAGTATTGTTTTTCAGTCAGCACTAAACTATTTATGTATTCAGACTTTTGGGCTCTTCCTTGCTTTCAGATAATGATGGTTTTAGCTTCCGCACAATGTATGCTTTACTCTAAATTTGTATAGGTATGCCATGACATGGGTTAGCTTGGGGTCACTTGTGACACTAAGCACTGTGTCGCATCCAGGGGTAGTTTTGGGGTGTGACAAACTTGGTATTAGAGCATAAGGTTTAAGTGTCCTAGGATATCTAAAATCGCGTCGAGTAGAGTCTTCTTCATGGGTGTGAAGCACGCCACACTTATGGTGGAGAAGCTATGAGACATCATTAGGAATAACTTCCCTTCTTTATTTTCCAGCTCATACTATAGAGTATGAACTCTATTTAATCTCTTTCTATTCTAACTCATGCTCTTCGCATTTCAGAAAAATGCCTCCCAGAAGAGCTAACACTAGGAATCAGCCAGCAGCTACAGCAGATCCGTTGAATGAGCAAGTCACACATGCCAAATTCAGAGTTGCTTTTCAAGTTCTTGCTCAGGCCATGACTTCCCAGGTCAATCATTAGGCTACGGCACCAGCTCTTCCTCATATTAACACTGCTGCAGCCAGGATCTGGGATTTCACACGAATGAACCCTCCAGAGTTTCATGGGTACAAGCCAGAAGAGGATCCCCAAGAGTTCTTAGAGGATGTTCAGAAAGTGAAAAGCATTATATGTGTCACCCTAGTCGAGGATGCAAACTTGGCCATTTATCAGTTGAAAGGAGTGGCCTACACTTAGTACCAACAATGGAAGGAATCTCGTTGTGAAAATGCAGGACTAGTGACTTGGGATCTTTTCAAGACTGATTTTCTGGACTGGTTCTTCCCACTAGAGCTCAGGGAAGCCAAGGTTCAAGAGTTCATCAACCAAAAGCAGAATTACATGAGCATAAAGGATTCTGCTCTGAAGTTCACTCAGCTATCCAAGCATGCTCCGACAATGGTAGCAGACTCTAGAGCTCGTATGAGCAAGTTCGTGTATGGAGTGTCTGATGATGTGGTAAAGGAATGCAAGATGGTTATTCTCATTAAGGAGATGGACTTCTCCAGGTTAGTTACTTATGCTCAACAGATTGAGAAGGAGAAGATTAAGGAAAGGGGAGGAGATGCTAAGAGGGCTAGGACAGGTGATTATAGCCACTATCAGAAGAAGTCAGAGGGTGGAAACCGCTCTCAATATTGCTAGAAAAATTCAGCTCTAGCTCCATCTTCTGCTAGTGCCCCAATGCCTAAGTTCAAGAAGGATCGACGGGATAGAGCGTATGGCTCTCAGTCCCAAGGTATGGTTACTAGTGGGCGCACTCACCCAGTGTATAAAAAGTGTGGTAGAAACCACCAAGGTGAGTTCTTGGAAGGAAGTGGAAATTGCTTTGGGTGTGGCAAGCCAAGCCACGTGATGAGGTATTGTCCAACAACTTCTCAAAAGGGTAAGGATGTTCGCCCATAGACTCAGACTGGTTCTACAACATCTACGGTAGGTCGCCCCACTCAGCAAGGTTCCTCATTAGGGACAAGTGGTGGTCAGCACCAGAACAGACTGTATTCACTTCAGGCTTGACAGGACCAGGAGGATTCTCCTGATGTGGTCACGGGTACGTTGTGAATCTTTAATACCGATGTTTATGCATTGTTAGATCCATGGCTATGCTTTCATTTGTAACTATTTATATAGCTGTAAATTTTGATGTCAGACCAGAAATTCTCCTAGAACCCTTCTCAGTCTCTACTCCAGTTGGTGGCTAGACGGGTATACAGAAATTGCCCTGTAACATTTTCCCAGAAAGTCACCTCAGCAAATCTTGTAGAGTTAGAAATGGTAGATTTTGATATCATTCTAGGCATGGATTGGTTACATTCCTGCTATGCCTCAGTCAATTGTAGAACTAGGATCATTCGGTTTTAGTTTCCTAATGAGCCAGTCTTAGAGTGGAAGGGTAGTAATTCAGTGCCTGCAGGTCGATTTATCTCTTACCTTAAGGCCAGAAAAATAATATCCAAAGGGAATATTTATCATCTTGTTTGGGTTAAGGATTCAAGATCCGAAACCCCAACTCTTGAGTCAGTCCCAGTAGTGAATGAGTTTCTAGAAGTGTTCCCGGAAGATCTTCCCGGAGTTCCTCCCGAAAGGGGAATAGATGTCCTTCTAGATACCCAGCCTATTTTGATTCCTCCTTACAGAATGGATCTAGCTGAGCTTAAGGAATTAAAAGAACAGTTGAAAGACCTGCTAGATAAGGGCTTAATCACACCCAGCATCTCTCCATGGGGTGCTCCAGTGTTGTTCGTGCGTAAGAAGGACGGTTCTCTCAGGATGTGCATTGACTACCACCAGTTGAACAAGGTCATAATCAAGAATAAATATTCCATCCCAAGGATTGATGACTTGTTTGACCAGCTTCAGGGTACTAGTTGCTTTTCTAAGATAGACCTCAGATCCGGCTATCATCAGCTCAGAATCAAAGGTAGTGACATCCCAAAGATAGCCTTCAGGACTCGGTATGGTCACTACGAAATTGTAGTTATGTCTTTTGGACTAACCAATGCTCCTGAAGCTTTCATGGACTTAATGAACAGGGTGTTCAAAAAGTATTTGGACTTGTTCGTAATTGTCTTCATCGATGATATCCTTGTTTATTCTCTAAATGAGAAGGAGCGTGTGAATCATCTTAGGGTCGTTCTTCAAACTCTCAAGGACCGCCAGTTATTCTCCAAGTTTAGTAAGTGTGAGTTCTGGTTGAAATCAGTTGCTTTTCTTGATCATGCGGTATCTAGTGATGGCATCCGAGTTGACTCTCAGAAGATTGAGGCAGTAAAGGACTGGCCCAGACCCACCTCTCCGACGGACATCAGAAGTTTCTTGGGTTTGGCTGGTCATATGAGTGTGAGAAAAGTTTCTTGGAACTGAAGACTAGGTTGACTACAGCTCCTATTTTGACTCTACCAGAGGGTTCAGATGGCTATGTGGTTTATTGTGATGCATCTATAGTCAGCCTGGGTTGTGTTTTGATGCAGCAGGGTAAGGTCATAGTGTATGCTTCCAGATAGCTTAAGGCCCATGAGAAGAAATACCCGACTCATGACCTTGAGCTTGTAGCTATTGTGTTTTCCTTACAAATCTGGAGACACTACTTGTATGGTATTCATGTTGATGTGTTCACAGATCATAAGAGCCTCCAGTACGTGTTCACCTAGAAAGAATAGAATCTTTGTCAGAGGAGATGGCTTGAGTTCCTTAAAGATTATGATATGAATGTGCTCTACCATCTGAGTAAGGCCAACATAGTGGCTCATGCTCTCAGTAGACTGTCTATGGGTAGCATATCATATGTTGAGGAAGAGAAGAGAGAATTGGCCAGAGAATTTCATCGGCTTGCTTGCTTAGGAGTTTGCCTTATGGACACGTAAGATGGTGGTGTGATAGTTTAGAATGGGTCAGAATCTTCATTGGTAGTGGAGGTTAAGGAAAAGCAGGATAGTGATCCCATATTTCTTCAGCTGAAGGGTGCAGTTCAGCAGCAAAGAGTTGAGGTTTTCTCCTAAGGGGGAGATGGTGTGCTTCATTATCAGGGCCACTTATGTGTTCCTAAGGTGGGTGAGTTGAGGCAGCATATCCTTTCAGAAGCCCATAATTCCATATATTTCATTCATCCAGGTGCCACTAAGATGTACCGTGTTCTACGGGAAGTCTATTGGTAGAACAGCATGAAGAGAGACATCGCAGATTTTGTGGTTGTGTCCCAACTGTCAGTAGGTTAAAGTAGAACATCAGAAACTAGGAGGTGTGACTCAGGAGATTAGTATTCCTACTTCAAAGTGGGAGGTGGTCAACATGGATTTCATTACGTGGTTACCTCGTACTCGTAAGAAGTATGACTCTATTTGGGTGATAGTGGACAGAGTCACCAAGTCAGCTCACTTCTTGGCAGTTAAGACTACATATTTGGCGAAGGACTATGCCAAACTCTACATTGGCGAGATAGTCAGGTTGCATGGGTTCCCCCTGTCTATCATCTCAGATAGAGGTCCTCAATTTACATCTTATTTTTGGAGATCATTCCAGAAAGGTCTTGGTACTCAGGTATCTCAGTACAACATTTCATCCACAGAAGGATGGTCAGGATGAGTGTACCATTCAGACCTTAGATGACATATTGAAAGCTTGCGTGATCGATTTCAAGGGTAGTTGGGATGATCACCTACCTCTCATAGAGTTTTCCTATAATAACAGTTTCCACTCCAGTGTTCAGATGGCCCCTTATGAGGCACTGTATGGGCGTAGATGCAGATCACCAATTAGTTGATTTGAAGTAGGTGAAGCAGCCTTGATTGGGCCAAATTAGGTTCATTAGGCTATGGGGAAAGTTCAGCTCATCATAGATAGACTAAAAATAGCTCAGAGTCGTCAGAAGTCCTATGCATATGTTAGGAGAAAAGACTTAGAGTTTGAAATTTATGATTGGGTTTTCCTGAAAGTCTCACCTATGAAGGGAGTGATGAGATTTGGCAACAAAGGGAAGCTCAGTCCTAGGTATGTAGGTCCTTACAGAATCTTGAAAAAGCTTGGTAATGTGGCTTACGAGTTAGAGTTGCTAGCAGAACTAGCAACGGTTCATCCAGTCTTTACTATTTCCTTGTTGAAGAAGTGTGTGGGTGATCCGGCATCGATAGTACCTTTAAAGAGTGTGGCTGTGAAGGATAGCCTCACCTATGAGGAGGTTCCAGTTGAGATTCTTGACCATCAGGTTCATAGGTTGAAGAAAAAAGAAGTCGCTTCAGTGAAAGTTTTGTGGAGGAATCGGTCCGTAGAGGGAGCTACTTGGGAAACAGAAGCAGCCATGATGTACCCTCAGCTCTTTCCCTCTGATTCAGTTTCAGCTTGAGGTAATAGTTCCTCTCCAGTCTCTCAGTTTAATCTTGTGTAATTCAGTCTTAGTACCTTGTTCCCTTAGTTATGCTTAGATTTCAGCATGTTAGCATGTTCATGGAACTCAGTTTAGTTAGATATTAGTTTCTAGTACTCAGTTTGAGGGGATTGCAGCTCTTTCCCTCTATCCTCAGCTTGTTTAGTCTTCATTCAAGGATGAATAATCCCAATGGGGAGATATTATAATACTCCAGAACTTTCACGCCCAAACTAAGCTTAGAAAACCAGGAGAAAACAAAAATTTCAGAAAAATTCAAGTTTTCAGGAGCCACGATTCAAGACCACGGACCGTAGTTTAGAACCACGGTCCGTCGTCTCAAACTGTAGTCCCAAATCTATTAGACACCCAGTTCTAGTCCAAGGAACCACGAGTCAGACCACGGACTGAAGTTTGGAACCACGGTCCATCATGTCACACATAGTTTCCCTTAATCAGAGAACCACCAGTCCAGAGCTCAGGGACCACGAGTCAGACCACGAGACGTAGTCCAGGACTACGGATCCATCCTGCTGAATCGTGGAACTAGAACCTCAGAGACCCTTAGCCCTTGTCCCAAGAATCACTAGTCACATGACGAACCATCTTCCTGGAGTGAGGTCCATCCTATGGAGTCATAATTCCTGACACCAGAGAACTGCTAAAACTAGTAGGTAAGACCACGACTCAGTTGACAGTCCATCGTCTAGGAGTACGGCCCATCATTTTGAGTCGTGATCCCTGAGTCACAATTTTGGCAGTTTTTCCTTTAAATTTCCCAGGGGTATTTTGGACTTTTCCTACCTCTTTTAAAGCCTAAGCTATGATGTTTTGACTACTCAAATCCTAGTTAATTAGTCAAAACTACCTAAAACCTTCATTCTTATAAATTCATCGGACTTAAAAAAGAAAAGAAGAGAAAGAAGCGATAGTTTTCTCCCAAGAACAAGCAGAGGTCTTCATCAAGTTTAGCTCCAAAAATCCAAGGATTTCTCAGTAGATTTCTTCACCAGGTATGTGGGATTTCACTAGTGGGTTCCTTTCACCCATTAGGTCCCTAGATTCCAGTCAGTCTTCAGTTTTCTCCATGAATTTGTTCAAGACCTAGGGCTCCAAGATCTCAGGGATTTACTGAAATTCAGTTCCTACAACCTCTATGGTATTGACTACATGTTTCTTGGAGAATTAGTGTAGTCCTATGTATAATGTTCAGAAACCCTAATTTGTATACTTACAGTACTTCATGATTTGAGCTTACTAGGCAGATTAGTTATATGTCCATGCATTAGAATTTGAATGCCATATCCCTCAGTGTATTTATGTTGCATTCTCAGTTGATTTCCAGTATTTTGAGCTATCCATCATTTCAGTATATTGTTGCTTGTATTCAGTTGAGACTAGACCTACCGAGTGGAAGAGGGGATGAAGGTTTAGCTGTCAATTTAGGCTAAGACCTTTGATAGCAGTCCCCAAGTCCCAGAACTACGGCGCCACCGTAGGTTTAGAGGAGTCAGCTGTCAGACTAGGTTGTACCTCTTTGTCCCTTGTGGACATCACTAGTAGATCCACGTCAGACTTGTTTGTACCCTTGGCAAGGTATGAACACCCTTCCATTCAGGGTTACAGGTTGGCCCCATAATTAGCTCAACTTGGGGTATGTCAGTTAACAGTATCTCCCACAGTCAGATTCATGTGCATTGACCATGTATTCAGTATGTATTTATATATTTCAGTAATCAGCTTAGCATGTTATATCTTCATGATTTGTACTTGGTAATCGCATTTAGTTTAGCTTTCAGTTATGTTCCAGTATATCTTTTTTTATGCTCAGTTATTATGTTGTTCAGCTTAGCCTATATCTCGCATGCTCAGTACATTCAAAGTACTGACGCATACTTTTGTGCTATAT
The DNA here is from genome assembly GCA_003996215.1 of Jaltomata sinuosa. Taxonomy (NCBI): domain Eukaryota; kingdom Viridiplantae; phylum Streptophyta; class Magnoliopsida; order Solanales; family Solanaceae; genus Jaltomata; species Jaltomata sinuosa. The sequence continues at coordinate 113,368 of QJPP01007013.1, read as the reverse complement.
CATTTTATGATGTACGTTCAGGCACTCAGCATACAGACCGCATTTAGTTTGACTTTCAGTCCATGCTCAGCAGTTCAGTGGTGAGTCCTCAGTAGTTCGAGGATGATAGACATGCTTATATCTTCAGTATTTACTTTCAGTCTCAGATTTGTTAGAGTTAGCTGGGGGCATGTCCCAGCAACTCCTATTCAGTTAGAAGGCTTTCAGACGTAGACTAGTTTCAGCAGTTGTTAGTATTGTTTTTCACTCAGCCCTAAACGATATATATATTCAGACTTTTGGGCTCTTCCTGGCTTTCAGATAATGATGGTTTTAGCTTCCGTACAATGCATGCTTTACTCTGATTTTGTATAGGTATGACATGCCATGAGTTAGCTTGGGGTCACTTGTGACATTAAGCACTGTGTCGCGTCAAGGGGGTAGCTTTGGGGCGTGACACAAATAATAAAACAACTAAGAAGGTAACCTAATTATTAAAGAGAGAATGTTCTAGCTCCTCTTGTATGAACCAATTACCTTTCCAAATTAATTTGAAAGAAATAAACTGTATCATTCAGAAAGAGAAAGAATGTGATGATGCAAGGAAACATACAATCTTCTGTATTTAGAAGATAATTATTACAAAGAAGATACTGCATATAGGCAGAACAGTAAAACTCAGCACATGTAGACATAGGATAAAGAGGGAGTAGTGCATCAAGCATGCTATAGAGGTAGAGAAAGTATAGTCCTATTGGTACCTCATAAAAATCATAGCTAATAAAAAGACAGAAAACATAATGAAGGGCCATCAAATTTGAATCTTTTTTGCTTAATTGGGCGAAGAGAAAGAAGAATTATGGCAGGCGGTGGTGAGAGATTACTTGGTGAAGGTGAGAGAGATGACTTGAGAGCCAAAGGTAATAAGAGAGAGAGGTCTGCTATTATGGCAAGCGATTGTGAGAGAGATAAGTTAAAAGAATAGAGACACTGAATGATGACCATCACAAATTCATGTTTCTTTATTAGGTGTTTCAACCCAATTTTAGCCAATGGAGTCTCCATGTGAACTATGCAATTTGAAAACCTAAACACCACTTACATTCTTAAGACTGCCCTGCTTTCTACTTTCGACCAGCTGAAAACTCCAAAGGAGAAAAAAATCAAAAAACTATTGAGTTTGGTGTCATTTAGATAACTTTGTTGATGTACATATCCATGTAAAGAACATTAGATCTATATTCAGTTGGCATCTTGAAAGAGTAGTGAGAAAGAAGTTGGAGGAATAAAGGATGGTCGTTTAAGGGGGAGGCATCACACTCGGTTCTTTCTAGTCTACATTCCCTTAAGGTGGTCGTCAAGGTTCATTTTTTCCCTTCCTTTTAGTAGTGTTTCCAAGTGTTGAAGAAAAATCAAGGTAAGGTAAGAACGCAAACTAGCTAAGTAACAGCCAAACAAGAAGGAATGTAAAGGTTTTGACGACACTCATTTCATTTAATCTTGTTTAACCTACAACTTGTAAACATGTTTGTAATGCACAACTTCAAATTATGCTAGGTTTTACATGGAACATTCTTTCCTTCAAACAATTGCAAAATCTATGAGCAGCATTAAATTGAACGAATAATTAATAATGCAAGTGTAGGAATTGATCTGAAAACTAATTAATAAAGCAGATTACAACCCCTACTTTACGAGGACTTGGCTAAGAACTATGTTGCTTGGATTCTGTCATGACTCAATTTATCAGTCATGATGGCACCTACAACCCCCCGGTAAGCGAACAAATCCATGTAGCCCAGAACGATTAGTAATGGGCTACTTTCTAATAGTTAAAGGGGAAGAACAATAAATAAGCGGAAGCAAGGGAATAAGATGAACAAAATGGATAACCGGAGTAATTATAAATACAAAACAGAAGCTAAACCAACCCAAAACCTAGTATCATAGTACATAAGAGCCAAATTACAACAGGAGTACAAAGGTTCCAAAAGAGATATATACATAAGTTGTCTCCGAATAGTAACAGAGTGAAGAATATACAAAAGATAAACTAAGTCAAGATCTGAACGCCAAGAGCTCACCCTCAGCCTGGATGATCCAAAAATAGTTGCCTACACCAGTCTCCGGCACTCTAACGGCGATGGCCCACACCAGGATCTGCACCAGAAGATGTAGGGGGGTAGGGTGAGCACCAAATGCAAAGCATAAGGTACCCAGTAGGTATCATAGGCCGACTGGGAACATATAAGGTAAAAGAACAGTAGAAGGCAGAGTAGAAATAAAGAGTCACATAAATCAACGATAAATTACACCAAAACTAGCCCAGAGGAAAGACAACAGAAAGCAACAAGCAAGGCTAGTAAATTGAATATATACATGGCAAACATAGGTGAAAATAAGAACGACGCACCTGTGATCCTCGCAATAAAAGTATATATAAATAAGTCTAGAAATGGGCGGTATACCGGTAACCTCAAGTATAAGGAAAGGGAGAGAAAAGTAAAGTAGACATGCTCGAAAACAGTAATAGTAACCACACTAGTCATAACAAATAGTCACCAATAGCCCTGCTATAACCAAGCCATAACCACAATCTCATTCTGGAACCAACTGCCCCGTTGTAACCCATCTCACGCTCAAGACAGAAGTAATGCGATAAGACTCTACCTATAATCCTCTGGCCGCCCATACAACCGAGGAATGCAACCAAGTGAAAACAAACCCTCCGGCATCCCATACTACTAGATCGTACAATCAACAAGCAACAGACAAGGGTGGTACCTCACGCAGATAAATGATATAATTCCATGCTAAGCAAAAGTGATCAAAGTACCATATGTCACCCACTTCTGGTAACCTATATGGCCCAGAAGACGGGATCTATGAAAGGTCCCACCCGTATACCACTACTACACCATATGCCCTCCCTCCGGCACCCGCAACTCGCAACTTCTGGTCAAGAATGGCAAGGTCCATGGAGGCCCCCGACCAACATACTAGATGCCCCGCATCCTCGAAACAATCCCCAAATAAAGCTGCCTGGAGTGTATCCAGGTCTAAAATAGTAAGCCCAAAATCTCTAGTACTCGGCCAAGTCTAGTCCAGCAACACCCCGGATGTTGTAGTATAAAAGTAAGGCACCTGACCCCGTCGAGCCCAGAAAAGAGGAACTATAGATAAAAATACCTTGTAAAACTCTCCTTACCCCAAGAAGATCCACAAGACAAGCTAAAACCATTTCCATTAAAAATGGGCCCCCTGGGATATGCAAAGTTTAGAAAATAGTTCCAGAAGGCCCGAAGCCGAACCATAGTAAAACGTGAGAAAACCTCTTTAAATGCATGGAAATGGCATGATCCAACACACAATAGCTACCCCGCAGCTCACAATCAACCTATCGGCCCTGCACAGGCTCCAAAGCTACTCAGTAAGCATAACCAGCCTAGAAGGGCAATTCTATGTTCGGGACTCGCGGACATTCCCAATGATCCCACCGTCTATGTTCCAGAGTCAACAAGGCCTCACAGGACCACAAGGGTAATAATATCAATTTACAAGAATACTACACACGACGGAGGAAAGAACGGAAAGGATCATGGAAAAGCGGCCAAGGTCTGTGGTACCAACCTAATAACCCAACCCAAGGATGCCAACTAGTACAATTTTACCCTATATATGCGAAGTCTAGGGATTTAAGCCGTAACCTACCTGCCGTTCGATGACAAGCTTCCCAAACAACCAGGTCCAAGCCCAAAATGCTCCGAGAACTCCTGAATGACAATCAAACTATCAAGACCATAAATATAACGTTAAAACAAGTCTAACGGTACCCATATTGCTACAATTGTAGTCGGGCTGATATTCGGGTCAAAAGTTGGCCTACGGAGCCTACAACTAGAAACCAAAAATGGAAAGAGCCATGACGACCCCAAAGGTGCGAAGAAGCCATGCTCCACTTTTGAGCACAAATGGCCAATGAGAAGGGCATCAAAATAGCCCGCAAAGGTTGGGATTTAAGGAAAGGAATTCCAAAAAATCAAACAGAAATTGGGCAAGAAATACTTACCACAAAGGCGAAAACTCGAGTCAAGAACGATAATCTACCACTCCCACGAGCATGCACCAACTGGATGGCCAGAATTCACAAGGAAAACTCAAGCTTTAGAGAAGAGCATCAATGGAGGTTTTAGAAAAATTCAAAAGAAGAGGGAGCTTACCAAATGAAATAGAACCGCAAAAAATCCACCAACAATCGACTCCTCAAGGCTTAGAATCAATAAGGAGAAATTTGGGAGAGAAGAGATTGAGTTTAGAGTGAGAAATAATATTGCAATGGCTGGAAAAACATACTTCCAGCTATTTATAGTTTCAGGAAAATTGCCTGCGCCATCGGCACTAGACCAACGCCAATAGCGCTGAAGGGGTGGCAGGTGCCTCAGCGCTATCACTCTGGGAGCGTCGAGATTGCGCTGAAGGCTGGCAGGCGCTGAGGCGCGATCGCGTTGGCCTTGGCGCGATTGCGCTGAAGGGTGGCCTGCAACTGCTTTTCTGCAACTTTTTGAGAACTCCACGGGGTGTTCCGAGCACAACCGAAAATCGATATTCAAAAACCAATAATGCTAACAGAGTGGAAACGATGTTTCAGACTCAACGAAATCGATGAATCTCCCATACGAGGTCATTTCAAAGAAATGTTGACCCAAGTCAACACTAACGAAAAGGAACTCAAAGGATTGAAATGAGTCCGGCTCACCTGGAACCCGCACCAACCACCTTTCTATCCCAAACTCAACATTTTGGAGCTGATGGAATCGTCGGATATTGAATCCGACACTCCGATAATTGAAAGTCACCCGAAGTTACACTTTCATCTCCAAATGGCTTGAAAACTGAGAAAACCACACAAAACCCACATCGGAAGTCCTCAGGCCTCAACTGAAGGTCCAACTAGACCAAACTCATCGCTCTGGAGCTAACGAAACTATCAGAATTCAATTCCGAGCACGTTAGCTAAGAATGTTGACCAAAGTCAACGATTTCCTAAGTTTAAGCTCTAAAACAGGCAAACAGCTAAAATGACCAAATGAATGGCCAGGGCACCGAACCACCGGTCCCAGCAAGCCATAAATGACTTATGGTCACTACAAGAAGGCTCTAACAGTGCAATAAATGTGTAAATACAAAGATGACCGTAAGGGTCATCACAATATCCACTACTAAAAAGACTTTCATCCTCGAAAGTCAAGAAGAAGAGAGTACCTGAAGGCTCGAGCAACTGCGGATACTGAGCATGTAACTCACTATCGGTCTCCCAAGTAGCCTCCTCGACCGGACAGTTCCTCCACTAAACTTTCACAACCGAAATCTCTCTAGATCTCAACCTCCTGATATCTCTGGCCAAAATACCTATCGGCTCCTCAACAAATGACAACCTCTTATCCAACTGAACTGAATCCCAATGCAACACATGAGACTCATCTAGTACATACCGGCACAACATCGATACATGGAACACTGAGTGAATAGCTGAAAACATCAAAGGCAATGCTAACATGTAGGCAACACTACCAACCCTCTTCAGAATCTCAAACGGCCCAATGAACCTGGGGCTAAGCTTGCCCCTCTGACCAAATATCATCATGCCCTTCATGGGCGATACACGAAGGAAAATCAGGTCACCAACACTGAACTCCAAGGCACGAAGTCTACGATTAGCGTAGATCTTCTGCCTACTTTAAGCCGCTCTAAGCCTATTCTGGATCAAACGGACGCGGTCCAAAGAATCTATAAGCAAATCCGTACTCTAACCCATCAAACCAACCAATGGGCGATCAGCAACGCCTACTATACAAAGCCTCGAAAGGTGCCATGCCAATGCTCAAATGAAAACTATTATTATGCGCAAACTCAGCCAATGGCATGAACTGATCCCATGAACCTCCAAAGTCAAGTACGCAGGCCCGAAGCATGTCCTTCAGGACCTGAATAGTCCTCTCGAACTAGAGTATCTGGAACAATATGCCTCACAGAGTATCAACTATATAAAATAACAAACTTTCGAAACACAAAGTTAAGCCTCAAACCTCATAACCCAGAGTTGCCCGGCTAGCCTCACCCCGAACCACCTAATCACGAAGGTCACACAAACTCTGATCCTTAAACTGTCGGCTCTGAATTTGATCAACTAGAGTAGAGAGAACCTCAACACTGGCAAGAACTCTGTTGGGATCCGATAAGTCAAGCCTAACCAAACAGTTAGCCAAGGAATGGATGTCCAAGGCTAACAGTCGCTCAGAAACTGAAAGTGAAGCTAGGCTACCCATACTCACCGCCTTTCGACTCAAGCCATCTGCTACCATGTTTGCCTTGCCTGGATGGTATAGAATAGTGAAATAATAGTCCTTTAGCAACTCAATCCATCTCCTCTACCTCGAGTTTAGGTCGCACTGACTCGTAATGTACTGAAGACTATGATGGTCGGTGAATATCTCACAATGAACTCTATATAGATAGTGCCTTCAGATCTTGAGCGTGAAGACTACCGCCGATAACTCTAAGTCATGAGTGGGGTAGTTATGCTCGTGAACCTTCAGCTGCCTCGATGCATATGCTATCACTCGACCCTGTTGCATCAACACACAACCAAGACCGACCCCCGAAGCATTATAATACACAGAGAAACCCTGACCCTCAACAAGCAAAGTCAGAACTGGAGCTGAAGTCAATAAGGCCTTACGACTCTAAAAGCTATCCTCGCACTGATCAGACCACTGGAATGGAACATCCTTCCTAGTCAACATAGTCAATGGTGCTGCTATAGAAGAAAATCCCTCAATGAATCACCTGTAATAACTGGCTAACCCAATAAAGTTGCGAACCTCGGTAGGAGTGGTAGGTCTAGGCCAATTACAAACCGCAGAAATCTTACCCGGATCCACTCTAATCCCATTCTTAGACACCATGTGTCCTAGGAATACAACTGACTTAACTCACACTTTGAGAACTTGGAATAAAGTCGATGATCTCTAAAAATCGGAAGTATAGTCCTCAAATGCTGCTCATGCTCGTCCCTACTCCTCTAGTATATCAAAATATCATCAAGGAAGACTATCACGAACATATCCAGGTACGGGCTAAGCACCCTATGCATCAAATCCATAAAGGTTGTGGGGGCATTAGTCAACCCAAAAGACATCACTAGGAACTCATAATGGCCATAACGTGTCCTGAATGCTGTCTTAGGGATGTCCTCTACCCTAATCTTCAACTGATGGTAGCCAGACCTCAAATCAATCTTAGGAAACACGGCGGAATCCTGAAGCTGATCAAACAGGTCATCAATCCTCGGCATTGGATACCTATTATTCATTGTCACCTTATTCAACTGCCAATAGTCAATACATATCTGCATCGACCCATCCTTCTTCTTCATGAAGAGAACAGGAGCACCCCAAGGGGACACACTCGGTCTAATAAACCCCTTAGCTAACAAATCCTGGAGCTATTCCTTTGGCTCTCTTAACTCGTCAGGAGCCATACGGTAGGGAGGGATAGAAATAGTCCTAGTGCCTGGCTCTAACTCAATGGCAAAATCAATATCCCTCTCAGGTGGAAGGCCTGGCAGGTCGGTAGGAAACACATCTAGAAAGTCTCTAACCACAGAAACAGACTCAAGATATGTAGGGTCAACACTAGCATCTCGGACATATTCTAGATAAGCTAGACACCCACTAGAAATCAACTTCCTAGCTTGAAGACAAGAGATGATCCCAGATGGTGCATGGCTAACAGAACCCTGCCACACAACAGGGGACACACCGGGCATGGCTATGGTAATGGTCTTGGCATAACAATCCAAAACTGCACGGTGAGGGAATAACCAGTCCATGACCAGTATCATATCAAGAATCATCAAGTCAGCCCAAGTATCCAAATCACCAATAGATATTGCACAGGATCTCACAATCCGATCCACTACTAAAGAATCTCCTACTGGGGTCGAAACAGAAATAGGCACAAACAATGGCTCACTATCCAACCCTAAACAAGGCAGAAAGTAGGAAGATATATATGAACAAGTGGATCCAGGATCAAACAAAGCATAAGCTTGTTGATGACATACATAAATCGTACATGTGATCACAGCATCTGAGGCCTCTGCCTCCGTTCTCCCAGGGATCGAATAGAACTGGCGATGACCTCTACCTGCCTAACTGCCATCCCTACTACCTGCTCTGCTACATGGAGCACCACCTCTACCCTGACCACCACCTCCCCGAGCCGGAGGCTGAACAGAACAAAAAGGCTAAACCGCACCCTGCTGGGGAAAATCTCAAGCATAATGGCCACCAACTCCGCACTCATAATAGGATGTACCACACTGGGGGCAATTTATGGAAAAATGACCACTAACACAACACTCATAGCATGGCCCTGACGGCCTACCCTATCAGGACGGACCCGTTGAATCGGTGCGGCCATCTCGGCCTGATGCTCTAAAAGCAGTACCCCTAATAGACAGACCAATGTGACTATGCTGATTGCTCTGACCCTGCTCCAACTAAGAACCCAAAACTTGAAGTAAAGCCTGGAATGGTTGACTAGACTTACCCGATACTGCTATAGCTGATAACCTCGGCCCCACTGGCCAAAACCTCTACCACCATGCCTAGAACGACTATAACCACCCTGATGTCAAGGCCTCTTATCTCTGGCCCCGGTATCATGACAACGCTAATCCTCAACTGTACGGGCATAGTTTGCAATGGCCTAACATGACAGATTGCTAGCAACTAGTATCTCTACAGGCTCTCTGAACTCTCTCCACATCCCCCAAACAAATCTATGAATCTTGTCAGCCTCAGAAGGCATAATCATGGCCCCAAACGGAGCAAGCTGATGGAAATGGGTCTCGTACTCTGAGACAGTCATAGAATCCTGGGAAAGTCTAGTGAACTCCTCCCTCCGACGCTCTTTGTCGCTCTGTGGCAAGAACTTGACCATAAAGGCCTCATAAAACTCAGAACAGGTCAAGGGAGGTGACATAGAAGGCCTGCAAGCAACCTGTGCTCTTCACCATAACTTCGATGGACCCTCCACCTGATATGAAGTATGGCAAACCCCGTGAGTCTCTAATAACCCCAAGTGATGCAACATCTCCTCACAGGTGGTGATAAAATTGTGGGGGTCCTGACCCTGTGTACCCACAAATCTCAGCGGTGCCAATATCAGAAATCTACCCAAGGCCTTTTGCTCCCTATCTGTCATGGCGGAGCAGGGAGCAAGAGGTTGGGCAACCACAGTAACAGGCTGCGCTCCTGAACTCTGAACACCCAGGGCTGCCCCTTGAGTGGATGTTTGTGCTGCCTCAGAAGGACGCTCCCAAATCATACCCAAGAGATGAAAAAGTAACGCCCGAACATCTGAAGACTTAGATCCTTTAAGGCGGGGGCACGGGGTTATGGTCTTGTTACTTTATGTTTCGGAGTCAATTGATCCCTCGATCAAGTCCTAACTAGAAATATCTTAAGAGAAAAAGAGAAATCATTTGAATTCGAGGCGAAACCCCTCTCCTTAGAGTCAAGTGGCCCAAGGGCCACCTCTCCGCCGTTGTAATCCAAGCAGGTTCAAGTGCCTGAAGAGCATATTTACCGAAAGAAATATGATTACCTCGATAAGATATTCCCTTCATTCTTCCTCTATGTTGTTTACGGAATCTGATTCTTTTGGGGTTATAGTTGATGGTTGTTTCTGAATTCTCTCTCTACTACAGAACCGGTCGAGTTACTTTATAACCTCTTCTTCTGATTGTAGTCATCGTAACTCTCTATATCTTAGGTATCGGTATCACGCATATCATATATATTATGTGTAGTGAGTTAGATTTCCCAAACTAAATATTAGGAAAGGAGTGAAAAAAGAACAAATAATAGAGGGAGTTGGGGCTGAAGCTGGTATAGAAACTGATGCTGGAACTGCCACTGGAGCTGGTGGTATCTGGGCCACCCCCGGGTCCACGTGTTGATGCTTTGGAGCTAACTCTAGCTCGTAGTCATACTCTGGCTCTATAACAACTTTGGCGGCCCTAGTAAGCACCGCTTCTCTAGGGAGACCTCTAGCCTTGCCCTTGCAACCACCCTGACCCCTAGCTAGAGTCGGAGGTGCAGGGGCAGAAGGCTCTCCTCCGCCTGAAGCTGACGATCTCGTACGAACCATCTATGGAAGAGTGAACCAGAATAGGTGAAATTTCCAAGAACCTTCAAGGATACAACGCACAAAAGAGAAGCAAGAAAAGTCCATTTCCATAAGATGTCACTATAGACTCCTGAAGATTGAGCATGGATGTCTCCTCCCTGATCCGCAGTACTCTACTAGACATTGGCTCCTATACCGATGACACCAGTGAACCTAGGGCTCTGATACCAAGCTGTCACGACCCGATTTCTTGATCATGATGGCACTTATAACCCCTCGGTAGGCAAACCAATCCTTGTAGCCCGGAACTGTTAGTAATGGGCTACTTTCTAACAATTTAAGCAGAAGAACAATAAATAAGCGGAAGTAAGGGAACAAGATGAACAAACTGGATAACCGAAGTAATTATAAATACAAAACGGAAGCTAAATCAACACAAAACCTGCTATCATAGTATATAAGAGCCAAACTACAATAGGAGTAGAAAGGGTCCAAAAGAGATATATACATAAGCTATCTCCGAATAGTAATAGAGTGCATAATATAAAAAAGATAAACTAAGTCAAGCTCTGAATGCCAAGAGCTCACCCTCAGCCTGGATGATCCAAAAACAGCTTCCCGCATGAGGCTCCGGTGCTCTAACGGCGATGGCCCACACCAGGATCTACACCAGAAGATGTAGGGGGGTAGGGTGTGCACCAAATGCGAAGCATAAGGTACCCAGTAGGTATCATAGGCCGACTGGGCACATATAAGGTAAAAGAACAGTAGAAGGCAGAGTAGAAATAAAGAGTCACATAAATCAACGATAAAGTACACCAAAACTAGCCCAGAGGAAAGACAACAGAAAGCAACAAGCAAGGCCAGTAAATTGAATATATAAATGGCAAACATAGGTGAAAATAAGAACGGCGCACCTGGGATCCTCGCAATAAAAGTATATATAAATAAGTCTAGAAATGGGCGGTATACCGGTAACCTCAAGTATAAGGAAAGGGAGAGAAAAGCAAAGTAGACATGCTCGGAAATAGTAACAGTAACCACATTAGTCATAACAAACAGTCACAAACGGCCCCGCTATAACCAAGCCATAACCACACTAATCACCACAATCTCATTCCGAAACCAACAGCCCCATTGTAACCCATCTCACGCTCAGGACAAAAGTAATACAATAAGACTCTACCTACAATCCCTCGGCCGCCCATACAACCGAGGAACACAAACAAGTGAAAACAAACCATCCGGCATCCCATACTACCGGAGCGTACAATCAACAATCAACAGACAAGGGCGGTACCTCATGCAGATAAATGATATGATGCCATGCTAAGCAAAAGTGATCAAAGTACCGTATGTCACCTATTTCTTGTGACCTATAAGGCCCAGAAGATGGGATCCATAGAAGGTCCCACATGTATACCACTACTACACCGTATACCCTCCCTCCGACACTCGCAGCTCGCAGCTTCTGGTCCAGAATGGCAAGGTCCATGGAGTCCCCCAACCAACATACTAGATGCCACGCATCCTCAAAACAATCCCCCAGTAAAGCTTCCTGAAGGGTATCCAGGTCTAAAATAATAAGTCCAAAAGCTCTAGTACTCATCCCCACCTAGTCCAGCAACACCCCAGATACTGTAGTATAAAAGTAAGGCACCCGACCCCGTCGATCCTAGAAAAGCAAAACTATAGATAAAAATGCCTTTTAAAAATCTCCTTACCCCAAGAAGATCCACAAGACAAGACAAAACCATTTCCAAATCATTTCTGTCGAAAATAGGGCCCCCGGGCTATGCAAAGTTTAGAAAACAGTTCTAGAAGACCCGAAGCCAAACCATAGTAAAACGTGAGAAAACCTCTCCATATGCATGGAAATGGCATGATCAAACACACAATAGTCGCCCCGCACCTCACAATTAACCTATCGGCCCTACACAGGCTCTGAAGCTACTCAGCAGGCATAACCAGCGTAGAAGGATAATTCTATGTTCGGGACTCACAGACATTCCCAATGATCCCACCGTGTATGTTCCAGAGTCAACAAGGCCTCACAGAACCACAAGGGTAATAATATCAATTTACAAGAATACTACACACGACGGAGGAAAGAATAGAATGGATCATGGAAAAGCGGTCAAGGTCTGTGATACCAACCTAATAACCCAACCCAAAGATGCCAACTAGTACAATTTTATCCGATATATGCGAAGTCTAAGGAGTTAAGTCGTAACCTACCTGCCGTTCACGACAAGCTGCCCGAACAACCAGGTCCAAGCCTGAAACACTACGAGAACTCCCGAACGACAATCAAGCTATCAAGACCATAAATATAATGTTAAAATGAGTCTAACGGTACCCATATTGCTACAATTTTAGCTGGGCTGATATCTGGGTCAAAAGCGGACCCGCGAGGCCCACAACCAAAAACCAAAAATGGAAAGAGCCATGATGACCCCAAAGGTGCCAAGAAGACATGCTCCATTTTTTAGCACAAATGGCCAAGGAGAAGGGCATCAAAACAGCCCGCAAAGGTTGGGGTTTAAAAAAAAGAATTCCGGAAAATCAAACAGAAATTGGGCAAGAAATACTTACCACAAAGGCAAAAACCCGAGTCAAAAAGGATAATCTACCACTCCCACGAGCATGCACCAACTGGACGGCCAGAATTCACAAGGAAAACTCAAGCTTTAGAGAAGAGAATCAATGGAGGTTTTAGGAAAATAAGAGAAGAGGGAGCTTACCAAACTACATAGAAGCGCAGAAAATCCACCAACAATCGACTCCCCAATGCTTAGAATCAATAAGGAACAATTTGGGAGAGAGGAGATTGAATTTGGAGTGAGAAACAATGCTGCAATGGCTGGAAAAATATACTTCCAGCTATTTATAGTTGCAGGAAAATGGCCAGCGCCATCGGCGCTAGGCCAGCACCAACAGCGCTGAAGAGGTGGTAGGTGCCTCAACGCTATCGCGTTGGGAGGGGCACGATCGCACTGAAGGCTGGCAGGCGCTGAGGTGTGATCGCGCTGGCCTTGGCGCGATTGCTCTGAAAGCTGGCCTGCAACTATTTTTCTGCAACTTTTTGAGAACTCCACGGGGTGTTCCGGGCACAATCGGAAACCGATATTCAAAAACCAATAATGCTAATATAGTGGAAACGACGTTCCGGACTTAACGGAATCGACGAAACTCCCATATCAGGTCGTTTCGGAGAAATGTTGACCCAAGTCAACACTAACAAAAAGGAACTCAAAGGCTCAAAATGAGTCTGGCTCACCCAAAACCTAAACCAACCACCTTCCTAGCCCAAACTCAACATTTCAGAGCTGATGTAATCGTCGTATTTCGAATCCGACACTCCGATAATTGAAAGTCACCCAAAGTTACACTTTCAACTCCAAATGGCCAGAAAACTTAGAAAATCACACAAAACCCACACCGAAAGTCCTCAGTCCTCAACTGAAGGTCCAACTAGACCAAACTCATCGCTCCAGAGCTAGAGAAACTTTCATAATTCAATTCCAAGCATGTTAGCTAAGAATGTTGACCAAAGTCAATGATTTCCAAAGTGTAAGCTCTAAAATAGGCAAACGGCTAAAACGACCAAATGAACAGCCAGGGCACCGAACCACCGGTCCCCAGCAAGCTATAAATTACTTGGGGTCACTACAGGAAGGCTCTAATAGTGCAATAAATTAGTAAACACAAAGATGACCGGAAGGGTCATCACAGATTCTCCAAAAAAGACCCTTGCACCCATGTTAGGTCCTTCAAAAATGAACTACTTTTAGAGGATCCTCCACATATAAGCTGACATTTTTGGAGAATTCTAGTAACATTTACAGAGAAGTATGAGATTATAACAACTTTTTTAGATACAAAAGTTGTATCAAAGTTTAAAAAGATTTTAAATTTGATCTTACAGTGAGTAGTTCTGCAATAAGAGAGTGATATATGACAAATTGTTTACATTTGCTCAAAATTGGCTGGAATGGAGATAACAAAGTGTACATCAACTTACAAAAAGACTTTGTTGTTTTGCATATATCCATGGAATTCTGATCGACTGCTTGTAGTCATGGAATTCAGATCCACCGCTTATAGCCATGGAATTCAAGAAGAGAATTCAGATTAAGCAAAAGAGAAATTAGATTGCGCAAGCGAGAAGAGAAAAAGAGCGAGAGAGTATTTTTTTCATTGAGACAACCATAACCCCACAGAGTACTTGCATAGCTCTGTATTGTCTTTATTTACATTCAATCACCAGTATTCGAGAACAGAAAGAGAGTGAGAAGAGAGAGATACCTGAATCCATGGAAGCTTCAGATCAAATCCATTGTCGCTGAATAAGCTTCAAAAGTGAATTTTTGGGAGAAATTGGAATGAGGGTCGAATGTTTGGAGTACTGGAAAGGAGTACTTCTATTTTTCCCAGCTTTCTTAATTAAATGTCATTATAGGATTCTTTTTATCGGCTTTAATTTAATTATCATTAATAATTGGGTATAAAATATCATTTAGTGGCAATTATATTATTGCCACTAAATAAATGTCACTAAATATCCCTTTTGTTGTAGTGTGTGAGTGACTCTGGCAAACGTCTTATCCATGAAAGTACCCTCAGGAGCATTGTTTGCAATAGATTGAGAGATGGGGTCTAACCCTGTGTAGAACTTTTCTATCAAGATTTTGTCTGAAAAACCATGACCTGGAGACCTTTGTATATACTTTTTGAACCGTTCTCATGCCTCATATAAATTCTTTCTTGGGAGTTGCTTAAAGAAAAATATCTTGTCTTTGAGCTCTGCTTTCTTACTTGGAGGAAACCATTTTTTCATGAAAGTGTTCACCAACTCATATCAAGTGTGGATTGAGTTGGGAGGAAGGTTATTGAGTCAAGTACGAGCTTCTCCAGTCAGTGAATATTTGAAAAGCCTCAACCTAAATTCCTCATCCAAAATATGATTATGCTTGTAGGTACGACACATATGAATGAAGTTCTAGATGTTCATGAAGATCATCATCAGTTGAATTCTGAAAGAGCCCTTCAACTTTCAGCATTAAATAAGAACCTTGATCAATCTTAAAAGTGGCAGCATCTACTCTCAGAGGAACAATGGCACTAGTATAGTGAAGTTTTGGCACCTCTGCAGCAAAAATATTCTCGTCATTCAGTGGATTATCAACATTCAAATTCGCATTTGCATTAGCCTGATTGTTGGTTTGATTACTTGTGTTGTTAGCAGCCATAGTTTCCTACACAAAATTTAAGACAAATAAGTGTGATGGAATAGGTAGAGGACACAAAGTAAAGTAAAAATTCCCTAAGTAACTTTCAAAACTGTATTGCCTGGCAACGGCGCTAAAATTTGATAGGTTCAAATTACACCCATCAATTAGTACAAACAATCATTGTCAAATATAGTAACCCAATAATAGGTTGGGGTCAAATCCCACAAGAAATATGGTAAGAAATGAAATAATTAAGGTCTTTTACAATACTTTATGTTAGATCCTATTCCTTAACGAGTTTTAAAGAAGTTTATCTATAAACAATATTTGCAGTATAAAAATGCTTGATATAACAAAATTTAGTGCAAACCAGGATTGTTTCACTCCATAACAGGTTGATTCTAAAGGTTATCAATATCAATATAGGCTCTTATAGATTATTAAAGGTGGGCGATAATCTTACTTCTATCACTCAATATCTTCCGATGAATGAATGACCTTTTCTTCAATTATTTTTCCAAACAAATCAAAGTGTGGCTATATAATGATCATAATCCGCTAAATAAACCCATCGTATTCCTACATGGATTCATTAAACAAGGGTTAACGCCTTGAGTTCTTATTGAATAATTCCTTCTAACCCTAACTTTCCTTTCCAAGCTTAAATCAAGATTTTTGAGATTTGACTAAAGTTTGCAACCGCTAATCTATTTTAAAATGAGAACTAAACAATCACCCATAATTTATTTGATCTTATATCAATATTTTCAACCCTAAGAACTTCCCATTACGAGGATTCCACAACCTTGGATATGAGTTTAGCTACTCATTCCTAAAGAAAGAACAAAAATATAATTAAAGAAAGCATACTTATGTAATCGATTGAAGACGAAAAGATTGTTCTTGAATTTGAATTACAAAATAGCGCTCAAAGAGTAAAAACTGAACAAAGTAATATTCTTGTGTGAAATAACAAGTGTGTCAAAAAATAACCTATAGATGTTATTTATAGCTGAACCAAAATAAGATCCTAAATGGGCTAGGAAATAATTTCCGCGTTGATCTTCACGGGTCATACTGTTGTTCTACGGTACATACTCCTCACTCGTGATAAATTTCACAAGTTGCATAGTCTCTATTTAACTGGTACGAACATTCCTACAAATCATAAGCAGCTCCTACGACCCATCCTCTGAACCATTGTAACACTTAACTTTGGCACCTCTTCTTTCTAAGTCCTATGGGTGACACCACAACTCATACTCCCCCTTTATGGTTCGTACACTAAATCATAGGGCTAGTCCCCAGCTTCGATACTTCTGTTTAAGCTCCACAGATCTCTTCACGGCACTTACACCATCTCAATAACTCGTAGTGAGACTTTTTCTACTCTTTTTCATCCTTTAGTGTACTTAGCCTACTTACCTGAAACTTAACCAAAAATGCATCATATTGCACTAAACATACTTAAGAATTGCAAGGAATCCTTGTTTAAAAGCATCAAATGTGCCGTAAAATCCTGGCACATCAATGGACACCTAAAATGATTGGCACCTCGAAATCAACTTCACAATCAAGCACTAAAAAATTAGTGGGAAAGATAAATTTATCCACTTTGACCAAGAAATCATACAAAAGACCCACCGGACGCTTGATAGATCGATCCGCCATTAGCAACCTCATAGTAGTAGGCTATGGAGCTCCGAGACCCAACCTTTTGAAGATATCAAAGGGAATTAAATTGATACTTGCCCCTAGGTTACACAATACTTTGGTGAATCGGTATAAACTGATTATGCATGGAATAGTGAAGGCACCGGGATCTTCTTTCTTTGGAGCTAGATTAGTTTCCATAATTGCACTACAATATTGTGACACCTCCACTGTTACAACATCTATATGCCTCTTCTTTATGACTAAATCTTTCATATACTTCGCATACCCGGGAATTTGTAGAAAATCATCCACTAGAGGGACATTCATGAAGAGTTCTTGAGCATAGTAAGAAACTTGCTAAATTACGCATCTTCCTTTTTTTGTTTCAATCTTTGTGGGAACAGAGGGGGACACTTTGTCAAAGGCTTAGAGATTTTGGAAGCCTTGTCCCCTTTATATTCATCAAGATCAACCACCACTTGAGAAGTGGGGTTTTGAGCATCACTTTGAACAACATTATTAACCTCAACTCATTGATCTACATTTTTCCCTTGGACCTTAGAGTTTATAATATCAAGCTTTCAACTAGCATCACCTCTCGATCATATTTAAACTCACTTTTGCTTCACATGTGATTGGTCAACCTTGACCTCTTCACCCCAAGATTCATCAATGTCTTCTACCACCTCACCAAGAACCTTGCCACTCCTAGTCATAATTGCCACATAATGAGTATCATTTTTTGGGTTCGGATGTGCGACACTAGGAAGTGTTCCTTTCAACCTTTGATTTATTTAGGCGTACATTTGAGTCATTTTGGCTTTAAGATGATTTATCGAGGCTGAATAGGAACTTACGATTTAGGATGTGGAATGTAAGCATTAGAACTTCAATTATTGAATCGATCCCCTTCTCTATCTCTATCCCTCCTATTTTTATCTCACTCTTGATCACTTTCCAGATCTCGCCAATTGCCATCTCGCTCCCTATCTCTCCAACTACCTTCATAGTCTTTGTTCCAACTTTGATTCCCACTTCTTTTTCTCCAAGACCCTTGAGTGGAGCCTTCGTAACTAGGATAGGAACCCACCGCTTGGTTCGATATGAAGTGAGCCTCCTCATAAAGGAAATACACAACATCATCATCTTGTGATTTACTCCCATATGCACCAATGGCATTCACACTTTTAGTACCCACACCCATAACATCCTTAGTAATCAAGTCTAATTGAATCATCATTTTTACCATGGCCTCATCCCTCTATTCATCCTTTTGTCACATCTCCTTGGTAACAATCGCGAAGGTAGCACCCATTGCCACCTCAACTTCCCAAATGCACCAAGCATGGTTAGTCTTAGTTATCCTATCTAGCAATCCTTTTGTCACGCCCCAAGGCTACCCCTGGATGCGACATGGTGCTTAGTATCATAAGTGACCCCAAGCTAACCTATGGTCTGGCATAACTAGACAATTTCTGATAAAACATACACTGAGCAGAAACTGAAAACAATTTAATATATGAAGTGGGAAAGAGCCCAAAACATGTCTGAATATGAAATATATATATATAAGTATAATGATGTCTGAAAAACAACACTAACAACTCAGTAGCTGAATCTAGTCTCTGTCTGAAAGCCTCTAACTGATATGAGCTGCTTATTTATACCCCCAGCTAACTCTTATAGCCTGAAACTGAAATATAAAACTTAAATAAATAAGCATATCTATCATCCTCGAACTATGAAGACTCACCACTGAAGCTGCTGAGTGAGGACTGGAAATTGAGCTAAACGCGGTCTGGATGCTGAGCGCCTGAACCTACATCATACAATGATGTAGCACAAAAGTATGTGTCAGTACTTTGAATGTACTAAGCATGCGAGATATATGCTAAGCTGAACAACATGAAGACTAAACATGGAAATAAATACTGAAGCATAAACTGAAGGATAAGCTTGATATAATGACCAAGTACTAACATAAACATATAAAGTGCTGAACTGAATAACTAAAATAAGTACTGAGTACATGGTCAATGCATATATGAGACTGACTGTGGGAGCTACCGACATACCCCAAGCTGAGCTAATGGTGGGGCCAACCTGTAACCCTGGATGAAAGGGTGTTCATACCTTGCCAAGGGTACAAACAAATCTGATGTGGATCCACTAAACTGATGTCCACAAGGGACAAGGGTGACCAGCCTAATCAGACAACTGACCTTTTTCATACCTATGGTGTCACTGTAGTTCTGGGATTTGGGGACTGCTACTAAAGGTCTCAGCCTAATCTGACAGCTAAGCCTTCATCCCCTTGTCTGCTCGGTACTAAGTCTACTCCCAACTGAATATAAGAAATGAAAGGCAAGCTGAAATACGGGATAGCTCAAATATTGATAATCATCTGAGAATGCACATATATCTATACTGAAACATAAGAGCATTCTATTCTAAAGTATGATTGTCTGAATTATCTGCCTAGTAAGTACAAATTATGAATACTAAATTTTAATACAACCTAGGGTTACTGAATTTTGTACATGTACTGTGCTAATTTTCCAAGAAACATGTAATTAATAACACTTAAACAATAGCATCTGAATTAAAAGGAATCCCTAAGATTTAGGAACCCTAGGTCTGAATATTTCATGGGAACTGAAGGACTGACTGAAATCTAGGAACCTAATGTGTGAAAGGAACCCACTAGTGAAATCCCAGATACTTGGAAGAGAATCTATAGAGAAAACCCTAGAATTAAAGCCTGGACTTGAGGAGACTCTTCTGTTGGTTCTTGAGAGGGAGAAGCGTTTCTTTTCTCCAAATTTTTCTAAGTCAGATTAGTTCATGGAGAATACGGAAATAAGAGTGAAAATCCCTTTAATTACCCCCCCCCCTAAAGGACTAAGGTTTAGAATTAAAAGGGTAGGAAAAAGACTAAAATGCCCCTAAATTAATTAATAGAAAACTGTTGAAATTCGCGACTCAGGTTCCATAAATGGGAACCACGACTCGTGAAAACTTCCACGGCTCGTGGAACCCTATCATGGTTCCTGAGCCTTTTTGTCAAGATGTAGGTCTGAGTTCCACGACTTGGGTTCATGACCCATGGAACTATTCATGATTCATGGACCCTCTTGTGGTTCTTAGTATAGAAAGTCTGGGTTGCTTGATATGGGTTCCACGAGTGTGGTCCAAGACTTATGGAAACATCCATGGATCGTGGATCCTACTTGTGGATCCTGGGAGTTTGACTGTAAAAAGTTTTCATGGGCAGCTTCTACGACCTGTGGAAACTTTTACGATCCATGATTCCTATTTGTGGTCCTGACCTCAGAGAGGCTGGCCTCTATTCTGAGTTCCACGAGTCCAGTCCACGACTTATGGATTGTTTCAAGGCTTATGGATCTGACTCGTGGAATGACTGGTAGTTGAAAATTTTATTTCTTTCTGGTTTTCTGAGCTGAGTCTAGGCTTGGAAGTTCTGGGGTGTTACAATATCTCCCTCTTGGGATCATTTATCCTCGAATGAAGACTAAACAAGCTGAGTTTGGAGGGAAAGAGTTGCAATCCTTACCAACTGATTGCTAGAAGTTGATAGCTAACTGAGTTGGGTCCTATGGACATGAAAACATGCTGAAATGCAAGAATAACTGAGGGACCATGATACTGAGACTGAATTATACAAGGGTAAACTGAAAAACTGGAGAGGAACTATTACCTCAAGCTAAAACTGAATCGAAGAGGAAGAGGTGAGGGTACTTGGCCATCATGGCTGCTTCCGCTTCCCATGTAGCTCCCTCTACGGACTGATTTCTCCACAAAACCTTTACTGAAGCGACTTCCTTATTTCTCAACCTATGAACCTGATGATCAAGAATCTAAATTGGAGCCTCCTCATAGGCGAGGCTATCCTTCACATCCATACTCTGTAAAGGTACTATCGATGCTGAATTATCCACACACTTCTTCAACAAGGAAATGTGAAAGAGTGGATGAACCGTTGCTAGTTCTGTTAGCAGCTTTAACTCATAGGCCACATTACCAACCCTTTTTAAGATTCTGTAAGGACCTACATACCTGGGACTAAGCTTACATTTCTTGCCAAATTTCATCACCCCCTTCATGGGTGACACTTTTAGGAAGACCAAATCATCGATCTCAAACTCTAAGTCCCTTCTCCTCATATCTACATAGGACTTCTGACGACTCTGAGCTGTTTTCAATCTTTCTCTGATGGGCTGAACTTTCTCCATAGCCTCATGAACTAAATCTGGCCCAATCAAGGCTGCTTCACCTACTTCGAACCAACCAACTGGTGACCTGCATCTATGCCCATAAAGTGCCTCATATGGGGTCATCTGAATACTGGAATGGAAACTGTTATTATAGGCAAACTCTATGAGAGGTAGGTGATCATCCCAACTACATTTGAAATCGATCACACAAGCCCTCAACATGTCCTCTAAGGTCTGAATGGTATGCTCTGCCTGACCATCCGTCTGCGAATGAAATGTTGTACTGAGATTCACCTCGATACCAAGACCTTTCTGAAATGATCTCCAAAAATGAGATGTAAACTGAGGACATCTGAGATGATAGACAAGGAACCCCATGCAACCTGACTATCTTACTGATATAGAGTTTGGCATAGTCTTTCACAAAATCTGTAGTCTTGACAGCCAAGAAGTAAGCTAACTTAGTAACTATATCCACTATCACCCAAATAGAGTCATGTTGTCTACGAGTACGAGGTAAACCCATAATGAAATCCATGTTATCACCTCCCACTTCCAAGTAGGAATGCTAAAATCCTCAGTCACACCTCCTGGTTTCTGATGTTCTACCTTCACTTGCTGACAGTTGGGACACTTAGCTACAAAATCTGCAATGTACCTCTTCATGTTGTTCCACCAATAGATTTCCCATACATCACGGTACATCTTAGTGGCACCGGGATGAATAGAATATCTAGAATTATGGACTTCTGTAAGGATCTGTTGTATCAACTCATCCACATTAGGTACATATAAATAACCCTGGTAGCGAAGTACACCATATCTCCCTTGGGAGAAAACCTCTACTCTCTGCTGATGAACTGCACCTTTCAACTGAAGTAATATGGGATCACTGTCCTGTTTCTCTTTAACCTCTTCTACCAATGAAGATTCTGACCTATTCTGGACTATCACCCCACCATCTATCATGTCCATGAGGCAAACTTCTAAGAGAGCAAGCCTATGAACATCCCTAGCTAATTCTTTCCTCTCTTTCTCAACATATGACACACTACCCATGGACAGTCTACTGAGGGCATCAGCCACTACATTGGCCTTACCTAGATGGTAGAGCACATTCATACCATTGTCTTTGAGGAACTCAAGCCACCTTCTCTGACGAAGATTCAACTCTTTCTAGGTGAACACATACTGGAGGCTCTTATGATCTGTGAATACATTAACATGAAAACCATACAAGTAGTGTCTCCAGATCTTTAGGGCAAACACAATAGATGCAAGCTCAAGGTCATGAGTCAGGTAGTTCTTCACATGAATCTTAAGTTGTCTGGAAGCATAAGCTATGACCTTACCCTACTGCATCAAAACATAACCCAGGCCGACCCTAGATGTATCATAATAAACCACATAGCCGGCTGAACCCTCTAGTAGAGTCAAAATGGGAGTTGTAGTCAATCTATTCTTCAACTCTAAGAAACTTTTCTCACACTTGTCTGACTACTAAAACTTGACCTTCTTCTGTGTCAACTTGGCTAATAGGGCAGCTATGGATGAAAATCCTTCAACAAATCTCCTGTAGTAACCGGCCAAACCCAAGAAACTTCTGATGTCTATCGGAGAGGTAGGTCTGGGGAAGTTCTTTACTACCTTAGTTTTCTGAGAGTCAACTCAAATCCCCTCGCTAGATACCACATGACCAAGAAAGGCAACTGATTCTAACCAGAATTCACACTTACTGAACTTGGCAAATAACTGGCAGTCTTTGAGAGTCTGCAGAATGACCCTCAGATGATTTGCATGCCCTTCCTCATTTCAAGAATAAACAAGGATATTGTCTGAACATCCTGTTCATTAAGTCCATGAAAGTTGCAGGAGCATTGGTTAGTCCAAAAGACATAACTACAAATTCATAGTGACCATACCAAGTCCTGAAGGTTGTCTTTGGGATGTCAGTATCTCTGACTCTGAGCTGATGATAGCCAGATCTAAGGTCTATCTTAGAGAAGAAACTAGCACCCTGAAGATGGTCGAACAACTCATCAACCCTGGGGATCGGATATTTATTCTTTATTGTGACTTGTTCAACTGGCAGTAGTCAATGCACATCCTGAGAGAACCGTCTTTCTTACGCACGAAGAAAACTGAAGCACCCCATGGAGAGATTCTAGGTCTTATGAAGCCCTTATCTAGAAGGTCTTTCAATTGTTCTTTCAATTCCTTAAGCTCAGCTAGAGCCATTTTGTAAGGAGGAATCGAAATAGGTTGGGTATCTTGGAGGAGATCTATTTCGAAGTCAATTTCCCTTTCGGGAGGAACTCTAGGAAGATCTTCTGGAAACACTTCTGGAAATTCATTCACCACTGATACTGACTTAAGAGTTGGGGTTTTGGAGTTTGAATCCTTAACCCAAACAAGATGATAGATACACCCTTTGGAAACTATCTTTCTGGACTTGAGGGAAGAGATGAATCGACCTACAGGCATGGAGGTACTACCCTTCCATTATAAGACTGGCTTGTTTGGAAACTAAAACCAAACGATCCAAGTTCTACAATAAACTGAGGCATAACAGGAATGTAACCAATCCATGCCTAGAATAATATCGAAGACAGTTATTTCTAACTCTATAAGATCGGCTGAGGTGAGTTTCTGGGAAGCTGTGACAGGGCAATTTCTGTATACCCGTCTAGCTATAACTGGGTCACTAACTGGAGTAGAGACTCAGAAGGGTTCTAGGAGGATTTCTGGACTGACACTAAAATTCACTGCTATATAAGGAGTTACAAAGAAAAGTGTAGCCCATGGTCTAACAATGCATAAACATCTAAATGGAAGACTTGTAACGTACCTGTGACCATATTGGGAGAATGTTCCTGGTCCTGTCGAGTCTGAAGGGCATACAACCTATTTTGGCACTGACCACCACCTGTACCAGATGAGGCACCCTGCTAAGCGAGGCAGCCCACTGGAGCTGCTGTAGAAATGGCCTAATTCTGTAGGCAGATATCCTCGCCCATTTGAGAAGCTGCTGGACAATATCTCATCCTATAGCTTGGTTTGCCACATCCAAAACAATTTCCACTACCTGCCATACACTCACCCTAGTGGTTTCTACCACACTTTTTGCAAACTGGATGAGTGCGCCCGCTAGTAACTATACCTTGGGACTTAGAGGCCGGTTCTCTATCCCATCGATCCTATCTAAACTTAAGCACTGGGCACTAGAAGATGATGGAGCTGGAGCTAAAGATTTTTGGCGGAACTGAGACTGATTTCCACCGTTTGACCTCTGCTGAGAGTAGTTGAAATCACCTGTTCTAGCTCTCTACTGTCTCCTCCCCTCTTTTTGATTTTATCCTCCTCGATCTGTTGAGCGTAAGTAACCAACCTGGAGATGTCCATCTCCTTAATCAGCAAAGTAGTCTTGCATTCCTTGACCACATCATCGGACACTCCAGATATGAACTTACTCATGCGGGCTCTAGAGTCAGCCACTATCGATGGGGCATACTTAGATAGTTGTGTGAACTTGAGTGCATACTCTTTCACACTCATATCATTCTGCTTCAAGTTTATGAATTCCTGTACCTTGGCTTCTCTGAGCTCAAGTAGGAAGAACTTGTCCAGAAATACAGTCTTGAAGTGGTTCCAATCCACTGGACCTGCATTAGTACAACAGGACTCCTTCCACTATAGATACCAGGTATAAGCCATTCCCTTCAGCTGATAGGTGGATAATCTGCACTCTCGACTAGAGTGACACCTATAATATCCGTTACCTTCTGAATGTCATCAAGAAACTTCTGTGGATCCTCCTCTGACTTGGACCCATGAAATTTTGGAGGGTTATCCGAGTGAAGTCTTGGATCCTAGCTATGGTAGAGTTGGTTTGAGGTGCAGCTGGTGCCACAGCCTGTTGATTGACTTGAGTGGTCATGGCC
The DNA here is from genome assembly GCA_003996215.1 of Jaltomata sinuosa. Classification (NCBI taxonomy): domain Eukaryota; kingdom Viridiplantae; phylum Streptophyta; class Magnoliopsida; order Solanales; family Solanaceae; genus Jaltomata; species Jaltomata sinuosa. Next base: position 88,126 of record QJPP01007013.1, on the reverse strand, counting down.
TGAGCAAGTACCTGAAAATCACCCCTGAATTTGGCATGAGTGACTTGCTCATTCAGAGGGTCTGTTGGTGCTGGTTGATTCCTTGCATTAGCTCTTCTGGGAGGCATCTTTCTAATATGCGAACACCATGAGTGAGGAACAGATTTAATAGAGTTCATACTCTATAGCATGAGCTGAAAAGAAAGAAAGGAAGTTATTCCTAATGACGTCTCCTAGCTCCTCCCCAATAAGTATGGCACGCTTCACACCCAGGAAGAAGACTCTAGTCGATGCGGCTTTCAGAAATCCTAGGACACTTGAACCTTATGCTATGATACCAAGTTTGTCATGCCCCAAGGCTTCCCCATGGATGCTATATGGTGCTTAGTGTCACAAGTGATCACAAGTTAACCCATGATCTGGCATAACTAGACAATTTTTGATAAAACATACACTGGGCAGAAACTGAAAACAATTTAATATCTGAAGTGGGAAAGAGCCCAAAACATGTCTGAATATGAAATATATATATATATGAGTATAATGATGTCTGAAAAATAACACTAACAACTCAGTAGTTGAATCTAGTCTCTGTCTGAAAGCCTCTAACTGATATGAGTTGCTGGGATATGCCCCCAGCTAACTCTAATAGCCTGAAACTGAAATATAAAACTTAAATAAATAAGCATATCTATCGTCCTCAAACTATGAGGACTCACCACTAAAGCTGCTGAGTAAGGAATGAAAATCGAGCAAAATGCGGTCTGGATACTGAGCGCCTGATCCTACATCATATAATGATATAGCACAAAAGTATGCGTCAGTACTTTGAATGTACTGAGAATGTAGGATATATGCTAAGCTAAACAACATGAAGACTGAACATGGAAATACATACTGAAGCATAAACTGAAGGATAAACTGGATACCATGACCATGTACTAACATGAACATATAATGTGCTGAACTAAATAACTGAAATAAGTACTGAGTACATGGTCAATGCACATATGAGACTGACTGTGGGAGCTACTGTAAACTGACATACCCCAAGCTGAGCTAAATGTGGGGCCAACCTATAACCCTGGATGGAAGAGTGTTCATACCTTGCCAAGGGTACAAGCAAATCTGACATGGATCCACTAAACTGATGTCCACAAGGGACAAGGGTGACCAGCCTAATTTGATAGCTGACCCCTTTCATACCTATGGTGGCGCCGTACTTCTGGGATTTGGGGACTGCTACTAAAGGTCTTAGCCTAATCTGAAAGCTAAGCCTTCATCCCCTCGTCCGCTCGGTACTAAGTCTACTCCCAACTGAATATAAGCAATGAAATGCAAGCTGAAATACTAGATAGCTCAAATACTTATAATCATCTGAGAATGCACATATATATATATATATATACCGAGACATAATGACATTCTATTCTAAAGTATGATTGTCTGAATTATCTGCCTAGCAAGTACAAATTATGAATACTGAATTTTAATACAACCTAGGGTTACTGAATTATGTACATGTGACTGTGCTAATTTTCTAAGAAACATGTAATTAATAACACTTAAAAATAGCATCTGAATTGAAAGGAATCCCTAAGATTTAGGAACACTAGGTCTGAATATTTCATGGGGAACTAATGGACTGACTGAAATCTAGGGACCTAATGGGTGAAAGGAACCCACTAGTGAAATTCAACATACCTGGGAGAGAATCTATGGAGGAAACCCTGGGATTGAAGCCTGAACTTGAGGAGACTCTTCTATTGGTTCTTGAGAGGGAGAAGCATTTCTTTTCTACAAATTTTGCTAAGTCTGATTAGTTTAGGGAGAATGGGGAAATAAGGTGAAAATACCTTTAATTACCCCCCCCCCCCAAATGACTAAGGTTCAGAATTAAAAAGGTAGGAAAAGACTAGAATGCCCCTGAATTAATTAAAAGAAAACTGATGAAATTTGCGACTCAGGTTCCACGGATGGGAACCACGACTCGTGGAAACTTCCATGGCTCGTGGAACCCTATCGTGGTTCCTGAGACTTTTTGTCAAGCTGCGGGTCTGAGTCCCACGACTTGGGTTCACGACCTGTGGAACCATCCATGGTTCATGGAACCCTCTCGTGGTTCTTAGTACAGGAAGTCTGGGCTGCTAGATATGGGTTCCACGAGTATGGTCCACGACTCGTGGAAACTTCCACGTATAGTTGATCCCACTCGTGGATCCTGGGAGTTTGATCGTAAGAAGTTTTCACGAGCAGCATCTACGACCCGTGGAAACTTCTACGGTCCATGATTCCTATTCGTGGTCCTGACCTCAGAGGGGCTGGCCTCTGTTCTGAGTTCCACGAGTCCAGTCCATGACTCGTGGACTGTTCCACGGCTCATGGATTTAACTCGTGGAATGACTGACAGTTGAAAATTTTATTTTTTTCTGGTTTTCTAAGCTGAGTCTAGGCTTGAATGTTCTGGGGTGTTACACCTTTTACGACACCAAAAGTTTAATCTATCAAAGAATCTCCGGCTAGATTATTTGCAACCGCCTTGTTGATATCATCCAGGGAGCTCTAAAGAAAATTCAGCAACATTTTGTACGGGAGACCATAGGTTGGACATTATTGTAACTTCTTTTTAAAATGCAACCATGCCTCATGAATAGGCTTATTTGGAAACTGACAGAAACTAGTGATTTCATCTCAGAGTTAGAGCAGACGAGACGGTGGGAAAAATCTCTCAAGAAAGGCACTGGTAAGCTCATTCCATGAGGTGATAGAACCCTCAAGGAGTTCTTCAAGCTAAGTGGTGGCCTCAACCGTCAAAGAGAATGGGAAAAGCCTCAAACTGATGGACTCTTGACTAATGTTGGTGATGTTGAAAGGTTGACATACTTCCGCAAAAATTTTGATATGTCAATTGGCATCCTCATCGGAAAGTCCACCCAATATCCCTTTCATTTGTAGCAAGTGCAACATCGTACTGTGACATGAAACATGGCATTTCCTACCGTGAGAGATAAGCGAATAGCACTAGCTAGCCCTGCTTGACCCATGGGGTCATCATCATCCAAAAGACCATCGTACCTAACCTCCTCACTAGCTTCATTACTCATATTACCACCTACAAAGGGTCAAAAACAACAAACAACTTAAATTGAAACAATATGCCAGACAAGAGTGAATCAAAACACAAAAAGGGAACTCTTATGTCCTAATCTCTGGCAACGGCGCCAAAATTACTGACGTCCAAATTCACCTCTCACTTAAGAGAAAGTGTACACGGTCATCGTTCATATATTTACCCTACAAGAGTAAGGGTCAATTCCAGATGGATTAGAAGATAGTTTTAATCCGATTCATGTATCAATTCACTAGATGTTCGCACATTGTGTAAATTAAACAAGTAAATAAAATGGGGGGTTTGAAACAATTTTTGTTTTCACAATTATAACACACTTAAATAAGTAATAATTTCGTAATTAATTCAAGTAATGGAAGATTAGGGATGTGCTTGGATGGGGTGGAAATTACAATAGAGATTTAGGAATTGACTTCGATTTAATTACACTATGGGTAGTATTGGTTTAGTTTATGCTAATGGTTTCTCAACCCAAGAGAATCTTTACCTTGAGTTTTTTCAAACCACAAGGTGATTTTTCTGTTACCCAACCAACTAATACTCAAGTAGAGTAAACTATCTCTAACCTTAGTCCTTAGATGGATAAATCTTTAAATCTTTGCCAATGAACTCTTACCTAATTCATATTACCTTTCTCAGGCAAGACATGAATTAGAGAGATAAATCAATGTTTGCAACCATCAATTATTTAATTAAAACTTGAAGAATTCATTGGACCCATGAGTAATAATCAAATCTAAGAATAATTCATCAATACCCAACTACAATTACACACCCATCATTACACACCTCTAAGAATGAATTTAGCTAAGAATAATTAAAGGAAAAGAGCATATACCCAAATTATCATGCTCAAATTAATCCATTAAAAACCTTTGTTCTTTAATTTAAAGATCAATTTCCACAGCAATGGTGTAAAATTCACAAAGAAGATGAAGAAGTAAGTACTTAGCACTATTCTAGGTAAAAGTTGCATGGAATGTTCTCCAAATCCCTAGATCTGTCCCTGAAATCTCTCAAATTTGGTCAAAACGTTTGCACAAAAATACCCCTGTATCAACCTTTATGCATCATTTGCAGCTCGTGTGCGGTCGCAAATGGCCTTATGCAGCTCGCACACGGCCTAAATGTTGCCAATTCTCTGTTAAGCTTTTGCGAATCATTTGTATTCGCAAATGGCCTTTTGCACCCGCAAACACTTAATTTTCTTATCCAGAATTCTTCCTTGGTTTCACTTGCTTTTTCCCCTTCACTTGCGGTGCATTTGCGCTTTTAAATACCCTTTTGCGTGTGCCAGTGATTGTTTTTGGCTTCTTTCATTCTTCAACTCATAACTTGTGTTTTTGTCCTCATTTCTTCACCTTTTTTAGTTCTAAATTCTTTTTTATCATCATGTCTCTTGAATACCTGCATATATGAGGATCACAACATAAAAACCATCTTAAAAGCACAAGGTTGAAGAAATAATTAGTTCTTAATAGCCAAATAAGTTGGTGAATTACCAACTTATCAATGTTACATCCAAAAATCACAAAACTTAATCATTCTAAAATGAAAAGAGTAGCCTTTACATACCTTTCCATTTGCTTTCCGAAGCTACCACGAACTCCTTCTACCTACTTATCTTGACCAAAACTTATTATTTGTTACAATTCAAAATTCACATGATATAAGAATTGAGAAAATAATGGAGAAATCATGGGACTTAACCCGAAAAAGATGACATCTTGAAAGATATAACTTACTAATAAGAGGGAATAAGCACACACGTCTTCGTCACGTGTGTTCTTCCCAAAATTAACGTTAAATATAAAGGATATTTTAGTTATTTAAGATTTTGCTCTAAACTTGCATGTTTTACTATGTTGTACAAAATGATACTATTGTGTGTACCTTTTTCTTATAAACCAAAAGGTACATACACATATATGGTTATTGTAGCAGCCTTTGATGACCATTTTTCAATACCAACTAGGATATCAATGGTCCCACCCTACTCTCCATTAAATTTTACAAACTTTAATGGGCACCACTCCCAAAATTGGTTATGCTTCCCATTTTAATTACTTCATACAGTAGTTGTCATCTAATTTGCGTAAACGTGTGTGCTTCCCGGTATTAGTAATGAATTAAAGGGTATTTATGTTATTTAATGATTTTTCACTTTACGGTTGCATCACTTTATTGTAAAATAAAGTTTTATTTTATTTATCTATTTTAACAAATCAAGACAAATTTATTATTTTCATTTAATCCTACTTTTTTATCATTTACTATAAAATAATAGTAGTCAAATCTAAAAAATTTAAACATAATTGATAAATTTATTTTTATAAAATAAACTCTTAATTTGTCAACACATATAAGTTTAAAGAAAAAATTTTAACTTACGCTAATTGGCGCGACTTAAAAATAAGGCAAATCTTCTTTTATACTTCAACTTTTAGGTAATAGTTTGGACATCCAAAATTATGAAAAAAAATTAATAAAAAAATTCTACATTTTAAATATTTAACATAGTGTTATTGGACCCGTGCATAACGCGGACTATCCTTTACTAGTATAAGTTTACATATATATAAAGAGCATGAGAAGTTTCATGACCCGATTTCTCAGGTAATGATGGCACTTACAACCCTCCCCCCCCCTGTAGGGGAACCAATCCCCATAGCTATAACGGTTAGTAATGGACTACACTCTAAGAAACCACGCACAAAAAGTATAATAAGCAGAAGAAGATAGAAAGCAAAGCGAAAGGAAAGCAATCTGGATATATATATATATATATAGAACTACACCATTCCACGACCTGGTATCAAAAGTACAGGAATCACTACTAAGTATACAGAGTACAAGAGAGTTCAAAATAAAATATATACAAATGTCTTTGAATATACAAAAGAGTCAACTGCCAAAAGAGGAGTTATAGCCAAGCTCCGGTCTCCAGGAGTTCACCCTATGTCTCGGATGTCCAAAAGTGATGCACGAGTCTCCACGTCAACGGTGATTGCCCACAATAGAATCTACACCAGAAAAATACAAAAGTATAGTATGAGCACCAATTGCATAAGCAACAGATACCCAGTAGGCATCATAGGCCGACTGAGCATATATCAAAAATAAAAGCAGTAAATAGCAGATAAGAAAGGAAAAAGGTCACAGAAGCAACCAGAGTAAGGCACAAGGAAGCTAGCCACAAATAGAAGTCACAACAGAACATAAGTGAACTAAGTTAGCCATAAAAGATGTATAACAGAACACAGATGAAAGAGTAGAGAACACACCTGGATCCTTGCAATAACAGTAAATAAAGGAAAGGTTAAAGACCAGGGCGGTGTACCAGTAACCTTAAAATACGGGAAGGAAAGAAAAGCAACTAATTATAAGCATGTTAATAATACCACTCACAAGGTAAGGATGATCATAAGTAAACTAGTAGGTTACTACAATAGAAGTAAATAAACTAATCTATCTACAATCCCAACAAGCGCCCATACACCCCAGGAATATATACAAGTAAAAAAAAACTCTGGCATCCCATACTACCGGAGCGTACACTCAGTAAATAGAAAACAAGTGTGGAACTGTGCAAACAATGTATGATATGATATAAAGTGCCAGTGGTACCATATGTACCTTCTTCGGTGTTCGTAGGCCTGGTAGGTACGACCCATGAAAGGCTTTCCCCATATACCTCTACTCCCCCGTCTACCCCTTCTCAGGCACTCTCGGCCCGTAGCCCATAGTCTAGATTGGCAGGTCCATGGAGGTCTCTAAGACAAAATACAAACTCTTAATATCTCTGTATGCGTGCTCAGAGTCTATTTGGGTCTAAAATCAATAATAAAATCATGTCTAGCACTCAATCCAGCCAAGTCTAGTATCAGTGTGAAAAACCATTGCACAATCTCTTTTATCTTAAGAAAATCCGTAAAACCAGTGTTAAATCCATTTATAACCATTTATATCTGAAAACAGCCTTCAGGGCCATGTAAGCTTTAGAAAACCGGTGATAGTCAGGCCCGTAGCTATTGTAGTAGTAAACCAATGCAGAGAAAGCTCGTTTCATGATAATGATGATATGCCTAAATGTAACCAACTTCTCAGCAGCTCACAATCAACCTATCAGCCTTGCAAAGGCTCAATCTGTTCTACAGCACAGATAACCAGCTCATAATTGCGAACCAATGTCCGAGACTCACAGACACTTCCCAAATGTCCAACCATCTATGGTCCAAAGGCATATGCAAAGGCCATTCAGGGCTGCAAAGGGTAACACTACCAAACCAGCTCAAATACTGAAGCGTAAGAAGTACAAACGGACAGAAAAAAAGCGGACAAGGTCTGAGGTGTCAAATGAGTAAACCCCATCCAAAGATGCTAAATAGTATAATTATATTCTATATAAACAAAGTCTAAGATCATTAAGTCGTAACCTACTTGTCGTCCAATGAATAAATGCTGGAAAGATGATGCCCGAGGCCAAACTGCTTTGAGAAGCCCTGAATAGGAATCAAAGTATTAGGAACACAGTCTACTCATCAATATGAAGCTAATGATATCCATAGTGCTAATAATTTAGCTTGGTCGAAATCTGGGTCAAAAGCGATCCCATGGACCCCATAACTCAAAACCAAAAATGAAAGTTACCACAATGCTCCCGACGTCGCCAGGAACACATGCTCAAAAAATAAGCATAATTTGAGTAGGGGTGAGGGCCTAAAATAGCCCCCAACCTTAAGAACAAATTTAGGAATCAAAGAAGAAATTAATGAAAATTTAAAGGTTAGAAATTACAATTTATGAAAAGAAATCGATCACAGGTATGGAAAATATCACCCTTGCACTAATTGATAAACCCACACTGAAAATGAAGCTTAGAGTTCTAACAACAATGGCGGAAAGTCAATTTTATGAGCTTGAAGACAAAAAAGGAATGTTTAAAATAGCAATCTCTGCAAAACCTGAGATTTTCTTTGCAAATACAGAGGTCACTGCTCACTCGTGCCCTTGCAAATAGGGGGAATCTTCAAAAATGCGGATGTCGCAAAATCTTTAGAACTCCACAAAAGCAGAGGTCCTCGACCAGACGTACCTCCACAAAAGTAGAGGAATGTCCGCATATGTGGTGCTCTACCAAAAAAGCGATATTCGTAAATACGACACAAAGGCTACAAAATCAGATACACCAGAACCAACTATACCAGCAAACCTTAGCTAAGTTCAAATGCTCGAATGGACCCTCAGATTCATCTGAAACCCCGCAAACACAAACCAAATATGCTACTTATCTAAAAAAAGCATTTTGAACTCAACAGAATTGATGAAATTCCCAATGAAGGTCAATTTAACCAAATGTGGGCCCCATGCCCAAAAACCAACCATTAACTAAAATGTAACCCTATAGCCCAAAATGAGTCTGGAAGCCTCGGGACCCTACCCAAAGGTCCCTTTAGCCCAAAGTTGACATTCTGGAGCTAACAGTGTTGATGGAATTTCCATCTGAGGCCATCTTCTCTAAATGTTGACCAAAGTTAAACTTCCAACTCCAATAGGCCTGAAATCTCAGAAAGTGAGATAAGACCAAACCTAAAGCTCCCAGGCCTCGACTAAAGGTCCAACTAGACCAAAATCCACACTTCAGAGCTAACAGAACTGTCGAAATTTTATTTCGAGCACTCTTGCTAAGAATGTTGACTAAAGTCAATGATTTCTTAAGTTAAAGTTCTAAAATAGGGAAACAGTCATAAAGACCTAACGAACGGCTCTGGCATTGAACCACCTATCCCAACAAGTCATAAATGATTTGGGGTCACTACAGGTAAGCTCTAACAGTGCAAAGAAGGCAAAAATGTGAACATGACCAGAAGGGTCATTACATTATCCACTACTAAAAAGGACTTTCATCCTCAAAATTTAAGAAAAGGGAGTACCTGAAGGGTCAAAAAATTGTGGATACTGAGCCCGCATCTCTCTCTCTAGGTCTCCCAGGTAGCCTCCTCGATCGGATGGTACCTCTACTGAATCTTAACCACAGGAATCTCTTTGGACCTCAATCTTCTGACATCTTTGGCTAGGATGGCAATCGGCTCCTCAACAAAAGTCAAAGTCTCATCTAACTGCACTGAATCCCACTGTAACACATCTGACTCATCCAAAACATAATGCCTCAACATAGATATATGAAAGAGTGGGTGCATAGCTGAGAACATAGGAGGCAAAGCTAGCTGATAAGAAATACTACCAATCCTTTGAAGAATCTCAAATGTCCCAATATACCTAGGGTTGAGCTTGCCCCGCCTATTAAATCTCATCACACCCTTCATGGGCGACACTCAAACGAATACCCTGTCTCTAATACTGAACTCTAAGGCATAAAATCTATGGTCTACATAGCTCTTCTGCCTACTCTGGGATGCTCATAGTCTATCTTGAATCACCCAAACTCTATCTAAGGAATCACGAAGAAGGTCTATACTCTACGGTTGGGACTCAAAACCATCAAACCAACCCACTGGGGATCTGAGACGCCTACCATATAATGCCTCAAAAGGCGCCATGCAAATACTCAAGTGATAACTATTATTATAAGCAAACTCTGCCAAAGGCACATACTAATCCCATGAACCCCTAAAATTAAGAACACAATCCCTTAACATGTCCTCCAAGACCTGGATAATCCTCTCAGACTGGTCATCTATATGAGGATGGAATGCAGTGTAAGCTGAACCTCTGTACCTATATCTCGCTGAATAGTCCTCCAAAACTGAGATGTAAACTGAGTACCATGGTCTGAAATAATAGAAGCTGGAACCCCATGTAAAAGGACAACCTCTCAGAGATAAATCTGAGCCAACCTCTCTGTACTATAGGAATAATGAATCGGCAAGAAGTGTGCAAACTTAGTTAGTCTATCAATAATAACCCAAATAGAGTCAAATCATCAAGAAGTACTTGGCAACCATACTATGAAGTCCATAGTGATCTCTTCCCACTTCCACTCAGGAATGGGAAGTCTCTACATCAATCCACCAGGCCTCATGTGCTCGAACTTAACCTGATGGAAGTTCAAGCACCTAGATACAAACTCAGCTATGTCCCTCTTCATACCACTCCACTAGTAAAGTTGCCTCAAATCTCGATACATCTTAGTTGTGCCCAGATGGATGGAATATCTGGAACTATGAGCCTCACCAAGAATCAACTGTATCAAATCCCTAACTCTTGGAACACAAAGATGGCCATCAAATCAAAAAGTACCATCAGAATCTAAGGTAGTCCTGTTGGCCTCAACCCGAGAAACCTGAATCACGAATATCATACAACCATTGATCCTCAAACTGACAATGCTAAATCTGATCAACCAGAGTAGAATGGATCTCAACACTGGCAAAAACTATGTTGGGATCTGACAAGTCAAACCTAACTAACCGGTTAGCCAAGAACTGGATGTCCAAGGCAAACGGTTATTCCAAAACTAAAAGAGAAGCCAAGTTGCCCATACTTACTGCCTTCTAGCTCAAGGTATCCACTACCATATTTGCCTTACCCTAATGGTATAGAATAGTGAAGTCATAGTCCTTCTATAACTCAACCCATCTCTGTTGCATAAAGTTCAACTCTCGCTGACTCATGATTTGCTAAACCCTACGATGGTCAGTAAAGATCTCATACGGAACTCAATTAGATAGTGCCTCCATATCTTGAGCGCAAAGACTACTGCCACCAACTCCAAGTCATGAGTGAGGTAGTTTCACTCGTGATCCTTCAGCTGCCTCAACACATAATCTATTACACGACCCTGTTACATCAACACACAACCAAGACCTACTGATAAAGCATCATAATACACTGAGAAGCCTTGACCCTCAATTGGCAATGTCAACACTGGAGATGAAGTCAATAAGGCCTTAAGCCATAGACTATCCTCTCACTTATCAGACCACTGAAATGGAACATCCTTCCTAGTCAGCCTAGTCAAAGGTGCTGCTATAGAAGAAAATCCCTCAATGAACAGCCTGTAGTATCCTTCCAACCCAATAAATATGTGAACCACAGTAGTAGTAGTAGTAGGCCTCAGTTAGTCATGAAAGGCTACAATCTTTGCTAGGTCGATTCTAATCCCATCCTTAGACACCACGTGTCCTAGGAATGCAACTGACTCAAGACAAAACTCGCACTTTAAGAACTTGGCATAAAGTCGATGATCTCTCAAAGTCTGGAGTACAATCCTTAAATATTGCTCATTCTTCTCTCTATTACACGAGTATATCAATATGTCATCAATGAGGACTATCACGAATGAGTCCAAGTACGGCTTAAGCACCCGGTGTATCAAGTCCATAAAAGTTGTTGGGGGATTAGTCAACCCAAAAGACATCAATACGAACTCATAATGGCCATAATATGTCTTGAATGTTTTCTTAGGGATGTCATCTGCCCTAATCCTCAACTCGTGGTAGCTTGACCTCAAATCTATCTTAGAAAACACGGTTGCACCCTTGAGCTGATCAAATAAGTCATCTATATGCAGCATCAGATACCAGTTCCTTATAGCCACCTTATTTAATTATCGATAATCAATACACATCTACATTAAACCATCTTTCTTCCTCACAAATAGAACTGGAGTAACCCAAGGCAACACACCCAGCCTGATAGAACCCGTAGCTAACAATTCCTGAAGCTGAACCTTAAGCTCTCTTAACTCAACTAGAGCCATATGATATGGAGTAATGGAAATGGGCCTAGTACCCATCTCTAACTCGATGGCAAAGTCTATATCATGCTCAAGTGGAAGGCTTGGCAGGTCAGTCAGAAACACATCTAAAATCTCTCTAACCACAAAGATGACTCAGGAGAAGAAGTGTCAGCACTAACATCCTATACATATGCTAGATAATCCGAACTCCAGCGCGAAACTAACTTCCTAGCCTAAAGGTAAGAAATGATCCAAGACGGTGCATGGCTAATAGAACCCAGCCACACAATCGGGGATTTATCAGGCATGGATAAGGTAACGGTCTTGGCATAACAATCCAAAACTGCTCGATGAGAGGATAACTAGTCCATGCTCAGAATCACATAAAAGTCTAGCATATCTAAAATCATCAAGTCAGCCCAAGTCTCAAGATCATCAATAACTATCAAGTAGGATCTAACAATATAATCCACTACTAAAGAATCACCTACTGGGGTAGCAACAGATACAGGAATATATGTTGGCTCAATAGACAACCCCAAACTAGGAACAAAGTAGGCAGAAACATACAAACATGAAGAACCAGGATCAAACAATGTTAAAGCTAACTAGCGGCAGACAGAAATCATACATGTGATCACCGCATCTGAGGCCTCTGCCTCCGGTCTACCAGGGACCACATATGACGCTGGCCTCCACCTAACCCACCGATATCCCAACTACCTATCCTACTATAACGGGCACCACCTCTACCCTAGATGCCACCACCCCTGATCGATGGTTGCACTGTTCTTAAAGGCTGAGCCGGCTGAGTAGCTAGCTAAACTATGCCCTACTCGGGGCACTCTCTCGAAAAGTGACCAATGATACCACACTCATAGCAAGGCCCTGACGGACCACCCTAATATGAAGAACTAGTTGAACTCTAATGGCCATCACGGACTAATGCCCCAGATGATGTACCCCTTAAATACTAACCTGAACTCAGCCTACTGAACCCTTGATCAAACTGAGGCCCACCTGAAGCCTATAGTGATGCATGAACTAGCTCGCTAGAATGACTTGGATGCTGTTGTGGCTGATATCCTCTGCCCCACTAACCTAAACCTCTACCGTAAGAGCAGGAACCACTATAACCACCATGATGGCGTGGTCTCTTATCTCTAGTCCTAGGGTCCTGGCGGTGCAAATCCTCCATTGTACGAGCATGGTCTGCTATAGCCTAAAATGGTCACCTACTAGCAATAAGTATCTTTACAGTCTGTCGAAGCTCGGTCCTCAACCCCCAAACAAAGTGATAAGCTGGTAATCTACTAATTTATTGAGCCTTTATTCATGAATTATTACCATGTTTTGATGAGATTTAGAGGTACTTATTGCCTTTATTAATGAAAATGCAAGTACTCTTGGTCAAAAGTAGAAAACAAAGAAATTGAACCCAAAGATCTCAAAAAGAGTTAAAGTATGAAGGTGATTAAAAACAAGGAAGAATTTGCCACGAGGTGTGGCCGTTGTGTGACCAACACAATGTTATGTGCAGTCTACACCTCTATTTGCACTTCACCACCTCAGCAACTGAAGATACTGGTTAAAGGACAGGCAAGATGCGACATGTAGAATGTGTGGTGCGACTGCACATCGTGTCGTACATTGTGTTGCACCATTCCCAAAGGGCATTTTTATCCTTTGCCAAGTGACATTTTGGGAAGCTTCTAAAACCCTTTTTAGGTTGTGTACCTGAGAGTTTTTGAAGAGTTTTGGATTAGAGTAGTACCTAAGGAAGATATTTAGAGTATTCTTCATCTTCTACACTTGAATTCACCATTTTAGTACCAAATTGAGCTTTGATTTGGATATTGGCTTAATTATGAATGGAGATATGAGTTACCCAATTGGTATTTTCTCTTATTTCCTTAGCATGAGTAGCTAATCTCCTTGTCTAGGGGTATGTGCATGATGGGTATTTAAATTTGGGTATGGGTCTTGTTTGATTGTGCTTATTATTGATAAATTGATATAGTTCTATTGAATTCCTCAAGTTTTAATTATAAAATTAATGGTTGCAAATATTAATTGAGTTTTCTTAATTGTGTTCTTGCTTGAAAGAGGGGCTCATAATTCAGATAGAAATTTAATAGTGGGAATTTGAGATTTTCACCTTAGATTGAGGCTAGAAATAGCTTAATCGATGGAAAACTCTTATATAAGAGTCTAAGGTAGAAACAATATGACTTCCCCAAGCAATTGAATTGGTTGGTTTATGTTAAAACCTATGGTGCTTAAACAAAGACCATAGGATATATATTTGGAGGATTGAGAGATTATCGAATAAGAATAAAATCAATGCTACCCATATCATTAATTGAGAATTTGAGAATTTGCGAATTTGCTAAATTAATCAAGTAACTTAACCCTTTGAAGAATTCCATAAGAAGCATCCCCCTAGACTTCCTCTCACTGATACAAATCTTTTGTTTACTTTCCGTTTGTGTGTTGAAATTAAAGTTGCTACGTAATTTCCCTTTCTAATCCCCCCAATATTTACTTTCAAGTTGTTTGAATATTTGCTCTCTTAGTGATTATTACTCGATGGTCTTTTAGCGATTCACCACTCTACTCTTCGTGGAATCGACCCCGACACTTATTGCGTTACTTATTTGTTTTGCTCTGACAATCTCTATCGCCTTCTTATGGGAGAGTGATTTTGAGTGTCATCAAAAATGGAGCCATTGACGAGGAGTGATTTTTGAGTTGCCAATTGATTGTCGTTTGTGTTCACTTTGTTGAGTTTTTGTTCGTTTTACCTTTTGTTATTTGTGATTGTTTGGACAAGGTGCCCATGAGCAAAGTGGGTGACCAAGAAAGCATAGATGGATATATGGACGCGGATCTTGAGCCCGTGATCCATAGTGGTTTAGGTGCAATCTGCCTACCACCTATTATTGGGAATGTCGTATTTCATGTTACGAGCACTATACTCCACTTAATTTAGATGAAGGGTCTATTCGGAGGGTTGGCACATGAGGACGCTAACTGACATATTTAGAACTTCATTGAGATATGTCAATCCTTCAATATCAATCATATTTCTCAAGAATCCATCCGGCTCTGCTTATTTCCCTTCTCCCTCACGGGGGAAGCGACGGCTTAGCTTGAAGAGCTCCTGGAGGGCTCTATAACTACATGGAATGGATTGGTTGAGGTGCTTTTGGTGCGATTCTTCCCTCCCTCTATAATGATGCAATTGATGGATGACATCACAAATTTCCGCCAACTTCCGGATGATCCATTACATGAAGCATGGCTAAGGTTCAAGAAAAAGCTTCTATTGTGTCCTAATCATGGCTTGCCCAACAATGTCCTACTCTAAAGTTTCTATTGGGCCTTGAATTCAATGAAAACATTTGTGGCGCATAACCTCGTGGGCAAAATATTCATGGACCAACAATATGGTATTGCCTCGTCTCTCTTAGAGTAGATGACAAATACCAATCGTGCATGGCATACTAGAGAGGCCGATGTTTCTTTGGGGGTGACTTCTTCCATTATGACAAGTGATTGTTACAATCATCGTAGTACCAACCCCTATGTGCCTCCACCAAAGGCCGATGCCCCTTCATATCAGCCTACCATGAGCAACCCCGGACACACTAAATTGAAGATATATTGCAAAAGGTGTTGCAAAGAGTAGAGTCGACGGACAATAAGGTGAAAGAGTTGAAAGGTGAGGTGTCCACTCTTCACCAAATGGTGAGTTCCCATTCAGCATCTATCAAACACCTTGAGGCAAAAATGAACTACCTATCTTCACAGATGAATTCTCGGATGAAGGGGACACTTCCAAATGACACGACGGCGAACCCGAAGAACGATGGCCATGTGATGGCAATAGTCACTAGGAGTGGATGAATGTGTAGTGGGGTGAATAAGCTAGCTATTGAGGTTGCTGTGGAGCCAAATGATAAAATGGAAGAGGATATTATGGTTAAGAACAAAGTTAATGAGAGCCCGGTTGTTGGGGTAAAGCCTAGTGCACCCAACATGAATTCAAAGGATAATGATCCATGTGAGGAGAAGGATGAGACTGATTCTCCCTCTCAAATTGCTATTGATATTGAGGAGGACTCTTCAAGTGTGCCTAAAGGACCCCCTCCATACCCTCAGAGATTAGCCAAGAAAAAGGAAGATACACAATTCAAAAAGTTTGTTGACATGTTTAGCAAACTAGCCATTAACATTCCTTTGTATCATGCTCTTACCCAAATGTCGGGGTATGCAAAGTTTATGAAAAAGATGTTGAAAAAGAAGCGAGTAATTGAAGTGGGAATGGTGGAAGTGTCCCACAGCTGTAGCGCGGTGATGACAAGCAACATTGCCCCTAAACGAGAAGATCCGAGAGCGTTCATTATCTTGTGCACTATTAGAGTGTATTTTTTTCGAAAGGCATTATGTTATCTCGGGGCTAGTATAAACTTGATGCCCCTTGTGATTTTCAAGAAGTTAGGCTTGGGTACCCCTAGGCCTACTCCAATGAGATTACTAATGGCTGATCATTCAATTAAACATCTCATGGGGATATTGTTTGATGTGCTAGTTAAGGTGGACAAGTTCATCCTACCGGATGACTTTGTGGTATTGGATTGTGACGTCGATCTTGAGGTGCCCATCATATTAGGGAGACCATTATTGGCAACCGGGAGATCTCTTGTTGATGTGGAGCTTGGTGAACTTAAGTTTCGTGTGTGAAGCAAAGAGGTGACCATCAATGTGTGCCAACCTACCAAACCACCAGACGAATTCCAAGTTGTGTCGGTGATTATTGTTTTATCCCTTCTCGAATTTTTAAAGAATGGTTTTCGACACTTAGAAATTATTTCAAGACTTAAAGGAAATTTTTAAAAGAATTCTAAAACAAATAGAGTCGCCACTTAAATTTTATAAGAAATTAAGAAAACTTAAAAGAATTTCAAAGACTTAAAAACAGAAATAAATCTTTAAAATTAGAGAAAATGGATAAGGGTTCAAGTAACGTCTTAAGAAGGGTTTTAAGGCACTTAAGAACGTCCGTTTAAAAATGTTGACCAAACAACGAATTTTAACTAACTTAAAAAATAATTAATTTTAAAAGAGTTGAAATAACTAAAATACTTGATTTTTTGAGAAAATAACGATTTAAGCAAAATGTCCTTATTTAATCCGAGGCAAACAATACATTTCTTTTAAATAGAAAAAATTCATTTTTTAAAGATCCAAAATCTTGCCAATTTATTTGAACAATCATTAATTAAAGGAAAAGAGTTGCATATTTTAATTAAAGAAAGATTCATTCAAATAAGGCAATTTTTAGGATAGAACATCTCGTTGTGAATAAATCAAAGTCTAGATAAGACTAATGATCACATGAAAGGAGTAAGAGAAATATTTTTTATTTTAAAAGGTCCCTTTTTAGTAAAATTAACACAAAATCCAACTTTTACTCATTTTAACCCAACTAAATTAAATGACAAAATTTGAGCAAAAACAAACTAACAAGAAAATGAAGCCAAGATAAAAATTTAAAATGGCACATATTTAAGGGATCTATTTAGGTTAATTAAAGAGTTAGTTACAATTAATACAAATAATTACAATTAATACAAATAATTACAATTAATTACATGGAAAATAAAGGAGAGTTTGAGATTTGAGCCCCTGTTTTGGCCCATTCAAATCTGTCCAAAGCCTTTGGACAGGACCTTTGTGGACTTTTAAGTCCATTTCTTGAACTGTAGATCAGCTGTGTATACTGTTGTATACCAGCTATATACTTCGTATCCTTGCTTCCCAAGACCTGTATATTAGCTTTCTTTTCCATTTTTTCTTCTTGATTCCTGTATGTAAGCTTCCTAGAGGCGTATATCGTTGTATATCACTAATATTCGGAGGTATATTAGTGTATACCAGCTTGTAAGTTAGTCCATTCCTTGGACTTGGCATAGATTTTGACTCTAAATTGGGCTTTGCCCATCAGAAATGCAGGTGAAGGGGTTGGGAGTCCAATTGGACTCAGATTGACCGAGTTCATGCGTAAAAAAAAGGAAAATGGATTAGTATACCTATCCAACATCACTGTAAGTGTCATTAATATTGAAAACAAAACATAACCATGACTAACTTAACGAATTTGAATGAATGCCTTAATTGTAAGTAACCTTATCCCAATTACTGTATCATTCTTGCTATCATAATCCAAAATAAGAAACCAAGCATGAATACAAAGAAAGACGAGTCAAGGATATTGCACGTCGTTTCTTGAAAAAAACACAAAGAGAATGATTGTTCATTCAATTATTATCCACAGAATCCTGAATCATAAACACCTATTAAGCAGCCTGGAAGCAGATCAAATGCAAGTTAAGATCACCTACTTAGTTATCAAATGTAAGGGGATTAAGGCTAGGACATTCAAACAATTATTCTTCATTAGAAACTCGAAAATATACCCATGAAGAACATATAATGGAATCTGGAAGAACATGTAAGAACTAAAAAAAATCAGCAACCCAACTTGGAAAAAAGAAAAGATCATCTCGTGATGCTTTAGGCTACTCCGAACAAAATAACTATGCCATGATTGCCTTCCTTCCGCAGTGAGGACATCAGACAAAGTATCAAGCTCCACTTTCAAAAGCAAGACGCAAACATATGGCCATTGGAAGGCATGGGGAAACAATTTAGACTTCAAGAAATACATAATTGATTTTCTCGGGCAAACAGCAGCTTGAATCTTTAGAACAAGAAAAAGCGCTTGCCTTTACATGATATCTAGTAAGGACATCCAACCTATTAGCTTGGATTATCGAACCCCATAGAAGACAAAATTATTCTTAGACAGATTTGAGGTTAATAGCAGATAGAGACATGATTTCTACAGCAACTTTAAGCAAACTAGGCATGGGCAAGCAGGGAAACGAACTTGAGATAAACATCAACCCAAAGTTCACTTTTATCATAAAGTAATGGCGCGAATTTACTCTGAACTCTTTGAATAAATAGAAAGTCAGCGAGCTGATTAAGGAAATGTCAAGGAAACATGAATCAATCGCGGAATCAACATCTAGACATTTCGACAAAAGATCATATTTGAACAAATTTTGTGCAAGAAAACAACATACTAGCTATTTATTCTTAAACGAGCAGACAGAAAGAAGATGGGGAATCTTCGAGTCTTTAGGAACTTTTGGGAGAAGCCAAACTTATGGGTTCAAAGCTTCTTTCAAAGCTCAACCATGTAAGTTAGTCCATTCCGTGGACTTGGCATAGATTTTGACTCTAGATTGGGCTTTGCCCATCATAAATGCAGGTGAAGGGGTTGGGAGTCCAATTGGACTCATATTGACCGAGTTCATGCGTTAAAAAAAAACGAATTAGTATACCTATCCAACATCACTGTAAGCGTGATTAATATTGAAAACATAACCATGACTAACTTAATGAATTTGAATGAATGCCTTAATTGCAAGTAACCTTATCCCAATTACTGTATCATTCTTGCTATCGTAATCCAGAATAAGAAACCAAGCAGGAATACAAAGAAAAATGAGTCAAGGATATTTCACGTCATTTCTTGAAAACAAACACCTATTAAGCAGCCTGGAAGCAGATCAAATGCAAGTTAAGATTGCCTACTTAGTTATCAAATGTAAGGGGATTAAGGCTAGGCCATTCAAACAATTATTCTTCATTAGAAACTCGAAAATATACCCATGAAGAACATATAATGGAATCTGGAAGAACATATAAGAACTAGAAAAAAATCAGCAACCCAACTTGGAAAAAAGAAAAGATCATCTCGTGATGCTTTAGGCTACTCCGAACAAAACAACTATGCCATGATTGCCTTCCTTCCGCAGTGAGGATATCAGACAAAGTATCAAGCTCCACTTTCAAAAGCAAGACGCAAACATATGGCCATTGGAAGGTCTGGTGAAAAAGTTTAGACTTCAAGAAATACATAATTGATTTTCTCGGGCAAACAGCAGCTTGAATCTTTAGAACAAGTAAAAGTGCTTGCCTTCACACGATATCTAGTAAAGACATCTAACCTATTAGCTTGGATTATCAAACCCCATAGAAGACAAAATTATTCTTAGACAGATTTGAGGTTAATAGCAGATAGAGACATGATTTCTACAGCAACTTTAAGCAAACTAGGCATGGCCAAGCAGGGAAACGAACTTGAGATAAACATCAACCCAAAGTTCACTTTTATCATAAACTAATAGCGAAAATTTACTCTGAACTCTTTGAGTAAGTAGAAAGTCAGCGAGCTGATTAAGGAACTGTCAAGAAAACATGAATCAATCGCGGAATCAACATCTAGACATTTCGATGAAAGATCATATTTGAACAAATTTTGTGCAAGAAAACAATGTACTAGCTATTTATTCTTAAATGAGCAGACAGAAAAGAATATGGGGAATCTTCGAGTCTTTAGGAAGTTTTGGGAGAAGCCAAACTTATGGGTTCAAAGCTTCTCCCAAAGCTGAACCATTCTCTGAAGTTTTAACCCATTATTTCACTTTAAACAAACAATCTTAGGACACTATTCAATCAACCAACAACAACTCTTATCGTAACAAAATCACAATAATCCAACCTACTGCAATTAAATGAGAAGATAAAAACCAAAGGGGTAGAACTTCACCTTTTCTCGAGCAGCAAACTAGGATTACGAGTTGAGTTTTTCGATGATTGTTCCGACGGATTCGAGCTTCCTTTTTCAAAATACAACAAGCTGACCCAGAAAATTTTACAAGAAAACAATAGTATTTCTAGCTTTCTATCACCTTGAATTCTCATATTTCACTAAAAATCAGAGAAAAAGACTCTCCACGACTTTTGCTATCTAAAAACTCACCCCTCAACAGTGGAGAGTGAGGGGTTTATATAGGGGATTTTTAGGGTTTCCAACGGATGGAAATTGGGGGGAAATTTCTGAGAAAATCGGATAAGAGTTGAGGGATTTGAAATTCCAAAAATCAAAAACCCTCTGATGAAAACACGTATGTACTCGGAGGGTACAAACTTTGATCATACACCACTAATTTTGAGGCTCATCCATCACGATTTTAGGGATGAAATGCTGAGACACCACCTGTGAGCTTCTGGGTGCTTTTAGAAGATGAATAGCTCACCCTTTTCGTACAACAAATGAAGAGGAGGGAAAATAGATGGAGGAGTTGATGATTTTCTGGAATTCTGGAGTCGTTTATAGCTGTTGAGGTGGATTTTGGTTGTCGTTTGGTACTGTTAATGGAGGAGTGCTGGTTGTTGTTGGTAAGAAGTTTTTAGCAAATTGAAGAAAAGAGGGAAAATGATTTTGAGTAAAGCATTCTCGTGTCATAACTTGTACACTCCCTGTTTGGCTTGATCGATTCACAAACCAGTGTGTAAAAAAACTCAGAATATCTTGTCAAAAGTCATTTTTCCCAATTGAGTGTGAGACTAATTGTGGAATTCTTGTGTTGTGAGGCCTTGACTGGTAAGGTTGTACTTAGTCTTGTATGCATGTGTTCTCTAGAACTTTCTCCGAATATGATTCAAGGCAAAATCCTAGATGTAACCGAGCTTGAAAGATAACCTTTAGCACTTTTTGAATAGTCACTTCACCCAATTTGACTTCCCTTTACATTGACCATAGTAAGCCCCTTTGAGCTTGTGACCTTTTTTTGGCACAGTGTTGGAAACCTTGATCCTTTTTGGAACCTCAATTTTTGTACCCATCATTTCTAATGGCTTGAAAGTAAAATATAGGCTAAAATTCTAGGTTTGAGAGGGAATTGAAATGATAACATAGGGAAAAGCCTAAATTTGGGGGTGCATGCACCAATGTGAAGAAGAAAAGGGTGTATTTCAATGCAAGGTAGCACCATATGCTAAGAATGAAAATTTCTTCAAATTGTCCAATGAAATAAACAAAATGAAAAGAAAAGAAGGAACCGTTGCTACCAAGTGAAGGTGATAAAGGAAGTTGAATGATCTAGTTGAAGGGAAACCTTGGGATTGTGAGAGGGAGAAATAAGGTGAAGTTCTTGTTTGAAAATGTGAATGGGGTTTTGAATGATCACAAGAGCGTAGGGAGGTTTAGTCACTCGAGCCAAATGAAATCCTCACCTTAACCCTAGCCAACATCGTAACTCGCAAGTCCTTAGTGATTCCAAGTTTTGTAACTCTACATTAGTAGTGAATTACATAGAGGGCAAGCCTATGGTTCAATGCGTGTGCACTCGAAATTTCCTTGAGAGAGTGAGAGTCTTCTTTGGTTCTCTTATAATCCCTTTTTATTGTGAATTGAATGATGGTTAGTGGGATTCTCTCTTGTGATGAGTGGCATCGCACACTTGAAAGGAATGATGAAGTCTTTATTTCAATTGAGGAGAATGAATGAGACAAGTTGTATGGCGAATGAGGATAACCTTGAAAGTCCATGCCAATGACTTAAGAAACTTGAAAATCTTGTTTTGAATGACAAATTCTCTTGTTCTTGAAAGAGAAAAGAAGTTTTTTTGATGAACGTTTTGAAATGAGAATTGTCTTGAGAATATGGTAGTCCAAATTGAGATGAGCATTGTAGTTAAGTCTTTTTGTTTGAGTCTTTTTTTTGTTTGATTATTTTCTTAGTTGAAGAGTTTAGATTGATCTTGTGTGCACCATGTTATGTTTTAGAGCATAATTCATTCCTTACCTTGTGAGTATCTTGCTTAACGACAAGCAATAGTTCAAGTTTGGGGGTTTGATAAGTTGGTAATCTACCAACTTATTGAGCTTTTATTCATGAATTATTGCCACATTTTGATGAGATTTAGAGGTACTTATTGCCTTATTGATGAAAATGCAGGTACTCTTAGTCAAAAGTAGAAAACAAAGGAATTGGACCAAAAGAGCTCAAAAATAGTTGGAAGTGTGAAGGTGATCAAAAACAAGGAAGAATCTGCCGCGAGGTGCGCCCGTCGTGCGACCCGCACAATATTGTATGTAGTTCGCACCTCACTTCGCGCTTCACCACCTCAGCAACTGAAGACACTGGTTGAAGGACAGGTGACAAGCGATGTGCAAAATGTGTGGTATGACCGCATGTCGCGTGGCACCACTCCCGAAGGGTAATTTTGTCCTTTGCCAAGTGATGTTTTGGGAAGATTCTAAAATCCTTTTTGGGTTGTGTACCTCAGAGTTTTTGAAGAGTTTTTTAGTAGAGTAGTACCTAAGGAAGATAGTGAGAGTACTCTTTCTCTTCATCTTCCACACTTGAATTCACCATATTTGTACTAAATTGATCTTGGATTTGGATATTGGCTTAATTATGAATAGAAGTATGAGTTACCCAATTGGTATATTCTCTTATTTCCTTAGCATGAGTAGTTACTCTCCTTGTCTAAGGGTAAGTGCATGATGGGTATTTGAATTTGGGTATGGGTCTTGTTTGATTGTGCTTAATATTGATGAATCGGTATGGGTCTATTGAATTTCTCAAGTTTTAATTATAAAATTGATGGTTGCAAACATTAATTGAGTTTTCTTAATTGTGTTCTTGCTTAAAAGAGGGGCTCATAATTCGGATAGGAATTCAATAGTGGAAATTTGAGATATGCACCTTAGATTGAGGCTAGAAATAGCTTAATCGATGAAAACTCTCATCTAAGAGTCTAAGCTAGAAATAGTATGACTTTCCCAAGCAATTGATTTGGTTGTTTTGTGTTAAAACCTATAGTGCTTGAACAAAGACCATAGGTGTAATGACCCTTCCGGTTATTTCCACGTATACATTTTTCTTGAACCGTTAGATCTTGTTTGTAGCGGCCCAAGTCATTTAAGGCTTGTCGGGACTGGTATTTCAGTGCCGGGTCCATTTGTTTGGTCGTATGATAAGTTTTGAAGACAAGCAAGTCGGCAAAAGTTATCGTAAGTTCTTTAATAAATTTTCTGAACTTTGGGTAAAATGTCTCAGAGCTTTTCTCTCAATATATAAAGAGTTAGAATTCCCCCAAAATACCAAATCGAAGGTCTACGAGTCTAGTTTCCAACGCACAAAACCTCACGTACAACTGATCTCGGAGTAAAAGGTTATGACTATTTTACCGCGGACTGTCTGGCAGAAAATGGGTTGCGAACCGGGTCGCGAACCGGGTCGGGTCAAACTCGATTTAAGCCTCAACTTCACGTTTTAAAATGCCATTTCAGTTCTGAAACAGTGAGAAAACATAAGGGAGGGTTCCAAGAGAGTTCTTGAGTATCTAATCGTGCGAACTTAAATTTAAGAATTTTATTAACATCGCGTGTATTTTGAAAATATTTTATTTAAAAGTTGAATTTGGTAAAAATTATATTATTATACCTTTTCAAAATATTTTAAAGGTTTATGAAAAATATTTTATTATGATATAATTGTATATGTATTTATTTTATAAGGTTTTTATACATTGTAATATTTTAACGGAGATAGTAAATTTAGTTATGTTGAAATTTATTATTATAATATAGTAGGTTTTATTTGAAATGATTTTCTATTAATCATGGTATAATCAAAAATTTATATATATTTTACCATGAATTTATGCAATACCCGAATATATATACATAATGGGATAGAATTGAATTTGTGGTTCCACTCCACTCCCACGTGGAAGTGGAGGGAGTGCAACACCTATGCACTACTGGATAGGTGGCCATCACTTATACTACTTAACTAAGTGCTAGTAATTAATGTTTTGGGGTAAGGATAAGGATGTTGCTATTTACTCCTAACCGACTATGAGCCTTAAGAAATAGCCACTAAGACACTTGGTTATATCATGTGTTGTGAGAAGTCTTCAGCTCCTCACTTAGTACATCACGTTGAGAAGGGAATTATTGGCAGCAGACTTTTAAGCTTTGAAAGAAATAAACATTCTTGAGTCATTTGAAAATCGTCAGAACACCATTAGCTACCCAATATCCAGGTAGGGATTCAGATCAACCTCTCTACTAGGATTCAGGGTTCAGCGGTGAATTGAAAATTAATTATCTACGCCAAGTTATTTGAGCCCGAGTTCGATCTTGATTTCGTTTTGGAGCTTTTCAAAGTGGTTCGGGCTTGGACATTATCATCCTAGCAGCTTGTCGTCGGACGACAGGTAGGTTACGATTTATTTTTCCTAGACTCCGCATATATAGGATAAAATTGTATTAATGGGCATCATTGGATTGGTTTATTAGGTTGGTACCACAGACCTCGACCGCTTTATTCATGTCCGCCTACTTTTGTTCCTCCGTTGCTTGTAGTATTTGCCGATATATTTTATTTACCCTTGTGGTCCTGTGAGACCTTGTTGACTCTGGAACATAGAAGGTGGGATTTTGGGAATGTCCGCGAGTCCCGGGCATAGAATTATCCTTCTAGAAGCAAGAGAAGAGTCATGTTTCCTAAAAAGACACTGCAGCCTCCCAAAGATAAAGTACGGACATCTCCGCCCTGATCCGCAGGACTCTACTAGACATTGGCTCCTATACCGATGACACTGGT
Source organism: Jaltomata sinuosa (assembly GCA_003996215.1). Taxonomy (NCBI): domain Eukaryota; kingdom Viridiplantae; phylum Streptophyta; class Magnoliopsida; order Solanales; family Solanaceae; genus Jaltomata; species Jaltomata sinuosa. The sequence goes on along the minus strand of QJPP01007013.1, from coordinate 62,776 downwards.
GAACGTAGGCTCTGGTAACAAAGCTATCACGACCCAATTTCTCAAGTCATGATGGCACCTATAACCCTCTCCCTGTAAGCGAACAAATCTCCATAGTCCAGAACGGTTAGTAATGGGCTACACTCTAAGCAAGCACGCACAAGAAGTATAATAAGCGGAAGAAGATAGAAAGGAAAGTGGAAGGAAAGAAATATGGATATATATATATATATATATATATATATATATATAGAACTACACCATCTCACGACCTGGTATCAAAAGTACAGGAGCCACTACTAAGTATACAGAGTACAAGAGAGTACAAAATAAAATATACTAGTGTCTCTGAATATACAAAAGAGTCAACTGCCAAAAGAGGAGATATAGCCAAGCCCCGGTCACCAGGAGCTCACCCTATGTCTCGGATGTCCAAAAGTGTTGCACGAGTCTCCGCATCAACGACGATGGCCCACACTAGGATCTACACCAGGAAGATGCAGAAGTGTAGTATGAGCACCAATTGTATAAGCAATGGGTACCCAGTAGGCATCATAGGTTGACTGAGCACATATAAAATATAAAAACAGTAAATAGCAGATAAGGAAGGAAAAAGGTCACAGAAGCAACCAGAGTAAGGCACAAGGAAGCTAGCCACAGATAGAAGTCACAACACAACACAACTGAACTAAGCTAGCCATAAAAGATGTATCACAGAATACAGATGAAATAGTAGAGAACGCACCCAGATCCTTGCAATAATAGTAAATAAAGGAAAGGTTAAAGAACAGGGCAGTGCATCGATAACCTTAAATAACGGGAAGGAAAGAAAGGCAACTAATCATAAGCATGCTAATAATACCACTCACAAGGTAAGGATGATCATAAGTAAACTAGTAGGTAACTACAATAGGAGTAACTAAGCTAATCTATCTACAATCCCAACGAGCGCCCATACACCAGAAGAATACATACAAGTGAAAATAAACCTTCTGGCATCCCATACTACCGGAGCGTACACTCAGCAAGCAGCAAACAAGGGTTGAACCGTGCAAACAATATATGATATGATATGAAGTGTCAGTGGTACCATATGCACCTCCTCCAGCACCCGTAGGCCGAGCAGGTAGGACCTATGGAAGGCTTCCCTCGTATACCTCTACTCCCCCGTATACCCCTCCTCCGACACTCTCAATCTGTGGCCCCTAGTCCAGATCGGCAAGGTCCATGGAGGTCTCTGAGATCACATACAAACTCACAATATCTCATTATGCATGCCCGGAGTCTATTCGGGTCTAAAATCAGTAATAAAATTATGTCTAGCACTCTAGCCCAGTCGAGTCTAGTATTAGTGTGAAAAACCATCGCACAATCTCTTTTATCTTAAGAAAATTTATAAAACTAGTGTTAAATCCATTTATAACTAAAAATGTCCCTCGGGGCTATACAAGGTTTAGAAAATTGGTGATAGTCAGTCCCGCAGCCATGTAGTAGTAAACCAATGCAGAGAAAGCTTGTTTCATAATAATGATGATATGCTCAAATGTAACCAACAACTGAACAACTCACAATTAACCTACCGGCCTGCACAGGCTCAATTCTTTTTCATAATCATGAAATAATGTCCGGGACTCACGAACACTTTCAAAATGTCCCACCATTTATGGTCCAAAGGCATATGCAAAGGCCACTCAGCAAAAGCGGAGGTCCCCGACCAGACGTACCTCCACAAAAGCAGAGGAATGTCTGCAAATGCAGAGTCCATAAATGCACTGCTCTACCACAAAAATGGTATCCACAAATGCAACACAAAGGCTGCAAAAGCGGATACACCAGAACCAGTTATACGAGCAAAACTTAGCTAAGTTCAAATGCTCGGATGGACCCTTGGGATTCATCCGGAACCCCACGGACACAAACCAAATATGTTACTTAACCAAAAATGGTATTTTAGACTCAACAGAATTGATGAAATTTCTAACGAAGGTCAATTTAATCAAAGGTGGGCCCCATGCCCAAAAACTAACCTTTAAACAAAAGAGAACCCAACAGCCCAAAATGAGTTCGGAAGCCTCAGAACCCAAATCAAAGGTCCCTCTAGCCCAAAGCTGACATTTCAAAGCTAACAGCACTGACGGAATTTCCATCTGAGGACGTCTTCTCTGAATATTGACCAAAGTCAAACTTCTAACTCCAACAAGCCTGAAATCTCAGAAAGTAAGATAAGACTAAACCTAAAGCTCCCACGCCCCGACTAAAAGTTCAACTAGACCAAAATTCATGCTCCACAGCTAACAAAATTATCGAAATTCGGTTTCGAGCATACTTACAAAGAATATTGACTAAAGTCAATGATTTCCTAAGTTAAAACTCTAAAACTAGGAAACGGTCATAAAGACCTAACAAATGGTCCGGACATCGAACTACCGGTCTCAACAAGTCATAAATAATTTAGGGTCACTATAAATAAGCTCTAACAGTGCAAAGAAGATGAAAATGTGAACATGACCAGAAGGGTCATTACAAGAAGATGTTGTTATACTTTTTCAAGAGCACATGTTGAAAAACTATCACTTTTTCAAGATAAAGAAATAGATGTTAGTAGATATTACTATCTAATAAATGTGAATACCAAGCAGCTCATCATCAACACGTGTGTTTCTTGGTATTCATATTCAATTAGAGGCTAATTCTATCAATTCAAAGGTTTTCCATAGCTGCCTCTCTGCTTGGTTAGACACGTGTAGTCCCATTTCTCTATCAATGTTAAGCTCTCCAGTTCACTTCAAGATAAACTCATGGTCTGCTTTACTGTTCATACCTGTTTACCCCTTTGCTCTTCAGCTCTAAAATCTCCTTTGTTTTTCAATATGTTTAATCTCTTCGCTCCTCTTATTACCCGTTGTTGGTTGATTTTCATTAATTGTTGCTTTTAGGTTGATTTAGGATCACTGTTCTCATCGCTTTATCAGAATTTACAGTTTAATTTTTCTTCTTCTTCTTCTTCATTTTCTCTTGCTTTTAGTAGGTTTGAGGTTTTTAAGGTGAGCTTTATGTTCTTGCTGCTATGAAATTGCTTAATCGGGATAGAAGAAATTTTGGGGAAACCATGTTTAAACTACTTCTTTACCTGGACCATCTTTTTGTTTTCCCCCATTGTTAATTTGATGTTGATGTCGACAATTTTGAAAAAGTACTCATCGGGTGAGCTTTACACTGAATTGGTTAGCCTCACCATTGTATTCACTGTTGTTTTCCTGTTATTCTGCTTGATTTTGTTTGGTTGCTGGTGTTTGCTTTAATCTATGAGGATTTTGGGCTTCTTTGGGATTTCCGAAGTTGGTTATATAAAATGGGACTCCTTTGAATATTCCAAGTCGACCGAAACATAAAGTAGAGTTTGACGTATAGCGCAAATTGGAAAGCAATAATCAAATATATTTTTCAACCCTTCTCTTTACAACAACAACAATTTCTTCCCAGATTAATGCATACTTTTGGATGTGTTAATTGATATCTAAATTTTGAAAAAGCACATGTAATTTTTGGCTTTTCGTTTTTAGTTACTTGTAAAGATACCAATTGTTTGTAGTACCAAGGCATGTGAACATATATCCTGCAAAAATAAGCAACAAGTAGTATGGAGTCTATAAGATAAATGTAAGTGAAAAGGGAGAGTGTAAATAAAGGTATAAGTTTGCTTGAATATTCAAGAAATCAATGGAGAAGAATCCCTATATACAACTTATTAAAAAGAGCAGAATAAGAGAAAAAACAAAGAGCATACCCTCCAAATACTTTGCAGGTTAAACATGATGAGGAGAATTGGAAAATTTGAACAATGAAAAAGAGGCTTTCTGCATATATATAAATGCGATGTATGGTAGCATCTGCAGGAAGTCCTTGTTATTCGAATTAGCGTAGAGTATACGCAGACCTTATGCCTTAGATTCTATAAATCTTATTATGAGAGAGCTTCTTTGTTTCGAACAGAAAAATGCAGAGAGAGAAGGGAAAAGAATTGAATAAGCCATCGCTGCTACAATTTTTTAGAAGTGCAGACTTCTCTTTTTGCCTTGTGTTTTCCCAATGCTTCCTCTCCAACAAAGAACTCCTGAATTCTGATCTCATTTGCGATTATGTTCTTACTGGTGTCACAATGTACTGACTTACCATCTCAAACAGCTTGATCATAGCAGAATCTGGTACCAGTTTCCTAATTAGAAGCATCATTTGTGACCTTTGAACACTATATCAATCTGAAGAGAAACAGTGTGTTGTCCAAGGTCAGTTGTACTATCCTCGAAATAAATTGGCTAATAAGGATCCTACTTAGTACCTACACACAGGACCAACAACAGCATCTCACAAGAATGACTCTCACTAGGCTCACTCCAAGAGGCAACAAATTATCAAAAAGATTGCAAGCAGACTTAGAAACCCTTCAGCATTAAAGTCAAAAACTCAACTTCAATAGTCACATCTCAGAAGCCCTAATCAAGCTACTGGTAGAAAGTAAGTGGATTACTTCTGTAGCTTCTAAGCAACATTTTGATTTTGTTAATGCTTTACGTGTTCTTTGGTCCCAAATATGCTTTTGTCACAAAAAAGTAAGTGAATTTCATTAATGATGCAGAGCCAGGCAATTATTAAAACTGATGTTGAAACTTCAACTTTCGCACAGGAAAAGTAACAAGTAAAGAAACAAAACTAGAAGAGAAAAAATCTAGGAAGTCAAATCATTTTTCTCTAAATGTGCATTGTACAGAATATTTCATCACTTTATTTGGTGATCTTGCCTTTTCCCTCTCTTTCCAAACTGCTAGATTCTTGATATCAAACCTCAACACTTGCCGCGCAAAACAAGAGTTGGGTTAGCTAACAGCAGCTCTAACTTGTTCTCATCTGTAGCTAAAACTTCATGAGCAGAGAGAGATAAATCACGATTCTTTATTTTTCTTGTAAGGTTGATTATTCTGAGTGTAACTTAAATTCTTTATTGTGCAGATGTATGTTAGCCCGCTTGTTTCCCTGTTTGTTTCAACAGCAGAAATGATAAGAAGTTCCAATTTTGGTAGCAATTCTTCCACTCTTTTGTCTACTTTGATTCTCTTCATTGCTAGTACTGAAATCTGATGAGCTTTGCTTAGAAAACTATATATAATTTAGTGCAAAAAATAAGTACACTTTACAACTTCACTTTTCCTAGTTAATATAATTCTTTTCCCAGTAAAGACATGGCCATCGTGTAACTCCTCAAGAATCATGTCATTCACTTGTCACATGTTACCATCAGCATCGTAAATACTCAAAGCAAGCTCCTTGCTAGCCCCTATCTCTAAAAAGGCTTACGAACGAGTGAAGTGCTTATGGCTGTTGCAAAGTATTGAATTATAAAAGCAAATATGCCTGCTTATCTCAATCCTTTCATGATTCTTATTATCGTGATACCAAGGTTGGTTTAATTTTCCTCAAATAACCATGCTATACTTTGGGTCTTCCACGCTAACAGCGTGACAGTAAATTCTCCCGTGTGTCGTAGGGAGTCGGCATAGACATCTACAGGTATGAGTAACTCATGCGCTTCTTTAGTATAGTTGTAGATTCGGTTCCGTTAAACAGTAAAGTAAACTGATCTCATCTTTTGCTCTCTAGCTACCATGTGTTGTTGATATATTTAATTGAACTTATGCCGATAAATCTTAGTATCTTTAGGCACCATTTCTCCTCTATGTGTTTGCTCTTCGAGATGTCGTATCTAAATACGTATTACTTGATTAAGCACTGGGCTATAAATATCTGCAGGTAAAAAAAAGGGGTGCTTCAACTTGCATAGCTAATGGATTCCAAAGAACCAAATAAATCTTAATATGAAGAAAAAATGAAGGGCCGCAACTCAAACGCCGTGATACATATAGCCAAATATTTATTGCTAGAAGAGAAGAGTTCTTGTTAGCACGACGTATGCAAAAACAAGATCCTGCAAAGCATAACTTTCTTCAAAATCCAACTGTCAAGTCCTTTTCTTTCTTTGCTAACATGTAAACTCTTTCCATTACAGTTGACTAAGCTAAAAGAGTGGAACCCAAAGATTTGCAATTTTCATAGAATATTAACCATATTGAAATAAATATTATGAATATTTTAATCGATGCTCCTAGTAGCTATTTTCTACCTTGTGTAGATCAATCGAAACATGCTCAGCCTCGTTAGTACTTTTCCTCAATCCCCCGTATGGAGCCACCATTATTTCGTCTCGCATGTACTGATATAATTTTTCTTTATGTTGGGCCCAGGCAACACCCGGGCTACCTGGATTTTCCATTTGATCTATTGAGCATTCAACACACTTTGTAAGCTCAATTACTTCCAAATTTCTCTACTTTCGTAAGGTAGATGTAAGATTTTCGTACATTCAATATTTTCCAAACATCATTTATGATAATTCACTGGGTATATTGATATTATTGTTATTTTTTTAAGAATATGGTTTGCCTTTCTGAGGTACAAAATTTGTTAACATAAAGGCAGTTGTGCGCATTCGACCTGCAGGGTTAATTACTTTTGAAGAAAAAAGAGATGCTGAGATGAAACATAGGCGACGTGAAATGTATAAACTGATATCTGTGGAGAAAACCGCAGCACTATTGCTAACAAACAAATAATTCCTGTCCAAGCTCAACGCGCAGCTGACCTTCTAGGCAACTTAAGTTTTGTTCTTAACTTTTTACATTCAAGTAAATTGGGGAATTTGTACATGTCACTATAACTAAATGAACGCAAATATAGCTCATGTATACATTATAATATTTTGTTCTATTATTCTCTAATATTCATATTGTTTCTTCAAATTAACAAACAACGCATCATGACCTGGCTTATGAATTGTAAATCTCTCATTATAATATGACTGATTTCTTACTGTTGGGCCCGTGCCTTGACGGATGCTCCCCCACTAGTATATATATAGAGCTAACTAGATATGAGGCGGTTCAAATGTCTACATGTTACTTAATTAATTAATTAAACAATTCTTAAAGTAATAACTTTTACTTTATTGTAAAGGATATCCAGATATGTAATAATGACATCACCTTGCATGAATTTTTTGCCAAGTTATTACCTCCACTGAGTTTGTGGTGTCAATACCATTTCTTTACTTATGCCCTAGATTATTGTGTTGGTACTTGATAAAACACTTATAACTCTTTGAATATTTCACAATTAATAAAAAAAAATTTGAATAAAGGCTACCTCTTATAAAAATAATTTTTTAACATAATTAAATTTACTATCTCCGTTAAAATATTAATAAATTATAACTCTGGTAAAATAAATACATACACAAATATATCATAATTAAATATATTTTTCATAAATATGTACTTTTTTGGAAGAAAATAAAAGTTTTTTTATCAAATTCTAATTTAAACCAGATGTATCCGACCACGCAGGATATCACAATAAAACTCTCAAGGTTAGGCTCATAAACCTCCGATACGAGACGAAGGACAATCTTAAATACCCAGGGTGTTACAGAAATTCACCCCCCTCTAAAGTTTTGTACCCTGCACAAGCTCCCCCATGGCGAAGCAAACTCGCGTCGCTAAGGCCAGGGCAAAGCTCACTTTCTCACGACGTGAGGCAGTCCAGAAATGGCCAAAAATTGTTTTTACCTAGTTCTTTTGGTGGGCTCTCTTAGGTGTTTGTAATAGTATAAAAGTCTATACTTGTTTTTAATCATAGACGAATATTGTGGAAATATAGATCAAAGAGAAGGCAAAATTCTCTTAGGGTTAACTCTTTCATATTTTTACTTAGCTTTATTTCTTGTTAGATACATGAACTATAGCTTTCTTACTCATATCATGAGTGGCTAAAAGCCCTATTTCTAGGGTTATAGTCATAGTATGAACGTCATATTCTGATATAGACTTGCTATTGCAATTTTCTACCATGTGTTTTGTTCTTTTAATCTTACTTTACTGTTCTATTGATTCGCGACCAATAGGATAAATGGATAATCTCTAATTAAACTCGAGGGAGGAAACTTAGGTAGAATATAGATTAAGGAGAGTAGGATGTATTCTGTGGAACAGATTTGCGGCTAGGATGAAAATATACCTAGTTTGCTACTTGGCTCCTATATAGGAGATATAAATGCATCGGGTTAGTTATGATTATCACCACTTAACAATATGAGGCTAATCTAGGTAGACGGTTAGAGGCTCGAGAGACCTTGACTATAATATCAACCCTGTGAATCAGTTAAAACATAGAAATTAGCATAGCAGCTATGTATAGATATGACGGGACGCAAGTGCCATATCCCTAGGATTTATCTTCTCTGTGAACAACTTCTACGCTATCAATCTTTGTTACTTTCTTGTTTTAGTTATAAAAAGTAGTATATACAACAAAACCAAAATCTTTGGATTGGAAAGCACTTGTTCTTATAACTATAATAGATTAAATCAATTTCTTGTCAGCAATAAGTCTTTGTGGGATTCGACATCCGATTGCTTGCAATCACTTTATTACTTGACGACCACGTACACTTGTGTGTGCTATTGGGAAACAACACGAGGCCCTATACTGCTTCAACAATCTCTTTTTCTAGGTCCATGAACACCATGTGTAAGTTTCTCTTCTTGTCCCTATACTGCTCCAACAATCTTCTTTTCTAGGTCAGTGGACATGATATGTGTAATCTCTCTTCTTGTTCCTATAGTGCTCAACAATTTCCTTACAAGATGGATGGCTTTCATAGTCAATCTCCCCAGCATGAACCCGAATTGGTTCATAACTAAGAATAATGTTCGATTTTGATTTACAGTGTACACTAATTAGCCCAACAATCACATTGGATCTTGTGACTTTCTATAAACGTGATAACATAAAAACCAAACTACAATTAACAATTTGACACTATACATATTCCGTGCCTTGCTCCTTACCAATTCATCGCTACTCACACATCCAACTCATATCATTCTGTATTGAGATAACTCTATTTTTCCCCAACCGGTGTACTACTGAAAATTACTAAAGAAATCCTCTCAAACCATGGAAGAAAGGACCAGCAAGAGGAAAAGGTGAGCACCAGAACGTGTTGTGTGATTATTTTGGTGTTCAACAACTAACTAAGGGCAAACGGGTGGTAGAAATCAGAAAGCCTAAGAAGAGAACTAGGCTCTAGTTGGGATCTTTTGCCAGTACCAAAGAGGCTGTCATGACTTATGATGAAGCAACTAGGTGACTGTGTGGACCTGACCCATACTCCACCTTAATCTATCTCACCTCAGGGCGGATAAATTACAGAAGTTTAGATGGTTTTCTTACACCAACCCTAGCAATGGCTTGTTGAATCTTAGTGTGCATCCTAATGTCCTATCATTTACCAAAGACTTCAAGAGCTCAAGAAAACCGAAGCATTCTGTCACGCATCATCTTCAAGCTCATCATCCAGTTATCCCAAGTATGAGATGCACAACACAAGTGAACAGCCCCACTAGAAAAATCCGAAAGGAATAAAGTTTCATCTAAAGATAGTTATAGATAGTGAATAGCAGCCTCAGAATGATCTGAATGAATTGCTTCAGCAGTAACGGATATTCTAAAGAGGAACAATTGGACAAAAGTGATATCACCAGTTGTTCCACAGAAGCAGAAGTATAATTGAAAGATGAAATTTCTTTGCAGAAAAAACTTGCAACTGTGATACCTGGATGCAGCAACAGGATAGAAGATCATCAAGGAGCTGGCAGCTATTGTGCTTATGATGCAAATGGTAAGTCCCCTCCTCCTCCCCCCACCAAAATCAGTATGGAACTTATAAGACATTAGGCTATTTGGAAGGCTTAAGCATCACTGCAAGATAAATGCAAACTGCTTATGTAAAAAATATGTAAGCCCATACTATTTAGAAGCAATTTCGTGCAGAAAACCAACTCACACTACAGTTATGTTTAGTATGAAGGAAAATGTTTTGGGATAATTTCAAATATGTACAATAAACTAATTAGTTTACAATAAATATAGTCAAGTTTTCTTTACAGAAAAAATAGCCCAAAAATGAACTAGCCACAAAAAAAAATTACCAAAAAAATAGCCGCATATATATGTAATGTATATAATGTATCGATAGTGTATAAAAATTATGTAATGTATCAAAATTCTATAAATAGTGTATAAATGTGTATCGATATTGTATAAAAGTTATGTAACGTATCAAAATTATATAAATGATGTATAAACGTGTATCGATATTGTATATATAGTGCACAAACGTGTATCGATATTATATAAATGGTGTAGAAACGTGTATCGATATTGTATAAATAGTGTATACAAGTATATCGATCTTTTTTTTCCCCATCATTCAGTCTCTAAATGGAAGCATAATAGCTTTCAACCATCAATACAACCTCTCCAAACAAGTTCTTTCAATCCCGACCAACTCAAAATCTCCTCTAAACCGTCCCAAATTTTAGATATGAGCTCCCCTCGATGTTTCGAGACTTTTGGTATATAATTCGCTCAAAACGGTTCACATTTACGGAAAAATAAGGAGGAGGAGGAGGAGGAAGCAGAAAAGACACAACGAAGAAGAAGAAACACGGAAGAAGATGATATTTTTTTGGTAAATTTTATGCCCGAGTGGCTATTTTACTTAATTTACCCAAATGTTTTCCTAGAAAATATTTTCTTGGAAAATAAGTGGTTATCTTACTTGTTTTCTAATATTTTAGTTAGTAGAAGAAAAATATTGACCCAAGAGCATTTAGGTATAATCTTGGTAAATAATATATGACGTCGTACCCGATCCCGACCTGAGACCCCACTCCCGACCCTAGCCTAAGACCCGAGATTCGACCTCGACCTAGGACCCGACTCCCGATCTGACTTTAACTCCCGACCCTAACTTCGACTCAGGACCCGACTCTGACCGGAGACCCTGACCCTCAAACTCGACTCTTGACCCTGACCCAGCACCCTGCCTCTCGATCCCCACACTGACTCTGGATCTCGACCCTTATTCTCGGATCCCGACTCCCAACCTAGGTCCCGACCTCGACCCCCAAACTTGACTCCCACCACGACACCGACTCCCGAACCTGACTTGAGACTCGACTCTCAACATAAGACCTCGACCAGATACCCCAACTCTCAGTCTCAACCCCGAATCCCGGTCCCGACTCTTGACCCAAGAACCGACCTCGATCCCCAAACTTGACTCCCAACACTGACTCGGGACCTGACCCATACTCCCGATCCTTGACCCTAACCCCGGACTCAACCCTGACCCTAGACCTCGACCCCTGAACCTAACTCCCAACCCGAAACCCGACCCTTGAGCTCGGCCCAAGACCCTGGCTCCCAATCCCAACTCTTGACCCCAACCTGGGACCCGAGAAGTTGAGTTGGGAGTCAAATCCGGGTCGAGGTTGGGAGTCGAGAGTCGGTCTTAGGATCGAGATCGAGAGTCGGATCCTGGTCCAGGGTTGGGGTTGAGAGTCGGGACCCGAGACTCAAGTCAGGTCGGGTGGTGATGCTGAAAGAGAGCTTTGGAAAATATTTTATTTACTTTATAAAGGGAAGTCATTTTCCTTTATTTCGAGGAAAATACGTCTATTTGAAAAATATTTTTGTCAATCAAACATGAGAAAATTGAAAAGAATTTTTGAGAAAATATTTTCCTTTATACCGAACACACCCTACACCATTACTTTTCTCCAGGGGCAGGACTACATAATAAGGTGTCAGGATTTGTGTCTTAGGCCAAAATAGGATGGGATACGCACATAGCTGGGCATGGAAGGACACGAACTCTTCTTTCCAGAGCCAAATTAGCTATATAAAAAATTGCTACAGCTGAGTAGAGAAGCAAGAGAAACTTCACCCTCATGGATGCAATTACTGTGAGGCAATTATCTGGTGAAAGGACATCTAAAGTTATTACTCTCTTCGTTACAATTTGTTAGTCTTACTTTCCTTTTTAATTTGTTACGAAAGGACTCTCTTTCCTTTCTTTGATAATTCTTTAATTTTACCTTTCTACATGACATTTTTAAGACCACAAAATTAAAGGGCATTTTGGTACATTCTACATATCATTAGTTTAAGACCACAAGATTCAAAAGTCTTCTTTATATTTTTAAACTCCGCGCCAAGTCAAAACCAAACAAATAAGGGATAAGTGCACAAATACCCGCTTTTGATACGTCATTTAGCTAGTACTCGCTTCATAATCTTTTTAGCAAGTTTACTGCTTTGTCAAAAAGCCAGGCATTCACGTCGAAAGTGTGGCCTTGTGAGGCCTAAACATTAAACGTTTTTGCCTGATGTTTAGTATGTTAAGGTTCCAACATTTTTGAGTGAGATACATGTAAAAATTTATTAAACTTTCAGTCATGTATGTCTGAATCTTTTCATATATGTTTACACCTCATTCATATATTATGACTGAAATACACAAAAAAACATGCTGAAATTTCAGTGATGTGCGTTTGAACAAAAAATAACAATTTGTTCTTCAAACTTCAACAATTAAACACGATTTAACACTCAAATATACTTTAAATAAACTCAAATTTGAAACATAAGTTCCATATATCATAAAAAACAAAACACAATCATTAATTTATCAAAAACATACAAATCTAACAAACCCATTTAACACCCTTTTATTTTTTTCTCAAAATTACATTTTAGTCATGCAGACATGACTACATGTAAAAGTGGGCTGAAATTTCAGACATGTGAGTCTGAAAGTTTTTGCCAAAAGAAAAATAATTTTATTTTTCAAATGGAAACACCCAGATCTACTCCAAACAAGCTCAAATTTAAAACATAAATTACACGTATCATAAAGAACAAACTCCAATCACCAATTTGTCAATATAACAACAAATTTAACAAAAACACATTTAACGGGGAAAAATGATTTTCTAGCCCTTTACAAATATTTTTTAGTTTTATGATCTTTTTACAAGAGATCTTCATTTTTTACAAATAAGAGATTTCATTTTTACACATAAGAGATCTGAATGAAAAGGTCCTTTTCTTCTATTCAAATTGTAAAAGGGCAAGAGATCTCATTTCCTCCACATTTAACACCCTTTCAATTTTTTCATGTGTATGCGCTCAGTCATACATAACTGAAACACATGTTAAATTGGCTAAAGTTTCAATCACATATGTCTGAATGCATAAGCAAAAAAGAAGTATATTCTTTTGCCTAAAGTTGTCTAATGTTGGGTATTCGTGAGAAAAAAAAAAAACCATAAAGTGGGTATTACTCAGATGGGGCGACCAAAATAAGACACCCATAAAAAAAAATTCAACAAACAAATTGAAACAGAGGGAGTACGTAATATTCAGCCGAAGAAAGTCTTTCAAGTCTGTTTCACATTTATTTGAAACCAGGAAGTTGGAAAAAATTTGCCTCACACATCACGAGCAATCTCCTAGGTTGTCATTTGCAACAATAAAGTGTAGTATAGTGAGTAATTAATAGCATCTTGGAGGAAAACTGGCGTGGAATACAAATTGCTTAACATGTATCGACAATACCTTACAGTGATCTTTAAAATCTGTCACACTTCCTGACTTCTTCAACAAGCTGAATAATACTTGACCTATTCCCATGTGTTCTAAGCCATCAGCAGTCTCACAATGTGTCAATATGCAAAATAGAACCGCAATCAAAGAGCTTCAAATTTTCAAGTTAGCTTCTTCACCACATGCATTGACCTGCCGCCCCTTGTTATTTCAAGATTATACACTCAAAACTGATCAATATGTGAAAATAAAAGCATCACTTCCCTCCGAGAATAAAATCACATCAACATAGGTTTCACATAGTACATCATCAAGTCAAAATTTGCCTTAGATAAGGAATTGAGATTTCAAAGCATGATACTGCACTGCATAGCCAGCACAGAGTACAGGAAAGGTGATTTAGACATTTCATGACCGATCCCCTGCTCCCAGATAATAACCTACACCTACAAGCAGTATGGATTTTGGAACTCTGGTCTGTTTGCAGCACTGAAAACAGTCAACTAATAGTGATGCTGCTAACCAAGATTCCTATTCATTTCCGATATACTCTGAAGCACTCAAATATTCACCATGCTCCTCAAAGTACTCAATCAACTTCTTCAAGAATTTATCACCACTGACTGTCTCAGTATCACATACAAGACAGCACTGTCTCCTTGCTCGTGTCACAGCAACATTCATTCTCCTTCTGTCACTAAGAAATCCCACCTAATCATGAAATGTTTCATATTAGATTCACTATTTCTTTTTTTTGATGAAGTAAACATAGAGAGGAGTTCTAATTAGATTCAGTGTTGTTACCAAAAATGAGCAGTTTAGATACATGAGAGTTCCTACAGTTGTGAAGAGTACCTCTTTCTTTGAATTTGATCGGACCATAGAAATGATAATAGCTTCTTTTTCTCGACCCTGGAAACCATCAACAGTCGAAATCTCCATTTCTTTTAATTTTTCTACATTGCTTTTGAGCGTTTTCAAGAAAACGACCTGCACAAGCATTGTAGTATAACCCTCAAACTTGAAACCAGTTTGGTTTTTTTGTCATTAAATGACACTTACCTGTGCTGCATAAGGACTGATTAGTCCAATATCAGAAGCCCGGACTCCACTTTCAACTAGTCTCTTTGCATGGGCAATGGCAACCTCAGCTTCCCCTTCATTTAATGTGCTATCTTCTTCATCCTTTTTTTCTTCCATGTCACACCTGCAATTTATAGTGTTAAGACCTGGCAGTAACACCAAAAGGAGGTTACAGGTTGAATTTCTACATGTACACAAACACAATTATTCATTTTCGTTCTGGTAACCAAACCACCTCGACGTTTAACTATAGAACATTCATTCAAGAAGTTATTTGAAATGGGAGAGAAGAGACAGTGAGTAGTGTACCCAGCTGTGTCTATGAGCAGAAGAGCTTTTTCTGTAGAAGGTGATTTCTTCACATCCTCAAGGTGATATAGCATATGGCTAGCAACACTTGAGTGGGCTTCAATCTACAATCATAAATGCAGCTGAAAGGTTTAGATAAAATTAAATGCCAGTATGCTTCACTGATATTGTTATCATAAAGAGTATACTGGAACTTGACTGAAAAAAATTGTTTTCAACCGACAGTTACAAATGAGCCAGCACCTTATTTTCATATAGCTCTCCGGATGACCAGTTCATAATCAGCTCATGCATGCGGTACTGCACAGTGAGCATTGACATGATTTCATCTCCATATAAATCTGCTAAACGTTCGAAAAGTGTCTTTCCCAGTCCTTTCTTCTCAGCTTCTACACTTTGAATGGTTGGAGGAAGTTGGAGATGATCTCCAGCCAATATACACCTTGAACCCTGTAAGTAAGGAACCACATCATTAGCTTTGCAGTTTTCTCTAGAGTCGATAAACAATTTAATATGATCACTCTTTCATCTGGCTTTTACATTCTTCTATTTCTTTTTCAGAAATAAGGAACAGTAAGAGCACAAGTAACTGCAACATTGATTAGAAACTTGATCCACAATAACTTAAAGTGCAACTCACAAAACCACCAACATAAGCCAAAAACACAAAATATTGAATTCTTTTTGATAAATAATGCAAAATATAGAATACCAACATTATCAGGAGAATTTAACCCACAAGGGCTTTAGTCTAACCAGCTAAGCTACTTCCAATGTTCTTTATCCTCTTCCTCTTGATTCATTAAGGAATCCATACATCTAAACCTCCTCCAGAATGATAAAGAGAAGTGAGTGGGATGGGAAGACCATAACACAAGAAGTTTAAAAGTGAATTCCAACCAGTAAAACTGCTTCTACAAGAAAATATATTAATTCACAATATATAGCTAATCACTCTGTGTCATGGAAGCAAACCACTGCATAATGCTGTCACTCTGTGTATAGAGCCGAAGTAAAGTTTGGTCTTTTGACTTGATACTTCATTCCACAAGAATATTAATGACTTATCTCACATCAGCCTTGTCGAATTAATTTTATTATAGCATCACAATCAGATGAATAAGTCTTGAACACAATGCAAACTGTCCAATTACTTGTCCTTGAAAAAGGCAAGATCTGGCAGCAGCACCGAAAACCCACTTGTTTCCTACGAGCATTTTTTGGTGAACCTCTTCTGGCAACACCAAAGGTCCTCCAGTTATGCAGGCTGATTTTTGGATGTATGGCACTCATCATAAGTCATAACGCAGAAAATAGACTGGCAAGTTCATAAACTTACTCAAGGTTCTTTATTCATTTTTTGTTCTATTTATTTGGGTGAATGAGGAGAGGCTAAAAGTTACTCTTTTATACGATCATTCGCCTCTCATTTGTCTTCTTTTTAGTGTCGTCTTGAGCTTAAATGTTATGAATTACACTTGTGTTTTGTGTTTTGTTTATGTAGGAGTATCTTGAGGTATTTGGAGCTTAAACAAGAGGAAAAAGAGAACCAAGGAATCAAAAGGAACCAAGGAAGAAGCGACGCCGCAACGCAAAACGAGCGAAAAATGACACATCCAGTTGTGCCTTGCACCACTGACCCAAAGCGGGAAGTGGCGTGGATCTAGCTGCTCTCTGAACTTTTCCAGCAAGTGTGCTTCGCGCCACACCCTCCAAAGCGGGGCAAAAAGAGGATTCCAGCAGCCCTCTGAAGTTTTACTTCTTCCTTGCGCCACTGCTCTTTTTTGGTAGTGGCGCGAGCGGGTACTTCTCCTAACCCGATTTGGATTGGTTTTCTTAGGTCCTAAGGGTTCCTAAACTCTATAAATACCCCCCTCCCACGTTTTGTATCATCAACAACTGATTTGGGGAAGGCAAAACCTACGGCAAAGATCAATAACAAGGTCTAGTTTTATTTCTTTATTTTATTTTCGATTCTTTTCTAATAAACTCATGAAATCTCTTCTTCCAAAGAGATTCATGAGTAGCTAAACCTTTAGTATCTAGGGTTGTAGTTAAAGACATGAAGGTTGACGTTTAATTATCATATTGTTTCGTTCGGGTTTCCATTATTGAGTAATTTATCTTCCTTTGCTTTTAATTGTTTGTTAACTTGATCACCTAGCAAACACTATCTATGGTGCATAAATTGAACTAGGAATAGGGTGTTTATGTACGCAATAAGGGAAGGTAGAGCTTGGTTGTGAACTCTATAGGGAAGGGGGAACAATTCGTTAACGTGGATAGGAATATACCCGTCAGCCTTGCCCAGTTGATACGGAAGAGAAATCATATGCCCTTCACTATCGACCGATGACCATAGGAATATAGACGTTAGGAATAGTCGAGGAGACCTAGAGTTGTTGGCAAAACGCTCAACATGGTTAAAATCAAACTGCAACTAGTAACTCAGGAAATCAACTGAACATATTGTTTGAAAACTCAACTGAATTGTCGAAATACCATAACCCTGGATCTTTTCCCAAATCTGAATTACAACCCATGAAATCACAACTTGTCTCCAATTGTTCTTATTTACTTTCAAAACACACAAATTACTAGTTATCTACCGAATAGCTCATATAAGAATTCAAACTAGAAATAATTCGTCAAATCCCTTGGGTACGATATCTGGACTCACATTCTATATGACTTGTACGGCCACGTACACGTGCGTGTGCGAAAGGACGCAACAAGTTTTTGGCACCGTTGGTGGGGATTTGATTTGAAATTGATATTACTTTGGATTTTTGTTGAACTATTAAGATTTTACTTTGGTTTGTTGTTTTTGTTTATTTCAGGTCACAGATTAGTTTATGTTAAACACTCGGAGTCAATGCAGTCCCTTGATTCCCATTGAACACGAGCTTGAACGCACTCTCAGAGGTCTGAGAGCTATGGGTGACCACGTGAATGACCCAATTGATCTGAGTAATGCTGAAAACAGGGCTGCAATCCAGCCCGCTCCTCCACCACATGTCCCTGTGCTTAACTTCGCGAGGCCGAATCAGGAAAATGCCTACAAAGCTATAGTAAAGCCGACTATCACCGGAAATTTTGAGCTTAGAGAAGGCATGGTGCGACTGGTACAGAGCAATTGCCAGTATGAGGGTAAATCATATCAAGACCCACACAAGCACCTTCAAGAGTTCGTCGAGTTGAGTGATAACTTTCACTACCAAAACGTATCCGAAGAATATATCAGATTGACCTTGTTTCCGTTCTCACTGATCGGAGAAGCAAAGCAATGGTTGCAGAATGAGCCTGCATGCTCAATTACATCAGGGGTATCTTGTCAGACAGGTTCCTCAATAGGTTCTTCTCATCTAGAAGAACGAAAAAGCTCAGAGGCAGAATTTCTGGGTTTGTACAGAAAGATGATGAATCCCTACCACATGCTTGGGAACGATACAAGGGATATTTGAGAGATTGTCCGCATCACCAGCAGCCCAAGGAGATCATTGGGCATAATTTCATTGAAGAGTTGAGGCCAGACTCGAAATCTCTTTTAGATGCTACAGCTCAAGGACAAATTTTGTCCAAGAGCTATGATGAGATTGAGGCTCTACTCAACCTAATGTCGGTAGGAAATAGAGATTACACAGAGCCTAGCAGAGTTTTTACATCTGCTCAGAAAACGCCGGGCAAGCTAGAGCTTGATGAGGTGTCAGCCATCTGGGTTGATATTAGTCAATTGTGTACATTGGTAAAGCAAAAGTTGATAGATCAAAGTACGGCTCAGGTGCAACAGGTACAACAAGTTCAGGCAGCTGCATTATTTTGTGATAAGTGTGGTGAGAACCACGCTTATTCAGGTTGTCCTTTGAATCCCGAATCCATCTATTACGTGGGACAACAAAATTATAGAAACCACCCAAACTTCTCTTGGGGTGGCCAGAGACAGCAGTATGTACAACAGGGTCAACAGGTTAGTAGCTCTTTGGAGGAAACTCTGAAGCAGTTTATGATTCAACAACAAGAAGTTCAGTAAGCACAGGCACAGGTTAATGCTGAGACCAAGAATGCTATCACAGAATTGCAGATTTAGATCGAGAAACTTGCCACCACACTTCATGATAGGCCTCAAGGTACCTTGCCTAGTGATATAGAGACGCCTAAGCAAGTCATGGCTATTACCTTATAGGATGGGAGAGAGTTGCAAAAAGCAGAGCCCCCAAAAAAGGACGCTAAGAAAAGGTCACTGGGGAGAGGGGCTTGAAAACTATATGAATCCACCTCTATTTCCACAAGAATTGATTCCTGCACCAACTCCAACACCAACACCTGACCAAGAGTTAGAGAATGCGCCAAAAAAGGTAGTTCAAGAAGAGACTATTGAGCAGCCGGAGATGGTAAGAGAGAGACCTCCACCACCATTCCCCCCAAAGGTTCCAGAAAAGAAGGGAAGATTCTAACTATAAGAAGTTCCTTGATATCTTCAAGCAACTTCACATCAACATTCCTTTGATTGATGCTTTGACGGACATGCCGAAGTATACTAAGTACTTGCGAGATGTGGTGGCTGGAAAGAGAAGGTTGAGAGAGTTCGAGACAGTTGCACTCACTGAAGAGTGTAGTTCGAGGGTATTGAGCAAACTCCCTCAAAAGCTCAAAAACCCTGGGAGTTTCACCCTCCCTGTACAAATTGGTGAAGATGAAGTTGGGCATGCATTATGTGATCTTGGAGCGAGTATTAACTTGATGCCTCTATCCATTTTCAAGACACTAAGCTTGGGAGAGCCACGCCCCACCACTATTTGTCTCCAGTTAGCAGACCGGTCTCGTGTATATCCGGAGGGCATAATTGAGGATGTGCTCATCAAGGTGGGTAAGTTTGTGATTCATGTTGACTTTATTATTTTGGATTATGAAGCAGATGAGCAGGTACCGGTTATCTTGGGACGCCCATTCCTTGTAACTGGTGGAGCATTGATAGATGTGAGGAAAGGAGAATTGAAGATGAGAGTTCATGATGAGGAGGCGACGTTCAAGGAATATAAGTCACTCTCCACCCCTTCACACTACA
Source organism: Jaltomata sinuosa (assembly GCA_003996215.1). Classification (NCBI taxonomy): domain Eukaryota; kingdom Viridiplantae; phylum Streptophyta; class Magnoliopsida; order Solanales; family Solanaceae; genus Jaltomata; species Jaltomata sinuosa. The sequence continues at coordinate 42,777 of QJPP01007013.1, read as the reverse complement.
GAGATTTGTGCATGATCACAGAGATGGTTGGAAATAAGTGTGGGGTGGAAGAAAGTGGGTCTGAAAAAGTTAAAACTTTGAATATTGCTACTGAATTGTCTGAGGTGCAGCAAAAAGAATTGCTCAAGTTGTTGAGGGAGCATGAGCATGTGTTTAGATGGTTGGACAGTGACCCGGAAAGGGATATTAAGACAAAGAGGGAAGTGAATGAAGAAAGTGATCCTCCAAGAGTGAAAAAGAGGCAAAAGCTCTATCATAGGGGGAGAAAGAGATTGAGAGAACTTGGTTGATTTAAGACATGCGTCGTGCCGCGACGTTAAATCAGGCGCTGATTAGGAGGCAACCCAATTTTGTAATAGTTTAGTTTTATTTTATTTTTATAGTGTCACTTTTTGTTTTTGTTTGTGATTTGTGCAGGTTTGGGGAAGTCTGAGTACCCGAATTTGAAAGCTAAGGAGCATATGTTCACCTTCAATAAAGCAATCCAGCATGCTATTTCCAGCGCTTGAGCACCTTCATCAATAATAACCACATCAAATGAAAAGCCATCCAACTTTTTGGTCAATGCCCCAGTCAATGTTGTCAGCACTACATCTGCATTCTTAATAACATCTGTTACTGCTAGCTCCTGCCTTTTACGCTCTTCTCTGGAAAGAGACTTGAGCTCCCTCCTGATGTCCCTCTTTGCATTTCTATCCTTAGCTTTTAATAATTTCCCATTCAATACCTGCATAATTCATCATGAAGCAAAGGGACAATGCAATAGTTGAACAGAGAATTAGCATGGTAGACATAAAAGAACATTCGAAAGTTACTGAACTGCAGAAGAGGAGAAAGGGTATCAATAGACCTATCTTGAAAATTCGAACTGCCAAAAGAAATCCTTATACTTGGAATTGACTTCCTCTAAAATGTTGGACAAGCTACAGATTAAGTGGCAATTAGTGAGTACACCATACCTTCATCTCCTTGCGGATGTCATTTGCAAGAGCACTATTATCACCACGTAAAACCTACTGAGAAAGAAGAGATTATAAAATGTATCCCTTAGTCACTAAAAAGAACATTAAGAAACAATAGGTGCATAGAAAAAGCAACTTATAAAGAATCACATTATTCTTTCCAAGGCCAAAAACTCGTGTAAAGAGGTGGGGAAAAGCTGAGTACGAATGCAGGCCCACCTTACTTGGGGAATCCTTCCCAACAAAAAACGGTGATATGAGACTGGGGTGCTTTAGTTTATTTTAACTACAGCGCACTTAGAGAGCAAGGACATGTAATTGTTATGCTCCTATGTTCTAAATGAAACTTACACCATACACGATAACATTCCATGATACAAAATTCCTGCCAAATGAAAATGGTAAAATCTCACCTGGGCATCCAAAGCGCTATCCAATACTTGTGGGAGCATACGTGCGGGATGTCCCAATCTCACCAATTTCACTCTGGCAAAACATGGATAGTACAAAACCTTTAACAATCTAAAATAACATCACAAAAATATGATAATTAAAAAGAATCATTGCATGTAGCTCACAGCTAGGACATAAAAATCCTGCAGAAAAGATGGTATAGTCATGTGTCTACTAGTATGAATTGCATCTATCAAACTTACAGTTAAAACATTATCTTAAATAGAAACAAATAATACAGGTGTGCCGGAAAACAGACTGTTAGCCAAAACAACAGCCAACTTAAAAACTCATCCAACAACAGATCAGATCCTCTGGTCAGAGAGATATAATAGTGGCAGCATTTAACTTTAACCAAAATAATGAAAGGTGAAGCACATCTCTGACCATTTCAAGTTGAGCATTTGAGATCCATTCGAACTGAGATAATAAAAATTATTTCACCTTTTCAGTTGGAACTTTAGGCGGTTCTCGAGAAAAGATGACGAAAAGAAGATTAAGATCATTCCAATAGGACATCAATGTTTCACCTTCAGGAGAAAGGAGTCAACTAGAAGTTATCAACCAAGACAGATCATGTTACCTGTGTGGAACAAGTCTCTCAACAATGTTATCAACAGCAATATTTGAAGAAGCACAAGCAAGAATCTTTGAACCACGTTTGACTTCCTGCAAAATTATCTCAACAACAGTGGTTGTTTTCCCAGTTCCAGGAGGCCCATGCAGCAAAAATACATCCTTGGATGAAAGCGCCTTTGAAATGGCATCTTTCTTAAAATATTAAGAGACAAAATATCGGTTAGTGTCTGGCATATACATCTGCAATCATCAATACTGCTTAATCTCCATAGTAAATAAGAGAAAACAAAGGGAATGTAGCACAATGTATCCTACAATAGCCGCATTTTTAAAATCAATCAACCAATTACCCTCAATCCCAAACTAGTTGAGGTCGATAGAAACAATAAAGAATTAAAGCCAATTAGTTGATATCTAAGTTGTGCAGACTCTTCACTTTCGGTGCCGCACTCGTGTCGACATGATATGGGTGTGGGATCAGTACCGGATATGGTCAATCGATTTTGGTACTTTGACCAAAATCAATCGAGAAATTCGAGGCAGACACAACGATTTCTGAAATCAAAACAAAAGTTAGGGTGAAATTATAATTTAATGCATATGTTTTTTATCGTTAAAAGATATTTGTATGAAAAGTGAGCAGCCAGAAGGTGCTTTAAAGATATTTCCAGGTCAACATCACCGTTGAATGTGCAATGAACTCAAGAAATGCATTTGTACTTAATAATAATTACAGATTCAAACTTGCTCTTAAAATTAGTGCATTCCTTTCCTTCCAAATAATCCACCATAATTTAGGCATACTTTTATAACTCTATTTTTAGATATTTGAATTATTTTTAGCCGAATCCCCGCACCCGTATCCATACCTGGATCCGTACCCCCAACCTTAAAATTTAGATCATGAAGGATCCGACCTCTAGATCTGCACCCCTATCGGACACCCGTACTCGAGTCCGAGCAACTTAAGTTGATATTGCTTATATGGATCTTTGCTTCCATTGTATTCTATCTTAATTAAGCTAGCATTGCTTTATAACAGCCACATATTTTGAAGTCTGAGAAACAAAGAGGGAAAATTTGGACCCCAATATACCAATATTTGAGGATGTGAATCAAAAAGTAATAAATGACCCAATTCGAGTTATTCGCTCAAATGATTTACTTTTCATTCTTATAGCCCTATCATCAAAAATTTAAATGAAAATTCTTCTCAACTGTTGATCATTTTATGAGAAAGCAATTGCTATAAGTGTACTAATCGTTTGATGGTTGAAAAATTTTGCAACTCAATAGTTAACTTTCAGGTGCCTAAAGCGGAACTGATTTAGTAAGGCTGTCAAACATCTGACATGTCAAACATCTGACACAAGAAGTCATAGTACAGATGGAAAATTGCAGAAAAACAAGCCATTTGAACATCCAATTGCCAGAAGCTAGAAGGTGATACTATGTCGCTTTCAGTAAGCAAAGGTTACGCATTAAACATGGACATCTCTATCTTTCCCTACTCCCTACAGATTTCTCCAAGCGCAGGTATTGCAATTGTTTTTAGTACCTAAATCATCTCTATGGTACAGATTTAGGACAGTGACAGAAAATCATTAGTTTCTATAATCAAACATTATGCATTAATTATTTATACTTGCAATTTTGTCGATGCTTCTCTAAAGACTGGTGTAAGTCAAGATGGTATACATGAGAAAACGGTCAAATATAACAAGCAAGGTACTTTTTTCCTCTCTACAAAGAAACAGATTAATCTGAATACTTGTTATGAAAGAATGCACCAGTAAAACACGTAAAAAGCAGAGGGAAAAACGATGACGTAGGAAGAGGGGCGTGGGTAAGAAAAAATAATCAAAAAAATTGCTGACATCACAACCTGCGAGTGATCAAGGTTGCGATTTAAAGGAGTGAAATTGACATCCTTCTTAAACATTGTTGGTGGTCTCTCCCCAAAAAGAACAGGAACTAAGTCAGAGGCAGGGCCCTTCAGCACACCTTTACTCAATTGTATCAATGTGTCTTTCATTCGACGGTAGGTTACCTACAAAAGAAACTCCAATAGAAAGACTCTTTGAACTTAAGAATTCCATATATAATCTTTTCTCCACTAGTAGAACTTATAAAATTTCTAGAGAGTGTAATTTCCTTTTACCTGAACTCTAACCATCAAAATGTACAATAATAGCAGGCATAGCACAACTAACTTTGACACCTCCAAAAGGTAAAGGAAAAATCTTCCTTGTGACTTAGGGAAGACACTACACCTTAAATGTATTCGGGTCAGACCTTACTGTTTAAAAAATAGGTGATCCTTGAAAACTCGAGTCAGATCAAATTGTATCCTATGTACTTAATAACTACACCAGAAAGGGTTTAAATTCTTTTATTTGTTAATCAAGACTGCGTCGGTACTCGTTCAGCTCTATCAATTATATTGCATACCTAGGCAACAAACATGACCTTTTTTAGAGCAAGAATCATGTACCTCATTTGCCAGTTTCTCAAGGCGTAAAGGATTATTCAGACCTTCTTCTGGGACATCATCAAAAGCAACAATAATAGATGAGTCCTGCTCCATGAGAAAACAAACTTTTAAAGATCCAACCGATAACATTACCAATAACCTACAGTTCAGTAAAAAATTGAAAAATAGAAAATAAGAAAAATATGTATTTTGGTCTCAGCTCAACATTGTATTCACTTCACATCCTTTCTTTTTCATTTTTTGTTTCGCTCCACTTTGTATACCAGTAAATGCTTTAGAGCTACATTACCTTTAGTCTGTAGACAACTCCCTGTCCAAGTGCAGGACACCCTAAATCAGCTTTGTTTGGTTTCAGAACAACAACGTCATGAGTGCCAAACTGAATGAGAGGAAATTATCTTCAGAAGAAATAGTAACTACAAATTAAGAGGAAAACTGAAGGGGCAAGTAGAAGGGAAGTTCAAAACTTTTGATCAAAATAGTAAAACATGATACCATAAAACCATAAACACAGTAAGTGTACTAGTTATGATAAGAATCGAATAGTGTTAAGAAGTATAATTTTTCCTAAATATTTAGTCTCATCAACCTCATGAGCCCAGTTGACGCAAGCTTAAACCCTGAAGCTAAATAAAGTGCAGGTTGTGCGCATCATTTCTATTAGGTGGTGTTTTGGTGCAGGAACCAAGATATGAAGGTGTGCAACTCAACAGCCACGAACTTTGTGTTAAAGAGGGCAGCTCTGAGGGATATACATAGCTGGAAAAGCGATAATTAATTGTTAATGAAACGTTATAAGTAAATATGTTAGTGATTATGAATAGAAAACGAAAAGTCAAGTAAACATTACTCAACAAGTTGAATTAGATACTGTACATCTATGCATTTGAGTTAAAAATTAGAATGGTTTTTGAATTCAGTTGACAAGGTTTTTACTCCATAAATTTCATTCAGTTGAAATTTGTTCAATCCCTTGGTCTGGTAACCTTTGTTTGTGATTACAATTATATTTTTGTGTTATGTGTACATTTTTTTTTCTTCTACTACTTTGTCAATGAAACGAGTGCTTTTATTTTGCTTTGCACTTGATGCCCAATAGACAGTTGCCACATTTTTACACTTTTCGCTTTTGACAGCATTGAACTCTAAGCGAGAAAATATCTTTTATAGTTTGCAATAAAATGCCTAGAGTTTGAAAGAATTAGAGAGAAATCCCCTTAAACACATCAGAATTCACCTTGTGAGGTGGAAGGATGTCCCCTTTGTTTGATTGAAACTCCAGAAGCGTCTTGCCCATTAACCCTGTCTGTCCATAAAACCCAACACTAGTGAAAAGACCCTGCAAAATCTAACTAAGTGCCCAAAATAGCATAAAAAGCAGCTGGAAGAGAATACCTGGATATCAACACACTTTAAATTAAGAATAGTGGAGCCCTTCTTTTGAGCAGAATCCAAACTCCTCGTCTCAGCAGAGCTCATGGAAACTGATATTTCAGCATCCTAAAAACACCATGCAGGTAACACAGCACAATATCAGTATTTTGTGGAAAAAGAGAGAACAAAAACTCTAGCTATAACAAGTACTTCCTCTGTCCCACTTTAGGTGTCAAACCGACCCATCAACCACATCCTGTTCACAAACTAGTTAGGGCAAACTATATGAACATTTTTGTATCCATTCCTCTCTATTCAAGCCTGTCAATGAAGCCCCAACTAATTCAGTATTCAGGATATTCATTCTAATTCGACTGTAGCTATATTAGCGGTCAAATTACCACAATCCTTCTCTCTTATACAGACTTGGACTCGGCTATGGTTGTGAAGCTCACATAGGCCAAATTTCCCACTTTTTGTGTCAGCATTTTAGCGCAATTTGCATCTTAACTCCAATTTAGGTGGTGAAACTAATTGAAGTAGAATAACTGTAGTAATTTCAAAAGACAAAATACATTGATAGTCGAATTTCATAATTTTTGACTGCCAAAAAGTCTTGAGCATAGTTAAATTGGGGACAGAGGAAGTATTTGATTAATAAATTATCAATGACAAGGATTATGCTATAAATACATTGCTCACCTCTTTCATATACATTTCTAGTTGAAAAAAAAACTTTAATCGAACAAAACACAGATTCTGGATTATGGTAAAAACCCGCTGAAACGTGGTAATTGGTGAAAGGGTTGTCTTTTGCATGTAACTGAATGATATATATGCCAAGAAAGAAAATATAGAAAAAGGATGTACCTTTTCCAAATCTATTAAAGGGGCCATGGTGGAAACGAATTGCTCCAGTGTTATGGCACTTGAGGATGCTGGCATGTTCTTGTTCTTGCTGTTGCTTTTCCCTTTCTCCATTGCTACTCACACGAAGAACTGAGAAGTGAGAACTCTGTGACGACGATGATGATGAACGTTCGAGGCAACTACTTTTTTTCTTTTTTGGTATTTCAAAGGGTTACTTGTGAAGGTCTCTTCAGAAAATTGAATGGGAGGCATGTTTAAGTGTTGAAATTAATATTACGGACTCTTGATCAAGTTTAAGGATTAAAGATATTTAAAAAATTGATTAAGTTAATTGGGGATTTAATTAATATTTTTAAAAAAATTATTTTTTTTAAGAATACAAATCAATCCACAATTATATTTAATAAAAACATAAAATTCAAAGTGAAAAATCACTTTTCAAAATCAAACTCCCAAAACTGTTCCCTCGTTTGTCTCTCTTCTCTCTCAAACTTGTTGCCCTCCATCGATAAAAGATTGACGAGACAACTATTTTCCGGTGATTTTCAACCTCCGGCAATCCCAATCTCCAGTTCTTCATCATTTCTTTTCGACTTTCAACTATCAATTTCTATGTTTCTTCTCAAGTAAAGGCTTTCTTTTTTTTTTCAAAAAATTAGGGCTTTTTAGTTTTGAAGATAAAGATAGACTTGAGTTGTCTTTTCTTCTGGTGAGAGTTAATAAAAATGAGTTTTTGATGTTTAAAAAAAATGAGAACCAGAGAAAACCCTAATTTTTTATTTTCTGGAGAATCTCAGTGAAATACGATTTTTTATTGTTGTTGTTATTGTTATTGTTGTTGTTATTCTCGAATAACAGTTGAGTTTTATTGGTGTTATAGTATTGATAAATGTTGGTGTTGTTCTTGAACATTGTTGTTCAAGTGATTATATTTGTGGCTTGTTGTTTGTGTTGTTGTTTGGTGTTTGGTATTCTCGGAGCTGTTGGTGTTGTTGTTTTTGTTGGTGTTATTAATGTTGTTTTATTGGTAAATATTGGTGTTATTTTTGTTCTTGTATGGTGTTGCTCTTGAAAATTGTTATTCAAATAGTAAATGTTGATTTATGTTGTTGTTGGTGTTGTTGTTGGTGTTCTTGGTGATATATGTATATATATGATAAAAATGTTGTTAATATCCCAATAGATGTGTAATATGCTGCAACAGAATAAGAATCTGTTGAAACATATTAAGCATATGTTGGAAACAACTATACCATCTGTTGGTTTACTTTTATTATGTTTCCAACAGATGCATCATCTGTTGAATGAAATCAAAACAGTATACCCTATTATTTTAATTTCATCCAACAGATGACCCATCTGTTGTAATAGATGAATTTTCTATTGCAATAATTATTTTACTGTGTTATACATGTTAAATTCATTGTTACCCTTTTTTTAATGATGCACAAATCAATTATAATCTTTTTTATTTTCCTCTTGTTTGTAGATAAAATGACAACCACTAAAAGAAAAGGAAGTGAATCAACTCCAAATAAAATTAGTAAAGTAGCTAAGCATGTACATTCACCACTAGAGGAACTTGATGTACAAGCGGTATCTCAATTAGAAGTAGAATTCCCTTCTCAATCAGCTGAAGGTATAGAAAAGGAGAAGGAAAGAGAGGAAGTAGAAAGTAGTGAAGTACTTGGAGATGATGAAGAAAGTGAGAAAGAAGAAGATGAGGAAGGTGAGGAAGAAGAAAGTGAGAAAGGAGAAGCGGAGAAAGGAGATGAAAAAGAAAGTGAGAAAAAAGTTGAGGAGGAAGATAATGAAGAGCAAAGTGAGAAAGGAGATGAAGAGCAAAGTGAGAAAGAAGATGATTCTGAAAGTGAAAGTGGGGAAGATGATGATTTTGGGAGTGAGAAAGGAGATCATATTGATGAAGATGATGAAGAGAAAAGTGAGAAGTTGGTTGGTGATGATGTTGTCAAAACTTTTAGTATTGACAAGTTTCATGTGGAGATGCCTCTGGATAATCCTACAGATTTGACTGGTGATTTTGTTGTTAAATCAGTCATTGGAAAAGCTTTTGATAATTTTAGGGAGATATTGAGGGATGAAAAATTGGAGAATTTTTTTAAGGCCAACTGTTTTGGGCACTTTCTTGATCTGCCGGAGGATAACAATGCACGCTTTCAAATGATCATGGTCTATGGTCTTCTCAAGCGCAGGATTAAGTATGAGGGTGAGGACGTTGAAAATAAGAAAGAGGTTGACAAGAAGATGGATGAGATTTAGATGAATTATTGTGGCATGCCGGTTTATTTTGGCATGAAAGAATTTGCCATAATAACTGAACTTAGATGTCATCCTCCTTCTGAACCTTTTCCCACTACTACACCATCAAAAAAGTCAAAGGCAAGCAAGACATCTAAAACAGCCAAGAAAGGCAAGACATCCAAGACACTTAGTAAGACAACAACTAAGACAATCCCCAAAATCAACAAAGGCAAAGTTTATGAGTTGGTGGTCATTGTTGGACAAAGCTACAAAGCCAAAGATTTGTTACTTGATCTCAAGAACAAAAAGATGTTGAAGAAGCACAAGGAGCCATTGTGCTTATTTTGGTTTATGCATGGTATTCTATGGGCCAGAGACACCTATAAAGTCATAGATATTGCATTGTTAAAGCTCACTCAGGATCGAGAGGCATTCAACAATTATCTATGGGGTTATGAAAGATTTAAGTTGACTATCAAATATTTGTTGACAAAGTTATCACCGAAGACGATCAACTTATATGACTTTCGGGCTTTTAAGGTACACTTTTGATTTTTTCTTTAGTGTTTCATTTATTTTTGTTAATTAATAACTATTTTGATTTTTTGTTGACATTTTATTTTTTTAGGCTTGGGCATTTGAAGTCATTCCTCACCTCCGACAGTAAGTCAAGGACTACTCTGAAGAGATTTCTCTTCCAAGAATTTTTAGGTGGTTGACTGCAAAAAATAACTCAAAAGTGAATGCCCTTGATCTTTTTAACCACTTCTGAAGATGCAGTAAGTCTTCTTTTAAATAGAATAAATTTTACTTAACTTATCTCATCAGATGGGTAATCTGTTGCGACAGATGGGTGATCTGTTGCAGCAGATGGGTGATCTATTACAACAGATGGGTGATCTGTTGCAACATATCTCTGAATCTGTTAATAGATTACCCATCTACTGTAAATGGATAATCTGCTGCAACAGATTACCCATCTATTGCTACAAATTACCCATCTGCTGCAACTTATATCTGAACAACTAGTAACAGATTACATAATCTACTGCAAACTAAGCAACAGATGTGTGATCTGTTGTAACAAATGAATGATCTATTGCAATAGATGGGTGATCTGTTGCAACAGGTCCTTATCTGTTGTAACAGATTACTCATCTGTTACAACATATCACTAATCTATTGCAACTTATAAGTTGATTTAATATATTTACTTTTATGACTAATTAATATTTGATATTAATATATCTACTTTTGATTATAGATTGTGCATCCCTGGCTTGTTCCTACAGAACAAAAATTGCAAATGTCATTCTTTGTTGCTCTAGAGATTGTTGACACAAAACCAGATCCTAAGGTAGACTTGATAAAAAAGAAATTGGCTGGAGCAACAGCCATCACAAAAAAAGCACTTGGGGAGGATGAGTTTGTTCTTGGCGATGTTTTTGTTGATACTGCTGATGTTGTTGTTGTTGTTGGTGGTGGTGTTGGTGTTGGTGTTGGTGTTGGTGGTATTGTTGGTGGTGGTGATAATGATGGTGCTGGTGATGCTCTTGTAGTTTTTGAATCAAGAAATGACCATGACTATGGTCATACTGGTGATGCTGATTTTGATGGTGGACACACCCCTTTCAGTGTGCATACTACAAGCTTATCACACATGGGTAGACAATCATTTGCTGGTGTTGCTTTTTCTAGCTCTAGCTTTTGTTTTGCATGCAAATGCCAAGAGTGCAAGGAAAAATACATTGGAGTGATTAATGCTCTTGATGCATTAATTAATGTTGTAAAGGAATTGACATCTAAAAAGGGCGTTATCCCATCAAGAAGATTACAGAGTCATTCACTCCATTGCAGGTTAAGCTTAAGAGGACAAAAAAATTAATTTTCAAGAAAATATCAAATGTTAAGTCAAGGAAAATTATAACTCCTCTTCCTTACAATGTTGGGAAAGTTTCAAGGGCCATAGGAGAGTAAGGAAAGCTGAAGAAGGTAAATATTTATAAGTTGGTGAATGTCACAAGGAAAACAAAGCTGAAAACTCTGATAAATTCAAAAAGGCCCCAGAAATGTACTCATGCATATATTTGATGCAGATACTTCAAAAACATGACTGATATGAAGTATTGGTATGTGGATTGGGTAAGTTACGTTTACTAACCTTCTATCCCCTTTAGAAATAGGGGCGAGCAGGGCGCGAGAAGTTTTGTGAAGGTAGAGAGAGATTTTCAAATCAGACTTCAAGTTGGTGTGCCGATTTATTTAATTTCATTGGTATGTTCATTTAGATGATTTATCTGTTACAACAAATGAGACATATGTTACAACAAATGGGTAATTTGTTAATAGATTCAGAGATCTTTTCCAACAGATGAGTCATCTGTTGCAATATATGGATCATCTGTTGCAATAGATGGGTAATCTGTTGCAACAGATTACCTATTTGTTGTATAAGTTGCAGCAGATGGATAATCTGTTAACAGATTCAAAGATCTGTTCCAACAGATTACTCATCTGTTGTTTGAATCTATTGTATCTTTTCAATTGTTAAAAGTTACTAACTTATATAAATTGTATTATTATTTCAATATGTTGATGAAATTCTTCTTTTGATGCGGGTGAGGCATCATAAATTTATTCAATTTTATGATCTCGAGGATAGAATCATGGACCTCAATTTTTATGGTAACTTTCTTAGTCGATACAACCAACTCAGTGAAGAAGCGACAACTCCTGGTGACAGAAAAATGGAGGAGTTACTTGCTGAATTTTAATGAGATAATGACATAATTGACTACTGCAGAGGAAAAAAATTATATCTAGGTGTCATAGATTGGAGAGAGGCAAAGAGAATTATAACAGTCATGAATTTAGAAAAGAATTATTTATTGACTATTGAGATCATCTTGAATGAGGGAGTCATGAATGTCTTTGACTGCAACATACCAGTGTTTGAAGAGTTTTAATTTTTGATATTCATGGAGGATTTGTTGGAGTTGTTCCCAAGATTGTTGAAGCAAAGTGGCATAATGAATCACTTGCCGGAAAAGTTGCTCAACAAACGATGGACTTTTGAACGTCGAAAATGGAACCTTCCGAAGAATGAGACTTTTGTCCCGTGTGGGTCATACTCGCTTGCTTTCATTGAGCATTTGATAACTGACACTTGTATGACAACTCCCAAGACTCTACTGAATGATAATTCAGTTTCAAGGATGCAAGAGGTTTGGGATGCTGGGGTGACTTTTAAGAGTTTGGAGCTCTGATATGAGTTGTAATTTAAAGACAATCTTTTTATTTTTAATCTTTTATTTAATTATATTATATATTTAGTGATGACAATATTTTATGTTTAATAGATGTCCAGTTATTATGTCATGAATTTTATTTTATCCTTATATTAAAAAAAATATTGGATTATTACTACAAATGAATTACATATCTGTTGGAAATAATCCAACAGATATGGACATCTGTTACAACAGATTACTAACCTGTTGCAACAGATGACTCATCTGTTGGAAATAATCAAACAAATATAGACATCAGTTGCAACAGATTACTAACCTGTTGCATCAGATGACTCATCTGTTGGAAATAATCAAACAAATATAGACATCTGTTGCAACAGATTACTAACCTGTTGCAACAAATGACTCATTTGTTGAAAATAATCAAACAGATATAGACATCTATTGCAACAGATGACTCATTTGTCGAAAATAATCAAGCAGATATATACATCTGTTGCAACAGATGAATGATATGTTGCAGCAGATGTCTAATATGTTTGATTATTTCCAACATACTCAACATATGTTTGATGTGAATTGCTTAATTAACTCATGATTAGTAATAAATAAAATTATTTAACTATAATTAGCTTTGAATTAACAACTTCAATTATAATCTCAATAAATTACATAAAAATTACATGATCAACTAAGTGTAGTGATCCTAAATAGAGGGATCAATTGACTTGTTTGATGTGAATTTCCTCATTAACCCATGATTAATAATAAACAAAGTTATTTAACTATAATTAGCTTTCAATTAACAACTTCAATTGCAATCTCAATGAATTACATAATAATTATATGATCAACTAAGTGTAGTGATCCTAAATAGAGAGATCAATTGACTTGTTTGATGTGAATTGCTTAATTTACCCATGATTAGTAATATTCTGTTGCAACAGATGTCTATATCTGTTGGATAATTTCCAACAAATGAGTCATCTATTACAACATGTTAGTCATTTGTTGCAACAGATGTCTATATCTGTTTGATGATTTTCAACAGATGAGTCATCTGTTGCAACAGGTTAGTTATCAATTGCAACAGATGTCTATATCTATTTGATAATTTTCAACAGATGAGTCATCTGTTGCAACAGGTTAGTCATCTATTGCAACATATATCTATATCTGTTTGATGATTTTTCAGCAGATGAGTCATCTGTTGCAACAGATGTAGAATCAGAAGCAACATATGCTGAATCTGTTTGATTAGTCCCAATATTTGTAGCAACCTATTTAATTATTCCCAAAATATTTCACCATAAGTTGCAATATATAAATGAGTTAAGTTCACAAACATCACCAACTGAAATATCATAGAAAAGTACTAACAAGTTCAGAATAACAATACTATTACTATTACAACAATGGAGAAAATGAGTGCAACATTAATAATTATGGAGCATTTCGATCTGGACATGTAGTTTTTTTGTGGTCAACCGTCTTACATGTAGAGCACTTATTTTTTTCTCATTGGAAATGATTCTCTGGCTCTATGCCTCTTTTTTTTTTGCCTTCTTTCCGATTTACTTAGATCAATATGTGGAGGAGGTATTTCTCTCTCTAAAATCTTCAAAGGAATATTTCAAGATTCTGCGGAAGGCACAGGATGAATTTTCTCACAGTATGCAATAATGTATCTCTCCACCGTATAATATGAGGATGAGTACTCATAAATTCGCCTACCAAAGTCTTCACCATATTGGACTCGAGGCGCTGCTATAGCATGTAGATAAGGTATTTTATCCAGATGAAATACTCTACATGTACAAGATCTTGCTTGCAAATCAACCGTAGCAGCTTCACCATGATCGGTGACACTGAAACTGTAGTTGACAGTTTGATAAGCCAATAACTTATTCCCCAAGTTGACGTACTCTGTTATTTTCTTTTTCATTTCAAGGACAAAGATGGTTAGTGAGTTGATGAACTCTGTATGCCTCTCGTGAAATTTTTATGCAAATCTCCTATTTATTTCATTAAATAGAGCAACAATGAGGAATTCGCTTTCAACGTCAAACATTGCTGAACATTGCATTCACCGACTCAGCAATGTTTGTCATCATAATGTTATACCTATACAAATAAATAATCACTCAGTAAGGTATAATTAACAATAAACTCAAATAAATCACTCAATTTATAATATTATACCTATTTTCCAGACTGAATCCTCTGCTCCACCTGTGGAATCCAATACGTTCAAGATGTTCAGCTGCTCCGGGTACCAGGTCTCTTATTTGATTAAAATGTCATTGAACTCATCAATCTTGTACGTTTTTGCTGCTTTATAAAAATGAGATACGACCTTCATATTTTGAAAGTTTTTTCGAATATTCTCTCAATGTGCCATGCAACAACCACAATAAATTATAGGGTAGACAATTGAAACCATCTTCTTGATACTTGGATGCCTATCAGAAATTATGCACAAATCAGCAGTATCATCTACATAGCTTCTCATTTGTTCATAAAAATATCGGTATGAGGTATCACACTATTTATCAACTACATAAAAAGCAACCGAAAAATATGGTTCTCTGTATCCTATGCCACAACTGATAATAAAACTCCTTCATACCTACTTCTTAAGAATGTCCCATCAACGACTATGGCTTTTCTCATTTGCTCAAAACCACGTATCCAAGCCCCATAGGCTATAAAAAGGTACTTAAACTTTCCTTTTTCATCAACTTTCAATGTTGTCTTACTTTCTGGATTTACGGACTGAAGTATATAACGGTAAGCATCAAGCACTGCATACCCGTGCTCATGTGTTCCCCTAACCAAAGACTTTGTAATCTCCATGCTCTTTCAAATCTTCCAATAACTCACCTTAACACCTAATTCTGCACGAATTTGATATTTCATGTCTTGTGTAAATGGGCCTTTACCTTTGGGAAACCTGTCTTTGAAAATTTCACCGATGACTTTTGTTGTAGCGTACGGATTATGACTCATGATATGCTCAGAACCACACATGTGATACTTTACATAGGTTATAATACAGAATTTGTCAGAACTTAAAAAGCTTCACAACCCTAATCCACCACTTGCACTCCAGATGTACACATCTAAAACAATACACATTACGCGAATTAATCACCTTCTTGAGTCTAAAATCTTTTTTCAAGCGAGCAATTTTAAACAAAGTTGCTAGTTCTTGCTTGTTCTTGAATGACATTTCTTTATAAAAATCTGTTTCATCCTCTTGCACATGGCTAGACTCTGTTGATTGAGAATTGCCCACTGTATTGCTCTCAACATCAGGTGTAGGAGTTTGGTCATCCCTACAGTTTGGACCTCCAATTCATCCCCACTTCCATTATTTGGAATATCCATATCTACTGTAATACTCCACGTGTTTGAGATTATCTATTGTCTCGTGTCAAGGGCTTACAAGCCTAAATTTAAGAGCTTTATTGTAACACCTCATATGTTTGGGAACATTCTATTAAATTAGAGTTTGATAAAATATATTTTTATCTTTTTCCTAAATGCCTTAAAATTTATGAAAAAATCTAGTCATGGTATATTAGTATATGTATCAAATTTTAGAAGGTTTGTTTTATAACTTAGTAATATTGTAGTGGAAATAAAGACATGCAGTTGGGACAATTATAGGATATGAAATGTTTTATTATAACTTTAGTTAATTATGTTCTCACATGGTGATGTTTTAATTAGATAGATACAACATGAGGCACTTATATATTAATAAATAATTTGAGAAGTTACTTACTTTGTAGCTAAGTAATTGAAGTTGTTTTTTATTTTTAATTATTCACCGCCTAACAGAAGCTCCACATATCAAGCATGTTGATTACTAGTCCCTTTTTTTTAAAAGATAATTTCGACTTTAATTCTAATTTATTCATTCAGCTTCTGCATAAGTTCTTAACTAAGCCTAGTCATATAGAGATAGAGTCAATTCAGTGTTAATGGTGTATTGTCTAACAGAGGTCGTGTGTTTGAAGGTTAAAGGATTCACTCTCGTTATCAGTTCTGGATAAAATTCTTAGCCATGACTTACTCTCTCTCTATCTATGTATATATATATATATCCTTGCAAGAAATTACAAGACGAAGTTCGTGGTAGCTTCGAGAAGCGAATGCTAAGGTATGTAAAGGCTACTCCTTTCTTTTTTTGGCATGAGTCCTTGATATTACTTGATATTAGAAGTTTCAAATTTGTCATACTTTGGAAGAGATATTTATAAAGCTTTTGGTTTGGTATGTTATTGTATACCTATTGTAGAGTTATTCCTTGGCATGAACTCGTATTTGATAGTATTGGCTTCGAGTCAAGACGAAAGTAGTAATTACATAAGTAATTTTGTTAAATAGGCTAACTTGGGACGAGCATATCTCCTAATCTATAAGGAGTTAGAGGGCCTATTATATATATCAAATTAAAGATCTTTAAGTCTAGTTTCTAGAATATTAAACCGTTCATCCATACGATATGTGTATAAAAAGTTATGACCATTTTACTACGGACTGTCTGAGTAGAATCGGATAGGGTCAAAAATATCATAAAGTTTTATTTCGGCATATTCTTGATGTAGTAGCGGTGGTGGGTCCTTATAATAGCTTGTTTAGTTTGGGATTTTGAAGATTTTATTGAGATAATCTCCCTTCTACAGTCTTCCTTTGTAATTTTACATCTTAGAATCATTTTTACAGATTTTCGAGCCACGAAGCTGTATTTTGGATACTGTGGCTCGGGGTAGCCCTTTTTCTCATTAAGTTGGGTCATCATTATTGTACATCATTGATGTTAAGGTGTTGGAGGGGGACTAGTGGGTTTTTGTGCTTCTTTTGAAAGTCGTGTTCGATGATTGTCAAATTAAACGGCATAAAGTATATTTTGTTATATTATCTCGGGAGCTCGCCGCTCTTGTGAGATGTTGATAGCTTCATATTGTTGTTATTAGCCATTTTTTGGTAGAGATTTATACCAACCTCTTTGGGGCTTCAATTAAGAGGTTTGTTAAGGCCATCTTTCTTCTTGGCATGTTCCTTTATAGTCCATAGCGTGATAAGGCTGGCTTAGTATTGATGAATGACTTGTAGTTATAGTTCTCCATATTGGCCATGTGAGTAGATTACTACATCCTTGCTAGACCTCTTTTTCCTTCGTTAGCGACCGAGCTTTATAAATGACCTATACTTGCTTATAGGTCGTATATAGTATATGCCCGCTTGTGTTTCTTGGGGCTATGTTACTTGTCAGTTTGCCTCTTATGAAATAGTGTTGGCTACTAAAGATCGTAGAATATATGGATAGTATATTGTAGATGAGCTATTTATAACCATAGTGGTTGATTGTGTTGGCTGCCAGAGTAGGTAAATTTATCCCTTTTTGGGACTCTTACTCTATATATAGCGACCTCGTGTAACACACGACTTAGATTACTTGTATAGTCACTTATAGCTTATTGTGTAGCTTTACTATTTGCCTGTGGGGCTACGTGTGGTTGCCTTTGGGTCTATGTGAATTAGCACGATTACCTTGCACGAGATCTAAGATTTGGTATATATATGACCCTTGGGGGAAGGGATTTGTCTAAGTTGAACTCTTATCGTACAGTTCTTTGGGTCTAGTCGAGAATGATATTTGAGGCGTAGATGATGCTCAACATGTAAGAAATGTGATTGATTAAAATTTCTATAGACTTTGAGTCTGTGCCACCGTAGAGTTATTCATAGAAATTTTGAATTTGCGTTATCCCGCTAGAAGTCGATGTGAAAAGT
The DNA here is from genome assembly GCA_003996215.1 of Jaltomata sinuosa. NCBI lineage: Eukaryota > Viridiplantae > Streptophyta > Magnoliopsida > Solanales > Solanaceae > Jaltomata > Jaltomata sinuosa. The sequence goes on along the minus strand of QJPP01007013.1, from coordinate 24,727 downwards.
GTGCTAGGGCTAATCCCCTATTTCGATAAGTTTTCCTAAAGCTTATAGAACAACAAAGCTAGTTGTTGTAACCGAATTACTCGTAGCCTTATGTGACTTGGTTGGCTACTTGACTTGATATAGTCATCCCTCGTGGGGATTCATATTCTATTAATATCAACCCCGAGCATAGATACGACTAAGAGATTATTCATATAGTTCGTTTATAACTATATTGCTTGTTTTTGGGCTATTTGATTATTTGTCGTTGCCCTCGGGGTGATTATAGTTAGCTATAGAGATATGATTGGTGCCTTAGGGGCTATATGCATGTTTCCTAAGGGGCTATTAAGATGAGTTGAAGCCTACGGGCTATTCTGATCGCCTTTGGGGCTATAGTAAAGCCTACAAGCTAATTTGATTGCCTAAGGGGATATAATGAAGCCTATTCACTCACAGGCTATAATGCTTGCCTAAATGGGCTATATTGAGGCTCCAAGCCAAAGAGTTGACTTCGGGGCTAATATGAAGCCAATAGGCTATTATGGTTACATACGGGGTTATAGTGAGGCATGTTCACTTACGGGCTACTTGAATGCCTAAGAAGGCTACATGTTGATGCCTACGAGGCTATGTTTATGCCTAAGAGGGCTATATGATGCCTACGGGGCTATATTGATGCCTAAGAGGGCTATCGAATGCCTATGGGGCTATTATGATATATAAAGTACCTAATGGGCTACTGGGACATAACAATTACCTTCGGGGCTATATAAAGAATGCCTAAAGGGGCTATTATGAAATACAAGGTGCCTAATGGGCTACTAGACATAACGACAGCCTTCAGGGTTATATGTAAAGTGCTTGAGGGGCTATTGAGATATACTGACTGCCTACGAGGCTAGGGGACTACCAATAGGAGTATATAAACTGAATTGGCACCTCTCGGGCTTATGGGGGCCCGGGTAGGTGGTCTTGTTTGTTATTTGTACCTGTCGTGCTTATGGGGGCCGGTTAGGTTATTGTTTGATTATTACTGTATGATCTTTGTCAGGAATAGTTAAGTTGTATTATGATGATTTTTGATCTTCTTTCTCATGTACCTCGTTATTTGATGATATTAGTTAGCTCGACTCCGGTAAGTAAACTGCTCAGTTTGTTATGGTTTGTAAAGCTAAGCCGAGAATAGGTTAGTACATTCTGGATAACCTCTGACTCCCTACTGGAGTATTTATAGTACTTATGATATCAGTCTCAGCTATCTATAGATTCCGCATCAGGTAAGTATACTCTGATTATCTTTAACTCTCATATTCGATTACTTATAAAGTTTATGATATTAGCTTCAGTTTCAGTTCCTATTTGCCTTGCATACTCAGTATATTATTTTGTACTAATGCTCTATTGCTCGGGGGTGCTGCATTCATGCCTGCGGGTCCTGAGCAATGACCAGACAGACCTGCTAAGTAGCACAACTGAGTTTTCAGCGGATTTGATGACTCCTTTATCTTCTAGGTGTCGCCAGAGCCTTAGAGGTTTACATGTTTTACTGTTTATAGCTTTTGGGTGGGCCAGAGCCTTGTCCCGCCAAGTATTGTATTCATAGAGGCTTGCAGACTAGTTTGTCGGATTGTATAGTTGCGTTGCTAGCTAGTGGGACTTGTTGTTATTGTTATTAGTTCAACAATTTGTTGGCCTAGCTTATATCATATATACCTATTTTCAGTTTATGTATAGATATCATGGTGGTCTCGATGACCCAAATAGGACTTACATGCTATCTGTTTATTGCTTTATATATACTATTGGAAATAACTATTTTCCTTGTAGAGCTGTTGACAGGGGACTTGCCGACCGAGAACTTATTTTTAAGCCAAGATATACTTGTTTATTTTCTTGATTGCGTGTGACTGCCATGCGCCATTGGTAAAATGGTTTAACAGGGTCGGCTCGAACCTAAGTTTTGGCATTAGGTGCCAATTGCACCCCTCGAGTTTGGGGCGTGACATCTACCCTATCCTACAACTCATCATTTAACATATCTTGTTGGTCTTGAGCTAAATTGGGGTTCTTTATCGGCTTTTCAATTATGTATACCCTTAAAATGGTCCTAGCTGGATCACTCAAATAATCATACAAATGAACTTGATCGCTTATCTTAAAAGGCAAGACCCTCTGATTTTCAAAAGAGTTGTGGATATAACTAACGACAAGATCTTTCGATTGATAATTTTAATTGGCAACAACTGATGATTAAGTTCACAAAATCATCATACAAAATATCTCTTTGGACTGTCATCGCTATCGTCTCTAACATGTCACCATCCTTCCAATGCCAAATAAACCGATTGTTTTTCTTGATCCATTCACTATGACAATCAACCCCTATTGTTATTAATTCCTCCATTAATGGTACCCAAAGAAATTTGTTAACAAAATTAATAATGATAGTATAGTAAAGTTGAGTGGCTATATATAACAACAAAATTATATCATTATCCCAACAAGTAACTCATCTGTTGCAACATATCACTCACATGTTTGATAGATGTTCAGAAACAACAGCTGAATTCAACAGGTAGGTCATCTGTTGCAACAGATAGCTCATCTGTTGCAATAGATGACTCATCTGTTGCAACAAATGACTAATCTGTTGCATTAAGCTTCTAGTTCTATTCCAGTACTGTCACCTGCTATAATATGAATCCAACAAGTAAGTCATTTGCCGTAATAGATAACTAATATATTGCAATAGATAACTCATCTGTTGCAGCAGATGACTTATCTGTTGGATTAAGCTTCTGGTTCTGAACAAGCTTTGCCAGCTAATGTAAGATGAATCCAACACGTAAGTCATCTATTGCAACAAATGAGTTATTTGTTGCAACAGATGAGTCAGCTATTGTAGCAGATGACTTACCTATTGGATTCAGCTACTGGTTATGAACAAGAATGCAACAGGTAAGTCAGCTGCTAAAGCAGATGACTCATCTGTTTCAATAGATAAATGATCTGTTGCAATAGATGACTTACCTATTGTATTCATGTTAAAACCAGTAGCTGAATCCAACAGGTAGGTCATCTGTTGCAACAGATAGCTTATCTATTGCAGTAGATGACTTATCTATTGGATTCATGTTCAGAACCAGTAGCTGAATCTAACAGGTAGGTCATCTGTTGCAATAGATAGTGTCACGCCCCGAGTCTACCTCCTGGACGCAACACGGTACTTAGTGTCACAAGTGACCCCAAGCTAACCCATGGGATGGCATTCTATACAAGTTCAAATTTGAAAACAGGTACTGTGTGGAAGCTGAAAGCAATTTAATCAATTGAAATGGGAAGAACCCAAATATCTGAATATATGGAATATATAAATAGTATAGTGCTAACTGAAAACAATACTAATAACTGCTGAAATCTAGTCTATGTATGAAAGCCTTCTAACTGATAGGAGTTGCTGGGACATGACCTCAGCTAACTCTAACAAATATGAAACTGAAAGATAAGGACTGAAAATAAAGCATGTCTATCGTCCTTGAGCTCTGAGGACTCACCACTGAGGCTGCTGAGTATGGATTGGGAGTCGAACTAAGCACGGTCTAGATGATGAGCGCCTGAACCTACATCATGAAATAATGTAGCACAAAAGTATGCATCAGTACTTTGAATGTACTGAGCATGCATGATATGTACTAAACTGGACAATATAGAACTGAACATAGAAATAGATATACTGGCATGTAACTGAAATCTGAACTGTATGCAATGACCAAGTACAAATCATTAATATAACATGCTGGACTGAATACTGAGTACATAGTCAATGCAATTTGAATCTGACTGTGGGAGATACTATTAACCGACATACCCCAAGTTGAGCTAACTTTGAGGCCAACCTCTAACCCTGGATGGAAGGGTGTTCATACCTTGCCAAGGGTACGAATAAATTTGACGTGGATCCACTAACTGATGTCCACAAGGGACAAGGGTGTCAAGCCTAATCTGAAGGGTAACCCCTTTAGAACCTACGGTGGCGTCGTAGTTCTAAAACTCAGGTATTGCTACCAAAGGTCTCAGCCTAAACTGACAGGTGAGCCTTCATCCCTTTGTCCACTCGGTGCTAAGTCTACTCCCAACTAAATGTAAGCTAAAAATTTCAACTGTAATATTGGATAGCTCAAAATACTGATATAATCTGAGAATGCACATAAACATACTGAAAGATATGGCACTCGAGTTCTAAAGTATGATTATCTGACTGACCTGCCTAACAAGTATAATTCATGAAGTACTGGAATTAATACAAATTAGGGTTTCTTAATTTTATACATGAACTGTACTATTTCTCCAAGGAACATGAGCTAAGCATCATATAAATTATAGCATCTGAATAGCAAAGAAATCTCTAAGGTTTATGAACCCTAGGTCTAATGAATCATGGAGAAACTGAAGGACTGACTGAATTCTAGGGACCTAATGGGTGAAAGGAACCCACTAGTGAAATTTCACATACTTGGATGAAGATTGTACGGTTGAACCTTTGGATTCTGAGAGGAACTTGGAGGAAACCCTTTTGCCTTGTTCTTAAGAGAGAGCGTTCTGTTCTTGAATGAATTTTCTAAGTATCAAAAAATTTAGGAGTAATGAGGGAAAATAGAGTTAAAGACCCTTAAATTACTCCCAAAATGACTAAGGATTGGAATTAGAAGAATTGGGAAAAGACCGGACTACCCCCAACTTAATCTGGAAATTTCAAAACAAACTGACCGTCGGACGGGCCGTTTGATGGGAATCGGACTTGCGATGGCTCATTGTCCAGGGCATCGGGATGGGACAGGTTTGGGCTGGTCCCCTGGACCATTCCCACAGGCAGGCCCACGGCCCATCGTATCTGCGATACCCATGGCGATTGCCCGTCGGGGGTAAGGGAGGCTGAGGGGAGGGGGGGTTGCTGGCCCCTTTTCACGGGCTGTCCGATGGCCCATCGGGTCCCCATATGGCTGGAGCCATCTAGGACCAAGTCACCAGGCCCTTTCCCATGGGGACCCCTGATGGGAGGTCATGTCACAACTCCCGTGGGTCAGCCCGTGGGGCTTGACTGGGGATGGGATTTTTCTTAAGTCTTGCCGAGTTCTGGGTTTCTACAGCTGGCCTAAATTCTGGGGTGTTAAAATATCTCCCCCTTGGGATTATTCATCCTCGAATGAAGACTAGAAGCTGGTATCTGACTGAGTCTAGTTCTAAGTACATGGAAGCATTCTGAAAATACTGGAATAGATGGGAGACACATGATTCTGAGACTGACATGCATAAGAGGAAACAGAGAGACTGGAGAGGAACTATTACCTCAAGCTGAAACTGGGTTGGAAGGAAAGAGGTGAGAGTACTTGGCCATCATAGCTGCTTCTGCTTCCCAAGTAGCTCCCTCTACGGACTGATTCCTCCACAAAATATTTTCTGAAGCAACTTCCTTATTTCTCAACCTACAAACCTGACGGTCAAGAATCTCAACTGGAACCTCCTCATAGGTGAGGCTATCCTTCACAACCATACTTTCCAGAGGTACAATCGATGCCGGATCCCCCACACACTTTTTCAACAGGGAAATGTGGAAGACTGGATGAACCACTACTAGTTCTGCTGGCAACTCTAACTCATAAGCCACATTACCAACCCTCTTCAAGATTCTGTAAGGACCTACATACCTGGGATTGAGCTTCCCCTTCCTGCCAAATCTCATCACTCCCTTCATGGGAGACACTTTCAGGAAAACCCAATCATCGATTTCGAACTCTAAGTCTCTCCTCCTAACATCTGCATAGGACTTTTGATGACTTTGAGCTGTTTTTAGTCTATCTCTGATGAGCTGAACTTCTTCCATAGCCTCATGAACTGAATGTGGACCAATCAAGGCTGCTTCACCTACTTCAAACCAACCTATTGGTGATCTGCATCTACTCCCATAAAGTGCCTCATAAGGAGCCATCTGAATACTGGAGTGAAAACTATTATTATAGGTGAACTCTATAAGAGGAGGCAGGTGATCATCCCAACTACCCTTGAAATCGATCACACAAGCTCTCAACATGTCCTCTAAGGTCTGAATGGTATGCTCTGCCTGACCATCTATCTGCGCGTGAAATGCTGTGCTCAAATTCACCTAAGTACCAAGACCTCTCTGAAACAATCTCCAGAAATGAGATGTAAACTGAGGACCTCTATCTGAGATGATAGACAAGGGAACCCCGTGCAACTTGACTATCTCACTGATGTAGAGTCTGGCATAATTCTCTGCTGAATCTGTAGTCTTGACAGCCAAGAAGTGAGCTGACTTAGTGACTCTGTCCACTATCACCCAAATGGAGTCATGCTGTTTGCGAGTATGAGGTAAACCCATAATGAAATCCATATTGACCACTTCCCACTTCCAAGTAGGAATGCTAATATCTTAAGTCACACCTCCTGGTTTTTGATGTTCTACCTTCACCTGCTGACAGTTGGGACACTTAGCCATAAAATCTGCGATGTCCCTATTCATGCCATTCCACCAATAAACTTCTTATAGATCACGGTACATCTTAGTGGCACCCGGATGAATATAATATCTAGAATTATGGGCTTCTGTAAGGATCTGCTACCTCAACTCACCCACCCTTGGAACACATAAGCGACCCTGGTAATGAAGCATACCATCTCCCCCTTGGGAGAAAACCTCTACTCTCTACTGATGAACTACACCCTTCAACTGAAGTAATATAGGGTCACTATCCTGGTTCTTCTTAACCTCCACTACTTAAGAAGATTCTGATCCATTATGTACTTTCACACCACCATCTGACGTGTCCATAAGGCAAACTCCTAAGAGAGCCAGCCGGTGAACATCTTTTCTAATTCCTTCTTCTCTTCCTCAACATATGACACACTACCCATGGACATTCTGCTGAAGGCGTCAGTCACTACATTTGCCTTACCCGGATGGTAGAGCACATTCATATCATAATCCTTGAGGAACTCAAGCCATATCCTCTAACGAAGATTTAACTCTTTCTGGGTGAACACATATTAGAGGCTCTTATGATCTATGAATACATCAACATGAACACCATACAAGTAGTGTCTCCAGATCTTTAAGGCAAACACCATAGCTGCAAGCTCTAGTTCATGAGTCAGGTAGTTTTTCTCATGGACCTTAAGCTGTCTGGAAGCATAAGCTATGACCTTACCCTGCTGCATCAAAACATAACCTAGGCCAACCCTGGACGCATCGCAATAAACCACATAACTATCCAAACGCTCTGGTAGAGTCAAGACAAGAGCTGTAGTCAACCTGGTCTTCAGTTCTATGAAACTTTTCTCACACTCATCTGACCACTGGAACTTGACCTTTTTCTGAGTCAACTTGGTCAATGGGGAAGCTATGGATGAAAATCATTCAACAAACCTCCTGTAGTAACCGACCAAACCCAAGAAACTTCTGATATCTGTCAGGGAGGTGGGTTTAGGCCAGTGCTTTACTGCCTTAATTTTCTGAGAATCCACTCGAATCCCTTCACTGGATACCACATGAACAAGGAAAGTAACTAATTTCAACCAGAACTCACACTTACTAAACTTGGCGAATAGCTAGTAGTCCTTGAGAGTCTACAGAATGACCCTCAGATGAGTCGCATGCTCCTCCTCATTCCAAGAATAAACGAGGATATCATTACTGAAGACAATAACGAATAAGTCCAAGTACTGCTTGAACAACCTGTTCATTAAGTCCATGAAAACTGCAGAAACATTGGTTAGTCAAAAAGACATAACTATAAATTCATAGTGACCATACCGAGTCCTGAAGGCTGTCTTCGAGATGTCACTACCTCTGACTCTGAACTGATGATAGCTGGATCTGAGGCCTATCTTAGAAAAGCAACTGACACTCTGAAGCTGGTCGAACAAGTCATCAATCCTAGGGATGGGATATTTTTTCTTGATTGTGACTTTGTTCAACTAACGGTAGTCAATGCACATCCTGAGAGAATCGTCTTTCATATGCACGAACAATACTGGAGCACCCTATAAAGAGATGCTGGGTCTGATGAAGCCCTTATCTAGCAGGTCTTTCAGTTGTTCTTTCAATTCCTTATGCTCTACTGGAGCCATTCTGTAAGGAGGAATTGAAATAGGCTGGGTATCTAGAAAGAGATCTATTCTGAAGTTGATTTCCCTTTCTAGAGGGACTCCGGGAAGATCTTCTGGGAACACTTTTGGAAATTTGCTTACTACCAGAACTGACTCAAGAGTTGGGGTTTCAGAGTTTGAATCCTTAACCCGAACAAAATGGTAGGTATACCCCTTGGAAATCATTTTTCTGGCCTTAAGGTAGGAGATGAAACGACCTACAGGCACTGAGTTATCAACCTTCCATTCTAAGACTAGCTCGTTTGGAAACTGAAACCTAATGATCCTAGTTCTACAATCGACTGAGGCATAACATGAATGTAACCAATTCATGCCTAGAATGATATCAAAATCTACCATTTCTAACTCTACAAGATCTGCTGAGGTGACTTTCTGGGAAACTGTGACAAGACAATTTCTATATACCCGTCTAGCTATAATTGGGTTACCAACTGGACTAGAGACTGAGAAGGGTTCTGGGAGGACTTCTAGACTGACACCAAAGTTTACTGCTATATATGGAGTTATAAAGGAAAGTGTAGCCCCTAGATCTAACAATGCATAAACATCAGTATTAAAGACTCGCAACGTACCCGTGACCACATCAGGAGAATCCTCTTGGTCCTTTCGAGCCTAAAGAGCATATAACTTGTTCTGGAACTGACCACCACCTATTCCATACGAGGCACCCTGCTGATTGGGGAGACCTGCTGGAGCTGCTGTAGAGCTAGCCTGGTTCTGCGAACGAGTATCCCTGCCTTTTGAGAATTTTCAGGGCACTCTCTCATCCTGTGGCCTGGCTTACCACACCCAAAGCAATTTTCACTACCTGCCATGCACTCACCTTGGTGGTTTCTACCACACTTCTTACACACTATGTTAGTGCACCCACTAGTAACCGTACCTTGGGACTTAGAGCCAGATGCTCTATCCCGTCGATCCTTCTTGAACTTAGGCACTGGAGCGCTAGTAGAAGATGGAGCTAGAGTTGAACTCTTATGATGAAACTGAGAGCGGTTTCCACCTTCTAACCTCTGCTGAGAGTAGCTAAAGTCACCTGTCCTAGCCCTCTTAGTATCTCCTCACCTCTCCTTGATTTTCTCCTCCTCGATCTGCTAAGCGTAGGTAACCAACCTAGAGAAGTCCATCTCCTTAATCAGAATAGCAGTCTTGCACTCCTTGACTACATCATTCGATACACCCGATACAAACTTGCTCATGCGAGCTCTAGAGTCAGCTACTATCACTGAAGCATACTTGGATAACTGAGTGAACATGAGAGCATAGTCCTTCACGCTCATGTCATTCTGCTTCAGATTGATGAATTCGTTAACCTTGGCTTCCCTGAGCTCTAGTGGGAAGAACCGGTCTAGAAAAGCTATCTTGAAAAGATTCCAAGTCACTGGCCCTGCATTGGCACAATGGGATTCCTTCTATTGCTGGTACCAAGTGTAGGCCACTCCCTTCAACTGATAGGTGGCCAAGTCTGTACCCTCGACTGGAGTGACACCCATAATATTTGTCACCTTATGAATGTCATCCAAACACTCTTGTGGATCCTCTTCTGATTTAGACCCATGAAATTCTAGAAGGTTCATCCGAGTGAAGTCCCGAATTCTAGCTGCAGCAGTGTTAGTCTGAGGTGGAGCTGGTTCCACAGCTTGCTGATTGACCTGGGCGGTCATGGCTTGAGCAAGCACTTGGAAAGCAACCCTGAATTTGGCATGCGTGATTTGCTCATTCAATGGGTCTGCTAGAGCTGCTGGTGCTGGCCGATTTCTAGCGTTGGCTCTTCTGGGAGGCATTTTTCTTAAATGCAAAGAGCACGAGTTAGAATAGAAGGAGATTAAATAGAGTTTACACTCCATAGCACGAGCTGGAAAGATTGAAAGGGAAGTTATTCCTAATGATATCTCATAGCTCCTCCCCTCATAAGTGTGGCGCACTTCACAGCCATGAATAAGACTCTACTCGATGCGGCTTTCGGACACCTTAGAACACTTAAACCTGATGCTCTGATACCAAGTTTGTCACGCCCTGAGGCTACCCCGTGGATGCAACACGGTGCTTAGTATCACAAGTGACCCCAAGCTAACACATGGCATGACATATCTATACAAGTTCAAATTTGAAAACAGGTACTGTGCGGAAGCTGAAAGCATATTTAATTAACTGAAATGGGAAGAACCCAAATATCTGAATATATGGAATATATAAATAGTACAGTGCTAACTGAAAACAACACTAAAAAATTCTGAAATCTATTCTATGTCTGAAAGCCTTCTAATAGGAGTTGCTGGGATATGCCTCCAGCTAACTCTAACAAATTTGAAACTTAAAGATAAGGACTGAAAATAAAGCATGTCTATCATCCTCGAGCTACGAGGACTAACCACTGAGGCTGCTGAGTATGGATTGGGAGTCAAACTAGGCGCGATTATGATGATGAGCGCCTGAACCTACATCATGAAATGATGTAGCACAAAAGTATGCGTTAGTACTTTGAATGTACAAAGCATGCAGGATATGTACTAAAATGGACAATATAGAATTGACCATAGAAATAGATATACTGACATGTAACTGAAATCTGAACTCTATACAATGACCAAGTAAAAATCATGAATATAATATGCTGGACTGAATACTGAAATAAATACTGAGTACATAGTCAATGCAATATGAATCTGACTGTGGGAGATACTATTAACCGACATACCTCAAGCTGAGCTAACTATGGGGCCAACCTGTAACCCTGGATGAAAAGGTGTTCATATCTTGCCAAGGGTACGAACAAATCTGATGTGGATCCACTAACTGATGTCCACCAGGGACAAGGGTGTCAAGCCTAATTTGATGGGTGACCCCTTTAGAACCTACGGTGGCACCGTAGATCTGGAACTCAGGTATTGCTACCAAAGGTCTCAGCCTAAACAAATGGGTGAGCCTTCATCCCTTTGTCTGCTTGGTGCTAAGTCTAATCCCAACTGAATGTAAGCTAAAAATTTCAACTGTAATACTGGATAGCTCAAAATACTGATATAATCTAATAATGCACATAAACATACTGAAAGATATGGCACTCGAGTTCTGAAGTATGATTATCTGACTAACCTGCCTAACATGTATAATTCATGAAGTACTAGAATTAACACAAGCTAGGGTTTCTGAATTTTATACATGAACTGTACTAATTTTCCAAGGAACATGAGCTTAGCATCATATAAGTTATAGCATCTGAATAGCAAGGAAATCTCTAAGGTTTATGAACCCTAGGTCTAATCAATCATGGAGAAACTGAAGGACTGGCTGAATTCTAGGGACCTAATGGGTGAAAGGAACCCACTAGTGAAGACCCACATACCTGGATGAAGATTCTATGGTTGAACCTTTGGATTCTGAGAGGAACTTGGAGAAAACCCTTTTGCCTTGTTCTTAAGAGAGAGCGTTCTGTTCTTGAATGAATTATTAAGTATCAAATGATTTAGGAGTAATGAGGGAAAATAGAGTTAAAGACCCTTAAATTACTCTCAAAACGTCTAAGGATTGGAATTAAAAGAATTGGGAAAAGACCGGACTACCCCCAACTTAATCTGGAAATTTCAAAAAAAATTGACTGCCGGACAGGCCGCCCGACGGGCGTCGAACCTACGATGGCCCGTCATCCAGGGTGTCGGGATGGGACAAGTTTGGGCTAGTCCTATGTACCATTCTCATGGGCAGGCCCATGGACCGTCGCGTCTACGACGCCCATGGCGATTGCCCGTCGGGGCAAGGGAGGCTAGGGGGAGGGGTTGCTGGCCCCTTTTCACGGGCTGCCTGATGGCCCATCGAACCTCCGATGCCTGTCAGGTCCCCCGTTTGGCTGGAGCCAGCTGATACCAAGTCCTTGGGTCCTTTCCCACAGGGACCACTGACGGGCCATCGTGTCCACGACGCCCATGGGTCAGCCCGTGGGATTGATTGGGGATGGGATTTTTCTTAAGTCTTGCCATGTTCTGGGTTTCTACAGCTGGCCTAAATTCTAGGGTGTTACAGATAACTCATATGTTGCAGTAGATGACTCATCTGTTGTAACAGATGACTTATCTATTGGATTCATGTTCAGAACCAGTAGCTTGATCCAATAGGTAGGTCATCTGTTATAATAGACGAGTCATCTACTATAACAGATGAGCTATTTATTTCAATAAATGACCTACCTGTTGGATTCAGCTGCTGTAACATGAATCCAACAGATAGGTCATCTGTTGCAATAGATGATCATCTGTTGGATACGCCACTGAAAATTGCAGAAAAAATAGTAGATATACCTAGATTAGAAATTGAACTAAAAATTATTATCTTACTTATTAAAATCACCTATGAAGCAATGCCCAGTAATTATGAATAAAATATGGTCCAGTAGCAGCCAGCAGTAGCGACAACAACAACAATGTTGACGACAAACAATAGTAGAAGAAGAAGATGATGAATAAGAATAAGAAGATGATGATGATGATGAAGAAGAAGACAACAACAACAACAACAACAATAGAAAATGGTGAAATGGCGCGAGGAAGAAGAAGCAAGAAGAAGGCAGAGAACGACGATTTTTTCTCTCTCCCATTTTAGGTAATTAGAATTTTATTTAATTCTCCCAAAATGGGTCCCATGGGTCAAAGTGTAAAAATAAAAACTTGAGAACAACTCGAAAAATAAGTCAAAATCCATTAATTCCTAATCTAATTTTTGTCACCTCTACTTAATTAAAATAACTTAAGTTACTACAACTTAAATTTGAAACTATTTTCACCCTTAATCAATTTTCCCAGGTCTCTTTCCTAATTTTTCCTTTCTTTTTTCAGTGGGGCAGGGTAGGGAACCTTGATCCATACCAAATTCATAAAATAGGATTATGTAGTGTTAAGTAAAGGTATAATTTGAAGGTAAAATTAGAAAATCATGAATTCTATTAAATTGATATTTATATAAAATGAGGTTTTTCATAGTTACCTAACCATGAAATCAAATCATAACATATCATATTTTAAGTAATAATCAAAATAAATATGGTATTGTTCGTAACGATATCATATAATACCATCGGTAACAACCATCCAAACAAAGTGTTAGCGGTTGCAATTGGAACAAGGCGGGACTGGGTACACCCTTAATGGGGCAGGGTAGGGGAAGCTTTAAATGGGGTAGGGTAGGGCAGGGTAGGGTAGGGTAGGGGAAAATATTATTATTGAAATTTTTTAGTGGGTTAAGACAGGGCAGGGCATAATTCAAATTTAAAACTGGATCAGATAACCCGCGTATTATATTTTGGAGTCTCAAAGCCAAAACTACTTAAAGTATCAGAGAACAACAAAAGCTACACAAAGTATCAACGTCTCTTCATCTGGTTCAATCGCTCTCATGAAACCCTTCTTCTTCCTAGCAAAATTTAACTTTAATATCAGGTAATGCTCTCTATTTCTCTTTGTCTAATAGACTTCTTCTAATTTTTGATGTTGTTGTATCTTGTTTGGTGTATTAGTAACTAATTTTCTGAAATAAATTCATACACCCTTTGGCCATTTCTCCATTGCAGGTATCTATCTATTGAGTTTACTTTATTTTTTATAATATTTTATTTCTTTGTACTGAGCATGTGATTAGTTACTTTGTGTGTATTTTCTAGTGTTAAGTGTGAAACTTTTTCTGATTTTGCAAATTTTTGAAGAAGGAACAAAACTGGGATAAAAAAAGAGATGAATAAAGGGCTTAATTCAAAATTAAAGATATAATTAGGGATATAGCTATTTAAGAATGTCAAAAATATGGGGGTTTGTTTGATGTTAGGTGAAAGTTAATTCTGGATAAGATTTTAGGTGTTTCCATTGCATAACAAGGATGAGGAATTGATTGGAAAAGAGCTAAAACATTTGTGTTCTTTATACCAGATGTATAGCATTGCAATATAAGTCCTTTTGTACTTTTTCTATACATATTTTTTCATGTAATCTTCTCACTTTTGAATCTCTTTTTTCATCTCTTTTATTCTTGGCAACTCATCTCAAATGTGTGGAGATTTGTTATGCTCCCTGAGTATCCAATTATTACTAGATTTGGTATTTTTAGATGTATTATGTGCATGTTAAGAGTTTGCAAAAAGAAAAAAGAAAAAGGAAATTATTTCATGAATATGGATATTATCGTACATAGAGATTATGTGTCTGTCAAGACTTTGCAAAAAGAAAGAAAAAAGAAACTCTAGTTTCATCTTGTGATCTTTTTTTTTCTGTTTTGTTATTGTCTATCTTACATAGAGATGTTGAAAGAACACTGCATGATAATGACATTATTATAATTTTGTGATAAGTAATCATGACATCTCAAAATGATGAGAATCTACTAGTATCATCTTCTAATGCTATTTTCTTAAAGGCTGAGAGTCCAAGGCCTTTAAAAATTGATGAATTTGTTGAACTGGAAAAAAGAAGAGATATTCTAAAGAATGGAAGGATTTTAAATTAGTGTATGTTTATAGTGTTCCGTATGATCAAGGTAAGTATTGCAATTCTCAATATAAAAATATTAAAAATTGTGGGACGAAGTCTATGTGAAATCACATACCTAAGTGTCCTAATAAGCTAAGAAGTGAGGGTGATACGGGGGATGATGATGGACGGCACTATTTTGATTAAGATGTTTCATAAAAACAACTTACATATGCCATTATTTTACATGAGTATCCATTTTCTATAGTTGATAATGTGAAATTTAGGAACTTTGTTGCGAGTCTCTAACCTATGTTTAAGATAATTTCAAGAAATACGAAAAAATGATATGATAAATTTTTTTGACAATTTAAAATCAAAAACATCTAACTTGTTGGAGAAAGTCACGAGTAGAATTGAAATAAAAATCGATATGTGGACTTTAAATAGCAACAAAAATGGATTCATGGATATTACTGAATATTTTATTGATGATTCATGGAGGCTTCAAAGTCATATTTTTAGGTTTGTTTATATTCTCACTCCACATGATAAAGATTCTTTATGTGGTGCTTTGGTTAATTGCTTGTTTGATCAAAATCTTGAACAAAAAATATCAACTATCACAGTTGATAATTTTAGTATCAACAATACAATGAAGAGAATCTTATAGGATGAGAAACTTAATAAAAGAGATTTGTTATTGGCTGGCCTAGTGTTTCATGTGCGTTCTGCTACACACATCTTAAATTTTATTGTGCAAGAAGGGTTAAAAGTGATAAGAGAAAGTATTGTCAAAGTAGTGATAGTTTCTTGTATTGGATTGGATCATCTTTGAAGAAGTTGCACATCTGCTATGTTGTTCTTGTAAGAAGAATTTGGAGTATGATTGTCCTACCTATTGAAACTCAACATATCTAATGTTTATAACAGCCCTGAAATACAAAAAGATATTTAGAAAGTTAAGTCTATACTGACACAAATTATAAGTCATATCCAACTGGTGAGCAATAGAGTGGTGCAGAAGTTATGGAATAAAATAAATGGTATGTAATTTTCTAATTGTTATCTTAATAGTTATTCAATTTTTAATAGTATATCGATACATTAAACTCTAATAATTTTTTTTCAGGTTTGACTTCAATAATCGATAAAGTTTCATATTCAATATTGATTGTTGAAGAGGGTGAGCTGCAATTAAATTTCATGTCCAATGTTAATTGATGAAGAGAAAGAGTCGAGTTGAAAAGGAAGAGGAAGAGAAAGAGCCAGAGTCAAGTTTTTGTGACTGCTTTTTGTCCCTTGATGATTATCATTGTTGTCATCATGGGATTTTTCATTCTTGCTGAAAAAATCTATACTGGTGCAGCTGGTACTGGTACAACCGCTTCTACTGAGCTTGGCTCGCACTAGCAGAGCTACTTATGTGTAGGAGGCACTGCACCAGCGATGGCTGGTGACATCAGTAGCCTCCGCTCCTGCGGAGCTTTGACGCTCCTGCGAAGCTTGAGCCACACCTATGGAGTCAGAGGTTACTATTGACCTTCACTCATGCAGTATTTTTGTTGCTTCTGCGACATTGCACCTGCGATGATTTGTCTGCAAGAGTGACCATCGCTGGACATTAAATTTCCTCTCTTCCTCTTTACTTCAAGTGTTATAACACACTTGACTTCCTCCTTTTTTAAGCTCGGCTAAGAAGGAGAATCATCAATTATGGATGATTTTATAAGCGTGTGAGGTAATTCTCTTATCCTTCACATTTTAGTACTCATTCTAGTGTTAATTCCATGCTTTATTCCATAATTTAGGTCCTAGATTCTTGTTTTCTCCGCCCTTAAAGTAAGTTTTACGGATCATTTGAGGTCTAAATTCACTCCCGTCTTTTCCAAATTCTGAGTGCATGCATCTTCTACCTCGTAAGGAGCATAATTATGAAATTGGTTTTTGTTTCTATTAGCGGGCTCCGAGGGTTGGTTTTCGACCCAATTTTTGGCTCAAATTTTTGTATATCAACATGAGTGTCATTTTTCTCATCTTGACACCTAGAATATGTTTATAATAGCATGGAAATAATCTGAGGCTATCCAGAAGGGGAAGGCATACAAGTGATGGTTCACACTTGCAGTTCTGCTTTCAAGTAGGTTACAACTTACTTACTTTTAGACTTTGCTTGTTTAAGATATTCGTATAATAGACTGCTATGATTAGGGAAATATTGTGTTTGGTTACACTCTTATTAGTTATTTTAGTCCTTATAGTTCGTTTAGAGGCCTTAGAGTATAATCTTATTTGGAAATCCTTAGTGTAGATTGTAGTTCTCTGTAAGTCATAGCGTAGTATCTATAGCATCCTCGGGATTATAGTCGAAGGCCTTATCTTAGTTTAGGTTTCTTGTGGCTTGGCGTGACTAGATTAGAAAATCTTAGCATAGAATTAGGAAAGAACTTTGCGGTTGGTTAGGAAAGGATCATAGGCCATTTTTGAAATAGTCCACTTAGCCTAAATGACTATCCAAATGAATCTGATATCCCTTAATCCCTGATTTTGAGCCAAAATTGACCATTTTTTTATTGTTAAGCCTATTCACCTTTCCTGTTTTCTATGAACCTTCAGTTTGGCCCTGGTACCTCCTTGGACATTGTGCACCTCAACTCAGGCAAATCTCCTAAGTTGAGGGTGGCCATTATGGAGGTAAATGAGAAGTATGGGTTATGGAAAGAAAAGGTTAGTGATTAAAAAGGAGAAAAAAAATAACGGGTGTGGCGTATGATTCTTGAAAAAAAAAGGAAGAAAATATAATGAAAAGAAAGTAATTTTGAAATAAAAGCTGCACCCGTCACTTGATGAAAAATAAAGAATGAAAAAGGAAGAATAAGGGAGGAAAAAGAAAAGAGTTGGTCTAAAAGTTAAAAAAAATAGCGTAGTGTCAAGGAGAGAATAATCACTATTTCTCAAATATACCATACTCATCCCCTAACCTACGTTACAAGCCGAGTAAAGTCCTATAGTGATCCTAGTCTAACAATTCAAAAATCGAGGCATAGAAAATAAGGCAGGCCTATGGTATTGTGCATGCATTGTTTGAACTTCTTTATGAGTGTGAGTGTTTTGCTTCAGTCCCAGATATTGAATGGATTACTATGTGATTGAGACTTCTTTGTGGTGAGGGCACTAGAATAACATCGATTGCTGACTATTAGTGAAGTGTCACCTGTGAATGCTAGGTTGTCTATTGATAGCTTAATGTCATTCATGAATCCTCTTGTGTTGTCTTGATAAATGGTAACTTGTGTATGTGTTTAGAAAATAGTGTCAGTAGGCCCGAAGACCAAACCATAGTAAAACATGGATAAAACCTCTTTATATGCATGGAAATGGTATGATCACACACAATAGCTGCCCAGCAGCTCACAATCAACCTATCGACCCTGCACAGGCCCATAGCTACTCAGCAAGCATAACCAGCCTAGAAGGATAATTCTATGCCCGGGACTCGCGGACATTCCCAAAATCCCACCTTCTATGTTCCAGAGTCAACAAGGTCTCACAGGACCACAAGGGTAAATAAAAATATCGGCAAGTACTACAAGCAACGGAGGAACAAAAGTAGGCGGACATGAATAAAACAGTCGAGGTCTGTGGTACCAACCTAATAAACCAACCCAAGGATGACCATTAATACAATTTTATCCTATATATGTGGAGTCTAGGGAAAATAAACCATAACCTACCTGTCGTCCGATGACAAGCTCGAACCTCTCCGAAAAGAAGCTCCGAAACAAAATCAAACTTAAACTCGGGCTTGAATAACTTGACCTAGATAATCGATTTCCTTTTGGTAATTAATTACGACGCACAAATATTTCCTTTACTCAAATTTTGTTTCACATCAGATGCAACATACTTGCAGCAACTCACGTGAATATGCCACATATTTCTAGCAACTTACATCATATATCTACTACACAAATTCTTGAAAGAGTTGGCTAAAGAGGGCTAAGTGGCAGCCACTTATTCAACATTACCTTGCTGCCACATTCACCCACTTCCACGTGGAAGTGTGGTGCCACCACATTTCTTTTTAACCCGCTACGTATATACTCGGGTATTGCATAGATTCGTGGTAAAATAAATATAATTTTTTGAATATATCATAATTAATAGAAAATCATTTCAAATAAAACCTACTATATTATACTAATAATTTTCAACATAACTAAATTTACTATCTCCGTTAAAATATTACAATGTATACAAACCTTATAAAATAAGTACATACACAATTATATCATAATAAAAGTATTTTTCATAGACCTTTAAAATACTTTAAAAAAAGTAATAAAAAATATAACTTTAAAATAAAATATTTTCAAATATACGCGCGATGCTAATAAAATTCTTAAATGGAGGTTCGCAATTCACCATCGCACGATTTTGATACTCAAGAACTCTCTTGGAACCCTAACGTGAAGTTGAGGTTTTAAATCGATTTTGACCCGACCCGGTTCGCGACCCGGTTTCTGCCAGACAGTCCACGGTTAAACAGTTATAACGTTTTACTCCGAGATCAGTTGGACGTGAGGTTTTGTGCGTTGCATACTAGACTCGTAGACCTTCGATTTGGTATTTCGGGGGACTTCTAACTCTTTATATATTGAGATAAAAGCTCTGAGACATTTTACCCAAAGTTCAGAAAATTTATTAAAGAAACTTACGATAACTTTTGCCGACTTGCTTGACTTCAAAACTTATCATACGACCAAACAAATGGACCCGGCACCGAAATACCGGTCCCGACAAGCCTTAAATGACTTGGGGCCGCTACAAACAAGCTCTAACGGTACAAGGAAAATGTATACGTGGAAATGACCGGAATGGTCATTACATCATCCACTACTAAAAAGGACTTTCGTCCTCGAAAGTCAAGGTCAAGGGGGTACCTGAAGGCTCAAACAGCTGCGGATACTGAGCCCGCATATCTCTCTCGGTCTCCCAGGTAGCCTCCTTGACTGGACGATGCCTCCACTGAACCTTAACAACCGAGATCTCTCGAGACCTCAATCTCCTGACATCTCTGGCCAAAATAGCTGCCGGCTTCTCAACAAAGGCTAAACCCTCACCCAACTGAACTGAATCCCACTGCAACACATGAGACTCATCTAGGACATACCAACGCAACATCGAAACATGAAATACAGGATGTATAGCTGAAAACATCGAAGGCAAGGCTAACTGATAGGCAACGCTACCAACCCTCTGAAGAATCTCAAACGTCCCAATATACCTGGGGCTAAGCTTGCCCCGCCTACCAAATCTCATCACGCCCTTCATGGGCAATACACGGAGAAACACCAAGTCACCGACACTAAACTCCAAGGCATGAAGCCTACGATCAGCATAACTCTTCTGCCTGCTCGGAGCTGCCCGAAGTCTGTCCTGAATCGCTCGAACCTGATCTAAGGAATCTCAAAGCAAATCTGTGCTCTGTGGCCTAGAACTAAAACCATCAAACCAACCTACCGGTGATCTGCAACGCCTTCCATACAAAGCCTCAAAAGGTGCCATGCCAATACTCGAATGGAAGCTGTTATTATAAGCAAACTCTGCCAAGGGAACAAACTGATCACAAGAACCTCCAAAGTCAAGAACACAGGCCTGAAGCATGTCCTCCAGAATCTGGATGGTCCTCTCGGACTGGCCATCTGTCTGAGGATGGAAAGCGGTACTAAGATGAACCTCTGTACCCAAATCTCGCTGAATAGCCCTCCAGAACTAAGATGTGAACTGAGTGCCGCGGTCTGAAATGATAGAAGCTGGGACCCCATGCAATTGAACAATCTCACGAATGTAGATCTGAGCTAACCTCTCCGCGCCATAAGAAGTATGAACCGGCAAGAAATATGCTGACTTAGTCAGCCTATCAACAATCACCCATATGTAATCAAACTCATGAGAAGTACGAGGCAAACCAACAACAAAGTCCATAGTAATCCCTTCCCACTTCCACTCAGGAATGGGAAGTCGCTGCATCAAACCACCAGGTCTCATGTGCTCGAACTTAACCTGCTGATAGTTCAAGCACCGAGATACAAACTCCGCTATATCCCGCTTCATACCACTCCACCAGTAAAGCTGCCTCAAGTCTCTATACATCTTTGCTGTGCCAGGGTGAATGGAATATCTAGTACAGTGTGCCTCACGAAGTATCAACTGAATCAAATCACTAACCCTCGGAACACAAAGGCGACTATCATACCTCAGAACCCCATCTGAATCTAGAGTAGCCCGACTGGTCTCACCCTGAACAACCCGATCACGAAGGTCACACAACTGCTGATCCTCAAACTGACAGCCCTGAATCTGATCAATCAAAGTAGAACGAACCTCAACACTGGCGAGAACTCTGCTAGGATCCGACAAGTCAAGCCTAACCAAACGATTAGCCAAGGACTGGATGTCCAAGGCCAATGGTCGCTCTGAAACTGAAAGAGAAGCTAGGCTACCCATACTCACTGTCTTCCGACTCAAGGCATCCGCTACCACGGTTGCCTTGCCCGGATGATACAGAATAGTGAAGTCATAGTCCTTCAGTAACTCGACCCATCTCCTCTGGCTCGAGTTCAACTCCCGCTGACTCGTGATATACTGAAGATTACGGTGATCGGTGAAGATATCACAGTGAACTCCATATAAATAATGCCTCCATATCTTGAGCGCGAAAACTACCGCCGCCAACTCCAAGTCATGAGTGGGGTAGTTGCGCTCGTGAACCTTCAGCTGCCTCGATGCATATGCTATTACTCAACCCTGCTGCATCAACACACAACCAAGACCACCCCCAGAAGCATCACAATACACAAAAAAGCTCTGACCCTCAACCGGCAAAGTCAAAACTGGAGCTGAAGTCAATAGGGCCTTAAGCCTCTGGAATCTATCCTCACACTGATTCCGACCACTGAAATGGGATATCCTTCCTAGTTCAGCATAGTCAACGGGTGTGCTATTGAAGAAATCCCTCAACGAACCGTCTTAAGTAACCTGCTAGCCAATCAGCTGCGACCTCAGTAACAGTCATAGGTTCTAGGACCACCAACAAACCGCTGTAAACATCTTTCCCCGGATCAACCCTTAATCCCCATCCTTAAACCAACGTGCCTAGAATGCAACTGACTCACAAGCCAAAACTCGCACTTTGAGAACTTGGCATAAAGCCCGATGATCTCTCAAGTCTGGAGTATAACCCTCAAGTGCTGCTCATGCTCATCTCTACTACGCGAGTATACCAAAATGTCGTCTATAAAAACTATCACGAATGAGTCCAAATACGAGCCAAGAACCCTGTGCATCAAGTTCATAAAGGCTGCGGGGGCATTAGTCAACCCAAAAGACATCACTAGAAACTCATAATGGCCATAACGTGTCATGAACGCTGTCTTAGGGATGTCCTCCGCCCTAATCCTCAACTGATGGTAGCCAGACCTCAGATCAATCTTTGAAAACACGACTGAACCCTGAAGCTGGTCGAACAAATCATCAATCCTCGGCAACGGATACCTATTCTTCACTGTCACCCTATTCAACTGCCGATAATCAACACACATGCGCATCGACCCATCCTTCTTCTTCACGAAGAGAACAGGAGCACCCCAAGGTGACACACTAGGTCTAATAAACCCCTTAGCTAACAGATCTTGGAGCTACTCCTTAAGCTCCCTCAACTCAGCAGGAGCCATACGGTAAGGAGGAATAGAAATGGGCCTAGTACCCGGCTCCAACTCAACAGCAAAATCAATATCTCTCTCAGGTGGAAGGCCTGGCAGGTCGGTAGGAAACACATCGAGGAAGTCTCTAACCACAGGAACAGACTCAGGAGAAGTGGGTTCAGCACTAACATCTCGGACATATGCCAGATAAGCTAAACACCCACGGGAAATCAACTTCCTAGCTCGAAGACAAGAGATGATCCCAGATGTGGCCATGCTAACAGAACCCTGCCACACAACCGGGGATACACCGTGCACAGCTATGGTAATGGTCTTGGCATAACAATCCAAAACAACACGGTGAGGGGATAACCAGTCCATGCCCAGTATCACATCAAAATCTAGCATATCAAGAATCATCAAGTCTCCCCAAGTCTCTGAATCACCAATAGATAACAGACAGGATCTCACAATCCGATCCACTACTAAAGAATCTCCTACTGGGGTCAAAACGAAACAGGAACTAGATATGGTCACTAGCCAACCCCAAACAAGCACAAAGTAGGCAGATACATATGAAACAAGTGGATCCAGGATCAAGATAAAAGCCATAGCAGACTGATGGCACACAGAAATCGTACCTGTAATCACAGCATCTGAGGCCTCTGCCTCTGGTCTCCTAGGGACCGCGTAAAACTGAAGACGACCTCCACCTGCCCGACCGCCATCCCTACCACCTGCTCTACCGCGTGGTGCACTACCTCTAATCTGACGACCACCCCCTCTAGAAGGGGGCTGAACTGCCCGTAAAGGCTCGGCTAACTGAACTGTACCCCGCTGAGGGCAATCTTTAGCAAAATGACCCATCACACCACAAGTAAAACAAGCCCCTGACGGCCTACTCAGTCGAGATGAACCAGCAAATCCCGTATGACCACCACGACCTGATGCCCCAGAAACTGTACCCCTCGAAGACTGGCCGCTATAGCCCTGATGGCTGCCCTGACCCTGCTCGAACTGGGTACTACCGAAAGTCTGAAGGGAAGCCTGGACCGGTCGGCTGGACTGACCCTGGTACTGTTGTGGCTGATAACTCCAATTCCACTGGCCAGGACCTCTACCGCCATATCTGGAACCACTATAGACACCCTGATGCCGAGGCCTCTTATCTCTGGGCCCCTGATCATGTCGCTGTAAGTCCTCCACAGTGCGGGCATAGTCTACAATAGCCTGGAATGACCGACCACTGGCAATCAATATCTCAGCTGGCTTCTTGATATCTGGCCTCAAACCCCCTACAAATCTGTGAATCCTATCAGCCTCAGTAGGAATGATCATAGCTCCGAACGGTGCTAGCTGATGAAAATGGGTCTCATACTCCGAGATAGTCGTAGACCCCTGTACAAGGTGAGTAAACTGCTCCCTGCGACGCTCCCGATCACTCTGGGGTAGGAACTTGGCCATAAAGGCCTCATAAAACTCAGACCAGGTCAAAGAAGGTGACGATGGTGGTCTATCAAGCAACCTGAGGCCCCTCTCACCATACTTCGCTGGACCCATCTAACTGGTAGGTAGTAATAACCATACACCGTGAGTCTCCAACAAACCCAGATGATGCAACATCTCCTCACAGGTAGTAATAAAGTCATGTGGATCCTGTCCAGAAGTACCCGCAAACCTCAGAGGTGCTAACCTCAAAAATCTACCCAACGCCTTCTTCTCTGACTCTGTCATAGCTGGGCGAGGAGCAAGAGGCTGTGCAACAGATGGAACCGGAATAACCTCCGCACGGGGAGCCATAGTAGCAGGTTGCGCTCCTGAGCTCTGTGCACCCAGGGCTGGCCCCTGAGCGGATGTCTGCGCTACATCAGAAGGCCGCTCTCCAATCATACCCAAAAGCTGTAATAGTAATCCCCGAATATCTGGAGACTGAGCTGCGGCTGGAGCTGGCACAGAAGTGGGCACTGGAGCTGGTGCTGGAGCTGGTACTGGAGCTGGTGGTACCTGGGCTGCCCCCTGATCCACATGCTGCTCGGGCTCTATCTCAACCCTAGCAGCTCTAGCAGGTGCCACTGTTCGAGGGCGTCCTCGACCCCTAGCTGGAGTGGGAGGCTCATCCTCGCGTGCTGCCGATGATCTCGTACGAACCATCTGCGGAAGAATGAAGTAGAATAAATGAGATTTCCAGAAACATCAAGGGTTGTA
Organism: Jaltomata sinuosa; assembly: GCA_003996215.1. Classification (NCBI taxonomy): domain Eukaryota; kingdom Viridiplantae; phylum Streptophyta; class Magnoliopsida; order Solanales; family Solanaceae; genus Jaltomata; species Jaltomata sinuosa. Next base: position 204 of record QJPP01007013.1, on the reverse strand, counting down.
CGCACGACACAGAAGCATTGAAAGAGTCAAATTTCCTAAAATGCCACTGTAGCCTCCCAAAGATTGAGTACAGACGTCTCCGCCCCGATCCGCAGGACTCTACTAGACATTGGCTCCTATACCGATGACACTGGTGAACCTAAAGCTCTGATACCAAGTTGTCACGACCCAATTTCTCGGTCATGATGGCACCTACAACCCCCG